>CAWTZC010000190.1:9285500-9889500 GCA_963919715.1 Microtus obscurus | reverse complement strand
ATAAAACAGTAAATCAAGATGTAGTAGATTTGGCATTAGCTAGAATCACTCTTATAAAATATTAATAAGCTAAACACAAAGAATACAAAAGTAAAATCTTGGGATATTTAAAATCTTGATGATGTTAGCTAAAAGCTTTAAAAATGTAGGCAGGTGCCTGTGCGAACTTCAGATGCCAGTTATTGACTATTGCAGAAAAATATATAGAAATTTTAGAATGTTTTCAAAGTAAAAATCCTATTTTTTTATATTTTAGATGCCATTTGGAATTTTTAATGTATACTTAAATATTATCAAGGAGACTAACATATATATTTTTTTTAATTTTTAAATGATGACTTACACATTAGAGAATAAAATGAATGACTCTACATAAACATAAAAACAAAGCATTTGGGAATTTATTTAATAATGTAGTAATAAAGGAGCTATCTAGCATAGTGAAGCCTGAATGATTAAATTTATTTGCTAAATTATTTGTGCATAATAAAAATTTGTAAGGACATATTTGCATTGCAAACTAGGTATTGTTCTATGGAATTATAGCTCAAAATAGCAATTGATTAAATTCTGAATAGTCCAGATTTTTAGAAAACTGAAAATTTTCTGTAAATACTTCAAAAATATAGTCTTTGTAAAGCATTATACATATATTTTATTTAGAAATATATACTAACTCTTACATACACACATACGAATAAGCACAGATACACACATATCCACAAATTTCTGTGAAACCTCTGAGCTATAACTTGAACTTAATAATTTAATGTAATGTAACAAGCAACAATTTTACTGGATGCGATTAAAGCATTTGTTCCTTGACAAATGTGTTACAATACTAATTTGCTTAAAATGCTGTAATAGAAGGCAAAAATTCAGCTGTCTTTAATTAAGTTCTTTATTCATCAAATGATAAGATTGACAATGTGGAAAGTAAGAAAAAGTATATTTTATAGGCCTGGTTTTAATAATAAGAGAAATTAGAATTTTTCAGGGATTTTGATGAATAAAGCATTCTCCCAGCAGAATTAGCATTGCAAGTTGGGAATAGAAAGTTTATTGTTAGTATTCTAAAATGTCAATCAAAGTTCTATAGAGCTTTCTTTCCTTTCCTTTCTTCCTTCACTTTCTTCTCCCTCTCTTTCTTCCCTTGCCTCCCTCCTTCCTTTCTTCTTAGTTACATTGTCTTACTGGAAAGTATGAAAAATTACATGGCAAGATCAAATCAGATTTAGGTTTCTGATCATTATTCTAGTGATCAAAATGGTAAGAAAAGAATTAAAGCAGATGTGTGGAAATTTTTAAACACAGTATGGGTGGGTGCATCTGGTGCATGATCTAAGGATCCCAATACGTATAAATTTTCTGTGAGTTCAAGCTAGTTCAAGGACAGGCACCAAAAATTGCAGAGAAACCCTATCTCGAAAATCAAAAAGAAAAAAAAAAACTTTATCTACCTTAATACTTGTCATTTTATTACATTAAATTATTCTGCTTGGGTTCAATTGTATGGATGATCAGTAAATTAACTAACTTCCTTGAAATCCCTATATTTCTTAATATACAAGATAATCAATGCTACTAATCCACAGTAAATAATAATTACCTGTAATATGCTTATTCTTATTTTCTAGCACTTTATTTACATATAAGTATCTCAAAATCATGACAGATTTATCTTTTCAAATTGTTAATATCTTGTTTCAATTATGTGGATGAGTGTCATGACTGGACTGTGTGTGTGTGTGTATGTGTGTGTGTATGTGTGTGTGTTTGTGTGTGTGAGCACAGGAGCTATTGGAGTCTAAAAGAGGCTACCAGATTACCAGGAGCTGAAGTCACAAACATTTGTGAGCCTCCCACAGTGAGTTGGCAGACCAAGAGGAATATACACATGTAAGCCCCGTTGTTCCATGTCCCTAGCCACAAATTTATCATTTTGACATCAGTTTATGGAATGTCTCAGAGAAAGTTATGCTTCTGAGGAAAGTTTCATGATACTAAGATATGTTCTCAGAGGGAAATGCTTCCTCTCTGCCTTTGAAAGTTTAACCGTGATAGAAGATCTCCACTATTCCGGTAATGGGAATCATTCTGCCTATAGGGAAGTAAACTCCACACTCTTAAATAATTCCCTTGGTCCTCACTATTCAGATTCTTGTGGAGATTCAAACACTTGCATACCAAATCAATAGTTATGAAATTGCCGGTGGCCTTCTGAGCTAATTAGCTATTTTCAAGCATTTATACTCTGAAGAAGCAGATCCATTTTTCTGGTATTTCAAGCAATTGCTTTCATGATTTTTTTCTTTCTATTCCTTTCTCTTTTCTACTCTTCCCTTATCAGACTCCCCATTTCCTTCAGTCACAGCTAGGTTTTGTCACCATGGCCCAGCTGGGTACATAGAGGAAAGTGCAATCTCGGCTGAGGAATGACCTCACTCTGATTGTCCTGTAAGATGGATCTGGGCTGCACAGGAAAAGAACTTGAGCATGTCAGGGGCTACAAGTCCATAAGTGGTTAAGTGGTTTTGCTTCCTGCCTTGGCTTTTATGGGTGAGGAACTGTAACCTGTAAGGCAAATAAACCCTTTCCTCCCCAAGTTGACTTTGGCTACAGTGTTTATTACACTGTAAGCAACTATAAGCAAACTAGGAAAAAACTCCCAAGATTTTATGCTACTCTGATTCTTTATGTTTATATTTTCACTGACTTATGTTTCTACTACCTCCCTAGAAACTAATGTGATTCGAACTTGATTACTTTAATTGTAACCGGAATATGCTCTTTTAGATCATGTGCATGTCATATTTATTTTTATACCTTATTTTGACACAGGAAAAAAGGTTGGCCTCTTTATTCTAATAAATCATATTCCAGAAAAAAACACAAAATTGTGATAACTGTAAAACTGGGATTATGTTCAAATTTTGGTTTACATTTTAAGTGTTTGTGACCACCCCAACCTACCACCCACCCACACCCACCCATCCATCCATCCACACACCCACCCAACCGTCCATCCACACACCCACCCACATACCCACATATCCACACACCCACCCCCACACAATACACATACACAGGAACACATCAATCACCTTGATACCTAAGAATGTTTATAGATTAGAGTGTTAGGTTTTGAAGCAAGGAAGCTACATTCCCAACAAGTCTAAAAGTGAGTCTCCTTGCCATGGGAAAAGCTGCTGGATTGAGGTTTACTATTGCTGGGCCAGCTTTTGGATGAACATTTTCTTGGAGGTAACATGCTCTTGATAATAAAAATAGCTCTCACATCCAAAAAAACAAGTGAAAGCTTATTTTGGAATCATCTTTGGGTTACCATGACTGAGGAACACAGATTGAGATTAATTCAATGTTCAGGGGGCTAAGAGTTTCATGAGTATTTACAGGAACAGAACAAAGGAAGTTATGAATCAAGATATTTTAAAAATACAAAAGTGGGAACGTTAGGCCTGCACGTCATGACAAGCAAATAAATTTGTTAAATAATTCAATTGCTATCTGCTGATATTTAGAGTTTATTATTCTGGAAGATAGGATTTATAGTTCGTCAAACACAACTTTGCTAGCAAATGACTCTCAGAGGACTAAAGATAGGTCTTGATGATTTGACCTTAGATATGCAAAATTCCAGCTCTCCTTAACAGAGAAGTTCAGGTCTTTATGTTGGTCACCTCAGTTCACAATACCAAAGTGCACTTACTCTTACATTTCAAACAACTAATCCTAAATAAAGTCTTATGTAACAATGTATATTATAAGTCCTTCAATATTTTAGTTATTAATTAATTAAGTCCATGTATTGGTGTGAATGAATACGAGTGGTTAGATGCCAGTAAGCCATGGCATTCTCTATAAAAGTAATTTGACAAGGAAGAGTTTTTTTTGAAGCTATTGATTTGGGCAGGACTATCAAACTGTCCATATGGATTATTATGACCTATGTTCATAGTGACATAAATAATTTAAGTGGAAACAATCATCAGGTAACTAGAAATTCACCATGATAAAGGTCCTGGAAGTAAGGCTTTTGTTAATTCAAGTCTATGGCAATAAAAAGTATTAACAGAAAAACATCTACTATAGAGTTTGGACAAAGAAATTTTCAAGATTCAAGTACTGACATATTGTACATACACATACACACACATATATTATTATAAATAAACACATTACCAGAGGTGACATCATAATATATGAATTATATTTAATAACTTATTCTTTAATATTTTCAAATAAAATATTATATGCAACTGTTTCAACATGGGCTTGTAGCTCCCTAATTGTATATTCTTAAGGAATTTTTGTACAACTGAACTATAATTTTGCTAAACTTATTATTAGGAGTCATTTTATTGTTTGTTTCTGTTTCAATCACATAACAACATGCCAATAGATTAAAATAGTTTTACTAATTACATCCCATTTATGGTAAGACTGCATTTGAGGTTATAAATTGGAACACTGGAGGACAAATAATGTGTTCATTTGCCTATTGCATACCTGAATTCAGATACTATTCTACCTCTAAAGGAAAGAGCAACGTGATCAACAGATAAACAATTGGATGGGTGGTTATCTATCTACAAGACACTACACAAGTCATAAACACTTCCCCTAACAGCATACAGCAAAAATTTGTGTTTTAGTATTTTCCAATTATTTTCTACTATTATTAAGAGTAGTTTCCAAATCCTTAACATTAGACTATTGGACCTTATCATGGTGACGGGATAAAGACATCTCTCCTTAGGCACAGGCTTTGTTCTTCTGTATGACACAAACACTCTCATCTCTCTCCATTTCTGAGTTTCTGCATTCTGCTTTCTCGAAGCTTTTATGAGTGTTATTCTTCCCCTGAAGCAAATCATTAACATTTACTCTCAGTTGACTAATCTTCCTGAGCAGTCTGTAATTGAAAAGGAAACCGTTTGTTATGTTAGAGTACTGTAAGCTTTGCTCTTATGTATTCCCATAGCAGTTTAGAATCTTTGTAATTTGAAAGTCTTCATACTAAAGTTTACAATTTTCATTTAGATGCCTTATTTTAAACCTATGAAGCCCCAAAAAGAAATACTTATATTCACCATCCTATCTCTAACTCTGCCTACTTCTGATATATACATATATTTGTTATATTGAATATATTTTGAAATACATCTATAAAGTGTATTATTATCAATGTTACTTGACTTATGAAGTCTTTTATTATTTACGAAAAACAACAATTATTTTTATAACCCTACAATGGGAAAATATCATACACATCATCAGCATATGGACTGCCTAAGTTCACAGTTAGAAAATTGCAGAGAGGCTTATACTTATTATATCCTACTAGCTCCATTGACTTTTTGAGAAAGAATAAAAAAGTGAAAAAAAAATTTTCACTTACTATTGTTTATAATATGGCTTGCCTCACAACAATTTTTTCAAATTTAGTGGCATTAAATAACCATTTTACTAATGTGGTAGCTCAAATATATTTGGACCCCATAAGCTCATAGAGTGTGACATTATTAGATGTGGCCTTTTCTGAGGAAGTATGATCTTCTTGTAGGAGGCTGGATTACAAACACATTTACTCCAGACCTTGAGGCTGAAGGGAATACATTTAATACAGCTGCACCTTCTGGAGGAAGTGTGTCACTGTCGGGGAAGGGGTTTTGAGATTTCAGATACTCAGGATACTGTTGCCTCTGAATCAAGATGTAGTACTCTCAGCTCCAGCACAACATCTCCTTGCATGCCCCCATGCACCTAGCAATGGATTGAGCACTGTAGGAGAACCACCACAATAAAATGATACTTTTATAAGAGTTTCCAGGGTCACGGTGTCTCTTCACAGCACTAAAAACTCAACTAAGAAAACTATCTATGTACATTCTTAGAGAAAGGATCATGGAGATGCAGAATCAGAACCTTGAACATATTCTATACGGCAAGACATGACCTAAATGTTCAGAAGGGAACGCTGGGGGGGGGGGAGGAGTTTATTTAGTAGAATATTTGACCTCTGTCTTGGGGTCATTCAAAATCTTGGCTTAAAAGAGAAACAAAACAATGACTAGATAATGAAAGCTGAGTATAATATCATATTCCTGTAATCCTAAAACTTAGAATGCAGATACTTGGGGTTGACTTCAACTTCTAGATTAATCTGATAAATTGGGATTACTTGCAGCATCATGAGCCAGAAGGAAGGCTGTGGGTGGGCGTATTTCAGCGAATTAGAAAGTAAATTTGTAGGTAGCCCTTTCTGACCCCAAATTTTAGAATACAAGTAATTATTTCTTTCATACTATGTTGGTTGAAGAATTGTACATGCTTGATTTCAGAAAGTATAGTTAATGTATTTGTGATCATATTTAGAAATGATTCATTTTATCTTCTTACCTAAACCAAGCCAGAATTACACTTATTATTAGCAGTAGAATCAGGTTGTAAGGCCCTATTGTTGCTATAGATGTATTCTTCTTCTTCTTGTTCTGGCTGTTAATTTTTTCTAAATGGAAAAAAAGTTATATTTCATTACTCAATTGTAATATAATATATAACAAAATTTATGTGTCTATAAAGAATGTACAATACCAAGAGAATTCGGTTTTGGTTCCAGAAGTTATGTTATGTCTATGTGTATAAGATAGTCAGATATAAAAATTAAGAGAAGATGACCTATATAGCCTATGTATACTAGTTCAATAATTTGTTAAACCATGATTAATTCAAATGTCAGAGGAACCGAGACAGAAAAAAAAGGGAGAATGAATTGTGGAATATCCAAAAGCTAGAATAGTTAATACATACATGAAAAATGAAGCTATGTTTCAAATTTCTAATTTTACTAGTGAATTTCTTACTGAATTCAGAGTAAGAATAGGATCTAAGTAATTTTAACACATGTTACACAGAAAATGATCTTGTAAGTGTGTCATATGAGAGATGCTAAATGTTAGCAATTTTTATGTTTCTGAAATATAGTTAAAGCAGGATTAAGTTAAAGAATTACAGTATTTTTATTATTAGTTAATAGGTTTAAGCATTTAATAGTAAAAAAGGAGATTCAGTATTGAATTATTAATTTTTTAAAGGATTTCAGGACTCAAATACTTTACTTAATTGCAACAATGCAGCTTTGGCTGAACTCAGTGATACAGATACAACTTGGTTAAAGTTGTAAAGGGAATAAAATAATATATTGATGTTCTCTTCCATACACATTTTTTGGCTACTTAGTTTTTTCTAAATTTTATAACTTTTTGTTTGTCAATCAGTAAACACAAGTCCTATATGTAACTACTATGTTATAGCCAAAATACATTTTAAGTTTTAATTACTTTGACGAGGAGATACATAAAACAAAAATGCTTCTAACCTATAAGCCCCTTGCCCAGGGACAGATACTTCCTGAAATATTGGAGACTGTTTATTATGGAGATAATGAGCTACATGTTTTTACTTTTCTAAACAAGTTTGTCTGACACAACTATACCAGATGTGCTTGATCACATATGGAAAGGAGAAACCTAGGGAGGATATACACTTGCAGGCAGGAGGTACATAGGCAGGAAATACCCCAGGATGTATACTTGCTCCTCATTGGATCTGATGCGGGAAAAGAGTGAAATATTGAGTTTTGTCTCTATAAACCCCTGCAAAATGTACCTTGGGTCATTTTCTGGAAACACAGAGATGGACCTGGCCAGAATCCATCAACCTGGTCAGTAGTTAATTAATGTTTGCTCCAAATTTGTTTAAATGCTGGCAGTAATTTTATTCTCAACCTGTGGGATTAACAATTTATGTGCCTATGATAACACAATAATTTGATAATGTGTGTTTACTATGATTGAGAGTATCTTAAGGGAATGGAAAGAATTGGAAGTGCTATCAGTGTCTTTTCTTGTTAAATAAGCACATTTTTTTTTCCATTGTTACCCTGAGAAACCCTTAATTCTAGCAAGTTTAATGTGGAAGAACAACCTAAGATTGTTGTTTTCTCGAAAGTTTGTTATCTGTAATACTCATCTGGTTGGATTGTGGGTGTAAATCTTGCTACTTTAAATTGCAAATTAATGAAGAAACAGGTCTTACCTGAAGAGTTAGTTTGACAAGTCTTTTACATATAATTATGAGCAACCCTATCTCATGCTATTCTGCCAAAAGTCGCTTTTGTTAAGCATCATTAAAGGACGTTAAAGTTTTCTTTTGTTTACCCTTGTGCTTGTTTCCTCCTTGTTTTCAGCTTAATCTTGTGATCTCTGCTAGTTCCATACAGGTACTGTTATTGCATCACGGCTCTTAATGCCTGTTACCAAAACGACAAACAAGGAGCATCAAGAACTGGTCTTTTAAACTGACCTTTACTTTAAGAACAGCAATCTGCAAAGGGAGATTATTATTCACATTAACTACAACATAAAAGCAAAACCTGCCTTATTATTGCCAATCTTCAGGTTTTATAGGACCTAGGGAATGAGTGAGTGGGAACAGGAGCATGCAGTCATTCTGGAGTTCAGTCTAGAACTTTTGATCGGGTGTTTACTCACACTTATTGATAACTTTGATCTTTGTATCTCTCTTATTTTTATCCCTGATGCCTGGAATAAACGGAAGGGAATTAGGTCAAAATAAATATAAAATAAAATAATAAATAAATAATAAACCAACAGTCATATTACACTATTACTAATATATGGATTTATATTTCTTTCCAAAGCAGAATACAGTACAGATATATATCCAGCTTAGACACTGATACATAGTTAGCAAAGTCACAATGGAGCCAAATAGCTAGACTTCTCTGTGGATAGAAAGAAAGGTTGATTGAGAAACAAACTGCCAAGGATATCTCTCTCAGGAGCAGAGAACTACATCCCTCAGCAGCATGGGGGCTTTTGCACTGATACACACTGTTCATATTAATGAGGAACTAGATTTCCTTGCTGAGGTCGTGGAATACTGGGGCAGATAAGTGGTTTTCTTAGGAAACAGAAACTAGCCTTGTGAGTCCTTTAGAATGATCAATTAGCAGTTTGTTTATCCAATAGCAATCCTTCTGTTTACTCAGAGTCCTTCTCCTTAGAACATATTCATCAGCAACACCATTTGGGGGATTGCTCTGTATCTATAGCTCTGCTTATCCTCCATCGCACCTGTAGATTCCCAACAACATAATGTCATCCTATGTCCAAATAAGGATACAGAGTCCGTTACTTTTTAAGCCTAAAGGCAAGTGCACTCCGTAATTATGTTGATAGAAACTGAGGAATAATGAACAAAATCATGAGCAAGACTATAGGGTAACGTTGGACCATTTAAATGAAACGATTTGTATGTGAAGCAATATATATGTACTCTTAAGACAATCTTCTAATCATTTCTTTATTTGATACAGAAGAAAATCCCAACACTTGCATTCTCCTGATATCACCTCTGCCATCATAAATATGAAGTCCTTCTTTTCTGTTAAATAAGAAACCAATGATGATTCTGCATACCAAAAACCATCTGTCTATTTTCATCTGTATCAACAAACTCCTGGGAAGTTTGCATTACTACAAGCTGTTATTTCTGTCTTTGCCAATGTTTAACAATGTCAGGTGATTTTTACATCTTCTCAAGGCAGCATATAACATGAAAATCGCATTGGAGTAATATTTTTACTCCTCACCTGGTTAAAATAAAATATTACATATTTTCTAATCATTACAGTACGTACTCTAAAATGGTTTCAATTCCATGTAAGAATACTTTTATGACAGTAGCCCAATAGTTTTAAATATTTATAATTCAATTAGTATTTTACTTGATGCTACATATTTCTTCATTTTAATCAATCAAAAAGACTGTGTTACCTGTCTAAAGGAAGGTGAGCCATGTACTATCCATTTGAAGACTACTTGAAGAAATTCATTAAATAATTGCTTTTTATTGTCTAAAAGTGGCATAAATTTAAAAAAATGGAACATTTCAATTCAAGATGTATTTGTTGAGCTACAATAAACATACCAGTATAGACTCTTTCAAGGTACACAAATTTCATATATAGAAAACAAATTTTATTTTCAGGTAATTTTTTAAACTATTATAAGAAAAAACTAGGTCCCATGAAGGATTCAGCTTGACTTTTGGCTTTAATATAGTTGAATATCTCACTTTTATGGCTTTAGATGTGAATAAAAACATGACAGAGACACAGGAAGAAACACTGTTTTATCAAATATGAAATCAATGACATGGAACATGCTTAAAAATCAAGCATTGCTGTTTGCCCTATCACAGCTCATCATATTAGGAGGAGAGTAAAACGAGATACTATTAGTCCATGCTTGATATCCATCACAAGAAGTATATTCAAGAGTACAAGAAGAACCAATGATGTTAGTAAAAATAAAGACCCGTATGAACAGATAGGTAGCAATGCTAAGAGAGTTCTTATTATATATTACAACAACCTGTATATTACCTGCACCTTCAGATTTCTTTTAATAGAGTGAAGCATTATTTGGTAAAGGAAGCCTTGCAGCTTCCATTAATGGATTCTTCAAGCAAAATTAGTATGAAATTCTCAAACCAAAAGAGAAAAGAAGCTAAGATGTTTGAATATCAACTATAATTCAAACATTGACAAGATGCTTAAGGCACAGACACCCCCCCCCCATACACACACACACATCTTTTGTTTTGTTTTGTTTTTTTTGTTTTTTGTTTTTTTGAGACAGGGTTTCTCTGTGGTTTTGGAGCCTGTCCTGGAACTAGCTCTTGTAGACCAGGCTGGTCTTGAACTCACAGATATCCTCCTGCCTCTGCCTCCCGACTGCTGGGATTAAAGGCGTGCGCCACCACGGCCCGGCTCACACACACACATCTTAAATGGGAAATAGTAGTTCCAAACTGGGAAAGATAACTTAATTACAATTACTCGCTTGAAATCCATGCACATGATATATAATCTTCTGGGTCTTTTGAATTTATTGTCTCAACCAATAATAAACCTTTCCATATTTGTAGGATATAGAGTGAGGTTACAGTGTTGATTCATTTCTTCTCTTCTCTGTGAGTAACTAGAACATAATCACTGATTCAAATAAAGAATAGTCTCCACAGGATACCAGTTCTGGACCTGAGAAATACATTGGTTCCTACAGACACAGCAGTGGTGAAGGAGCTTCAGGAAAGTTTGGGAGATCTAACCCAAACATTAGACCCATCATGTAAAAATTATTCTACCTTTCATGCTCTGTTGGGCCTGATATTTGCAAGCAATTTAAAATTAGAAAAGTTTACCGGCCAAATTATTTCCACATCCAGTGAAAATTCAAATTGTGGCCCAAATATCTACAAAAGTTTTAATTTTTAAAATATTTGATTTTGATGCCATTCTTAATTTGCCAAAGTGTTTGACATAATTTATAACATTACTGCCGACACCTTCCAGGAACTAAATTGTGTTGTTTTGAGCAACATTAGTTTTTTTTGCTTGATCTACATAAAACTATACACAGACATAAAGAAGCAAAGGAGACATTTGCACCTGTAAAACTTACTGAATATTGGGAAAAATAAATGGCATAGAAATGATGTTATAAACTCAGAAAATAATGTAACCACTAAACTTGATATTTTCTTTCATTTATTCTCTTTGTCTACCCCATTAGATGAAAATTTTACTGGATATTTTACATTTGTGTCTAACCTCCTAGTTCCCGTATTTTTCCATGTTTTCTTCTTGACCTGTAACATCTCTACTCTAACACAATACCACACCTTGTTTCTATACCGAGAAATTAAAAATAGTATCTTTTATACAGACATAGGATTTCAAATTACGTCTGCATTTATTAAGTTTGAGAAAAGCTTTAGACTGCACTATGTTAAGAGAATTTCATTTCTTTAAGACTACTGTAAAGTACTGGGCAGTGGTGGCACACACCCATTATCCAAGCACTTGGGAGGCAGAGGCAGGCAATTCTCAGTGAGTTCAAGGCCAGGCTTGTCTGCAGAGCAAGTTCCAAGACAGACAGAAATCCTGTCTTGAAAAACAAACAAAAAGACTGCTGTGGTGGTTGAATGAGATTGACCCCTATAGGCTCTTATGTTTAGAGGATTAGTCATCAGTTGGAAGACTGTTTTTCTGCAAATGATTAAGAAATATGGAGGAACTGTATCACTGATGGTGTGTTTTTGGGCTTCGAAAGTGTCTCTCTGTTTCTGTCTCTCTAATTCTCTTTCTATCTGTCTTTTAATCTCTCTCTGTCTCTGTTTCTCTCTCTCTCTTCCTCTCCCTCTTTTGTTTCCCCTCTCTATCTTTCTTACCTCCCCCCTGCTTGCTTCCTGGAGATAAGATGTAAATCTGCCAGTCATGTCTCTAGCACCATGCCTGCCTGCCATCACACCCTTCACTGTGATAGTGATTGACTGACCCTTGAAGCTGTAATTAAGACCCCAGTGAAACGTTTCCTAAGCGTTACCTTAGTCATGGTATCTCATCATAGAAGCAGAACCAAGACAATTGCTGCACATATCATGAATAATAGTTGATGATAATTGAATGCTATGCTTATATCTGGTACTTAGCTATGCATATGAATATATAAGTGTGTGTTTGTGTGTGTATGTTCTGATTAATGTTGTTTAGGTTTTTTTCCTCCCAAATAGCTACTAACCATCATTTTTATATAATGTAGAAATTTTCTTTTGAGAGTAATACATAGAAACATCTGTTTTAAAAAGATGTTTTTAGACTTGTAATAGACTACTTTCCTGGAAAGATATCTGATTTTCCAGTAAATGAAATTAAAATACCAGAAAACAGGGGGAAGATCACTACTAGCTTTTCAAACATACAAATGAATTCCTGGAGAAGATGAAGGCTGTCCTTAGAGATCCGCTTCAAAGGAATGGAAGTAGAAAAACATCATTCTGAGTAACGTAAGACAGAAAGAGAAACACAGTGTATACACATTCATAAATAGATATAGCTGTCTTTACATATGCTTACTAAATTCTCTTGTGTATAATTTTGAAGTAAACTCAGGAGGCTTTCATATGGTAATATGGATGATGACAGTGACAAAGTCTTCATGTTTCTAAAGACATGAAAATATTTTTTATTTTAATGAAAAAATACTAAAAATTACAAAAATATATCTTTTATGTGCTATGACTATACACAATGTAATGCCAAAGACACAGTATAATTTCAACATAATTATCAATGTTAATGTATTTATCATTTTATTTAATGTATGATTAATAAAATATTATATAAGCCTTGAATTGCAGTGTTGCCTGATTTTTCTCATCAGGACTGAATTATAACCTGCATCATTCAATATAAGTTTGGGAAGAAATGTATAGTAGTTTAACATCATATATTGTTGTCTTAGAAAGAACACATCAGACAGAAAATATTATTCAAATATCTAATATTTGATATTAAAAATTAATTTTTAAGCTATGGCTGTGGGGAGTTAAATTTATTTTTAAATTATTCTACAGTACAATGTGCCATTTGAAAAGTCAGTTGAGACACAGCAATTTCTTTTTCACTAAGAAATATACAAATGGAAAAGTCTAACTCCAATGTTATACTACTTTTATTTGGATGGAAAAAAAATGTTTGCAAGACACATGTTGCAGAACAGTAAAATAGTTTAAATTATAAGTCATCAGTAACTGCACAGCAACTCACAATGTATTTGAAACAAAGGTTATATGAAGCTGAGCTTCAGGCTACCAAAACCATCTCTTCGTTTGATAATGTCCAAAGAGATAGGCAGTCACTGCACACATAACTGAATAGGGCTATAAAAGGGAGATCCTCTAAATGCCCACTTAGCTACATACTGTGAGCACTGCAAAGCAAGAGAACTTTCAGAGAATGCTTCGGGCAAAAGACCCAGTATTAATATCATAAGAAAATTTACTGTTTACCATTCCTAAGTCAGAGCTTGCAACAGAACACCTTTAGAAACTGTGATGCCTCGAACATTTGTATACTCTTGCAAAGTGTTTTTGGTACTGACATAATCAATACTCTGCCACTTATTATTTACCTGATCAATAAACTTTAAAAACCAATGCTGTGTTACCTAATGCACTAAGTAATATTTTCACCAGTAACTTTTCGCCTAAGTACATTGACTTACAGTTTCATTTGATAATAGAAAGAATTTACTTTTATTTGAGTCTTTTTAACACTTATATTTTTCTGAACTGCCATTTACAATAATGGTAAGATATTTGCAAACATACACAAAAGGTTATCAACTTAAACTGTTAATGGCATACCTGCCTTGTGACTCACCAAACAGTATATAATGTCTCTTTTCACTTTGTAGTAATAAAATATTTTATTTTACATTTCCATATATTTTCAGGTTTTATTTTCATGAAAATATACATTTTAAAATTCAAAAGTAAAGTCTTAGGGGTTTGAAATCATTGCAAATAAGTGACACAGGATTTCTTTGCATGTACAGACACTGCTTAATACATATGGAAGGTATGCAATGATACATGTAGGAGGCTGTAATTTGACTTAATGATTTTGGGAAGCCAATTAATCATTACATCTTCCTAGAATAATGTTAAAAAAGCAAAACAGTCTTTGACAGACTGTTTCCATGTAAATTATCACTTCACCTAGTCAACAGCAGTAGCAAAACCTTTAGTTCTCAAAATTAATTATCTAGTACAGAACTGTAACTATGTATTCATCAGTGTCTATGTGGTATAAAGAGTAACTGCTTACATCCCACAGAGATTTTTCTCTATAATTCCTGGAAGGAAAGAAAAATAAAAGTCTTTTTGGAATTTTGCTGTGTTATGGTTGCACTGGTCTGGGATTTTATGTTTGTATCACCATGCATGGAACTCACGAAATTTATAATACACACAATGGATTAAAACTTAATGAAGTATGAGGTCCAAGAAAAAAAGTGTGGGCAAATCCTAATGACTTTGAGAATGCAAAGAGATTATTTAATTTATACATATTTTTGCAGGAGGTTGGTTATATTGCCAAAGGTCATTTGTGCTTCTATATTCTATATTTCATGTATACAAAATTCTATTTACAAGGCAGAAATAAGTTTATGATTAAAAATGGAAGTTTACCGAGGGTATCATTTTATTCATAAGTTGTTTTAACCAATGCCCAAAGGACTGTCTATAGGAAAAGGTTTAATCTTTAGTCACCCTTCATTTGTGAGTAGGTCTCTGCAGGTGTAAGACAAAGAGGCAAAACACTAAGAAATAAGAATGAAAACTTGGTTCAGATTGACTTGGTCATCGTGGATCAAGACATCAAGGAGTTTGATATCAGACATTTTATTCCCAGTATATTTAAACCCAATATAATTAATCAAAAGTCTTCTGGCATAATACATTTCACAGTGCACAAGCAAGTGCAATAACATTGAAACTACCCAGGGTAAGGGTTATTTTCTACAAGAAGATGGTTTCTACTGATAGGGTACCTGCACTAACTATAAGGCACAGTGAAGGGTTTGCCCTGAACGCTGGCAAACGGATAGTATAGAGATCGTCTGAGATATTAGCCATCTTTGGCATGTTTTTTTTTTTTTTTTTTTTTTTTTTTTTTGTGAGCTTGGAGAGCTCTAAGTGTCATTTAGGATACTAGCCACCTCTGGTTCCTTGATCCTGGTGGTAGGAGTATAATATAGCCTTGCTCAACAGAAAACACAGATCACAAGGCTATCATTCATTTCCAATTCTCAGATTTCAGGATGGAAGAATAGGTTTTGCTTTTGTTTTTGTTTCTTAATCTTTCACATTGGAAAGATGATCTGCATGATTTACGTTCCAGGTATGTATAGAGAACTGGGGAGCATTCCCAAAACATTTTCATCGACAGAAAACAGATGCTGTCCTTGTGTTTAACGGAAGAGAAAGAATATTATGAAAGAATCCAGGTGATCCATGGTAAGAGATACTTTAAGATTTGTTCTTTTGCAGGATAAAGCTCAATAAATGACAATCCACACCATTACTGATCCCCAGTAGGTGATATTGAAGTTTAATATGACTTTATAGAGGTCAAACATTACATGAAAAATTGCATATTGAATTATTTGATTATAGTCATTCTTCTATTTTCTAAAAGACGTGTTTTGGGATTCCTCTTCTCTGTTTCACAAAAGGTGAGAATGTTTATTCTCCTATTAAAAATTCATAGAATTTTGTAAATTTGATTGCAAATATTTCAGATCCTCTATGAATGTTTTACAATTCCTAATACACCACTAAAAATATGCAAGGATTGTTTAAGGGACAGTGGTAAGAAAATTATATTTCTACTTGTTCAGTAAAAGTAAAATAGTTTTTAAAATGGCTTTTATTATCAGCTAATTGCATTAGTGTGTAGTAATCCCATAGGTATGAAGAGGCAAACTTAAACATATATAAAGATCTACATATTTAGTTTCTACAAATCAAACATAAAAGTATCAGTTTTTCAAATATCCTAAAAGTTGTTGATGCCAAACCCTTTTGTTCCTATTAACAAAAGAGAAGTAAATGCATAGTTACATATGTGATAACGTAATCTTATGTGGTTTAAGAATTTTAAATATTGGTCAATTTAAATGTTCTCTCAAAATCGCTAAATTTAATAGTTTTCCAAAAAAGTCACAAGTCTGAAATTCTAAGCATGCTTGGGATGTACTATCATGAATTTGAGTTTAGAAAATCAATCCTGTGAGCCAAAAATAGAACGCTTCTCAGAAAGTAATTGGAAGAAGGAAATTCATTGTTCAAAACAGAGAATAACAGTTGATTAAGACAAAGTGATTGCTATGTGCATGAGTTAAGATATCTAAATGGGTCTATTTCCTATATTAGAACTAATTTCCTTTTCTTTTTGGCTATCATTCTGATGAGCCCCTTGAATGACAAAGCCCTATTAGGACCTGATTTAAAGTGACCAAAGGCATTTATAAAACTGGCAAAACTGATTACACTTTGCAATGATATGAATGATTACTCTGTAATGTTCTTACTAATTTCCCCTGTGGTTTTAATGTCACTGAAGGTATAATTAACTAGAACATCTATATTTTAGGAAAATTGAGTAAATGAGCTAAGACTAACTTCTACATATTTTAAATAAATAAGTCATAAGAAAAAAAAATCTCCTAAGAAAGAAATAAGAAGAATTTGAGATTACTGGAAGAAGAAAAATAACTAAATGTTAAAATTATGATGCCTGTAAAAGGTTTTGAAAAAACAATATATACATTAAAATTAATCTCAATTAATTTATGGTGTTTATTGTAACAATTCTAGTCATAAACATTAGAATTTATATAATTATTCATTTTCAAAAATCTCATTCTGTTTTATGGATTTCATAAATTCATATCCCATTTATGCACAAAAGAGTTTTTTAAGTCTTTTGATGAACTACCATCAGTCGTGAGGCTTTTTATAGCCCATGCTCTTGTAGAGCAAGGACATTAAACACAACACATGCTTTTTGAGAACTCCATCTAATTGAAGAACATATAAGTATTATTGCTTCTTTCCTTTAGTTAAGAAAGATAATTGGAATTACGTTAATGTTATCTCAACTCATCTTGATTTTTTTTAAAATGTTTAATAAGTTACTATTTTTTTATTTTATTTAGTCAGTCAAGAATTCTTGTAATTAAAAAAAAATCTGAAATTTCCTTGAGTTTATTTCCACATTGTGAATGGACCTGTCCATTTGGTTGAAATTATTTGTTTATTTATTTTGAAATAATTATTGTCATCTATTTTATGAAATTGAACCTATTTGACACTAACTTCTCTAATGATCATAGGAAATCAAAGTGAAATAACTGGATAAAATTATGATGTTTTGCTAGATTTAATAGAGCTAGTGAATGACATGAGAATTAAGAAAGTATAATGTAATATATTTTTATAATCCAAACAGGATTTCAAGGGTAGTAAAAGCAGTGATAACAAATGAAATTTGTTTTTTATTCAAAAGATCATATTTTATTTTATCAGATTTAAAAAATTAATTTTGGAAGGTTCAAATACTTCTTGCAAGAAAATTGAATGTAAATGAATAAAACTAAAATGAAAATAGACTCTCTCTCTCTATGTATATATATATATGCATATATATAGTCAGCAAATATAGATACATATGCACATAATCTTTAATATATTTTAGGCAGAAAATCATATAGAATTTCTGCCTAAATTCACATCATTACATAAATTCAAACCTGGAGATGATAAGGATAAATCATTCATTATGAGAAAACTGATTTGAACATGTAAGAGAGGCTAAATATTTCTAGAATATCCAAAACAACTTCTGAGACATGTTTGTGTCTACAAAAACTAATAATCAAATTGTTGTCATCAGAAAAGTTATTTTAGATCTTTAAGTTGCAGGAAAAATTATGAAGATGACACAATTTAAGGTGTGATAGAGCTGAAATTTAAGATACCCTTAAAACCACCTAATATCTGTATTCCTTTTCTTTCTGGGTGCACTTTTGCCAAGAATCACAAAGTTACTGAGATAACACACGTAGACTATGTTATTAATATTCTATCTCCCATCCCCAAGTAGTTTACTTATGCAACATACAGCAGGTGTATCTTATAATTGAATTTCTGACTTTGCTGTGGTTTGGGAGCTGTATGTGGTTCAGCAATCATTATCCAGACACCATCATTTCTAACGCATGCGCAAACAATTAATAAATCAAATCATTAATTATGGAAAAAGAATCCCAGGAAAGCTGAGCACATCTAATTCTTGAATAAATATTTTACCATTTAGCTATAAAACTAGCACCCCCATATCCATGGAACTGGAATACTGTTAGTTTTATTCAGAGGGCTTTCAGAACAAAGTCCCTAAGAGGAGTCAATAAGAAGAAAAAATTCAGACAAAGGATGTTTTATAGGTAGTCATGGGATTTAATAACTTTCTCAATAAGCCACCTCCCGATTCAGCTTTGATCTTGATCATCTGAAGCTAATGTCAGTACTGCTTTGATTTTAATTCAACTAAATCCAACCAACTGTAAGAGAAAAAAAATGTGCTCTTCATTATTATTATATTTAGTAGATGATTACCAGGGTAAAATTGATAATTAGGGATAGGAAAATATTCTTTTCAGCCTGTCATACTCCTGTAAACTCAGGGTATTGTTTGATGTGGGTACTTTATATACGCAGAAGGAAGGAAGAAAATTCACATATTTTTCTTTTGTTGGGTTATTCTTTCATCTTGCCATTTCCTTCCTTATCCATCAATACTGCTTTTTTTCATATATATTTTTCTATACCAAGGAATTTATCTTCATCATGCTATAACTTTCATCATGAATGGTGCGGAAGGTCCTTTTGTCTGTGTGTTGCTTTTATTGGTTAATGAATAAAGAGCCTTGGCCTGTAATAGGGCAGAACTTTAGTAGGCGGGGAAAATTGGACTGAATGCTGGGAGAAGATGGAGAGAGACACTGTGGATCCACAGCCGGAAGTAGATGTGCTGAAACTTCGGTGGTAGGGCCAAGCAGTGATTTAATTAATACATTTTCTGTGTGGTTATTTTGGGGCTAACATGCTGGGCAGCCAGGATGAACAGTCACCTCCTACAACAACCTACAAAATTCTTGTCAAAAGGCGTTCATTAACAGAAAATAGTCTAATTGAGTATGGTAACTGCCAAACTAAAATAATAATAAAATACAATGAAATATTGGGTGAATGCAAACAGAGGAAAGGTTGTTTACCAACTATGTGGTGAGTTTAAAAAAGATAAGGAACTATTTCCCGCCTTCATGAAGCTAGAAATAGCTTCAACTATGAATGAGAAATGAAAAATGATTTCTGTCAACACGCTTCTGGTGGGATTTCTTGGTAGATCATCATGTGCTTGTTCTTCAGTGTTGAGAAATTTGAGATTTCCCGTGCTACCAAGTCATTAAACCTTAATTTTCCATTTCTAAAGTGCCTTCTTTGAAATTATAAAATATAATGTATATCAGGGCTTAAACTTTTATCAAATCCAATTTCTATTAGGAGGAAAGCATCTGGAGAGACAAATCTGTGATATTAGCATTCAGAACCATCTGTTTCACTTTAAAATATATTCTATTTCCAAATGTTTTCAGTAGAGAACTAGCCAAGGAAGAGGCTTCCATGTCTTATCTACTACCTAGACATTTTTGTATCTATGAGAAACAATTCTTTATCATTTATGTGTATCCTCATATACTAAAACTGACCTAATACACCTGTTTTAGACTAAAGATAAAAATTAAGGTTGCCATAGGCTCATATGAAGAATAGAGAAGAAAAATTAAAATGAAATAAATATCAGAAAGATCTTACAAGTCAAAAACTTTCTGAAGGGGTTTCAAATCACTTTTAAATATGAGCATCTTTTCTCTAAAGAAAATCTTTGAAGTAGTTTAACATGGATATTAGACACATTGAAGTATGATAAATCACTGGGAAACAGAAGCATCTTCTAAACTGTAGAGGGTACTGACATTTTCTCAAACCTTATTTCTGTTAACACATTCAGGTTTAAGACCAGGGTCTTCATTGCTACTTTTAAGCCTTTCCTGCATCAAAAGGCCATCGTAGAATTTGTAAGCATAATTTTCCAGTAATGCCTCATGTTTTGATTATATAGACTGTTCGTGCAGCCTTTTTGCCACCTGTTTTGAAGTCTTCGTCATCAAACCACAATACACCACTAGTAAAGTCAATACAGAAGTGTAAAATGTTTAACTTTCACTCTTACTGGTAAAAAAAAAAGAAACAATGAAAAACCACTCATCTATTCTTTTACTATTGTGGGTGTGCTAAAACATCCAATGTTTTATACCTATTTATTTTTATTTACACGATTGCGTCTGGGTATGCATGTATCGAACGTATATGCAACTCCCCATACTGTCCAGAACACTCCAACTCTCCTGGAACTGGGAGTACTCCAATTGTGAGAAAACCTATATGGATGCTGTGAATAAAACTTGGGTTCTGTGTAAGTATATCAAGTGCTTTTAATTAGTGAACCCTCTGTCCAGGCACTTGGTACTCTTATATAGGATCCAAGTGGTTAATAAAATTGTTTACCTCTAAATCCTTTTAAACAAATCTTGGGGTATTTGTTTTCACAATTTGATTTTTTTAAGATTTAATGTATTGCTGTTTACATACTAAAATATGTAACTGCAGCTTACATTTGTCACACTTAATCTCTCATTATTAAGTAAATTTTGACATATAGTTTAAGCAATTTTGTTTTAAGTCATTGTTCTTATAATTTTGAGTATTTTTCCAAATTTACTTTATTTTATTTCATTTTAACGTTTTTTATACTGTTAGAAAAACTTGAAAATTTTTGGTGCTTGGAAATATTTTATGTTGATGTAGTCAGTAATACTCAAATTTCCTAGTGTTCTGATGCTTAATACAGTTCTTCACGTGTGGTAACCCCAACTACAAAATTACTTTTTCATTACTAATTCATAACAGTAAATTTGCTACTATTACAAATAATAATTAAAATATCTGATATGCAGGATATTTGATATGGGACCCACAATTTGAGAAACACTGATCTACTTAATAAAAGATAATCTCTTCTGAAATGTTAGGTCAATATTTGAAATATTAGATCAAATAAAAACTATGAATGTAAAAGCACTGTCTTATACTCTTCACAATTCTACTTATGAATAATATACATAAGAGATAGCATTGTTTTTCAAAACTGTTTTCAACGTATTCATGGAAGTGGTTCACATATTCCTCAGCAGCACCGTAACACATGTGGTGAAAAGGAACTGTCGTTTACTTGAGCTTTAGCAGGAGAAATGCTTTGTCATTTGGCTGGAACTGCTACAAGGAAATGTCTTAGACTGGAAGAATGAAGCCTAAGATAAAAACATTTGAAGATTTGCTGTGTTTTTGAGGTCCTACTCCTTTGCTTGCACTTGGTCACCTTTGTGTTGTATCCTCACAACTCTTTGAGAATCTTTTTATTTTTTTATTTATTTATTTTTTTGGTTTTTCTCTGTAGCTTTGGATCCTGTCCTGGAACTACTTCTTGTGGACCAGCTGTCCTTGAACTAACACAGACACGTCTGCCTTTGCCTCCAAAGTGCTGGAATTAAGGTATGTACTACTACTGCCTGGCTTTCTCACGTGGCTCTTATTGTCTGTGAACTCACATAGACCCACGTCTCAGATTTTTCCTCTTAATACACCAGTCTATTGAATCAGTGTCTCACCTTCATGCTCTCTTCATCATATAGACTAAGTCAAAACCCAGTCTCACTGGGTATCAGAGCATCTTGAATTATTGTATATGAATTGCTGGTTGACAAAACTCAGCACGTGATTTAGGGAACATGTATTAACAATTTATTTTACTCACTATTCTATTGCCATCAAGAGACACCAAAACCAAGACAACAGGTAAATAAAAACATTTAATTGATGCTTTCTTACAGTTTCAGAGAATTAGTTCATGATTATCATGGTGGTGAGTGTGGCAGCCGACAGTAAGGGGAGCCATAGTTCTGGAGAAGGAACCAAGAGTTTACTTGCAAGAGTTTATTTGCAAGATGGAGGTGGAGAAAGATGGGACCTGGCTTAGGTTTTGAAACCGAAAGCCCATTTGAAGTGACACACCTCCTCCAAGAAGGCGCCTAACACTTCATAAACAATCTACCAACTTGGAATCAAACATTCTAACACATGAGCCAATGGGGGCCATTCTCATTCAAACCACAACATTCTTACATGATGACAAGAGACGAAAGAAGTGTTTTAGAATTTTATATTATATTTCTTCTCTCTCACATAAGGCAATTAAATATTCAGAAAGAACGAGTGCATCTTCTTTCTTCAGGATAAAAAGATGACATGAAACATAGCCATAACCTACATGAAATGAACATAAGAGAAGAAAATTAAATAAGCTTCTTAAAGGTGTTTCCTATCATTAGAATTCCTAGGCTTTTCAGGTCTGAAATTTCAAAACTTCGATATACAAAAGCTAACTGAGAAAGTAATCATCGCTTTAAAAATAAGTTTTCATTAAACAATGTAACTTTAGTTGAAAAGTCAGGCTTCATGTGGGGAAATTATTAGAGACTGAATAAAACCTATTGACAGAGCATTTGGTAAATATTTTGTCTATAAGTACTCAGAAAACAAACGGCTAAGCCAAAGCCCAGTTGGATGTCTTATGAAGACATTATGCCCACATTGCTCCAATCGTATTTACCTGCAATTATTACAACTACAGGTACAAAAAGAAGGAGCTCCAGAGAGAAATGTTAACAGTTAAAGATTTAAAAAAAAATGAAAAATTCAGTAATTTTCAGATTTACAAGGTTAATTTGTCTCTTTATCATGTGTAACTTGTAAGTGATAAATTAAGAAATATTATGAGTGACAAAGACCAATTATGACTTAGCCTTTAATTCAGACAAAGTCAATATTGTAGCTTTCAGATTCTCATTGGAAGCAATTAACTAAACAAGCAATACAAAATAATTCTTTTGGCTGAACAAAAGGACTCACAGAAGAGGTGCGAAATATATACTTCTTATATAAAAGCCAGATTATTCAGTAAACCTATACTTGAATTTTGTGATATATTTGTATATGTAAAACGTTTTATATGTAAAAACGGGAACATTAAGCTGACAACAATCAAATTATTATTATAAGTCTACTGAAGATTTTCAGATTGATCTTGTGGGCAGACATGTGATGGTTAATCAAAATGGGCTGTGATGATGTGAGCATTGAAATGACAACAAACTGAGCAGAGGCTAACACCTTCCCTAGAGGTCGTATATTTACTAGTGAGATTTTCAGATTTCCTTAAAGACGATGAAGGGAAAGGGATTAACTTGATTATCATAGTCCAGAGCTGTGGGGACTAGGTATGTGAAGGGTAGTCATCTGAAACATCAAAGCCAACTGTGAAATAATGTCAGTATTCCCAGCTGGCATTCAGAGTGCCCAGGCTTACTCTGGGCTTTCCAGTTTATTTCACTGTGAATGAAAGTTTGTGGGTATTGATGTGGCTATGTTTCAGTCCATCCGTGTATTTGTGAATATTGATATGTATGTGGGAAAGAGTGAAAGATAGAGGGAAGATATAAAGAGAAAAGTCAGTTTTCTTAAAATATATTTTATAATACAAAAAAATAACAATTTTATGGTTCTAGTTTTCCAAAACTTTAATTTTAATTTTAAATGTAGATATTATTCAAATTTTTCTACTTAATATTTTCTTTTATACTTTTTCATTTCTGTATCTTGCAAACATACATAAACAATCACCTCTGTGATAATTAAGAAGGAGGCAAAACTATGGTACCCAGTGTTTTATGCATTTTAGCTAGACAACAAAACTAACAAAAGTTTGTCATAATAACATGAATAAGAAAGAAGACTGTCAGAGTTTCTGTCCCCAAAGTGAAACCCTTTGTAGTCCTGTGATAAATGGCATTGTTTTTCTTACCATTGGAGTCTTAATTCTTCCAGTTTTGCCAAGCTGATATTTCAACAGCCTTGACAAGAACAAAATTTAATTCTTTGTTTAGTTCCTAAATTTGAGACTCTTCAGTAATAGAATAAAAAGAAAATGTGTAGAGTTCAAGAAAAGGGTACGCAGTGGAGGGTGGGCAAAAGCAACACACAATAGAGAAGTTCTGTGCAGGTTAGTACTGTTTACATGTAGATGTTCGTAATTCTCCCTCCTTGAATTGGAGCATATTTGAATCTATATTTCAGTTTCTCACTCTCAAGCCTTTTCTGAAATACAGGTTATTGTCTACCTAATTAATTTAAATACAAACTTGAAACCTTAAAAATAGCTCCTGGGATAAAGGATTACCACAAGTCCTAATGACCCGAGTTTTACTTGGAGGACCCACATGGTAGAAGGAGGAACCTGATGCTATCCAATTACATTATTACTCATATATAAGTATAAGTAATTATTTTATTCATTAATATAGATTAATGGCCAATATGTATGTGTTGATCTGTAATATATATTCAACAATATATTTTAATATTTTAGTAAGTAAAACAATTTAAATGTCATTTTATATATTTATTTTTTAATTTAATTTTATATTCCAACCCAAGTTCTCTCTCCCACCTCTCATCTCACCTCCCCTTGCCTCTGCCCCAATCCAACCCACATCTACTCCTTTCAAAGAGCAAGTCCTTTCATGGGAATTCAACAAACACGGCCCATTAAGTTGAGACAGGACCAGGCCCCTACATTCTGCATTAAGGCTGAGCATGGCATCCCACCATAGGGAATGGTCTCCAACAAGCTAGCTCATGTACCAGGAATAGATCTTGGTCCTACTGTTAAGGTTCCTTCAGACAGACCAAGCTACACAATTGTCTCTCATGTGCAGAGAGTTCAGTCCCATGGAGGCTCTACAGCTGTTGGTCTCAAGTTCATGAGCTTCCATGAACTTAGTTGAGCTGTCTCTGTAGATATTGACCTCCCTTGCTCACATAAGGATGACCCTAGCTAAGACTCCTAACAATAGGGGAGAGGGTGCCTGAACTGGCCTTCCCCTGTATTCAGACTTAAAAAATAAACCAACTGTAATCATAGAACTTTCATCCAGTCATTGATGAAACCAGATGCAGAGTTCCACAACCAAGCCCCATGACTCCAGTTAAATGCCATTTTTCATTGAAACCATTTCTAGTATTGCTATTAGAGTTCAAGGATTAATAATGAGATGAACTGTGTTATTGAAGTAGTTTCTTTTTCTATCATAGAATATTTTCATCACTACAGGAAATTTTCTTTCTAGACAACAGACCACCAAAACACTTCTAATGGAGATACCTAATAGTCTTCTCGTCTGCAGTGGAAAGGCTAGTGGGAGTGCAGAACATTAAAAAAGTATCACATACCAGGCCCTTGTTATACCAAGGCCACCTGAGAATCATTCTTCAGCTACCTAGTGAGAATGTTGTTTATTGTTAGGGGCCTCTGTTGAAGAGGTGAGGAGTGATCACATTTGGAGGTGTTTGTCTTGGAAGGTTCTGAGAGTTGGAGCAGATGAGGTCCCACTACTGAGCCAGAGGGAAAGAAACTTGGAGATTAAAAAAGAATAAAGGAAAATAAGACATAGTAAGGGAGGCATAGCAAACAATTGTTATGAAAAAGATACTTGGTCTCTTACATGTATGACTGCAGAATATTACTATAATTTATAAAATTACAAAGGTAAGCAATCACAGGATACTCAAATGATAAGTATTACAGCCACATTTATGAGGCAAAACAAATCACTACATTTTACCTTATAAGATTTCAAGATTGATTCCGACATTGATTTTATAAGGTAAAACATTCTTAATTGTATACATAAAGGAAATAATATTTGACGAAGAAACACATTTTCATGTAATTTTTTAGAAGCAAATAAATTACTGTTATTGGGAGAAAAAAGTATCTTTTGTACCTTTTCAGAGGTAGAAAAAAATTACAACCAAACAGACAACCTTGGGAAACTTAAAGAGTTGCAAGTTATTAGCCTATTACCTAGATTTAGGATAGTCTTTTTCCATTTTTTTTTTCTTGACCATGATGTGAACACAGCAGTCTATAACATGCTCACCACTATTCTTGCCTGCCATGTTATCCAGAGACTCAAGCTATGGATCCATCCAGTGTTGTATTGGTTTTGCCAACATTTTAAATCAAGATATATCTATCATGTTTATTAAATTGTATTTGGCATTAGAATGACCAAACGTGACTAATACAAGGTCAGTTAGAAAGTAACAGACAGTTTCTCAATTTGTATGTCTCTTGCTTCAATCATGGTAGGAAAGTAGTACTTTTTTATATGTTATTTAAGCAATGATATTGTTTGAAATGTAATCTCAACCTTGATCAGTCTTGACTGCTATGGATGGTGACTACAGCCATTTTTGATACCATCACATACAATGAGAATTGGGAATACCAGGTAGGCTGGTATCTTCATGCAAGTTCTTAACCACAGGTTTACAAAACGCAATTGCTCTTTCAATGCTAACTTGAACAACTTTCCAAATGATGAACAAACACTTATGTTAAAAGTAGAAATTCCTACTTTCCTTTATGTCATTATGTTATTTAATTGTACAAGAGTGTTCTCTCCTCTCTCTCTCTGCTTTAGGACCATGTTATCATGAATAGTCATCTCTGTTGTCACTCTTACTAAGTCACAATCAGTTCTTGTATATGAATTTGGAACATCATCAGAGTAGAGCTCCAGGTAAGGTGGAACTTGCACTTCCACAGTAAAAGGAGGAGTCAGATTCAGAGAATGTAGGCATTTTATAAAACAAACACACAGGGAAAAAAAACTTCACCAAATCCAGAGAAACAGTTATAATCCTCTGGGGATGGTGTTACTTCGCATGCAGAATGCCTGAACAATTGATAGCAGGACAATGTTAGTGGTAAGAGACTGTGAAAAATGAAGCCAGCATTGTTGTTTTTAGAGACTGTAAAACAGCTATTGTGTTTTTCACAGAGAAATTATCTAAATGCCATAAAGCCTGGTGGAGACCACTGTTTTTTAAAATGACTTTTATAGAATTAGTTCACTTTATAAATCATTAATTTTGGCTTATGAGTCAACATGTGCTAAAGGATGTCACTTATCTTGTGATAGCAGCTAAAAAACTGTACTGGGCAACTTAAAAATAAAGAATTTAAAGCAAAGGCACACATATTTAGATATCATCAGTAATGGAAATATGAATCATAGTTGAAAGAAAAGAGAAACAGCCTAAAAGTCCATCAACGGACAAATAGTCAAGAACACACAAGAGTCATGTGTTTTTGTCATGAATATTGACTCAAGTCTGAATAAATCCATGAAATGAATGATATTTGAAGATATTGTTACCAATAAAATAAACTGACATAAAGGAAGCTTATCTTAGGTGCATAAAGCAGTCAAAACATAGTATGCCCCAGACTGGTGAGACTAGGGAGGGTGGAAGTGCAGTGTTTGCATTTTCAGTTTAGATAAATTAAAACTATGAAGGGATAAGAGGTGCTGAGAGTTGCATTGCAGTTTTCATTAAATACTCCTGATTTTAACACTTAGAATGCTTATAACCATTGTACTTTTCATGTATTCTTCACATAGTCACTCTATAAAATGTTTATTTTTATTCTATATTACTTTTTCATCCCATTTGAATCACAGAGGTTTGAAAAGCCTTGCAATTTCTTCATGGGACAACAAACCCTTTGGGATAAATATGTTATACAACCCCCGAAAGTTCTAGAGCAGCAAACTTATAGTGCATCATTGTGTGCCAGGTGGAGATGGCTCCAGCTACATAATGCTCACTTAATGAGTGCCTATGCTAATAAATTAGCTTATGTCTGACTATCCTACTCCACTGCCTTTGCCTTGTTTTTTTTCTTCCACCTGAATACATCTGGTTTCACCTTTTAAGTACATACTTGAAAAGGAAAGAAAAGACTGTGATGGAAATCATTGCAGAAAAGCTTAGAGAACCTCACTGAAATGTGCAATAAACAGGATCATGTTGAATAATAATATGGGTCATTGCAGTGTCACACTAAATTCATCTAACAATAAATTCAAAGAAGTAGATATTCTTGTATATATAAAAAGTGATAGTCCCATTTCACATTTTCTGAGTGTGATTATCCAACGTCTTTTGTTCAGTTCTGGGCACCATGTTTGAAAACAGGTGTGGACAGAATTCCTGAATTGAATAGGGTTGAATGTATTTGCTCAGTGCCAATTGAGTTTGACAAGCAGGAAAGTAATGTTTGCAGAGCAGAGAAAGAATATTTGAAGTCCAGAAGAGTTGATTACATAGATGACCTCAGGAACTGGGGTGAATGAGCTGGTACATATGAGATGCACCTTTCCTTTGCACTTTGGAGGCTGGAATATTGCTTTGATTGTTCTTACAAAGTGCAATCATACCCAAAGGTCTTTAAAGATTCCTATTAGGATTCATAAGGTCTTGGAGGCTGGTAAGCAATTATTGGCATCTTGTGATCACGTCCCTGACAGTTCCACTACCCTGACTCACCTGCTGAGCCATGAGTGCCCATCCAAGGCTCAAAATTTCATCTTCAGCATAATCTTTTAATAACTTGAGCTTGGCTGTTTTGTAAACAGTATCAAGTAATATAATTTGTATTTCAGAGGCAAATGAATGGTAAACACTTAGTTTTTCTCCAGTTAAATTAAGTTAGTCTTAGTAGCTTTACCAAGGGAAGGAACATTTTATGACATATTCTTTTGATTGGATAGTATCTAATACTTTTGACATTTTGAATACAAGTTTTAAGAAATATAATGTTGAAAAGCAGTTTTTCAACATAAAAAATATTAACTTAAAATGTTGACATGCCTAGCAGACAACACAAAAGGTAAATGAATTAATTAGAATATAATAATGGCAATATTTAAATATTTGGATGGCTAATTCAGAAAAGGCACAATTAATCTACATTATTCCTTTAAATTTGTTTCTCCCAGAACAATGAATGAATGTTTTAAAGGGATATAACATTTGGTTTAAATTAAGAAGAGCAGGGAATAATTATGATTTTTCAGAAATAAAATGTTTAATATTATCAATTTAATATTAATAATAAGCCAAGGTCCAAAATTGTAGTCACTGATTAGATCAGATAATAATTCTATGAGCAAAACTATGAGGAACAGAAATTAAAAAAAATTATAAGAAGGATTTGGATATTTTTTCCAATTTATATCTCATGTTATTTATTTATTTATTAATTTATTTATTTAATGTGTGGGTGTGTGGACCAGAGGGAGTTGTGGGTTTCAAACACAGTTGGAGACATATGGTTGTCAGGGAACAGCTTGTGGGATTATATTCTACCCTTCTACAATGTAGAACCAATTGATTTAGCTCAGATTGGCAGGTCTGGAGGCAACTGAGTTGTAATACTAGCCCCCAAATTCTACATTTCATATTTTATTCTGATTATAGCTCTATGTAGACTTTTTGTGTGTAGAAATGTTTGAGAGGAGAATTGATTTTCATGTGTGCAGATGAAAGCCAAAATCTTAAGGAACCGTTCATAATATCTTTTTATTCAAACCTTTGGAGGCTGGAAAGCCCAACCCTTTGAAATAGGGAGGTTCTGGCGCGGGACCGCCGCCGTAAGACAACATTTCTGATTTAGATATTTAGGCTATGCTGGCTAGAATTATTCTGTTACTTTTTTTCCAGAATTGGAATTAGAAATGGACACCATAATTCATAGCGGTTAACATTGGTAATTGGGACAGAACAGGAATCCTCATGAACTTCAACCTGACTTTACCAGTTGGTCTGTCTCTACAGCCCATCAAGCCTACCTTTATTTATTTATTTTTTCTGTAGAGGAAAATAATGAAACACAGATTAGCTGAGCTGGCTGTAGGAGGTTTAAACCAACTGAGTGACTTTGAAAGCACTGCTTAGTAAATAGACAAATCATGATACATGAGTAGCAGAAGTTGGACTCTAGGGGGTTTCTCAACATTCACGCTGACTTTCCTTTAACACAGTTCCAAAGTCTTGAAAACATCAGATGTAAAAAATGCAAAATAAACTGAGTAATGATCCAAGCACTTGGGGGAGCAAAGCAGACTGGTTTCTGAGTTCAAGGTCAACCTGGTCTTTGTGTGAGTTTTAAGACAGCCAGGACTACACAGAAAAACACTTTCTCAAACAAACAAACAAAAGAAAGACACAAACGCCAATAGCAGATTTTCATTAGTACAATTTTAAATTATTTTTTATTTTTATATGTTTTTAAACATTAGTTGTATTAAATAAAATTTTGACAGTGAATTTTAAATCAAAATTGAGAAAATATCTTCATTCTAAACTACCACTTTTACTATCACACATATTGATTTACAGTTATCCCTTTCCAAATTACATTGTTCTTAACTTTAGAAATATTCTAGAAATATGTAGAAAACAATAGAAATCAATGAAGTCTTGCTAATAAGTGACTTCAAGACTAACATTTCACCATGTTTTCATTTTGGTCTTTCTCCTACATATATGTATGTATGTATTTGTATTTGTGTGTATGCATATATGAATGTATATATGTGTTTATGACTGCCTGTTAATGTGTATATATGTGTTTTTATACATAAATTTTGTATTTATCTCTGTCTGAGTATATACATACATTGTATATACTGACACATGGCTCCATATGTGCATACATACATATCTACATATAAATGCACACACATACATATGTACACATATATGCACATACATACAAATGTGCATGTGTCAATGTGTATATAGACATATATATGATCATCTATCAATATTTTTAAGGCTATGTTCCAAGGCCACAAGATTTATCCATATCTTTCAGCTTTTTCTTTTTGTTTTTCTCTTTTCATATGCTGCCAAATGCATTTCTCATTTAATCAAGCTATTTAGTTTTTTATTCAATCATGATGTAATGGGTTTTTCTAATCAAAGGTGCTTCTTCCTTATTTCTTTCTCACTGTCCCAGTTACATCTCACAAATCATGAGTGTTATGTGACAAAACCTTTCTTGGGGAGATGTTACACACTGACAGCCCACGATAGACCAAAGTACAGATATCATTAAATTGCAAGTTGCTGAACCAAAGAGTGTTTGGGGTTACTAATAGGAATATGTAAGAAGGGGTTCTTAAAAGAACAGAAAAAAAAATCAATGACATCTGACTAGCAAAGCCCAGCTAGCAAGGGTGAAATCCCATGAAAGCTGGAAACCTAAAATACTCTTTCACAGCCTTCTGGCTGCTCAAAAAGTTAGCGAGTGTACTTTCCAAGTGACTCAGTTTGTCTACACCTCTTTCAGGCAGCGCTGCTGGCCTTTGTTTCTTCCAGGCAGCTAGTTTATGGACCCCAGAGTCCGCATTCTCTGTTGGCTCCTCTGAGAGTGACTCTCAACAGCTTAATTTACTCTGGCAGTGATTGGCATAGAGAATCTGGCCAGTTTCAGGGATTTCTTGAGGTTCTTTTGAGTTGTTTACCTGCCTGCTGAAGGAGCTTCCCTGAAGGACAGAATGTTTCAATCTGGTAGCAAAGAGCAACATAACATTCCATATTTTCCTCGGGCTTTCAGATTCCTTTTCATACCACTTTACAATGATCACTGAGCATTGGAGGGGGGACTATAGGTGTCCACCTGTGGCTAAGAATTCGGCCACTTGCTCTCAAGAAAGATCACTATGAATGGTTATGTGTTAAAGATAATAACAGGATTTATCTATGGGCAAAACCACATACATTTAGAAGGCTGTTTGAGAGGCACATCACATCCATCGAATAAAACCATAGAATCTTCTTTCCCATTAGGACCTATGAACACTCCAGTCACATATCTTTGTCATGATTTATAGTACCAGACATGAATTTCCTGTTGTGGAACTGGCCTTAAATTCAATAGAAAAGCTGTTGGTTTTACCCATGAAAGCCTAGCGACTATTTCATAAGCAGATGCACCTTGCCAGGTATGTCAGTATTTTAACGTGCAGGGTTTACAGGACAGCAGTAATGACAGCGATGAGTTCCCACTGGTATTATGCATGGCCCCTCCTGTTAGTACAAAAGCCAGCCAGCAGGGTTGGAGTTTTGTGTATAGTCCCAGTTGAATTTCTTCATATTCTACAGTTAAAACATGTCTTCAGCAATAGGGTCATATAGTCTATTTCTGGCATACAGCAGTAGGAAATAGACTTTATGGTTTGAGGGGCCTCCGGGGCTTCCCTGGCCATCAACGCAAGTGGAGGTAGTCCACTCTTGGCATTGAGATTTCCATCCAATAACGTTTTGGCATCTGGAAATGTTCTTTTTACTCATGTAATGTGCCATTTGTATTTAAATTCCTTAGCTTCTATTTTTACAATCCACTTATCTGCATGAAGAATGGAAATTTTTAGTTCCAGAGCAAACTGTTATACAACATGGAGCAACGCAGGCCAGACTTCCTCTTGCCTATGAGCAAATAAGAAACACAAAGATGCTGCTTCTCGGTATGCAATCGACACCTTTCAATATTACAAATATTCTACTCTTCAAAGTGTCTTCTTCAAAGACATAATTTTCAGACCCTACATCTTTTTTTTTCTTTTTTTTTTTTTTTCGAGACAGGGTTTCTCTGTGGTTTTGGAGCCTGTTCTGGAACTAGCTCTTGTAGACCAGGCTGGTCTCGAACTCACAGAGATCCACCTGCCTCTGCCTCCCGAGTGCTGGGATTAAAGGCGTGCGCCACCACCGCCCGGCCCTACATCTTTTTATATGGACTTTAAACCAATCAGCTGTTGTGATTGTTGTAGCATTTCAGTTATTTTACTATAATAACATATACTCTATTGAAATAATGTTATTTTATAAAAGTGTAATCACGTTTTTAACTGCATTTCTAGTTAGATTTTAATCTTGATTTTAGATTTGTCAAAATCCATATATAAACCATGATTCCGGTATGGTTTTGCCTTTGTTGAATTTAAATGATAGAGACTCATCCCTATTAAAAATCACCACTCAAATAGATTTATTCTTTGAAATGTATAACTCTTATTCAGAACTATAATCTCATAATGTATTTTAGTATCTATTTTGTTTCTTTATCCTTTTTTGAAGTATTTGGAGCAGATTTATTTTAATAATAGTTAAGGATTTCTTCTCTTTGCTTTTGTAACACTTAGAATTGTTAACATTTTCCTTCAGGTGTCCTGCTATATAGTGTGGTGGTTTTGGAGCACCAACTCTCAATTTCTAATATCTTCGAGTTATGCTACTCAAAGTGCTGGGTTGCTGGTATAAAAATAACTATCTCCTACCTTTGCCTAGAAAGGATAATTGAAGCAAATGAAAAGATGCCCTATGCTGTCCTTCTAGATACTCTCTGACTTTTATAATTTGACCTCTTTTCTCCATTATATCTATTTTGTTTCCTTATTCTTTCTTCCTCTGAAGAAGCTGCAATGCTGATAGTGGTGACTTGCTCAGGATTTCACAAGCCTGTTGATCATCAATATTCCCAACTTCACTAATATAAAACATACTTTTCGTTAAGGGAACTCAGTGGACATATGGGCAGAGTAAGGACTATTCTAGAGGCTCACTGATAGATTTACCACAACGGTATTCTTAATCTTATTCGTTAATAATGCCAATAAATTTTTGCATAGTGTTAGGATTATGCACCAGAACATGAAAGATGAAGTTCTTATTTCATTTCCAAATAAAAGAGAAGAAAAAATTTCCCCATAAATTTATTTACTTAACTGTGAATCTGGATTTTATTTAAAGTGTGGCCATCATAAATTTTATCTTCTCTTGAATAAATGAGATGTCCAAAAGGGAAAGATGATGAAAATATTCTGCAGGGTATTTGTTTTAGCGACAAGTTAACACAAATTCTTTAATGAAAGTGGAAATATTTTCCCCCACATTGTCCTCCATTCCCTCTGGCTCTTACAATTCTGCCTCCTGTTTCTCCTGGTTTCCTGGGTTCTAGTGGGAGGTAGTTGATAGAGACCTCCCATTTAGACTCTTTTTCAGCGGAAAAGCTGACTATGTTCTCTGCCTCTGTTCCCGAATGTTGCCAAAAGAAATCTCCCTAATGATGACTGGATAAGGTTCTCATATATGAATTTAGCTGAATATCAAGAGGAATAATTTTATTGGTATTTGTTTCTTGTTTATTTTTTGTTTGTTTATTTGTTTGAATTTTGGTTTTACCCTAGATCTCTGGGTATCTAGTCTCTGCTTTTAGATTACCCAAGCAGTGTTAGGTATGGGTTCCTTCTTAATGGGTGGGTCTTAAGTCAAACCAAATATTGGTTGTCCACTCCCACAAATTCTGTGCCCCCAGCATAGTTTTCAGGCCAGACACACAGGTTGTAAATCAATGGCTGGTTGGTGTCCATGTTTCTCCTTCAGTAGATGGCTGAGTACCTTTTTACATCAAAGATACTAGAACATAGTGATGAAGGTTGCGTGTAGGAACCAGCTCGATTTCTGCATGTTCAGTGAGCTTTGTGGGTGTTATATATGCAATGGAGTCCCATTGTCATTTTCAAGAAAGCAACTTAGAGACAACCTGAGTTGTTTGGGGATTTCAAAGGGACCCATCTTGGCAGCAACTCATTTGAATACAACCCAGTCCTGTCAATTGAGAATCCTTATCAAACTCCATTACTAAGAGTCAGCATTGGGATCACTTTTAGGGATATCAGGAAGTTTCCTTTATTTTCCACCTTCCCAACTGTCCTCCAATTTATAACTGTTTCTCTGGATTTGGTGAAGGTTTTTTTTTCTGTGTGTTTGTTTGTTTTATAAAATGCCTTTAATAATTTTACCTCACAAGAATTTGTGGCTACTGTTATTGGACTTTGAGTGTTTTTAATGTCTTCAATTTTCATGGCTATCACACTTTATTTCTGAGTAACTGGGTATGTTGTTTGAATGTAAGCAAATGTCTGTGCACTTACTTGTCTATGTCCATAAACATTACTTCAATAGGCTTAAAATGAAAAAAATAATAATTATTCTGTATTTATAGTATAATTAAAACATAACCTATGGAATGTAAAACAATTCTCAGAAGCCATTAATATTAGACAGAACTATTTGTTTCTTTAAAAAAGCAGAACCCTTTCTAGGAGAGAGAAAAAGGAGAAGGAAGTAAAGGGGGAACAAGAAACAGACAAAAAGAAAGAAGAGAAAGGAGAGAAGCATAAAGGAAACAGAGGATAATTTTTCTATTCATCATAAAAGTGGAGCAAGTATTGAATCAGTACAGATAACCAATAACTAATAAGTAATCCAATTCTGAAAATTATAAAGGAACAGTATAAATAAAATATTATGAAATATATCTTGCATTTCAACACTTTATTATAGGTATCACTTTCTGTTGCAAGAGGAGGCTTCTTATTGGTTTCCGGCTGCTCAGCCCCAAAATTTTAAGTGGATTTAAGTTGTCCACGTGGGCATCAGTTTGTTGCAGGAAGGCTGGTTGTTTGTTTCCTGGCTGCTCAGGCCCAAAATAATGACACAGAAACTATATTATTTAAACCACTGCTTGGCTCATTAGCTCTAGCTTCTTATTAACTCTTACACCTTAATCTAACCCATTTCAATTATTTTATATATTATCATGAGTCCTGTGGCCTACCGGCAAAGTTTTAATATGTCTGTTTCTGGCGGCTGCTCCATGGCCTCTCTCTGAATGCAACTTTTCTCCCAGCATCCCCACCTCAGTTCTACTTTTTCATAGGTCAAGCCACTTTCTTTTATTTTAACCAATAAAAACAACACATAGACAGAAAGACTTCCAACATCCACCTTTCATAACCCATCCTAACTCTATCTTATCTTCCAGCTCAATTATTGAGAAAAGTTCTAAATAATGTCATTACTTTCATTTGTGCCTACTATGAATAGCTAACATCACTGAGGCCAAAGAATACATAGTAAAAGTTGACATATTTAACTCAATTGATATTTTATCTAACTAAAGAAAAAAATCTAATTTAAAAATTCTCTTGTCTTATACCTTGTGTTGGTTTTTTTTTTTTTTAATTTTCTTTGCCATGATAAAATTGCTATCAGAAGTAGTCCATTATTTCAGGGAAGGGTGAAGAAAAGATCAGCTTCTTGTTCGTGACAGCAAGATAATGAGTCTGCTTGCACACATATTTGCAGATTAAGAAAAGGAAAAGGCAGAGGTGTGGAGCTGGCCTCTGCATATCAAGACTGCTACCAGGAAACACACACATTTTTTTTTTTAATCTCTGCTCTATCTCCTAAAGGATTCAGTGTTCCAAAAAAAAAGTGTAAAAAAAAAAAAAAACAGCTAAAAGTTATGGGTTCAGCACAGGAGGCTAGGGGATCTTTGCAATTCAAATCATAATGTCTTACTAATAACATGAATCCCAAATCTTCTTTCTCTTTTCCTTGTGTCCACAGCTATTTCATGAATATGGTTGGGATTTTGATCCTAAACTATCAGGTCCTTACATGGCTTGGGTCTCAAACCTCTTACTTGGGGCATAGTATGAAAGGAGAAGAAAACTGCGATGGTGTGGAGTAGATTGTATGATTTAGGAGCTGCAGCATCCCAATACTCAGTTTGTTTATCATATTCAGTTGAACAGAAAGTCACTGCTACTTTACTGAGCTGAACGAGGAATAAAGGATAACTGATCTTGTATGGGAGCAGTCTTCAGGTATAGATGTTCAGCAGAGAAAGCTATGTTGGCTTTGGTCATTGACATGGCTGGCTCATGTCAAGAAGTCTTCAGCACAGGGTTTCACACGCTCAGGTTTTCTTCCACTTTCCACCACAGACCAGTGAGTTTGTTTATTTGTGTCTTACTTTTGGTTTCTTTCTCCTAATGGTATGGTAAATATTCAGACAGACCATATGAGGCAATGCTTTACCTTAGTTCTATTTTCGAAACATAGCGCATTGTGGTGCAGATGCCAAAGCAGCAAGAGCTTGAAGCACATGATCACATTATGTTTATAACCAGTGAATCCATGCACGCCAGAGCTCAGCTCTCTTTTATAAGTTTACTTGAAATCATCTGCAAAGGGAGTGGTCCTACCTATAACTAAGACGAGTCACTCTACAAAAATTAATGTAATCAATATAATACTTCATAGATATTCCTGTTGGTCTCTCTCCCAAGTGATTCTAAATTAATTTGTCAATTAACATTAATCATCACAGGTTTCTACTTGTTAAATTCTCCCACAGAATTTTTTAATTACTTTAGCTGTTTACTCAAATGTCACCTACTATTAAATTTTGATTGGTATTCAATACCAAACTAATGTAACGCTGAACTTCCTCTTTCCTTTTTCAGTAGTATTTTTCTTCTACCATGTATCACTGTACGTATACTACATTTTACACCCAAAAATTTTTCCAATTTTTTGTGTCCAGGAATAAAAAAAATAATTAAAGGAACAGAAATTTTTCTCTTATTCTTCCACTTTCTCTTCCATTTCCTACTTCTTTTCCTTCTTCACCTTCTTGTTCTTTATCTTCTTATTGTTTTTCTTCTCCCTCTTCCTGCCCTTCCTACTTCTTTGCTGTCTCCTCTTCCTCCCATACTTTCCTCTTTCTCCTTCTTATTCAGTGTAGTTCTTGATTGCCTGGAAATCTCTATATAGAGTAGACTGGTCTTCACCTCTGAGATATGACTGTGTTTTCCCTTTTATTGTTAGAACCAAAAGCATGAACCACCATGACTGATAGATTTTCACTTGTTTGTTGTTCATTTTTTCTTTTAATATGTTTCTTCTCAATATTTTAGTGGCGCCAGAATATTAATCTAACGCAGTATATATGTACACTGAATCATGTTACATTGAACACATTATACAATCAATCATAAAAATTAAAGTTGTAAGGCATAAGAAAAACATTTAAAATAGTCCTAAAACACTGAAAAACATATAAACTACAGAAAAATGGTAACCTATTAAACAAAAGGAAAAAATTCTTTATTGAAATTAATGTAAATTTTGCATATCCATATAAATGTAAAAGTACATTCTATGGATGGAATGGCTACACATAATAAAGATAATTTATGTACAAATTAATTTCTAAACTCGATATAATTTAATCATTGCACAAACAAATGCAGGACAGTTGTCTTAATGACTATAAAAATGTTCTAATTTTTTCTACAGTTTTTTTTAGAAATCTCAAAGATAATGAAAAAATATGCTGATAGTGCAATATCTTGAGATGTATGAAAGTTATGAATATCCCAGGAACCTAGACACATAATCTCTTTCATGACATTCTGAGTTCATTACCCAAGCACTAAAATGCAGGAAGCTGGTAGTACTTTTGAAGCATCTTCAGATATTGTGCCAGGGACCACATGAGGATAGCTTCCATCTGTTCAGGGATATTTTCAAAACCTTATGGTACTGACTAGCTCAAAACAAATCCTAGTCCTCTGCTGTCCTTTCTGTCTGTCTATGTATAACAGTTGTGTTTTATACAACTTGGTTTCAGCAATATTCAATTTTATTAGACAAATTTTTAAGTAGTTTTGAGATCATTACATAGTCAACAATATTTTTCCAGTGTTATATAAATCAAATCTGAAATTCATATTGATTAAAATAGCAACAAGTATCATACAACATGTTTAATGGGAAAAGAATATTAAGGAGCACATTTGTAATTTCTCCAATATCAAATAGAAAGTATTTGAAAAATGGTGCTTGAGAAGAAATTATTGAAGAAAATAGTGAGTCTAGTATATTGTCATATGTTTATGGAAATAACATGGGTGGTAGAGCAACAGTGGCCTCTCAAATATGCCTATTTCCTAATTTCTGGATATGCCTATTTCCTAATTTCTGGAACTCATGAATATATCACTGTGTATTCAAAGAGGAATTAGTTTACAATTGTAAGTTAAAGATCTTGTCGTGGAACATCATTAGTAATTTGTTAATTTATTACAGCAGAGTTTTTTTGATGGTCATCATTCCTTGTCAACTTGACACATGCTTGAAATACTGGGAAAAGTTTCTTTACCTTTCATTGGTCTTCAGGCACATTTGTAGGAGATTGTCTTTAATGAGTTAATTGATGGATGAAAACCCAGCCCACTATGGGCAGCAGCAATCCTTAGGCTGTATATTGTGATCTGTTTAAGAATCAGTACATCAAGGTGAGCACAAACAAGGGACAAATAATTATGAATTAATTCAATTTTCTTTGTTTATGACTACGCGTGTGATGCGACTGCTATCTTTAGCTCCTGCTGCTCTTACGACCCTAAAGTGATGGGAAGCCACATGAATTGTTAGCTGAAATAAGCTGTTTCCACTCGAAATTTGAGAAAATGGTTTTGAATTTGGGAATATTCTCTGATTTTTCTGCTATGTAGTGTTTTGCATGCTGGAAATCTTTCTAATAGGCAGTCAGAATACACCATCTCCTAATATGCCTTCTCCCAACACCTATCTCTGCAGTAGCATGCTTTCCAATTTGGAGACAACATGACAGCGACTATACTCCTGTACCCTCTTATTTATGTTAATAGGGCTAGCGCCTTGACAGAATTTTCCATAAGACGATTTATCTGCTTCTGAAACATCTAGAAAGCAGATATTTATATACATATTACGTGTAAATTTAAGTGTTGCACATGAAGAGAGAAAGTGATGAAGAATGCATACATACATCCTGTACTAATGGAATTTGCCCCTTGGAAACTCAATGTGAATATATAAATGTATTCATATAAATTTAGCCTAAATGAATTACTGTGCCATTTACAGAGGAACTGAGCCAGTGATTCATGATCATATGCCTTAAGCACTGACTGATGACAAATATTTACCAGAAATTCTTCCTATCAAACAAATGGAAAAAAATTTAAAAAAAGTATAGAATTAAGAGACATTTGTAATTAGTCAATGTTATTTTTCTAAATAGTTCTCTCTAATATATCTTCAAGGAAAATTATTCACTGAGGGAATATTTAACACATGAATTTCAATTTTTCAAAATATTATATATTTCATTATGAATAAGCAATATTTTCTAAACACTCATAATTAAATAGACAACAATTATAGAATATTGGATATATTTAATTAAATATGTAGAATTTATTCAGAAGCAAAAGTTTGCTTTATGATTTGGGAACACTGTTTTTCTCAGTGGAATAACAGTATGGGCATTTCAAGTAGAGAAATATATTCAGTTAAGTATAGAAGATATTAACCCCAAACATGATATTCATATAAATTTTCCCACAGGAAATCCCATAAAACTTGTGCCCTCTATTTTTAATAATTTATGGATTTCATCTAGGGAACAAATCAAGATTAATTGAATGGGAATATCTAAGTTTAGAACTGTAACAGAAACATTACTTAATTAAAATCAAGATCTCTTGGTGTCCTTCAAGTGATATCATAAAGAAATATCAGAAAGGAAGTGGTAGAAATTAATTAAACTTCAAACTGAATACAGCCCACATTTTCCTTCCCTAAAATAAGCTTGGGTTTTAGCAAAACAACAAATTCAAGAATTTTGTTTCACATGGATAAGATAGGCATTTCATATTGTTGTAAAGAGTATAAATTTGTTTTTCTGAATAACATCAATTGTTTTATATAATTTATGCCTAATTATTTTAATTATAACTCAGGAATCTTAAATGACTAAAATAACCATAATTACCTACATATTTTACACTAAGGAATACTTGAAGTTAGACAGTTTCAACTGTTATTTTTTTCAAATTCTGGTCCAACATGACGATATATGAATGTATGTACCCTTCAAAATTTTCTACAATAGACTCTAAATAAGCATGTTAATCCAAGGTTGACATTGAGGAAAATAATAATTTCATCTGTCAGGTTTATACACTTTTGAAAGTATTTAAAGTTTCTTTAAAAATAAAGTTTTATTTTTCTAATCAATGGAAGATACAATGTTGATAAAATTATAAGAAATTTATAAACAATATGAATAGAGGAGCAATTGAAAAGTTTTGTGTGTTTCTGCAGATAATAAATATCCTTTCCCCTAGTATACTTTTTCTTTGAGATCAGTTCTCAAGACAATGTAGAGATCAATGGATTGTGAACTATCCAGTCCCCTAGTAGAATACCAAAAAGTTTTCTGTGAAACTCCCTTTCTTAGAAAACAACTCTGAGATTCTATTTTACTCCTGTAAGAATGGCCAAGATGGTCAGGTGGTGGTGGCACACGCCTTAATCCCAACACTCAGGAGGCAGAGGCAGGAGCATCTCCGTAGGTTTGAGGCCAACATGGTTTATATGAGCTAGTTCCAGGACAGCCACCAAAAAGGTACAAAGAGAAACCCTGTCGAGAAAACCAAACAAAACAAGCACAAACAATGGCCAAGATCAAAAACACTGATGACAACTTAAGGTGGAGAGGATGTAGGGTAAAGGGAACACTCCTCCATTGCTGGCGAAGTGCAAACTGGTACAGCTCCTTCAGATAATCAGTGTGGCGCTTTCTCAGAAAATTAGGAAACAACCTTCTTCAAGACCCAGCAATACCACTTTGGGGTATATACCCAAAGGATGCTCAATTGCACCACATGGACATGTGATCAACTATGTTTATAGTAGCATTGCTTGTCATAGCCAAAATCTGGAAACAACCTAAATACCCTTTTTATCAAAAAATGGATAAGAAAAATGTGGTACCTTTACACAATGGAGAACTACACTTCAGAAAAAAAACAATGGCATCTTGAAATTTGCAGGCAAATGAATCGATCTAGAAAGCATCATATTGAGTGAAGTAACACAGACAAAGAAAGACAAGTTTCACATGTACTCTATTGTAAGTAGCTTTCAGACATAAAGCAAAAAAAAAAAAAAAAACAGCCTACAAATCACAATCCCAGAGACATACATAGATCTAAACTACATAGGAAGTAGAAAAAGACAAGACTGCCTGAATAAAATGGGAGCATGGGACTTGGGAAAGGGTAGAAGGAGTAGGAAGAGGAAGGGAATGTGGAGAAAAATATATAGCTCAATAAAAACAATAAAAATAAATAATATAAAAAACACACAAACAAAGAATGTCATCGTAAGACTTGAACGTTATGCTCACACTGACGGCAGGGAATCTCTTAGGATTCTAGGCCTCATAAAATATTTACAACCTAATAATTTCTGCTTAGAATTGAGAATAACATCTCCCAAGGTGTCTCCTGAAGAGTTATCCCGTACAAAATTGCCAACTTTTAAACTATATACAAATAGACAGGAAAATATATTCATCAAGTTGTTTTTATATATTTTTACATACATGTATATAAATATACATACATACACAACATATATACTATATATGTGTGTGTATTATATAGATCAAAGGTAAGGAAGCTATTAATTTGAGACTATGGGGACACATGGAATAGATAGGAGGAAGAAGACATAAGAGCGACTAGAAGGAGGAAAAGGAAGGCTAGAAATAATATAATCTTTTAATTTTAAAAATTGATAATTAAATGTTTTTAAAGTTTTGACTGCAAACATCAGAGAAGCACACAGATTTCAACTTTTGCATGACTCCTAAAACACAAATGTTTACAAGTGATGGATTATGTAATTATTTAACTCAGTAAATAGTTGGCATTTTGCTGGAGTTTGTATATTATACCTGTAACATAAATTAACGCAATCATACGGTCTTTCAATTTACCTTTTTCAATACCAAAAGACATGTATAGTTCTGCTGCATATCTACTCTGAAAAAAAATCACAACCATCAAGCAAATAATCAAAATCTTAAATTGTCTACAGTCACATATTTACACAATCATGCATGATGACTCCACAATGGTCTGTATTTACTATAAAGTAATACACCATGTGTCAGCAATTAGATATTTCCATAATAATATGCAATAGTTCCCAAGAAGCTAAAGCATATGATCACGTATATAAAGGAGGCTTTCAGAATCTCTAATTTACTATTTACTGAATTTGCCAACTTCTGTAAGTATGCATAATAAGCATAGACATCTTTTCTCTTTTGATACTGAGCTCAGTGCAACTGCATCAAAAGTTCAAAGTTCAACTTTATCCCTATGTCTCCATGACCGCTTTGAAGACTCGAGACAGCTGTAGTCTTTTATCACGCCATTCCGCACTCTGCATTATAGATACACTTCGATTGTTGTCTATTGAAACTTTCCTCAGCCGGGTCTCCTTTTCTTGAGTCTATTTAATTTATTATCTCTCCCCATCTTTCTTGGACTTTCAAAACTTAACCTCTGTGATTCTGTCACTACTTCTGATTCTGTTACATAAATGAGCCTCTAAAATCACTTACTTCCTTAATTAGCCAGTACTTACTAAAATGTTCTCTGCAGACATGTTCTCTCACTGACTTTAAAGTTTCAGACCTGTGGATTAATTTTAAGCACTTCTCTGCTTTAAGAAACCCAAATCATTTCATTAAATCCTAGGGCACTAAATACAGTTCAGGCCATTGTAACCCAAATTTTCATGTCTAAACCAGGATTTGAGAAATACTTACTAAATATTACCATGTGGAGGTTTTCAAGGTAGTGTAGGTTAAGGATTTATGATAACTCTGTCACTAATAAAGGAACCAGGCCAGGCGGTGGTGGCGCACGCCTTTAATCCCAGCACTCAGGAGGCAGAGGCACGCGGATCTCTGGGAGTTTGAGGCCAGCCTGGTCTACAAGAGCTAGTTCTGGGACAGGCACCAAAGCTACAGAGAAACCCTGTCTCGAAAAACCAAAATAAATGAATAAATAGGAACCAAATAATAAGATTTCATATTACATCTACAAAAAGTCTTACTGCAATCTTTGAATAGTTTCCTTCATTTTTTGTGGGATAAAGCAAAAGGTGTGACCTCTTGAAACTCTAGGCTTCATGATTTTGGCATCGGACCGATACTTTTCTCATCACTTGCAATATCCCCATCATGTTCTCACCATTCAGTACATGTTTTGAATGTGAAAAAAAAATGTGAAAAAAATCATTGAAAGGTTTTAGAATAATAGGAAAGACACAAAAACAACTAATTGTTTCCCAAGTTGTGTGCATGTGTATCTACTATTTTCACATTCTCTTCTACTATTCTGGGGTTTTGTTGTTGGGTTTGTTGTTGTTGTTGTTTTTTTTTTTTTTCTAGATGGGTTTGCTCTGTGTAGTTATGGAGTCCTCGATCTTGTTCTGTAAACCAGGCTGACCTCGAACTCACAGAGATCGGTCTGTCTCTGCCTCTCAAGTGCTGGGTTAAAGGTGTGAGCCACTACCGTTCTGTCTTCCCTCCTACTTTTCAAATATCATATAGAGTCAGTCTTCTAATCAGATTAAACAAATTTAATGCATAATGTAAGAAAATTGCTGGAGTACTAGAGACACGGGAATTGCTATTTAGTATTCTAAATATTTTGTTCTGATTCAAAGTATGACTAGTCTAGATTAAACACAGATGAAATGCTAAAAACATTTCACTTGGGAAGAACATATCCATATTCATTAGCCTACCTAAGCTTTGATGTATTTGATATTCTCTGGACATATTTTAAAATTTCAACTCTGTGTTAACAGAGAAAAAGTATTTATAGCAACTTATGGTTAAAAACTTGTCACATTTTTCTAATCACTCAACATCTGAACATATATTTAACTGCCACATTATGAATAAATTTATAGATATTTGAATTCATACAATGTTGATTTCCAAAACGTTATTTTAAGACTGAAACTCTATTACATTTGGTATGAATAAATCCATAGTGATCCAATGACATTTGACTATTAACTGTGTAGTAAAACTAAAGATGTTTAAAGGTTAAGAATTTAATTTAAAATAACAGTAAACAATTATAGAATATTATGTTTCCTATCACATTGTATAATTAAATAGAATAATGTTAATAGTACAAAAATCAATGTTTTAAAACTCCAAAACATTAGATCAAGATATTGTTGTATCTCTCAAAGTTTTCTCCATCTGTAATGATATATTAATATCTACATTAAAGTGCATATACTGTAACATTGGAAATATTTGGTAATAGGAATATTTAAGAAATATCAAACCACAAAGTATTTATAACCATATTAGATAGAGTTAGCTGAAAATTCACTAACATAATAACAATGTAATTAATAACCATAATAAGTCTGTATTTTTCAATTCTGATCTATAATGTGTTAAGGTAAATTCTCAGGTTATTTTTCAGTATTCATATGTAAATCAATACAGCAGAACAGTCTGCTGTAAAATAGAAAGCTTTCTAGTGTATTGAGTATTTGTTTATATTGTTTTGGGGTACATTTTATTCCTTAGCATGTGTTTGTTCATGCCTGTAATTGGAACTCTCATAATTATAATTCCTTGTGCCCAATGTGCATGTAGTCAAACCATGTGAATAAATTGAGAATTCTTGCTCCTTAAAGAATAATCACCCCTTTTTCTTCATATGAAAATATAAAAATGCAAGTATTTGAAAAGAAATACAATGTTTAAATATTGTCCTTGTTTGATTGGTACTTAATGCATAAAAATGAGTTAGCCTGAAATATAAAATGTGGGGAGATGGTTGTCCAGGCACAAAGGGCCTAGGGGCCAAGAGACCCTTGCTGATCTAAACCTGGACTGAACCGGCTCTCTGAGCACGCAAGTATGCAACTTCCTCAAATTTAGCCAACATAGGTCTGCCAAGGTAGCTCACAGGCACAGCTACTCTGAAATGAGACAAGACAACCTGAATCAGTCTCTAGCTGCCGTCAATGCTGCTACTTCCCCTCCGCTGGGAGGATGGAGGGTATTCAAGGCCTTTTGTTCCTAAAGTAAACTGAACTGAATATATCAAAATTGTCTCAGGGCAGTGTGCGCTATTCACCCGGGGCCTACTTGCCCCCAACCACAAGGGAAGTTCAGTGGGACAGAGCAGCAGATGAAAGCTACACCTGGTGCCTAAACCCAAGATGAACCAGTTTAGAAAGAGTGTACCTCCCTGTTCACAGATAAAGATGAAACAAAAAACAAACAAACAAAAACAAGCAGCAGCAGGTAGGAAAAGGTCTCAGCACTTACCTAGCAGGAGACCCAGAAAATAATCAAGGTAAAGGGGCCTACTGACCGAATAACACTGTAATGGGGGTGTCCTGACTCCACAGACAAGAAAATGGGGAGTCCAGTAGGACTGAAAATCAAAGTGAAAATTCTGGGAGTTCCCCCCATTGCAAGCAGCAATGACAAAAACAGGCAAAATAAATAAATAAATAAGCAAGTACATAAGTAAATAAATAAAACTTAAAAAAAGAGACAGAAGTAACAATTGTTTACGCAAGCTCAATAGTCAAGCCAGGGCTTGATCCTGGTTTTCAGCACCAGGTGTTGTCTCTATCTACTGAACTTCCTTCTCCTTGGAGCTGGGGGCAAGTAGGCACTGCGTTCATGGCGCAGAATCCTGGGAGACAAGCTGGATGTAGTAATCTCAGTTCATTTTAGGAAAGGGAAAGCCTTATATACCATCCACCTGCACAGGGGAGAGAAAGGAACAGCACTGATTTCTTATGGTAGCTAAAGACTGGTTCAGGTCGGCTTGTTTCAAGTTACAGCAGCTGTTGCTGGGAGCTCTCTTGGCAGTCCTAGGTTGGCTTAATTTGAGAAAGTTACATACTGCATGCACAAATGGACAGTTTAGTATGGTTTTAGGCCAGCAGGGGCCTGTTGGTCTGCAGGTTTTGTGCCTCGGTAAATATCTCCCTACTTATCCACCCTTTTTATTACATTATCATTGGACACTCAGGGTCCCAGAATGCATAACCCTGACCTTGTTGACCCCAGCTCAGGAGGGTTCAGTACCATGCCCATCTGTGGTTGGCTTGCCAGATGAATTCTTCCTATCATTGATTATCAACTACCGAAGAGCACCAAGCCTAGAGAGTAGTCCAGGGTGGAAGGGTCTTAGGCAGCAGCACTCTAAATTTCTGTGAGCCTTGTGTGCATCCCCTACTCTAGAGGGTTTTGTTCAGGATGTCTAAGAGCCATTTTTACCTATAAGGTTGCCTTGGTGGCTGCCTGTTGAATCTGAGCATGCTTTTTGACACACTGAAACAAAATACAGATTAGAAGTACCACCACACCCAACAAGGCATATGAAATTATTCAGAAAAGATAAAGGAGTTTTTTTTATTACCCCATACATTAGTTATAAATCAGTTTCTAAAGACATTGACCCTTAGTCAAATTTAACTGATCAGTCTGTTCTCAGAGTAATATGGAATAATTAAGGAACCTGTCTGACCAGGTTGCTCTAATATTTTGAGCTAATCGAAGTCTCTCCAGAGAGGTATTAGAAACCTGGTAGCAGTGATACATAATACTGCTTGAAGTTGAGGGTTGCAAGCCAGCAGTGACATGTCTCTCAACAATTTTAATTCCTCAGCTAAGAGGTCAATTTGTTATTGAAATGTGTGTCCAGATAGAGGTGTTAGTTAATTACCTCTTGGATATGTAGTGCCTCAGAAGACAGGGCAACCATTTTGATTTAATGTGTCAGTTGTGGTGGCTGTTTGTGTTAATGATAACATTCCAGGATACCACTCCTATGGCAAGCACGAGGGCTACAATAATGGTGACTGTGAATGGAATATGTTCATATGTAAAACAATCACTTGACAAAAGGCATGGATTATTATAGTCAGGTTATGTCTTCGAAGATTAATTAGACGGAATTAGAGTTCATCCACATTACTGAAGAAGCTGGAAGGAGTTGAACAGAATTGGAAAAATGACAAATAAAAATATTGTGTTCTGATTCTATTCTGTCCAGTTTTCTTGTTTTATTTTTATGAAAAATCATTTAGGCCTTTTTACATAAGAAAGTAATATAATACAAAATATATCAATTCAATGAAAAAAATTTTATAAACTACTTTATAAGCATTAGAATCAAATTTCAATTACATGTTCATATATGTTTTAAGATAAGTATGTAGGAGAGGAGTTATGTGAACATTTTTAGTATCCCTACAATCTTTATTCTGAAAATGATAATCCCACCCTTTTTGTCTGGGTAACCTCTAAATTATTTCTAGATTTTCATCTAAATTAATCCTTCTTGTATACATGATATCGTTGGATGACTGTAGCTCAAATGTTTTTGAGATTCACTTTTGTTACATTATCTGAATATTGCCCCTTTTGTTATTTGTTATTGTTCTAGTAAATGTATATAAGTTTATTAATGCATCTTTGCTCTTTTGATGTAGTTTTGTTATTTCTAGTTTTTGTCTAGTGAATAATCTGTTACAATAATATTTTTAAACAGGTTGGTGAATAAATACGTGTGTGATATTACTATATCATGAAGGAGTTCATTTTTAACTTTATGAGCACTCCTAAAATTTTCAAACAGAGATACATTCTGACATCACACAAATTATTTATGAGAGTTCAAAATTTTTCTACCATCTCAATGGCATTTGCTATTGTAAAGCTTTCGAACTATAGACATTCAGATGTTTTGGCTGGTTGTGAGAAGTACTTCTCATTTTGATTTGCAATTGGATTTTTCTCTGTACACATACTCTTTCCCATGATTAGAAACATCATTTGGCAGAAAATGATAAGCAAGCATCTTATCTTGTGATTGTTGTTTCATACTTCTTGTGAAACAATGTTGATTTTGTTTTATCTAACCAATTTTTCTCTTTCTAATGAAATTGTGGTTCATTTTTATTTATTTATTTATTTATTGAAGATTTCTGTCTCCTCTCCGCCACGGCCTCCCATTTCCCTCCCCCTCCCCCAATTAAGTCCCCCTCCCTCTTCAGCCCAAAGAGCAGTCAGGGTTCTCTGCCCTGTGGGGAGTCCCAGGACCTCCCACCTCCTTCCAGGTCTAGTAAGGTGAGCATCCAAACAGTCTAGGCTCCCACAAAGCCAGTACGTGCAGTAGGATCAAAACCCAGTGCCATTGTTTTTTGAGTTCTCAGCAGTCCTCATTGTCCGCTATGTTCAGCGAGTCCGGTTTTATCCCATGCTTTTTCAGACCCATTCCAGCTGGCCTTGGTGAGTTCCAGATAGAACATCCCCATTGTCTCAGTGTGTGGGTGCACCCGTCGCGGTCCTGAGTTCCTTGCTCGTGGTCTCTCTCCTTCTGCTCCTGATTTGGACCTTGGGGTTGCTCTTTTATAGTCATTTATGTTAAATATTACTTATTTTAAAAATGTTTTAATTTATCTTAATGTGATCATAAAAATTAATGGATTTAATCACAGTAGATTTGTAAATATATGTTGTTGACTTTGTTTCTGTATTTTTATACAAGTATGTATGATATATTTGGATATTACAATAACAATTAAAATAACCATATTAAAATAATATCAAATTATTTAAACTTTAAAGTAAACAGAAAATCAAAATTAAATAATAAAAAAATGTAAGAAGACATGTATGTTAAGGTTAACATTTGCATTATCTGTTGATATTATTGAACATATTTATGGACAATGAAATGTCATATGACAAGGCAATTCTCATATCTTACTCATCTCACTTGTCTTCATTTTTTCACCTAAATAATTTCACTTCTGGATGTGAGGGCAATTTGGCTATGACATCTGTTACCCCATTGATCACCAGGGTTGATTCGGCTGATCTAGCTGGCTTGGTGGGTGTCCCCTTCCTTCCTCACTGCTCCATTTGTGTCCCTCCTGAAGCTGCACTCTAGGTTGAAGAGGACAACCTTCACAGAATAGAGGAGGACCTGTTTTTGGTCAAGGGTATACATGGTGTAGGAGTTCCTTCTTTTTGTGTGTTGTTTTCATTGGTTAATGAATAAAGAAATTGCCTTGGCCTAGTTGATAGGGTGGAACATAGGTAGGCAGAGAAAACAGAACTGAATGCTGGGAGGAAGAAAGACAAAGTAAGAGAGAAGCAATGGATCCTCTGTCTGAGACGGACATGGATTAGAATCTTCGGTAAGCCACTGCTACGTGGTGATAGATTAATGGAGATGGGTTAAACTAGTATGTAAGAGTTAGCAAATAAGAAGTTAGAGCTAATGGCCAAGCAGTGTTTTAATTAATACACTTTCTGTGTGGTTATTTTGGGTGTAAAGCTAGCAGGGCAGCTGGGACAAATAAGCAGGCTCTTTCCCTTACAACAAGAACTCAAGAATTTCAGATCTACTGCTGTGTCATATATACCTTAGATGATTTTATGTATCTTTATAAAATTTAAGAGTGATAAATGAGAGGAAACATACAGCATGTATCTTTTTGAAATTGGCATAATTTGATTAATATTACTATCTCTGATTCATCTTCATGCAAATGACAAAAATAATGAAAACAATTTCATTAAACATACACATATATCTTTAGTTTTCTTTCTCTCTTCTTCGATTGAGTTCATTCATGTGGGTTTCATAAAAGCAGTTATGAACAGTGCTGCAATAAACCCTGTGTGCAAGTATCTCTGCAGTAAAGGAAGTCCTTTAAACAGGTGGGAAAGAAAATAGCTTAAGTTGCCCATTTGTTAAAAATAGATATTTATTTATTAAAAAAAAGAAAATGTAAATTTGTGGTTCTCTTATCTGTATATTTATATAATTTCACAAATTGCCCTTAAATATGGATAACTTGGTCTTTTGATTTAACCAGTCAAAAACCTGCCTTATTAAAATATAGTAAACATTTGATCTAGAAGAAGAGATATAATGATAAAAGCTAATGTTAATTGTTTCAGTTACAAATAAATATTCTTTTTTTCCTGATAGTGTAAAAGGGGACAGCGAGCCAAAAGAGTTGGAAGTACGATGATTGCTTATTTGAGTTGATAGATGGCTTTGTTTAAGTTACTGCCCTGTCATTTCAATTCAGAAATTAAAGGCAAGAAAAGACCTAAAATATGTTCTTAAGGAAGATGCTCTGTAGTAAAAATAAGATACTTGTTTTATATGGGATAATAGTGTAAAGTATTACAATTTAAGAAGATCCTTTTAACATTCTGATCCTTTATCACTCTGAAACAAGATTGTACAATTCAAAACATTTTAATATATCTACTATTTAAGTAAACAGAACTGACTTTCTCTTCTGTATCCAGTAAGCAATAGCGTATTCTTTGATATATCCATATATTTTATTATTCTAGTTATTTTGTAAAATTCTCACTTGCTACTATCAACTGACAGAAGGGTGAATGTTTAAATTTCTTCTGTAACTCATAATATATGCTAAATATATCTTTTTCTATAATTTTAGGAAATTTTAGATCTAAAATTACATTGATCTAACAAAGAACATAGGGTTTGTAAGAATTGGAAATGAAATATGACTGGGACCTGTCACATGGATGCTGGTAAATAAACATTGCTTTTGTTATAAGAAAAAATGTGATATAACACAGCAAGCAAAATATTTATTTTTTATTTATGTATACTTTTGAATCCTTGCATGGTTTCTAGGGGACTTGGCTTTACTAGTGGTGGCAAGAAAATTACTGAAAGATAGAAAGACACAGACACATAAGAAAATTGGGTTTGTCTGAACTGGGCACTCTGGTGGAGAAACTTACTACCCCAGAAGGTCAAAGTCTATTATATACAGTTCAATAGGGGAAGACGGGTGATTGCTTATAGCTGAAGATGCGAAACTATTATACACAGATAAAAAGTTGGCAGTGTTTATGATATAAATCTGGACAAAGGAGACAGGCTTAGCTAATCTTTGTAGAAGAGCAGTCTTCCATTCATAAATATCTTTGGGAAGTAAGCCATGGTCGGTGTTTTCTAAACACACTCTCAGTACCTACACATGAATTGGAGGCAGGCTTTGCCTTTTGCCTCTGAGCCTCCCTGCATGTAAGATTACCATTTTCAGAGAGTCCGGTTTTATCCCATGCTTTTTCAGTCAGAGTCCAGCTGGCCTTGGTGAGTTCCCAAAGAATCAGCCCCACTGTCTCCACGGGTGGGCGCACCCCTTGTGGTCCTGACTTCTTTGCTCATATTCTCCCTCCTTCTGCTCCTCATTGGGACTTTGGGAGCTCAGTCCAGTGCTCCAGTGTGGGTCCCTGTCTCCATCTCCATCCATCGCCAGATGAAATTTCTATGGTGATATGCAAGATATTCATCAGTATGGCTATAGGATAGGGTCATTTCAGGTTCCCTATCTACAGCTGCCCCAGGAACTAACTGGGGACATCGCCCTGGGCTCCTGGGAGCCCCTCGGACCCTGACTGCTCTTCAGGCTTGAGAGGGAGGGGGAGGAGTGGGGGGAGGGGAGGAGGAGAGGGGGGAGTGGGAGGGAGGTGGGAGGCGGGGAGGAGGCAGAAATTTCTTTTTCTTTCCAATAAAAAAAAAATATCCACAAAAAAAAGAAAAAAAAAAAGATTACCATTTTCCCAAATGTCTGAGTCTCTCTCTCTCTCTCTCTCTCTCTCTCTCTCTCTCCCTCCTCCCCCCCCCTCTCTCTCTCTCTCTCACACACACACACACACACACACACACACACACACACTCTCACACACACACACACACTCTGTCTCTCTCTCTCTCTTGTCTATCATGAAAAACGGAACAAAACTGTTTAACAAAGTACATTGGTTTCTTTTTTTTTTTTAAAGATTTATTTATTTATTATGTATACAACATTCTGCTTCCATGTATGCCCACACGCCAGAGGAGGGCGCCAGATCTCATTACAGATGGTTGTAAGCCACCATGTGGTTGCTGGGAATTGAACTCAGAGCCTCTGGAAGAGCAGACGGTGCTCTAAACCACTGAGCCATCTCTCCAGCCCGTACATTGGTTTCTTAATGAACTACAAGACCTTATATCCCAGTGTGCTGTTAGCCTGAGAAAAGGAAGCAAGTTACTGAGCCAAGTTTCCCATCACAACTGTAAAAACTATCATGCTCCATTGTATGATAACAAATATGACTTCTGTTGCTGATCATATTCTCAAGAATTCTTACAGAAATACGGCCGAATCTCACGGTTTTCCATCTAAAACACATGGCAGTGGGCATTCTCTGAGCTTGCTGCTTCTATTTCTTTACTTATTTTCTTATCTACACACAATCTCCCAAATTAGGAAATTAGACATTTCCGCACATTAACAGCGAGGTCGAGGTCCCTTGGCCTGTGTCTGCCATTCTTTCATTCCTTGTCACTTCAAGACATTTCTTGGAACTATGTGCTTATACAAATACATTTTAAAAGAGCATCTTTTTGCTTATATTTAAGGAAAATTTCAAAGTTGTATGTGTTTGTAAAGAGATTAGAATATAAGACCATGCTAACACCTTTTTTTTTTTTTTTGCATCTTCGGTTATAAACCATAGCTTCTGCTAAAAATGTGAGAATGATTTCATATAGGATTTTCACCTATGAATATTGGGCCCTTTTCTCCCCCTCTGCAGAGAACACATCAACATTTATATTTTTATTTCCTGGGAGACATGCAATGGAAAGTAAAAAATCTAAAAGTTCTGTATGAATGTTTGAACAATAAGTACACATTACTCCAGCTGGGACCATCTGCAGGGATACAAAGTGGGTCAGCACAGTGTCTCATCAGCATTTCTTTTCTCTTGCAAATCCACCTGACTGGGCTGCAAAGAAAACAATTAGATGAGTCCTTTGGTTCACAAATGCCATTACTAAGATGACTCTTTAATTCTGTGGCCTAGTTAAGTTCTATTTTCAAATTTAATATCATCACCATTGAAGCTCTTCCAGAGGACTATTTTATTGATGGTATATTTATTTCTAGGAGATAATATTACATACTGAAGAAACAATAATGTTGAGAGTCAGGCAAGTCTGGATTTTAATCTGCTTTGATGCCATGATTTCCTCGTGTTCTCCAAATTTTCGGCTGCAAACGTACTTACCAAAAGGAAACTTGCTCAACTGGTGGTACGATTGAGCATCCTTTGGGTATTCACCAAAGTGGCCGTATGAATGTGTACTCTCACTAGCAATCGAGAGTTTTTTTGACCTCAGTGTTTTTGATTTTAGCCATTCTGACTGGTAAAAGATGATATCTCAGAGTTGTTTTGATTTGCTTTCCTATGGAGGGATGTTTTGCTCAGCCTGAACAAGGGGGAGGGAGAGAGAGGAAGGGAATCTTAGTCCTGCCTCAAGTGCTCTTAAAGACCTGTTGACTGCCAGTGGGATGCCTGACCCTCACTGAATAGTGGATGGAGAGTGGGGAGAAGGTGGGAGAACAGGAGGGAGAGGGAACTGAGATTTGTATGTAAAATAAGATTGTTTTAAAAATATTTTTTTCTGATGGAATGATAAGTAATTAGGAATAGGATTGAAATATTTACTTCATTCTCCTAAAGTAATTTAGAGCAGAAAGCAAAGTACTTGAGAAATGTATTATCAACATTAAAGTGATCTTATCACAAATCCTTCAAACAATAGTCATTTATTTGAGAACAATGTTTACAACATAATCATATCAAAAGTGAAAAGACATGAAAAAATGATAATATATAATAAAAGGGTAGGGCAAATATAATGAATTTGTATACAAATAAAATTGTGAAAGAAATTTTAATATCAATAATATTTACAAATACATATTTTTTACATTTTTATTATCAGTTTGGCAAAAGGTATGAATAACTTTCTAATACCAAAACTTGAGAAATATTAAAATATTCATAATCACAAAGAAGAAAAATTTTTCAAAAGACCTCAAAGCCATAGCTTCATGTGATAGACTATAAAACATGATGAGTCTTTAACTGTAGCTCTTAATGTTTCTAAGGCATCTCATGAAATCAATGAAAGCTTATACTAGGAATGGCGTTATCTGCTGGTTATGTTATGAGGGTACTCATTACTGCTTCTTTAGAAATCAGTTGTCCATTAAAACAATATCCTTTTTAAATTTTCATCACAAAATTTGTATCGATTGAAATAGTTCCAGCCCTTTTTAAAAACCTTATGATTTTACTTGCTCTCAGACTGGGATTTTGAAAATGCATGCTGATTGATATTATTAAGAATCATCATCTCAGATCTTTTCAAAATAAGTGTGCTCTTTTACAATTCTGCATAATTTTTGTGGGTAACAGATTCATGTCATTGCATATTTTCACCCAATTTATACTATATGTTTGGTTTCCCTCCTGCCATTTTTTCCAAATGAAAGTGATTATTCTTTCTTTAGCATTTTGTAAAAGCATGACAACCATTTTCTTTATTATTACCTTTGTTTTGCTTCAACAGTAACAGAGTTATTTCCTAAAGACACTTGATTTGCATTATGCTACAAGAAAAAGCTTGAGGAAATTACTTTTGAAAAAAGTTATGTTTCTAAATTAAGTTAGAAATAATTTATTTTTATGAGATTTTTACCGAAATGAGGTATTTTCTTTCAGTTCCTTCCCTTCCTCATATTTCCTCATCTCTTCTTCCTTGTCTTATGATTACTGTTCTCTATACTCTTCTTCGTCCTAATGTCTGATGCATGTAAAAAAAAATTAGGTTATTTTTCACCTCCTCCCATGTTTGTAACATTTTATGGGTAGATGTGAGAAAGTTTTTATTCGAGCCAGATAGGTCATTAAAAACAGATACAGTAATAATTCTACCATGTCCATTTGGGAGCCAAAGAGTTTATTGAAATGACTAATAAAGTATGTGTGAGACGCAACACACAGTCATTATCGACTCAAAGTTAGCTGTGTCTCTAAAAGGCCAATCACAGCATGAGAAGTGATTTTGATCAAGAAAATCGATTCTCTGGCCTGGGTGGAGATTGCACATTCCAGCATATGGACATGCTCCAGAATTCAGGAAGGTATGATCACCCTTAGGAAGATAAGTTCATCTTCAGTCTAAACATATAGGTAGAATTTTTCTTTAATGAGATATTATACTTTTCCTTCCCCAAACTCCTAAACCTGCAAAATGTCTACAACAAATAAATAAATAAATAAATCCCTAAGCCTCAGCTTCAACATTCTCTTTGTCTTTTTATTCTTTTGGGGTGTTCTCAAGGCACCACATACTTGAGTCATCAGACATGAAGAAATACTGGTATTATTGCCTGAATGCTTTATCCCTACTAGCTAGCCTTGCATGAGGCTAAAAGTTCTTATGAATGACATCAAAATTCTTATTCATCAGTAAACTCTGATAGTTACAGTACGAACAGGACCAACAAGACATACCTTCAGAAGATATTGGCACATATGTTATGGGAATAACCAATTCCTTTCTAAATGTATGTAAAGCCTACTACACATTCCTGGTATTACTAGCTAGACTAATATCATATGACTGGGTAGGTAATAGGCTCTAACAGAGAAGCTAATACCATTATCCTTCTAAACAGACATAACAAACTTCCCCCTAAATATTTTCTTTATATAACCACAGAATAGTGTATCTCTCTTTCCTCAATCATAAAAGCTTTATTTTTTCATATCTAGAAATCAATAAAGGAGTCTGTAATAGTTTGTAATTATCCCCCATAATCACATAGGAGTGGCACTATTAGGACATGTGCCTTTGTTGAAGTAGATATGGCCATGTTGGAGGAAGTGGGTCACCGTGGAAGTGAGCTTAGATGTTTTATATACTCAGGATACTGTCAAGTATGTCAGTTGAGTTTGTTTTGCCTGTAAGATGTAGGACTTTCCACTGCTTCTCCAGTACCACATTTCCCTCCATGCCAGTATGTTCCCTTCCATAATCATAATGGACTGAACCTCTGAAACTATAATCTAGACACATTGATTAAACGGTTTCCTTAAAAGAGTTGCTGTGGTTTTAGTGGTATTTCAGAGCAAAGAAAACCCTAAGACAGAAGTCGGTACCAAAAACTGTTTTTTTTTTTTTTGTTGTTGTTGTTGTTTTTTGTGTGTGATAGGAGTGACCATGTATTTGTTTGAATTTGTACTTTGGCATGTTGCATTATGAAAACAGTGTAATGCTTTAAGGACTTCATAATGGGCCATATTAGTAGGAGCATAGAACTCAGTGGTGCCAAGAGTTATTCAAATCATTCAGAGGAGAAAAATATTAGTATGTTGCCTCAGGATCGTTCTTGTGATATTTTGGTGAAGAAAATGACTGCCATTTGCCCTCTTTGGAAGAGTCCATCTGAGGCTAACGTGAAGAGTTTTGTGTTAATTCCATTGGAACAACTAATTTCAAAATGGTCAAGTATAGACTCTGTCACGTGAGTATTATAGGGAACTATAATGAAGATTTATAATGAAAAAGAGCAAGTTGAGCAGGGTAAATTACAAAATGTAAATTTTGAGAAGAAAAAGAGTACTAGAAAGTGGAATGGGGCTAAATCCCATGTTGAAGGAGTTAAATGGATTAAGAAATCAAATAACGGGAGTGATGACCTAAGAGCAAGATCCTACCCAGTTAAATTTTCAAATTGTGGAAAGAAATTAAAGTTTAGAGCCAGGTATTGTGGGGGCACACCTTAAACTCAGAACTGAGAAGGCATAGGTTGACTCTGAGTCAGAAGTCAGCCTGGTTTACAGAGCAAATTTCAGGAGAGAAAACCTTAATTAGTGAAAGATATAAATCTTGTGATGATGTAATTGAATGAGGGGGCCTGGGTTCAATAAGAAGCACAACTTTGGAGCTGCACACTAGTGTTTTTGACTTCAAAGTTAGGGATTGAAGAAACAGGTTATAGAATTTGACTACATACCTAAAGAAAGACACTGAGACCAGACATGTGTCAAGGGTGTCACTTAATGGAGGCTTAGTGGAGAGGCTGTTAAATGAAGCTGTGCAACTGAAGAGTGGATTGCCTTGGAGAAGACAAGATGATAGAGATGCTGGGTTTCTAGGATACTTACTGAGGAGAACAGCTAACATGGACTGGAAGTAGCCCATGAGAAAAAATTAGTGTGTTGCAAACTACAAATATGAAAAGAATTGGAGATTAGAAGAGTGCTTTACATCAAACATGGAGATGGATTGTTTGGAGTTTGCTCAGTTGGTTTTTAGTCTTGCTTTGGTCCAGTATTTCCTCACTATAATCCCTTCTCTGCATTTAGGAATAGTAATGTATATCCATACTGTTAATGTTGTAAGTATGTGATTTTTAAAATTTTGATTCTATAGGGGGCTACCTTTAAAAAATGCATGAATCTTAGATGAGACTTTGAACTTTGGACTTTTAAACATTGTTGAGACTGTTAGAGACTATTAAGACTTTTGAAGCTGAACAAAATGCATCTTGCATTGTGATATTATTATAAGCTTATGGGGGCCAGGGTGTTTAATTTGGAATTTTGAATGTGATTGGCAACCATAATTTCATAGGGAGTATCATTATTAGGAGGTGTGTCTTTGTTGGTATAGGCATGGTCTTTTTTGAGGAAGTGTGGATTTGAGGGTGCCTATGCTCAGGATACCACCCAGTATATCAGTCGACTTCCCGTTGCCTGCAATATGTAGACTTTCAGCTATTTCTCCAGCACCATATCTGTCCGCATGCCACTATGCTTCCTGCCATGATGATAATGGACTGAACCTCTGAAACTATAAGCAAGTCACCCCAATCAAATGTTTCTCTTTTAAGAGCTGCTGTGGTAATTGTGTCTCTTCCCAGCAATAAAACCAAACTAAGACTGGGTTAAAAAAATAGACTGGAGTGATTAGCTATAAATAAGCATTTATAATAACAGCACCCACTACAAGGTTTAGGAGTCATTCTAAAAAGGATAAAAGGATTATAAAGAACCAGAGGTAGTTGATTTCCGCAGTGAATTATTATTTACCATACATAACAGGGCCAGAGTATACAAGAATTCACTGTAACTGTGACTATCTTCACAAAACCTACCTAAGACCAAACTAAGCAATAAAACAGCATAGGTGTGGGAGATGTTTATAATTTACAAACCTAACTCAGTACATATTGGCAATTGATTGTTATTTCTAAGACCTGATTGTTGAAGAAATTAAGTACTGCATAATGACATCTCAACTTGATATATGATAGAGTCATTTTAGAAGAGGGAACCTCAACACAGAGAAAACCGACCTTCCATGAAGAAAATTCACATAACCCGATAGTGTTCTCTGCTAAGACAAGAAGATGGAACTCTGTGCTAGTTATGCAGTGACTGGCTTTCAGAGTTTCCAAAGATGTGCATATCGAATTGTTCAATAGAACTTAGGCATCCCCAGTTCAGCTTCATTCTGAATGTAGGAAGAGAAGCACCTATGTGAGTCAAAACTTTAAAAAATTCTGATGTCAAAACTGCTGCTTATCAGAACATAAAGTGTAAGCAGAAAGAGCCATGTAAAGTCTTAGGGGTAAATTGCAAATCCAGAGGATGGAAAGAGGTAGAATGAGGTACCAGAGACACCATAACTGCCTTCCGGAAACAAAGTGTAATGCCTGTATATCAGAAGGACATTAGGGCCTTCCTGATTTTTTTTTCCAACCCAGGGTTGATAGTTTCTTTTGAAACAAACAAACCTGTAAATCAATATTTCTCTGTCTTTATACTTAGTGTTCTGATCAACAACTCTCAAATTTCATATGTCTAACAGAAAACAATTCTGTGTGTGACCCAGAACACTGAAAAGTCAGGTTACAATGTTCATGTTATATTGTCTCCATAAGTAAATCTAATTCTTAAAAGTGTTATGCTCTGAGAAATTTTAGAAGAAATTGTTTTTTACTGTGTGTGTGTGTGTGTGTGTGAGAGTGTGTGTAGTAAAAGAAAAGTGACAGTTTTGTCTATTATGCTATTTTATTGCAACAATGATAAGTGATGTATTTCCTTAGGTTATTAAGCTAAACATAAAGAAACCCAAATGATTTTTATGTACAAATTATTAAATGACTTCCGAAGTCAATGGTCGCAAACTGACAGAAATAATTCCTAAGAAGTCACATTGTGAGGTTGATATTTTGATATCTTTTCAAAAAAGAAAAATAAATATTAATTCATACAAGATAAAATAAAAATATGTATCAATACTGTATTAAATTCTATTCAATTCCTTGAATACGATAAGCATTTAAGAACAAAAATAGAATCATTCTTTTATCTTTCATTTCTTTATGAGTTAAAATTAATGTCTATCACTTTCTTAACTCTGTGTAAAATTGATTATATATAGTATAAGCATATATGCATTGTAATTAAAATATGCTTTGATATATATGTGTGTGTGTGTGTGTGTGTGTGTGTGTGTGTATGTGTGTGTAGGAACCTCATTTTTGAAAAACTTCCCCGCTAGCCCACCAGACTGGTCTGTTTTGCAAATCTTTGATGCATTTTCCTGATTGATAACTAGGATGGGAAGGGTCATTTCACTGGAGTTGATTCCCCTTCTCTGTTATTAGTTCTGGATGCTTTAAGAAAGCACCTGAACAGTTCACAAAGAGCCATCAGTAACAGCAACTTTAATGGCTTCTGCAAAATCTCCTTCATCTAGGTTCCTGTTTTGAGTTCTTTCCCTGAACTCTTTTCATGACTACCTGTGATTGAAATCTGTTAGCTGAAAAAACCTTTTAATTTCAACATTATCAATGTTTTATCACAGTGATATAATTCCAGATTTATATTATCAAACATATATATTATCAAACTGGTGTCAGACATTTAAAAAAAGAAAAAAAAACCACCTCACTGCTATGATCAGCAATCATGTTGCTAAAAGGTGCTGTGGAGAAAAATCATTATAAATATCACCTAGCTACAAACCATGAAATGTTCAAAAACAATATGTTACAAGACAGATGGTACAATAGTGGCTCAAACATGGGAGTAACCAACTACTTTTCTGTGGATTATAGGCCCACTCCATGAGATGGATGCCATATCTGACATGGATAGAGAGGCCAATAGACTGAGTCTGGATAAGTCATGGGCTCTACAAGAAAACCTACTATGATTAGATAGTAGCATACTAAGCATCTATTAAAAAGAGTGGAAAGATTATGAGAGCCAAGGGCTATGGAAGATTCCAAGGGAACATTGCCTTCCAGACATTAAGGATGGATACACACATGAGCTCACAGAGAATGTGATGGTACACACAAGACTTGCATAGGTTTAATCTAGTTGAGGTACCAGCACTGAGAGTGTGGAAATGAGCACCTGGTTCTATTCCTACCCAAGAAACTAGTTGCAACTGATACCTTCTTTGCAAAAGGATAATAAATTTTTCCCAATGGAGTGTCATTGAGTGTATCAACCTATTCCAGAGTAAGCACCATTCCCAATAATAGTTGACCAACATTGAGTGTTAAATGTTTTTGGGTTTTTTTTTTTTGAACATTTTTTTTGTTTTGTTTTTATTTGCTTTGTATTTTATCTTATTCATTTTTTATTTTGTTATAGTTTTACTCTTAGTTTATTTGCTTTGATTTTTTTTTTACTTGTCTTTTGAGGGTAATTTTTGAGAGAGCAAAATCTACCACAGTTTTTAAAAAGGAACTGCTCTTTTTGATATCCAAAAGTTAGAGATTAAATTGAGTGTTCGCCTTACTCAAAATAGTTCTTTAATTTTTACAGAATTTTATAACATAACAATGCATTTTGGACATATATACACCGCCTCTTTCAACTCCTGCTCTATATAACTATATTTCTCTCTCAAAGTTATGACTTTTTCCTTTGTAGTTATATGTATGTATGTATGTATGTATGTATATAAACTACTGAGTCCAGTTGGTATTGTTAATACAAGCAAGGAAGAGGACTAACCATGTGAATGTGAGCAACCTATCAGAGAGGTAATTGCACACTCAGGATCTATTGACTGCCTGTAGCTCCATAGTCCTTTAACTGAAAGTGACACCTTGTTAACTCTTCCCTGATCTATACTGTAATATTGATTGGTGTTGTCTTTTGCAGGGAACAATAGTTAATGAAAATTAATGATACATGATTCCTACAATGTCCAGAAGACTGTAGTTTGTACCCATCTTTCAATTCCTCTGTATCTTATCATCTTTCAGTCTCTTCTTTTAAAGGTCATGCTCAACTTCCTTAGCACTCAGGGAAATGCAAATCAAGACAACTTTAAGATACCATCTTACACCTGTCAAATGGCGAAAATAAAAAACACCAATGATAGCCTTTGCTGGAGAGGGTATGAAGAAAGGGGTACACTCATCCATTGCTGGTGGGAATGCAAACTTGTGCAACCACTTTGGAAAGCAGTGTGGAGGTTTCTCAGGAAATTCGGGATCAACCTACCCCTGGACCCAGCAATACCCGTCTTGGGAATATACCCAAGAGAGGCCTTATCATACAACAAAAGTATATGCTCTACTATGTTCATAGCAGCACTGTTTGTAATAGCCAGAACCTGGAAACAACCTAGATGCCCTTCAATGGAAGAATGGATGAAGAAAGTATGGAATATATACATATAGGAGTACTACTCAGCAGTAAAAAACAAGGACATTTTGAAGTTTGCAGGCAAATGGATGGAAATTGAAAACACTATCCTGAGTGAGGTAAGCCAGACCCAAAAAGAGGAACATGGGATGTACTCACACATATTTGGTTTCTAGACATAAACAAAGGACATTGAGCCTATAACACGTGATCTTAGAGAAGCTAAATAAGAAGGAGAACCCAAAGAAAAACATATAGGCATCCTCCTGAATATTAACTTTCATCAGGCGATGAAAGGAGACAGAGACCCACATTGGAGCACCGGACAGAAATCTCAAGGTCCAAATCAGGAGAAGAAGGAGAGAGAGCACGAGCAAGGAACTCAGGACTGCGAGGGGTTCACCCACACACTGAGACAATGGGGATGTTCTACCGGGAACTCACCAAGGCCAGCTGACCTGGGTCTGAAAAAGCCTGGGATAAAACCGGTCTTGGGAAAAAACATAGAGACAATGAGGACTACTGAGATCTCAAGAACAATGGCAATGGGTTTTTGATCCTACTGCACGTATTGGCTTTGTGGGAGCCTAGGCAGTTTGGATGCTCACCTTACTAGACCTGGATAGAGGTGGGTGGTCCTTGGACTTCCTACAGGGCAGGGAACCCTGATGGCTCTTTGGGCTGAAGAGGGTGGGGTACTTGATTGCTTGATTGGGGGACGGGGGAGGGAAATGGGAGGCGACGGTGGGGAAGAGACAGAAATCGTTAATAAATAAATAAATAAAAATATTAAAATACAATACAGAATAAAAAAAGATATATGCTGAACAGGAAGTGTAAAGGGTTGTACAATAGTTGTCTTTTTGGTGATGGGTACTTTTCAGTCTGACCAGTTTTGGTTCTCTATATCATTGAACATCAATGCTACTGAATAAGGAAAATTCATGTCTGTTAAAATAAACCTACCCAAAACATATTTATGACCTAATAATTAATAAAGGAGAATTTACTTGCTCCAATTGCATCATTGGGTATGTTTTGTTAGCCTAGTCATTATTGTAGTTTACAAGATGAACAAAAGTAAAGTACTATTAATAAATTTTCTTCCAGCAGTATCTTGAACAGATAATTAAAAATCTTGAAAGACATTCCCAGAACAGCAAAGTCTTGATTTCTCAAAATCCGGTGCCCAAGTGTGTTGTATCTTCAGGACTACAGTCTCACTGTCTTAGTAAGTTTATCTACTGTTATGATAAAACATCATGACCATAATGAATTTGGGGAGGAAAGGGTTAATTTAGCTTAACTTCCACAACATTGTTCAACGTTGGAAGAAGTCAGAATAGGAAATCAAATATTTCATGATCCTGAAGGCAGGAGCTGATGCAGATGGCATGGAGAGGATGCTGCTTACAGGCTTGCTTCCTCTGGCTTTCTCAGCCTGGTTTTCTATAGAACACAGGACCACTATCCCAGGGGTGGCTCCACCCACAATGAGATGATCCCTCCCTAATCAATCATTAATTATGAAAACACTTTACAGCTGGAGGTATTTTACTCAATTCAAGGTCCCTCCTTTCGGGTAACTATAGCTTGTGTCAAGTTGATTTAAGAGTAGCCAGCACACTTACTTTCAACTTCGGAAAGGTGATTGTCTTAGAATTTCTATTGTTGTGAAGAGATGCCATGACCATGGCGACCTTAATAAAGGAAAACATTTCAATGATGTTGACTTATAGTTACAGAAGTTTAGTTCATTATATTCATGGCAGGAAGCATGGTGTCATGAAGGCACACAATGTGCTGGAGAAGAACTGAGAGGTTTACATCTGGATCTAAAAGAAGCAGATGTGAAAACCTGCCAACAGTGGCATACTTTCTTCAAAAATGTCACTTCTACTCCTCAAAGTCACACCTCATAGTAGGGCCTCTACCTATGGAACTATGTGGTCCATTTTTATTAAAACCACCACAGCAAACAAGCACCATAACAACTGGCCATATTATTTTGTGTTATCAAATACACTTGTATCTCCTTGGCACATAACTTTAAAGTAGACATTCTTTGCTTGATACTGGGCATTTTGTTTAGTAGTTTGTGACTAATGGGGAAATATATTCTTTCCAGTGTGGATAATTTCAATCTCTCTCTCTCTTTCTATCTCTCTCTCTGTGTCTCTCCCTTTGTATTTCAATATTATATAATTGTGTTGCATTATATATAAAAATATTTAAATAACATTTCATCTGTAAAATTTCAATCTTGAAATATTTTGTAAATTCAGTTTCCAACACTCATACAGTCCTACAGAGAAGAATTTAATGGCATCTCCTTGGATGTTTTCATATCCCTCTTCAATAGAAAATGCTTCTCTTTGATATGGCAGAGAAAACCAAGCTGAATGATCAACTATTTTCAAAATACTTAGGGATTCAATAATGTGAGCAGTAGTATTGGAAGCTGTTATTTGAAAATTCACTTACATACACATTTCCTGCTCACAAAAGGGAAATATGGGCTCAATCATGCAAAAAAAAATCAACCCTAGGTATATTTAAAACAGGATTGGAATGTACAAACAAAAGCAGATTATTTTTTGATATATAATGATCCCTTTTAAATTTACTGTAGAATTTCAATTTGGGAAGAAATTTCAGGGTTAAGTGCCAGGCACAGCTCTGAATTATATTTCTTGCTGCACTATATTAGAATCACACAAAGACATTCACTATCTATCCATTTCTACATCCACTTTCTAACCAAAGCACACTGACTGAGTAACTTAATATGTAGAATACCCCATGCAGAAAGTACTTTCGTTCTTTTAAATTTGATCACTTTTCAAATTTCACATATATATGATGTTTTATATATATAAAACTTATATATAAATATATCTTTTATTTCCATTTCATTGGCTCAATGTGATGATTGGCATTTTAGCTGATCTTGTATGATATACTATACAGTAGGAGTAGATTTAAGAAATACAATTATTTTTCAGTTTGGGCTTACTTTACCTCACAAACTGTAACTAATTTGTTTCAAGTGTGAGCTGATCATTTACCAAGATCTTAGTTAGGAAACACAATGTAAAATGCTACAGAGATCTAACCTGACCAAGGGACATAAATGAATTATGTGTTGTGGTCATAATCACCTGAAATTTTGAATATTTGTTACTGGTTCATAATGTTGTTAAAAATAATTTTCATATTTATTTTCTTATATTTCTAAACCCAACATTGATTAGTACAAATACCCACATTAGTTTAACCATAACCTTTACCTACACATAGTTCTAGTTTTAGAGTTTTATATACTATTTAAGTATTATAATAGTTTTAACCTCTATGAAATTGAAGCTTAAATAAATGATTGATATGCCAAAGATCATAAACAGTTTTAGTGTTAAGATATGTATCTATCATGGTACTAACTTCATGCATAAGTTGATAGTCAGGCATTTGTTAGGAAAACTGCCTAATGAGCAAAAGTCTAGAGTTTAATATTATGCATAAATAACAGAATAGATAATAGTGGTTTTGATCATAGGAAACTGATTGTGGAAACTAGAAAATTAGTTTATCTTCATCACAAATAAGAGGTTAATGCCTCTGTAAGTATATGACTAGGATGCATAAACATACATATTCCAAAGAAATTTAAAAATTTACATAGAGGATATACTTGAGGCTTCTTAGTAGTTTCAAGGTAAAATATATCTATTTTTGTTTAACAGTTACAATTCACAAGAGTAAGAATGATTTGGGGTATAGTACATATAGTTCCATAGCCTTTGACAAACAGATATTGAGACTTAGATGGCTCAAATTATTTTATATACTCAATTCATTATTTCCCAGTTGCGTTCAATGTAGTCTGAGGAAAATTGTGTGAACTACTTGCACTCTGCCCTGGCAACTTGCATTCTGAGTCAATTCATGATGAAATCTAGCCAGAAAAGTCAGAGTCCACTCCAAATAGCTGTGGAAATGGTTTATAAACTGTCGAGTATGATCCTGTGGTCATTTATAACGTTATTAGCCTTCTTCTGTGAGACTACAGTCGTATACAGTTCATAAAATGTAAGAAGACAGTAGAATGGAGCAGGATTGTTTTCAATGCCAGTAAACCAGTTATAACCATATTGATTTGTAAACACTAGATGATTAGAGTATGGAGAACAAATTATAACACTGATAAAACATTTCTTTTTCTTTGAAAATCCTCTGTAAAATTTGATTTCTGACAAAACAAATATTATTTTGTTTTGTAATCTATATAAAACTATAATATTCTTCTAATAAATACTGTCCTGTAAAATTATTCACCATGCCCTCAATTTACCCCAGTGAATAAATGACATCTTTCTTTCTTTAGAAAAACTCAAGTAACAAATCAATGTGTTTTCTACATTTCATGGATCAAAAGATGTATGAATCCTATAAACACTACTGTCAGAAAACTTTCCCTGGAGAGAAAATTTATAATCACTGAACCAATATTCAGATTACTTTGTTTTAGGAAGTAGACCATCACATTATTATTCTGTATTTTCTACTAGAATAAATTTTAAGTTGAAACAATTTCCATTTACAGGTATTTATTCATGAAACAATACATTTTTGAAAATGTAAAGAATATGTAATTTAATTATTTTAAAATGTTCATTCAATAGCAGAAGTCATGCTATTTCAAACTGATATGCATTACATGATTGCAATCTTTTTTTTTTTAACTAAAACTCAAGGCAGTCATCAAACCACACACACTAATAGTAGGAGATTTCAACACCCCTCTCTCACCAATGGATAAGTCAATCAGACAAAAACCTAACAGAGAAATAAGAGGATTAAGGGTGGTAATGAAACAAATGACTTAACAGATATATATAGATCATTCCACCCAAATAGTAAAGAATATACCTTCTTCTCTGCAGCTCATAGAACCTTCTTGAAAATTGACTACATACTCGGTAACAAAGCAAACTTACACAGTTACAAATATATATTAGTAACCACCTGTGTCTTATCGGGTCACCATGGATGAAAGTTAGAATTCAACAACAATGCTACCCCCAGAAAGCCTACAATCTCATGGAAACTGGACATTCAACTACTGAACCACACCTGGATCAAGGAAGAAATAAAGAAAGAAATTAAAGTCTTTCTTGAATTTAATGAAAATAAAGACGCAACACTATGGGACACTATGAAAGCAGTCCTAAGAGGAAAGTTCATAGCACTAAGTGCCCACTTAAAGAAAACAGAGAAAGCACACATTGGAGACTTAACTGCCCACCTGAAAGCTCTAGAAAAAAAAAAAGAAGCAGACTCTCCTAGGAGGAGTAGAAGACTGGAAATAATCAAACTAGGTGCTGAAATCAACAAAATAGAAACACAGAAAACAATCCAAAGAATCAATGAAACAAAAAGCTGGTTCTTGGAGAAAATCAACAAGATTGACAAACCCCTATCCAAACTAATCAAACGGCAGAGAGAGAATACACAAATTAACAAGATCAGAAATGAAAAGGGAGACATAACCACAGACACAGAGGAAATTCAGAAAATCATTAGATCCTACTACAAAAGCCGTTATACCACAAAATTGGAAAATGTTAAAGAAATGGACACTTTTTTAGATAAGTACCATATACCAAAGTTAGACCAGGACCAGGTAAACAATCTAAATGATTACAATCTTTAAAAAAATTTTTTAATGTAACTTTTTCTTTCAAATTATTAATAGTTCAAATAAGTTAATCTTTTTCAAGTAAATAAATTGCACATAGGAATGAAAATCTGTTTATTTTTAGAAAGACACTAAAATTTAAAATCCATTAATATGATCTAAATAGTATTTGGTAACTTGGATATTAATCAATATATTAAAAATAGTTGAGTAATATTACTAATCATCTCTGATGTTTATGTAATTTAATGATTGAAAAGAATTTTAAACCAGTTTAAAACAGTTTAAATTTATTTTAGTTAATATTAGTTAAAACTACAGACATAGATAAATATTTAACATACTTCAATACTAGGTTACCTTTTTCAGTGAAGAAGTAGCACTTGGTCTAAGTATGCTGTTTTTGTTGAATGAAAATTGTTTCATTGCAGTCACAGATCATCAACTGGGAGACCAATAACTTCAGATGCTCAAATATTATATAGGATGACACACATAATTGTCTTTTAAATTATGTAAATTATGTCATATATACTAAATGATTGCAAGATAAATAATGAATGGTACACAAATAATTGTTTTACTCTACCATTTCCAGCATTTTTGTGCATGTTCAAAAAAAGAAAGAATTTTTTCAAATATTTTTAATTTGTGATTGAGTTTGTGTATTCAAAAGTTACAATTTTGTGGGTAAATACTAGTTAATGGCAACTTTTCAGAAGTCCTAAATATGCTTCTTCATTTTCCAATAAAGAAAAATTATAGCAAATTAGTAATTGATATAAAACAATGAGTATTTTTATTACATGAAGCATGCTAATATTTAGTTCATATAAATATATGTAAGATAAAGGAAGATACTATTTGTTTATTGAGAGAACTTCATAAATATATTATCTTCAATTATTTTCCTAAAGTATTATTGATAATGTGGCTAGAAATCCAATCAGAAATTCATACTTCTTTATAGTATTTATAAAAAAATATTGCATCCTAATCAGTGAATTAATAATTGTAAAAAAATTAAAAAATCCAAAACATAACAAATTAATTGCATGAAATTACACTTACATCTCTAAAGACTTATTTCCTTTTACAGTTTAATAGCTGTACCTTATGTTTCTCTTTACATCATGACTATCATAACACTCAGATGTCTTGTTAATTAATCTTTGTTCCCTTTGTCTACAAATTAATAATATGTAGTCTCAGTTACCTATGAACAACCATTATCCCATAAAATTTAGATGAAATTTCTAAAAATAAATAACACAAAATTTAAAAATTATGTTTTCCTCCACTGTAATATTTACAACAATGCAAAGGTATTGAACCTAACTGAACAAAGCAATTTCACTGGAAATTCATAGTCAAATAACAGTACTTTGGGAGGGGTTGATAACGATGGAAAATTACTAATAAGGAATATCAAAAATTAGAGAGGTTGGGTCAAAACCCATCTCGCATGTTTCTTGTTGATGACAATCTCCTGTATTATTACCTAGAAGATCATGGAGAAAAAGGATGCCAATTGGATTAATAGATCGATCTGCTATCATAGTGAAGGATGCTTGCTTGAAGAAACTTATTATCTTTTTGTTTCTTTTTGCAGTTCACAGGTATGTGCAAATATGGATGAAGAAAAGATACAAGGACTTGATTGAAATTGGCTGATCAAAGCAATTTTCAGTGGACTTGCTCCTGATGTGTAATATCCAAGGTCTCAGTGACTGTCTTGTTAATAGTTCATTGTATGAAGCTGAGGATAGGATTTTTAGCAGGTCCCCAGAAGAGAAAATGAATATAAAAATCATGGCATAGTCATTTTCACAACTTTAGCTTTTATTCTAAGATCAACAGGAGATTATTAAAGGTATTTAGGGGAGTGTCACCTGATTAGCAAAGTCATATCATTGTTAATTTGTCCAATGAATAGATTGAAGCCAGTAATTTGAGTACCATAATGAATAATTAACTTCATTAAAAACTAAAAATGTAATAAATTGAAAGCCAGTACTAGAACCAAAATATGTTTCCTTTCATTTCACTTATTAAAAAATATGATAAATATTTTTAGAGGGCAACTTTTACAGAGTTTTTACCTGTCTAATACTCAGGGTGTCCTAAACACCATAAAGACAATACAATTTGTTGATTACGAGTTATATGCTCTTAAACATACAAGACACAAAGATTCTCTTGTTGTTTAATTTTGCTCCTTAAGAGTTACATTTACATATGTAATTCACTTTGGTAACTCTTTCCCAAACTATCTCATATCCTTCCTACCACTTTGGTCCTCTGCATCTGGACAAATTTATTTAAAATATTCATGAAAAATTTCATGGAATTTCACAGCTCAGAGTTTAACTAGAGCCAACAGTGTGATTCTTATTTTTGAAAAGTACAAACTCTTAGTGACCCTCAGTTTTAGAATTTGTTAGTCTCCAATAGGTCAACAGTAATAAAGAACCAATAAGTCCTTTCCCAATATCCATAGCTGATTGTGGACCAAACTATGGGGGCAGCATGACTCCTGTAAGTTCATGATTACTAGTCAATTGGCTTAGAAGATGCCATTTCAGTTTTACTCTCTATCTCCTTGCTATAATATTCTCTCTTTCCCCTCCTCTGCAAGGTTTCCTTTGTCTTCAGGGGTTGAGACAATTATCTTGTCTAGGGCTGATCACAGAATTTTCCTTTTTTTCCTCAGCACCTTATATTGCCATGGATCTTTGAGTTTACCTAGGTTCACTTCAGTGAGAAGCTTCTCTGACTAAGGCTGCAAATAAACCAACATTTAGAAAACTTTTCTGATTTTAAAACTACTTGCATTTTCTTCAAATAGAGTAGATTTATTTCAATATATGTGATAAAAGGAAACCACACATAGTTTTCAAAAGAGGAAGAAAACTTTCCTAAGGACTGTTACAAACACCAGGGCCATGCCATGCTAGAAAACTTGCCAACGGAGAGCAGAACTTATTGACTTGTGTTTTTCAGAACCAGTGTTTAAGTGAACTCCTGACTCCATTTCCTGGAATGCACTGGATGAACAGCCTTCAGTTTTAATGAGCATTATCTAAATGGCAAGCTATAACTTGGCATCTCTTGTAAGCCCTTTATTGATAGTGCTCCTACTCGGACTTTTTTATCCATCCTTTTCATTGATGGAGCGGGGCACTGCATTGTTGTCTACAAGCAGTATAAGGAAAGCTTAGTAAGCAGTAAAACTGTTTTTTGTAAAAGACACTGCATAAGGACCTTTACTGTTCATGTCAGGATACATGGCCAAGTTTTAGGAATTTCATTTGTACCTTGATTATTAAATAAAATGTCTGTTGCTGAGCTCTATGACAAAATTGCTGTTGAGTCCTGACAATGGACAATTTGTAAATCTGTAACCACTTCTTTCTAAGCAAAATAGACGATTTTAAAATCATTTTAAAAAAATTGTAAAGCAGGAACTTTCAGGCTAGGTTGTTTTCTGGTTAGTGCAGTTACTAGTTCTGTGTTGTTGAATGTTATCTCTTGGTCGGGCCACTTAACTTACTGTAATGTTTATTATTTAATTAATATCTGATGTTTTTGAAATTATCAGTTGGTGAGAAAATGTTTCAATTCTTGACTGTTCATAGTTTTCCCAATACATCTACTTATGAAAAGAAAGAAATGTTGACAAAGAAATGATATTAAAGTTTAAAATAAATGTCTATGAATTTCTTGGAATAATACTAGCCTACAATAGACATGTAACCGTTAGCAAATAGAAATAAGAGTAATGATTTTGTTGGACGTGGAGTGCTTAAATTCTGACAGGGAATGATGCAAAGAGATACTAATATTTGAATGCATATCAGGCAACATCACAATGGCAGCAAAATACTCAAAATTATATTGTGATTACAAATGTACAATTTAAATGAAATGCATGCATTTTCTATATTTGGAAGCTAAATATATTTTTTGTTCTTTATAACATTTTATGAAAGAAAGTGATATTGATGATACTTAAAATTTTAAAATTCTGAAATCTGATGGAGCCACTAGTAGCAGTATATCATTTTGTCTTATCCCATTTCTCTTGTCTTGTGGCTTCTACTTCCTGTTTTAAACTGCATTTAAGTTGATATTTTTGTTATATTTTATCTTCCTTCAATTTTAATTCAGATTTTTAAGCAATTAATAGCATGTATTGTCCATGTAATTCTCCACCACAGCTTTGGTAGTAGTAGCAGAAATAGGAGAAAAGGTTTGTAAGGGTATGTACTTTCTTCTTAGAAAGAATAATTTAGTTCATTAGAAAATATAGTGCTGCCAGGCGGTGGTGGTACATGCCATTAAATCCAGAGGCATACAGATCTCTGAGTTTTAGACCACCCTGGTCTACAGAGTCTGTTCAAGGACAGCCAGGGTTATACAGAAAAACCCTATTTCTGTCTTGAAAAAAGCCAAAGTAGAAAAGAGCAAAGAGAGAAAGGGAAAGAGGGAGTGAGGAAGGGAGAGAGGGAGGGAGGGAAGGAGGGAGGGAGGGAGAGAATGAGGGAGGAAGAGAGGGAGAGAGAAGGAGGGAGAAAGGAAGGAGGGAGGGAGGGAGGATGAAAACCAGAAGGAAAGAAAGAGAGACAGACAGAGAGAGAGAGAGAGAGAGAGAGAGAGAGAGAGAGAGAGAGAGAGAAGAAAAATTGTAGAAATATAGTGCTTTCCTATCCTAGTGGGAATAGTTTTGGTGTAGAATAAAGATGAATCAGTCTCTTATAATACACACAAGACTGCAACCCTAGGTTTTTGGTAAGTATTAAGATATATTATTGGCAGTATATACTTCAAGCAGTCTACATTTGAACAAATATCTTTTATCAGCTAAGTGCAAATACAGAATTAGACAAGCAAACACCAAATACCCAAATGCATGCAAATATGAACATGAATATTTGAGGTGTCAAGTTAATAATTGTGTGTGATGCAAGACAAGTTCGCTAATTAATGTTAGTTGTTTTTATAGCTATAGATTTAAAAATACTTTTTAAAGCCACTTAACTATTATTTCAATTAAAAATATGTTGTTAGCTTTCAGGCATTAATTGATATTTCAAATATTGTCCATCTAAAATCTCCATCATCTCTTAGGAAACAGTTTCTTTCTAAATATCAAATATTTGCTTAATTTTTCTTTTACTATGTTACAAACACATGTTGCTGTAATTAAGTTTATCCAAAGTTTAATCTTGTCATTATTTCCAGTTTAAAAGTTTAAAGTATAGTGTGACATACAATCCTTTAGCTTTTCATTTATGTATATTCTGAAAAGAATAACTGTTTCTTTCCTTTTTTTTGTATAGTTTCTCCAGTCCTGACTAGTTCAATGGATTTCTTGAAAATTATGTCTAAATATTACAATGATACAAATATACATTCTAACTCTAACTACTTTTCTTAGAGTAATATATATATATATATATATATATATTACATATATATACTATTTTCCAACATACTTTGTGTAATACTGTTAATCAAAGTTATGACATGTCACATGATAGATTTCTATCACTTTAGTCTTCTATCATCTCTATCTATCTATCTATCTATCTATCTATCTATCTATCTATCTATCTATCTCTCTATCTCTCTATGACACATCTTTGTATCTATCTGTCTTTTATAGCACATATTATGTAGATGCTACATGAGCATTTACTCGTCTCCATACATTCATAAATTTCACATCATATAGGACAAAAATTAATGTCAACAATTATTTAATGTCTCTGTGAGTTTGTATGTGAAAATTTTTATATACTGTATGTACGTTGAAGCTTGCAGAGGCCAAAAGAGTGTTACAGGCAGGGGTGAGCTGAAATGTGGGTGCTAATTACTATACTCACATCATCTTAAGGACGCTGTGTCATCTCTCTGGCTCCAGAATTAAAATTTAAAAATCCATCTCTCCTCTTTCAGTGAAAGTTGAAGTAATTTAAATTTAGTAAAATCTAAGCTCAGGCATTCTACAGCTGTTTTTGCAGAAGTGTGGTTTTTCACTTACATAAACAACCAGAGAACATTTCTGGTTAGCATATTGCTGTCTGTAGCACAGTAGTTCAGGATCTCCGGTTAGTTGATTTCTCACTGGGACCCTAGCATCCTTAGGCCTGGTGACTTTCAGTGGAAAGACAAGAAAAAGGAATCTGTGGAAGGGAAATACTATTGGGTCTTGCTAACTGTAAAGAATAACATTTACTCTCACATTTTATGTCTATTCCAAGTCACATACTCATACAAAATGCAGTTGCACTTAAGGAGAAGGGATACAGAAGAATGTAGATTCATCATTTATGAAAGGAAAAGACAAATGCTTTTGGTGAGCTTCTTATTAGTAGTTCTCATCTACAGTAAGCCACGATATCAGACTTTACAAATCTATTTGAGACTTGCATATTTTCCTGGTGGAAATATCAATTTGATGCATTTTCTTTAAACTGTAAACATCATATTTCACTTAAAATGTTATAATTCCAGCAACTACAAAATTCCAGGATGTGTGTTGAAAAACATTTGTTTAACTATTTGTTCTTTAGTAGGAATTCTTTGTTGATATAAAAAATCAAATTCAATAACTATTATTTTAGCTATATTATTATTACAGTTATAGAAAACTTAAAATGGTTATTATAGGGAAATAGTTTCTTGGTATGAAAAGACTAAAGAACCAAATCAATCATACCCCTAACATGAGAATACAGATAGCATTAAGAGTAGGATAATAAATCTCCCCCTGACATGGATTAAATTTTTAAGTAGGTGAGGTCAAATTTTTAAAATAAGAGGATTTAGAAAAAAAAGAAATTACTGTTGAAGAACTCCCATCTGTTTCCTTAACTTAAAGTGTAAATGTACAACTAGAGATATATTTATAAACATTATTCATATTTGTAACTCATTTGTTCTTACTATTTTAATACTTGTCTACCTCTAGTATATTATTGAAGTATTAGTGGTTAGATATAATCATCTGAATATATCATTTACTCATAATGTGAAATTCAGATAGCTAATTGAACACCTAGAGATAAGTGATAACTTAACACAAAATATAAAGATTATAGGAAAATATAATATCTGTTACAGCAGAGGCACCTAAAAGAAAAGTAATAATTTATAAACATTTTATTTTGAAAGATATTTTAAATGTTAAAAAAATGAAAAAAATTACTATGCAAACTGAAGCTTATATCTTCCATTTTCCAACATCCATAAGACAATCCCGAAAATAAATAGTTATAAAGCATTTAATGAACAGGAACACTGGAAATCAATGAATAGGGACATGACAATTGTCTGACACGCAAAATTCTTTCTAATAAAAATAAAAGCAGTAATTTTATAGCTTTGGGAAGTTTTGTTACATGACACACCGGCTATTACATTTTTGTCTGACATATTTTAGCAAACTTGGCAGCACACAGAGGTTTGCACCACAATCTCTTTGGAAGAGTGGACTTCAGCACCAGGGAAGATGAATACACATCTGGAATTCATGGTGTCTGCACTATAGTCTCTTTGCTACTAGCTGGAGGAGGCAAAACTATAGCTTCTATACCTGCTGAATTAGCTTTTATAGTCCAACCTTCGTATTATTATGACTCACCCTTCTCTCTTCTTGGCAGTTCACAGTCCCTTGAGGCTTCTCAATCTTGAGTCTCAATAAAGAACTGACCATCACCATATGCCTGTAAAAGGAGACTGTGGAATGGGTAATTGGTGAGAGCTTTCTTCACTTGTCTTTAAGTAAATTTTATTTTCTCTTCATTGTATGGTTTCTATTTATATCTATCTATCTGTCTATCTATTTGTCATCGATCTGTCTACACTCACACACACACACAGTTTCTTTCATTTTATGTACAGAATAAGAGTTTGATAAGTTGTATTGCTTATACAAAATCATTCATTTTCCTACCTTCAACAACCCTTTATGTGAACAAGACTCTCAAAAGTGAAAAAATTCTATATACTAGAATGAAAATTGTGATGAATCAGAAATTTTTGGTACAAAGGGAAAAGTTATTGTTAATTGTCATACCATGGTATAATTAGTGAAGTAATAAAAGTAATAAGCGCCTGTGAAGTATTTATACTGTAATTTTTGAATCTTGCAAGGGTCCAGATAACTAAGTTTCAGAATATTAGGCTCCTTAAACTCCATGGTTCATCTCCTTGTTATTTTCAATTAATTGATCACTTTGTAACTGGAAGAAACTCTGAGTATAATATAAACTGCAGATAACAAGGTTAATTTTCCTCAATACTAAATCATCAAATATTACAAAAGTATGAGAGAAGACAGTAAAATTATGCATATATATATATACAGTTAGATAGATATATGATAGGTAGATGATTGAAAGATAGATAGATGATAGATAGATAGATAGATAGATAGATAGACAGATAGATATATGATAGGTAAATGATTGAAAGATAGATAGATGTTAGATAAGATGAAAATAATACAATAGATATAGATAATATTATATTAGATAATAGATAAAATCATTAATAATTTTGTCTCCTAGAGAGGTAAGAAATCAGTATGTTAATTCATAAAACCATTGATAATCTCATTTCACTCCATAAGGCATCTATTGCTTTCAAGTTTTGCAATGATATGAGAGTTTCCTTGACAATTAAACTATTTTAGTATAATATTTCACATTACATTTCCTCATCTGTTAGAGTCTCCCATTTCTCCTGTTAGTAAACTCTTCTAAGAACTACTATAATATTTCTTAAGATATTGCTATGAAATTAAGATGTGCATTAGAATAGGTACAGCTCTTAAGAGTGCATTCAGCATGAAATCTTTTACTGATGGTGTTTATCTGAAATGTCGCTGGACAACCAAATCAACTAATTCCACATGGTGTCCATCATTTGCCTCATTAAAAATGAGTAAACGTTAAATTAAATGATAATATTCAAGGTTTGTTCACCTCAATCAATACTATGAGAAGACTTGCCTTGGAGACAAGGGAGAGTCCAGAGGAAGAAGATAAGTTGACTTCAGCCTTGATATTCATTTCCTAGAGCAGGTAGAAATACAATATCAAGGTTAATTTAATATACTGTAATCTATTTTCAGGCAGTTGAATTCAATTCATGAGAGAATTGAGCAGAAAGAGAAAAAATGTTCAGACTATCTTTTCCTTCTGCCTGGGGCACTGAGGTTGCAGAAGCTAGCTGAGCATATGTTTCTGTACATAAACTACAGAAGAAAATAAATAGGTGCGGAGGAAATGCAGGAAACTCAATGAGCATTTTACTGCAACATGAAATTAGCCCTAACTACCAATAAGTACTGTTTGGAAGTGACACATTGTCCTATTGATCTGGAAGTGGGGAAAATGATAAGCTTCATGGGCAAATGAATTTTTGATTAAAATCATCAGTCATGAATAGCACTCAAGCATTTTGTTTCAAATAATGTCAACCCTTTGGAGGTTGTCTTTATGAGAGGAATAAACATTTCTATAATAAATTCAATAGGTTTTATTGACTTCATTTAAATAACAGTTTGATTTACTTTAAAAGCTCTCCTGTATAAAATCATGGTACTCTACCTTATTGAGGTAATATTTCTTATACTTACTGAATGGAGTTGTCAATACCTTCCTTTTAGGCTCCGTAAATGTGCTGTTAACAGTCTAGGTATTGGAATAAAATAATAGAACATATAAAAAGTAAGATGATTTGATACGCTGTTCCCAAAGCGTTTAGAAAGGAAATGCACTTCACTATCTGAAAAGACATGGAATCCACTTTTTCAAGTACCTTTGATCCTTTTGAAACCTTCTGAGCATAGTAGGATGTGATATTATTTCCCTTAATTGCTAAGATTTTTTTTGTCCAAAGAACATATTTTGAATGGTAATTGGTTCTATATCTTTTCTAAACCATCATTTTATTTATTAATTTAATATATAATTTGTGTGTCTGGCATTTGCATACTTAGGTCTAGAATTCCACTTAAATATATATTATGCTATTTAATTCTAATTGGTACATCTCCAAGCCTGACTTTGACCTATTAATATCTAGTATGTTTTTTTCTCTGTTTAAATAAATAATGGATCTATTGAGACCCTGAAAATATAATTAAAGTTGGGGTGCACACACTTGGTAGTTTACAGTTTCTTCACCCTTTATGTTTTTCAGTGATTCTCAGTATTTACTTCCAGCCCAGGCATGGTAGTACTTGGTAGATAATCTTGGTCCAGGTTACGCTGGGTCGTTAGAATGACTGTGTGCTCAAGACCATATGAAATAATGTAGCATGAGTTTGTTTATTAAAAATTCTTTGTTTATCGTCATCATAATTAATATAAAATGTGAGAAAAATAATGATATTTGGAAGTCTGGCTTTTCCCCATTTTCCTTGTAATTTCAACAATGGTTAATATTCACAATACACATCACCTCTGTGTTAGATGTGTATTGTGACCCTGCTGAATAATGTCTGAGGGCTAAGAATAGGAATCATTGTAATAATAACTTTAATGGCTATATTTTTAAAAAAAGATACCCATTCAATCATTGCCTTCTTATTCGGAATTCTAGAAATTGTAAAACAACATTCCATTTAGGAGATGTACTAGATATAGCTGACCTAAGAACCTTTCAGGACATGTATTTATGTTCATTCCGTTTTCCTGGTGGGTCTCTTTTGCATCTTCATCTGCAGTTGTATTATGTCTCTTTATATTTCGTTATCAAAATAAAAATATTCATTTCAACATTTAAATGGCACTATCTGAAATCTACATTTATCTCTAAAGAATAAGCCAAAGTATAACTTAGTTTTCACTACCTTTGTTTTGTCTTGCATTTGGTCCTCATATTTTTTAATAATATCACTAACTCTTAGACCTCAAAAATATAGTTTTAATTCACTTTCTCCTTGTTCTATTATATTTTCTTTTCTTTTACTGAAATACACGTTTTCTATGCAATGTACTTCCCTCCCATTGGGAGACACACACTTTTTGATTCTTCTTAGAAAACAAACAGACATTTGAAGAATAATAATACAATAAAATAAAGGAACCAATCTAGGGCAAAATGAAGAAGAAGAAACAGAGCCAAAGAAAACACATGAGATACACATTAGACACAGAGACAGTCATGTCTATCTACACGGAAATCCTTTAAAAACACAAAATGGAAGTATAATATACATAGGGATATGGAAGCTAAAATAATATGGTTTCTGTCAAAACCATATTAAGTAGCACACACCTTTAATCCCAGCACTCGGGAGGCAGAGGCTGGTGGATATCTGTGAGTTCGAGGCCAGCCTGGTCTACAAGAGCTAGTTCCAGGACAGGAACCAAAAAGCTATGGAGAAACCCTGTCTCGAAGAATCCAATAAAGAAAAAAAAATCTTTTACTGGGCATACTGCCTGGCCCTAAGATTGGTTTATGTTCCCAGTGAGACTCCATTGGATGGAACTAATTTTTTTTGCCAGTCTTTACTTTGTGATAGGAGCCCGTGTCTACTACTCCTCTGCACAGTCTGGGGCATTCCCATTTAGGCTATATGCATATGGCTGCAGTCTTTAGGAATCCATGTGTGTTTATGCCTCTGTGTTTAGAAAGCCTTCTTTGCTTAATCCTTTCCCTGGATAATCTGATAGACTAACTATTGGATGTCTCCTTTGATTGATTTATAACTTTTATTTGTGTTATTAGAATAGTTTTTGCTTTAGATTTAATATTCTTACAGAAATGGAGAAGACAAATCAGGGTTTCTTTTAGTTTAGTCCTGTCCTTTCCCCGCTTTCATGATTATACATTAAGATCTGTTACAATTAGTGAGTAAGTCTGACACATTTTTACTTACCAATTTCATATTTAAAATCCTTCCATAGGTTTACTGAATATTCTGCTTTGTTTTTTAGACTCTTGATCAGAATATGACATTACAAGTCGTTGGTCAGCTAATGAGTTTGACAATAGTGCTAGAATACTGCAGGGCAGTTGGTTGGAATATCTTAATAAGAAACTACTGTAATAGTTTCTTAAATTTCATTGTCTCTAAAGCCTTATTAAGGGGACATAGTCTCACAAGAGATTTCCTGGCCTATTGCTCTTACAATTATTTTGCCTCTTATTTTAAAAAAAGTTGACTGAGCCTTAGAGTGAGAATTATGTTTTACACATACCAGAGCCTGGGTACTACATGATCACTGGTTTTCAACATTTTGATAAATGATAGTTTTCTCTAATGGTCTTTATATGCTGTGAAAAGATGTTTAGGAAAAGTAAATTTACTGAAAGTTTGGGGAAGCTACATCTATGAAGTCTCAGCAACATTACTGTTTTTACAAGACTGGTACAAGGATAACATCAACAAACATCCAAATGTGGAATGAGTCACTCAGGTGGGGTTCCAAAGATAGGTAAAGAATACAGGCAATCAAGGAATGCAAAGAAATGAAGCAATACTCTTTCCCAGTGTAGAGTCACTCAACTAGTTATCCAATACCAAGCGGTCAACTTTGCAATCACACATATGTAACATTATTTGAACTGAGCAAATTTTCTCTGTGTGTGTGTGTGTGTGAGTATGCATGCATGTGTATGACTGTCTAAAAATAATTAAAGACAGGAGAATTCTGGGAAGATAAAAGATTCAGTCTTCAACCCTTACCCAGATGCAGAGGAAGCAAGATGAGACTGCCTCACTGAAAAAGGTACCAATCAATGTTGCTAACACAGACAACAATAATGAATTAAGATGTAAGACATAAGAATTAATAAGAAGCCCAAGCTAATAGGCCAACCAGTTTATAAGTAATGCAGACCTCGGTGTATTTTGTTGGTACTGAACAGTTGCACGAGCATGGGGGCAGAAACCTTGGTCCACATATTCGAGTGTGTACACAGGCCTCCTCTCAAATGACTGTTCATTGAATCACTAATATGAACTCAATTCTGATTTGTAGACCAAGGAAAACACAGTACTCACTATGATTTTCAAATTAATGCCATATCAGGAAAATATGATTGAAACAACAATTCTAATATTTTAAGCAAAACACAGGGAAAATACAACCTCTATTTACAAATACAGAAAAAGTAAACAACACAGTAAAATAACTCTACCAATTTGCTGTATTGTGTGTTAGTCCTTAGGAGAAAGGTTGTTCCTGGCTTCATGCAAAGGAAAGCCGTTCCCAATTATCTTCGCTTATCTATAGTTGGAAGCTAAGAAAAATCCCCAAAGAATGCCTGGGATTCCCTCCAGATCATGGTGTACCTTGCTCCCCTTTGAAAAATTTAATCATACACCAGATCTGTTACCTTTGTCTGTTATCTTTTCTTTAGCTGTACGTATTTATTAAAAGTTTTTAACAACTTGAGACAGCAACTAAGAAGGCTTTCTTATAAATGTTCTATTATTATGCTTCCCCAACTGCATATTAAAATCTCTGTGGTCCACAGAGGTATCTGTGTTCCAGCTGTACCATGTAACAACTGTGGCAAATTTTGAGGTTTAATTAAAGAATACTTATCATAGCTGCATGGCACAGGGATGTTGGATGACAAAGCCCTCGTGTTGTAAAATTAATTACACCACCATGGTGGACCCAGTACATGTGGAAAACTTGAACCCAAAGAAATAAGTCATTAATCTTCAACAGCTCTCCTAAGTTAGAACAGTGATGATGATTATTATTATTATTTGCATTCTCAACAAGTCTTCAGCAGGGAACCAGAGCTTTCCCTTTATAGAACCATTGTTTATCCAGCAGAATTAAATGAAACCCAAGAAACATTAAATGTTAACAAATGCAAACAGTTATGAGGATCCTTTTTTACTCAATCACCTGAACAAATAACTTTCATTGAAAGCCTTCAAAATGTTAGCAATTTCTTACTCAAAGTTTACTCTGTGCCATCTATGCATTCTCAGTCTTACAATGCTGGCTGTATTTACATCATTTTAAAATTTCCACACTGACATTTGGTACTTGGGATAATAAATTGGAATTTAAGTTCTGTTAATTAGAAGTCACTGTACATGTCACCAAGCAAATAAAACACGTATAAAAAAAATCTAGTAAACTTTCTATTAGAAAAGTTGCAATGCAAATTCAGTGAGATATTGATTGTTGTTTGTTTATATTTCAATTTATTAGACTAAAGATCAAATTATGTCTTTATTTATTCATTTCAAATTTCCTGAAAGTATTTTCAATAATTTGAGATCTTAGTAGAATCCTATTTATTCAGAATCTGTGGAATGAACAAAAGACTACTGTAAAACTGTAATTACAATGGCATTAGCACATAAGGAAGAGTGGAAAATAAAAAGAAAGACGTCTTGCCTCTGAGAGATGTACTTTCACATGAAATTTAGAACTATAAGTGTTGTAGGAGTGCACTTGTTCATCCCCAGCTGTCTAGACTCAAAATAACTACAAAGAGACTATATTAATTAAATCACTGCTTTCCCTATTAGCTTTAACTTCTTATTTGCTAGCTTTTACATCTTAATTAAACACATTTTTGTTAATCTGTGTATTTCCATGTGGCTATGGCTTACTGACAAGGTTCTGTTCAGTGTCTGTCTCTAGCGGGGCTACACGGCTTCTCCTTGACTTTACCTTCTTTCTCCCAGCATTCATTTTAGCTTTCCCTGCCTACCTCTGTTCTGCTCTGTGCAGGCCCAAGACAGTCCTCTATTAACAAATGGTATTTACAGCATACAGATGTGGAATCCCACATCACCTCCCAGTTTCTGTTTAAATAAACAGGAAGGTTTTAACTTTAACACAGTAAAATTAATATAACAAAAGATGTATCAAGCAAGAATTGTAGTTTAATATTCACACCTACTTTATTTTTTATCATAACTAAGGAAAACCATAATTAATTTTCAACTCCATCAAAGACTCCAGAAGGATATAATATTACCTAAGTAAACAGGAAGTGCATTATAAGCAACTGCTAAAATTATAGAATTGACAGAGACATCTCACTACCTTAACAGTCACCAGAAGTTCCTCTGTATCATTGGAGTATCCATCTTCAGCCTACAGGCCTATAGTATCCAGCAGACTTTTCCATGAAGCAGGGAATTTCGAAGACAGTTCCACCTATATTGGCAGCTTGTCATTCACATTTTCCTGTGTCCTGAAGAATGTTTGGCAGTCTCTTTAATGAAGCAGAAGCCCCAAAGGACAGTCTCACCTTTAGGAAAGTTCAGTAATAATGTTTTGTGGGTTCTGCATGTCCAGGTCAAACAGCATAATATCAAGTAGTTCAGGCAGGAGAAGTTCCTTGCCAGAATGTCTAACAAACTCGATAAGGAGACTCTTCAATAACCATCTTCCTCTTGAAGTAAATGGTGCTTTCAGGAACAGATGTGTCTCAATCAAAAAACCTAGGTTTTTAATATATTTTAAATGCCATATTATGTAGTCTTTGAAAGATATGAAGAATATTTGACTATCTGAAATACATCTCTGTACATCTAGAAAATCTAACATGACTACAAACTTTACTATTATAGATGATTCTCTACTAACCTATATTTCTTAATTATTCATTACACTTTTAAATGAGTTGGACAAACACAATACCTTAATATAGGTCAGAAATACACAGTATAAAAATTGACCTTAAATTTATATCAATAAAGCAAGATCCATCCCAATGGAAATCTCTATAGAACATTCCCCTTTAAATTTAAACAAATATTTGCAAACAATATTTGGTAATTTGGGTGTAGTTCTCTCCAAACTGCTTCCTGATTTTGTTGGGCAAAGTAATTTTTGGGGGTGGTCATGGTGACCTTTCTGGGTTTTTGGTCCATCTAACCATATTAGTTTGGAATTAATTCACAGGTCTCATCTTTTGTGGAAAAGAAAGCAGAACCTCTTTTCCAAAGCAACAAATCCTTAGACCAAAATTTTCAAATCAAGACACCTTTAAAATATATATGTTAGTTTAGTTTATCAGCCTGTCCAGTGACATGTCTCTATGTACTTAGCTCATTTAAAGTAAAAAATTCAAAGAAAACACAATAATATACATAAGACATCATTATGTGGCTTATTCTCTTTATTCCTTTAATCTATGCCTTTGCTCTGTATCTTTAAAAACTATGTTTTGTTCTTTAAAAAAATTCCTTCTTTTTATAAGTCTCCATACTTTTTTCTCTTCTTTCTCCCAAGCCTATGTACATTTATCTAACAGTGTGAGCAATTTTGAGGTCTTTTTTTAAATCTTAATCTGACTTTATTATGTATCTATAATTATTTTCTGATCAGAAGTGTCCTTTTTTTAATGCTAAGTGGGCATGGCTAGGGCCAACACAGTCCTGCCTGCTTGGTTCACACAGTCCAGCATGGGGAAACTGTTCATTGCTTCTAAGAGCCATGTACATTGCCCAATATTTAGGCACACAGTGGGTCTATGTTGCTGTTAAGCAACTTGTAGCTCTCTGCTCACAAACCCCATTTAAATGCTTCACAACGGTATTTCCTGAAAGAGTTAGAACCCTTTGTGCTGATGAATTGGGAAGCTGCCATTTTTCAAAGAAGCTGTGCAGTTTTTGCTGCTATTGCTGAGTCAGGAAGCCTTCTCTTAAAAGAACTGCATGGCTGCTTGCTTCTCGCAAACAGAGCCCATCTGAGAAGATGCTGCTACCAAAAAGCCATGCTTAATTCTGGTTTTTTTTTTTTTTGTGTGTGTGTGTGTGTGTGTGTGTGTCTAGAATTCCTTTTTAAGCTTCCTCAGGTTTTACTTGGATAAGGTCAAAAATGTCGGAGCTCCGATTTGTTGTAGGAGCCTTCTTGACACTTCATATAAAGTGTGAAGAGAGCTTGTGAGAATTTCTCCACCTGTTTTGGCATGTCAGAAGGTGCACATTATGGAGGCCTTATTCAGACACACTATTTTTGAGATTTCATGGATACATTTTCCCTGGCTTATATAGATGACACTATCTAACTTCAGACAACATGTTCTTATGGGTGGGCAATCATTTTGCCCCCTCCTCTATGATGTTCTCTGGTCCTTTGACGAACTTTTTTGTAAATATATTTGCTGGGGTTGGCCATGTATATCTGTTCTCTATTTTGATGAATTGTGGCTTTCTTTGATGATCTCTGCTGAAAAAGAGAAGTGTCTTTGATGATGGGTGAGAACTACAATTGAATTCTAGCCAAAAAAAAAAAAAAAGCACATAGACGACAAAACAAGTTACAGTTTTTGAGAAATTAAAAGCAGAAATGAGTAGACATCAACTTTGGCTCATGAGGGAAAATTAAATGTAATAAGATTGAAAACTAAATAAAGGTGAAAGTGATCATTCTGAAACGCAGACAAAGCTGTAAAGTGTGGCCCACTCGAAAACCTCCTTCTGCTTGAACCTTCTGGACTGAGATGTATGAATGTCTCTCAGCAAGAATTACAAAAAGCTAAAAGCATCTCTCCATGTAGATTAGTTACTCTATAAAAGTTTCACGGCTTTCTCAATTACGTGACGGACAGATTTTACAAGAACATTCTTCTTAACTCCTGTCACAGAAAGATGTCTTGCAAGAAGACATTCGTAAACTACGTTGCACCAAGTCTTTCTATCAATTCTGACTTTGCATCATCTCTCTGAAGATACAATTTCCTTTATAAACTTCTGTAAAGCAAAACACATAAGTGCAAAGATAAAATGATGCTGAACAGATAATAACTAGTCTGTCGTATAGCAGTATTTGCTTTCTTGGTTGCAGTCATGCAGTGTGTCACTGGGATTCCTTATAAATAAGCCTGCCAATTATTACCTTTCAAATTTTTGTAATACCGGAACTTTGAATCTCCTCTAGGATTCAAATTCAGATTTCTTTCTACCAATGAAAGGGTTAACAAAAATATGTATTCTTGACTAGCATGGGCTTTGTCTAAACAGCACTCTTGGTTCTTTATCTCTACTCATGTGGGTAAATTCTTCTTCAAGCATAGCAGCAGCCAAAGACACCCCTGCTGAATTAGCCATACTTTCTTTAAGATATTATTATACTCCTCCCCTACTTTCATATAATTTCTCTCTTTTACATTCACTAACACATTACTGAAGAAATAATTTACAAAATACTTTTTAACAGATCGTCTCCAAAGGTTCAAACAGTCTAAGCTTGATTATTTCTTCACTTTAGACAATAGTCAAGGTAGTGAAATGAATACGTATACATACATATGTGTGTGTGTGTGTGTGTATTGAAAACAATAATTGACTTAGAAACTCTTTTCATTGTGTCTAAGCTGTTCATATTCCCTGAAGCTTCTTCATGCATAACTATTTTAAAGCCTCATCTCACCACTCTCTCAGTTAATGGAAGCTCAATACAGACATATGCAATACTGATATTGTTTTGTCCTCTCAAATTTCATTTTGACTGTTTTAGTAGATCTTTGATTATTTTATATTTGCTTCCAGCAATTACTCTTTATAATTAAAATATTCCTCTAACTTCAATTAATTATCATATCCTTCTTAACATGCCTTTGATGAAAATCTAAAGGCGTAATCCACGAACAATGCCACACCAGTTTGTAATTACTATTACCAGGGAAGTATTTATTTAAAGAGGAAAAACTTACAGATCAGATCCCAGACAACAGCTCTCTGCACAACTAGAAAAAGATTCTAGTCGCCAGACCAGCAGGAAGTCAAGAGAGAGCGAGCGGAAGGAAATAGAGGCTTTATGAATGGAGAGAAACCACGCCCCAATGGGCTGGTATCTCAGCAGCTATTGGTTGGAGGGGCGGAAAGACCTCCTGCAACACCTCCCCCTTTTGTTTAAGTAAGAGAGTTCTAAACCTACTATGAAATTATATACAATAAGTACAAATATCCTATTCTAACTAGCTTAGGACTTGTATAATAAATAACTTGGCCAAGTCATGAGAGAAAAGTAACTATAGTTATATAGTCTTCAACCCCATCAAAGATCTGAGAAGGGAAATAATGTTACCTGGGTAATTAGGAAGTTCAGTAAAACAACTTCCAAAACCTGCAACAAATCACAGGGACAACTAGCTACCTGGGCAATCACCCAAAGTCACATTTGCAGCGTTGAAGCAACCAACTTTGGCTAAGGCCTAACATAACTGACATACCATTTTCAAAGGCAAGCAACTTTTCAAAACTATCTTACCCTGTCTTGGCAGGATATGACAGTCCTGTTTTATCCATTGATGCACACTCTGTATCTCTGTCAGTGGTTGAGGTATGGGCATTTCTTTGCCCCAAGGCCAGTTCTGCCAAAAGAAAGGCTCCAGGTGGAGTGTCTTTGGTGCTCAACATTCTCTCGGGAATAGAGCGGTGTTGCCAGGAGCAATTGTGTCTCACTACCACAAAACTCTGAGTTAGATTAAAGGCCATTTTCTACAGCTCTTTGCAGAGGTTGAAGATCATCTATCTATACTGAGTATAATCTCTATATATCTAAATAACCTAATTAGTCTAATTATAAATGGCAAACTTAGATGACTATTAATCTATATAATTCTCAATATCTATCTAACTTAAAGACTAAGACAATAAACATCTGTGTAACAAATGAGGATAATGACCTCCAAATATAAACAATGTACAAATATACATTGCAATATGGTAAATATCGATACAATATATGTCAATACATAAAAAATATTTTAAACAGAGGTAGAAACATGCATGCATACAATAGTCAATATAATTTAACTTTGTATCAATATACAAGTATCAATACCAATATATTTGTCTAAAAATTATAACTCACAATTACAAATCTATTATCCCATCACCCTCTTTTTTTTTTTTCAAAATGATCCCTGAGCTTATAAAATTCCTCCCCCAACCTCCCAACCCCTAAATGATGTCCCTAAACCCCTAAACCCAGGGGCAAACTTTACTGGGAGAGGGGACGTCGTCCTCTAGAATTACTTCCAGCTGTCATGGGGGCGATGTTCTTTCTGGGGGATCCTGTGGAAGTAAAATGATGGTTAAATTTCAAGATCAATGTCTTTTAAAATTGCAAATAGTCTCTGAGTATTTTGTGGAGGTCTGGCCAGAATGTTGTACAAGATGTGCACCATTTCAGCTAACCAAGTTGGGATCTTCTTGTGCAGCTGGTACCCAAAACAGGTCTTGTAGTAGCGCTATCAGTATCATGACGTCATATCAACCAGGTAGAGTTGTTGTTGTGGGGCCCCATCTTCTTCCTGGAAACTTCAAATGTCACTTCAGAAAAGACTCATTGATTATTGTAAAAAACTTAAACATTAATCATATAGACATATATAGGCATATATATATATATATACATATTCAATGAAAGGCATGATAGATATATTCAATGAAAGGTATGATAGATATGAAGAAAAGCAAAGATGTTTTGTAAACTCATATTTCTTTCTGTCCCATATCATGGCTCTTGACATGAGACAGAACCTCCAGAAACTCTGGGTTTTTCTCTTACTAACAGGCTTGGAATTGGAGAGGGACTGAGCCAGAGTCCAACTTCAAAACCATAAATTTAGAAATATGGTTTAGTATGTGTTACTTACCCATTCAGTTTTCTTGATATTTCCTATTGGGCAGGTATTTTTCCATCTGTCAGTATCCAAATATCCAGAGTCCCTTGAATTTTTCAAAGGTGAGTGTTTTCCTGTGGAGATAAGAACAGAACCCTGCCCCCATTCTATATGTTTTTCTTACCACCTGTATGAATATCGTTGTGGATGAGTTGTCATTTCTCCTTTCCAAGAGGTTTCTCCTCTTCAAATCGAAACTTTATTAATTTTGATGGTATCCACAATTTTTCTTCTCCTGTGGAAACAAGAGCAAAACCCCTTCCCCAACGTAGCACATCTCCTGGCTTCCATTGAGAGGTCAGCACATCTTTGAAATAAATCGGTTGATTTAGTTCAGCAGACTTTTCCATTATCCAATGTCTTTCTGCTGCTGTCGTTCCTTTCTCATTAGCGTTAAAAAAAATTCAAGGTTAATAAAGCATTATGTAATCTATTTCTGGGGGTATTTTTCGGTCCCTTTCTGTTTGTTCAGCATACCCTTTATAGTACGATTTGATCATTCTATAACTGCCTGACCTGTAGGATTATTTGGTATACCTGTAATGTGTTTTATATTATAATAATCAAAAAAGCGTTTCATTTTCTTAGATACATATGCTGGACCATTATCTGTCTTTATTTGTGCAGGTATACCCATGATGGCCATAACTTCCAATAAATGTGTGATTACTGAATCTGCCTTTTCTGAGCTAAGGGCAGTAGCCCATTGAAAACCTGAATACGTGTCTATGGTGTGGTGTACATATTTTAATTTACCAAATTCCATAAAGTGGAACACATCCATCTGCCAGATTTCATTTCTCTTAGTACCCTTTGGGTTACTCCCTGCAGGCAACGGTGTTTGATTATAGAAAGAACAAGTAGGACATCTCTTTATAATGTCCTTAGCTTGTTGCCAAGTAATGGAAAATTCTTTCTTTAGGCCTTTACTATTGACATGATGCTTTTTATGAAATTCCGAGGCCTGCAACACGCTTCCAATCAATAATTGATCAATCTCAGCGTTGCCTTGTGCTAGAGGACCAGGCAGACCTGTATGGGACCGGATGTGTGTTATGTATATCGGACAAAGCCTGTTCCTGATTATGTCCTGTACCTCTATAAACAATGAAGTCAACTCTGTGTCATCTGGTATAAATTCAGCGGTTTCAATATGCAAGATAACTCTTTCTGCATATTGTGAATCTGTAACTATATTAAGAGGTTCTTTAAAATCCCTTAGCACCATAAGAATGGCATATAATTCTGCCTTCTGGACAGAATTATAAGGGCTTTGTTCCACCTTACTCAATTCATCTGACTTGTAACCTGCTTTCCCTGATTTATTTGCATCAGTATAGAACGTACGGGCTCCAGTTATTGGAGCATCACGTACAATTTTAGGAAGAATCCAAGAAGTTCTCTTTATGAGGTTAAGTCTACCACTTTTGGGATAGTTGCTATTAATTTCTCCCAAAAAATTAGCACAAGCTCTTTGCCACGGTTCATTGTCTTCCCATAACTTTTTTATTTCTTCAGTAGTAAAAGGCACTATAATTTCTGCTGGGTCTATACCTGCTAGTTGACGAAGTCTCAGCTTACCTTTTATAATTAGTTCAGAGACTTTTTCCACATAAGTTTTTAATTTTTTACTTGGTTTAATGGGTATAAATATCCATTCTAAAATAATATCTTCCCTCTGCATTAGAATCCCTGTAGGAGAGATTCTGGAAGGCAATATGACTAGGATGCAGCTAAGATTTGGGTTCACCCTATCCACATGTGCTTCCTGTAACTTTTCCTCAATCATTGTCAGTTCCTTTTCTGCTTCAGCTGTCAGTTTTCTTGGACTATTCAAATCTTTATCACCATCTAAGGTTTTGTTTAAATGAACTATTAGATCAGGTGTTATCCCAACAGCTGGTCGTAGACTGGAAATGTCTCCCAACAATCTTTGGAAGTCATTAAGAGTCTTTAGCCGGTCTCTCCTAATTTGTGCCTTTTGTGTTTTAATTTTCTCTAACCCTATTCTGTAACCTAGGTAATTAATAGAATTTCCTCTTTGAATCTTTTCAGGGGCAATTTGTAATCCCCACCTAGGCAAGACTTTCTTTACTTCTTCAAACATCCTTTCTAAAGTATCTTTATTTGAATCTGATAATAAGATGTCATCTATGTAATGATAAATTATGGACTTGGGAAATTGTTTACGAATTATTTCCAATGGCTTACTTACAAAATATTGGCACAATGTAGGACTATTGAGCATACCCTGTGGGAGGACAGTCCATTGATATCTCCTATTAGGCTGAGAATTATTATAAGTAGGCACCGTGAAGGCAAATTTTTCTCTATCCTTTTTTTTGTAACGGTATAGTGAAAAAACAATCTTTCAAATCAATAACTATAAGAGGCCATCCTTTTGGTAATAGAGAAGGCAAAGGAATTCCAGATTGTAGTGGGCCCATAGGTTGAATTACTTTGTTGACAGCTCTTAGATCTGTCACCATTCTCCATTTACCAGATTTCTTTTTACAACAAACACAGGAGAATTCCAAGGGCTGGTTGATTCTTCAATATGGTGAGCATCTAATTGCTCTTGTACCCGCTGTTCCAATGCCTGTAATTTATCTTCCTCTAGAGGCCACTGTTTGATCCATATTGGCTTCTCAGTTAGCCATTTTAAAGGTAGGGCTGTTGGTACCTCTAAAGGTTTGGTATTTGCTATATGTTCTTGTACAGCCTGAATGGCTGGTGACCTTTTCCCATAATACCTCATCATATCTTTCCCAGAATTATGAATTCCTGGAACTGCAGGAATGTTAATCTGGGTATTCCATTGCTGTAACAGGTCACGGCCCCATAAATTTATTGCAATATTGGCTATATATGGCCTTAGTCTTCCTATTTGCCCTTCAGGCCCTATGCATTCCACCCATCTTGTGCTTTGTTTTACACGAGATAGGGTTCCAATTCCCAGAAACTGAACATCTACCTCTTGAAGAGGCCAATTTGGATGCCAAGATTCTGGGGTAATAATACCTACATCCGCACCTGTGTCTAATAAGCCTTCAATAAAAGTGCCATTTATACAGACTTTTAGCTTTGGTCTTTGGTCGTTAATAGAAGTCTGCCAAAATATACGTTTACTCTGTCCTACTGGTTTTTTTGACTCATCCTCCACACGTAATTCACCATTTAGACTAGTATTACTTTTTACAGCAGAAATTGGAGCTTTTAGATTTCTTGGTGAGGCACGTTCTCCACTGTGACTGGGAATGACTGGGCCACTGTTGGCTTGGGGGCCTGCGAGAGGCCCCTCAAGGAGTTTCCGACGGTATCGGGTTGCCTTGTTTGTCTGTTGTTGACCTGCATTCGTTGGACCAATGACGGCCTTTACCGCATCTCCTACATATACCTGAAGGCCTAGGTCCCCTATTTTTGTCATTCCCAGAGGAGATATTATTTCTAGAAATTCTGTGCCTGCAATCCCTTTTCAGATGTCCTAATTTTCCACAATTAAAACACCTGGCAGTTTGATGTCTCCTCATTGCTGTGGAAATCGCTTCTCCTACCCAAGATTCATCATTATAGCTAAATGTCTCAACATTCATTGTATGCTGAATCCATTCATCCATAGGTGCTGATCTAGACTTTAAAGGCCCAATTATCTTTTTGCATTCTATGTTTGCATTCTCAAACGCTAGAGATTCAAGAAGTATTCGTCTAGAATCCGGGTCTGTTACCCCTACGTCCAGAGCCTTAATTAATCTTTGCAAAAAGTCAATAAAGGGTTCTCTCTGTCCCTGCCTAATTCTGGTATATGATTCAACCCTTTTTGCTGGATCTTGTATCCTATTCCAAGCATTTAAAGCTGCTTGGTGACATAGACGCAGTACTTCATCGTCATAAAGAGCTTGGACCTGTGGATCAGCATATTCTCCTGCACCAAGAATTTGATCTTGGGAAACCTCGACACCTTTTGCTCTTCCTTGCTGTTCCATATGTTTGGATTCTTCTCTGAAATAAATTCCAAACATCAAGGAAGGTCCCTTATCTAAAACTGCAGACACTAACTGATGGAAATCATAGGGGGTAGCTCTAGCATTAGAAGCCCAAGTCCTTATCATTTCCTGTACATATGCATTTTGCAAGCCAAAAGTAACAATAGCCTGTTTAATTTCTTTCAGATCATTCATTGCTATTGGCATCCATCTAGCTTCTCTGACTCCCTTTGAGCCTTTAGAAGTTGACGCTTTGTCAAAATTAAGTATAGGGTATGCCGCTAAAACCCTGGGTAAGCCAGTTCTAATAGCTGGTGTTGGCTTTGTATCCTGTCCTTGTGCCTTCCTTATTATTCTGTTCACCAGTTCCAATCATTTTTTCAAGCATTTCAAGTCTTTTTATTGTTTTGTTTATTATTGCCTCTTTTGAATCCTGAATCTCCTGAATCTCCTGAATCTCCTGACCTGCATGAGTTCTTGAGAGTACCATAATCTTTCTAAATGATAGAATATTCAAAAGAATACTAAAACCTAGTAACCAGTAAATTAAGTTATCCTCATAGTCATATAAATTTTGCATGATTAGACCCATTGTATTGGTAGCCCAAACAGTGAAAGTCATGTTGGAAACAAAAACTGCCATATTACCTATTATCCAGCTGTCCTCGAACTCACCGAAATCCGAAATCCGCCTGTCTCTGCTTCCCGAGGGCTGGGATTAAAGGCGTGCACCACCACCTGTCTGGTCGAACTCACAGAGATCCGCCTTTCTCTGCCTCCCGAGTGTATGCCACCACCACCTGTCCGGCCTCAGAGATCGGCCGCAAGGCGCAAGCTTGGGCAGAGGAAGTGAGGGCTCGTTCCCGCCAAGCCGAACTCACGGGGGGGGGGGGCAAACGTTCGTAGGGCGCCAGGTAAAGGCGTAATCCACGAACAATGCCACACCAGTTTGTAATTACTATTACCAGGGAAGTATTTATTTAAAGAGGAAAAACTTACAGATCAGATCCCAGACAACAGCTCTCTGCACAACTAGAAAAAGATTCTAGTCGCCAGACCAGCAGGAAGTCAAGAGAGAGCTAGCGGAAGGAAATAGAGGCTTTATGAATGGAGAGAAACCACGCCCCAATGGGCTGGTATCTCAGCAGCTATTGGTTGGAGGGGCGGAAAGACCTCCTGCAACAAAAATCCATGTTATCTTTTCATATTCCAGGAATTGTCTGTTTCTTTTTCTATTTTATTAGCCTTCATGAAGGAGTCAAAGATTTGACTGGGTACAAAAATATCTGAGTCTTTAGTAAAAGAAAATACATATTGTGATATTTAATATAATGTACAGTTTACAGTCTTCGCCATGTAATCAGAAAATTAGTAGAGCAAACAAGAGAACACACTGAATATAAAACTGATATTTTTATTATATAAGCACAAGATTATTTACATTTTTATTGGGCTTTTGTATGTATTCAGTTGAGATTCTCTTGTCCAAAGCATGAGACCTGCATAGTTCAGCACAATGACAATTCAACACATAAGTACCACTTTACGTTCATGTGCCAGATATTTTTTTTTTACTGAGATGTGGGAGTGATAAAATAAATAATCAAGGCTATCATCAAAACCATTTACAATATAATGGTGACAATGTGTAAACTGAAGGCATAGGTATAAGGAAATCATTCATTGAATTTTAAACGTATTTTTGAATCACAGATTCAAGAGCATCTGAGGATACTTGGGAGTCTTTTGTGGAAACTATCAAGGATACAGATTCAGCAGAAAGAGATAATTCAAATTGCCTGTGATGAGAGGGAAATGAACACAGACAAATATGCAGTGATAAAATTCAGACAATGCCTCACTAAAACAGTGGAGAAGCAAATGCATAAAACACAGTGTCGTGCAATGCAAAGGGGAAATGAGATTTTAAGAGCTAGAAACTTAGGACCAGAATTAGCCCAATCTTTCATCTGACTATTGCCAACTTAAAGTTATAGACTATCAAGATAAAGTGACTTTCTAAAATCACATGATCTATTTGAGATTAGACTGGAAATAAAATCTATTTCTCTCATCTCATCCTTATATATGACACTCTTGATATATTAATACTATACTCAAAAAGTGCCATTTTAGTATAGTTTGCATATTAAATTTTTGAAAATATTTTTGCATCAACAACTAAGAATCTAGAACTAGATTATATATACTCAAAAATTAAATATTGTAACTTAATTTCATTTTACAATATATTTATCCTTTCTTTCTATGCTATATTATCCAATAATCAAATTTAACTTTAATGTTTCCCTGTTTGATTTTAGTATTTTTGTTGCCTTAGAACAAAACAGTTATATTGAGATATCCATGATCATAATTTATGTAAAATCAAGTCTTAGAGGGTTTCCCATTTTCCACCCCACCCTCAATTTTCTCTTGCACATACATCAAACATCAGTCTATACTCTCAGAACGCATTATCCTCTGATAGAAGGAAGTATCTAAAAGAGTCCAAACTTTGTTCAAGTACCTTCAAGGTAATATAATACTTTGAGATATGCAGGACCTGTCAGGGTTAGAACCCATCTCCTCAAGATGCACGTCATACTTCAAAGCTCTCCCTAGTGATGTTTGTCGTATTTTTTGATCCAAGCAGAAGCAGTTGCTCTGACTTTCAGTTCCAGTGAGGCACAGTTGTTTGAGCTTACATAGATTATGAGAAGCTTTCTGAGCCTCTGAGGACTGGCTCATCATGAATCCTGGACTTTTCTCATACTCTGTTGCCTACTTGAAAGTAATGAGTTCATCCAAGCTGGAGCATATACTTGGGTTCTGTCTCGCTGGACTCAGACAAATGATAAAATGGATATACATCAGCTGATGAGACTATAAACCTACTTCATATCATATGCGGAAGAATGTAAATCTACACTCCTTTTCAATGAACACAATCTTGATTCAATAATGTTGTATAAGCAAAAGGATCGGGGCAAGTAATTTGCAGTTAGATAACTTTTCCATAGTCTTCCCAAAGTTTTCCCTTCAACATCAATTCATCTTTGGCAATAACTAGCTTAAAGCATGCCTCTTGGAAATTAACTCATCTTATAAATCATTTAATTTGAGTTTCAGATTCAAGAGCATCTGAAGGATACTTGGGAGTATCTCCATCCTTATAAGGATCCTCTTACCTTTGACTTCTCTTAATTTTAGCTACGGTATGTTAGTTTTCTCACTTGCTTAGAATGTCTTTATTTCCAGATTAAGTGACATTGCAAATTGCAATTAAAAGTAACTGGATTTATATACAGTGTAGTCCTCCTCAGAACTTTAATTAAATCTATTTTATCAGGTAATTAGCCTAATACATAAGCACATTTTAAACAATATGGAGATAAGAAATTGGAAGTGAAGCCTCAGCTTTGTGAAGAAATATCTGTTTCTAGTTTCCACAGATTTCTAGTGTTCACCAAAATGTTATCAGGAAACCATCTGTATAAATACATAAATCTACTTTAGTTCATCTAGCTACAGCAATAGAAAAAGAAAGAAAACATACTTTATGAATAAAAATAAATACATATTTCATGGCTGTTCTCAACAAACTTGGTCTAATATCAATAAGGAACATTACACAGGTACTTGCATTACCATTCCTAATTAAGAAAATGTTATGAGTTTTACTGTAAGATTAACTCTAGCCTGTGCTTGCTGATACATCATTTATTCCCTGCCCCAGAAAAGATTATCTCAATATTGATAGTAGTATATCTGCATTTGACAGGCAGCATAGACTTGAGGAAGCAGAACCTGACAAATGGGATAAGTTGAAAACTAGCTTCTTAACATTTGGAATGCACATAGTTATGTAAATGCTCATAGCTATGCAATATAATGCTTCATTTTTTGCTATTGAGTTCTCAGTTTGCAAAATAGAAACCACAGCAAGTTAGAATTACATAATGAAGCATTTCCCCCCTTTGGGCAGGAAATCACATGCCTTATTTTTTTCTTCCCTCATGATTCATATTTAAAGAAGCAAAGTAGAACAACTATTAGGAATTAGCCAGTTACAAACAGGATGCTGGAAATCATCATTTCATGTAGTTACTTCAAGCTGTCTTGTTATTTATTTTAAAAACGTATTTTGGCATTAAAATGTGGTCATTTTTGCAGGTTCATATGATTTACATTCTCAAAAAATTAATAGAAGCAAAGCTAAATATTTAAACCTTTTTTTCTTAAGTAGCAGGCTGCTGGTGATATAATAATGCTTTGATTTTGTCAAATTTTGATACAGATAGACATATGACAGGTAGATAGATAATAGATTATAGATAGATAGATTGATAGATAAATGCTAAGTAAATAGATAATAGATTGCCTATAGATAGATAACAGATTACAATCATCCATAAATAGGTAGATGATAGATAGCTATTAGATAGATAGATGATCTCAACTATGATCTTTAGAAAAACATTTTTAAACAGTGATTCTTGTAATCATTGCCAAATTCTCATTACTTAAAACTCTTATATTCAAACAGAATGACAATTTTATTTATTAAACTAATTATAATTGAAATTAGATTGTTTTCTCATACAGTACTTACTTACCACACTTTCTCTTCTCTCCACTTCTTATTCCCCTCCAATTTTCCTCTCCCTCAGACACACTATCTCTCTGTTTCCTGTCAGAAAAGAGCAGGCCTCTACAAGATAAGAACCAAACGCAACAAAACAAGACACAGCAAGAGAAGGCAAAAGCTATCATTTCAAGGCTGGGCAAGGCAACACAGCAGGAGGAAAAAAAATCCTAAGAACATGCAAAAGAGTCAGAGACACACCAGCTCAAACTCTTACAAGTCTCCCCCCCACCCCCCAAAAAAACTCCACCAAAATAACAGTTGTAACATATCACAAGGACCTGTTGTAGACGCATGTAGGCCCTGTACTTGCCACTCAGTCTCTGTGAGCCCAATTGAGGCCTGCTTAATTGATTCAGTGGGCCTTATTCTCCTGGTGTCCTGCATCATCTCTGCCTCCTACAATCATCTCTCCCCCTTCTCTTTAGGGCTTCCTGAACTCTGAGGGGAAGAACACAATGGATATCACCAACTTAGACTTTCTTTCCTCCTAATGTCTTGTTGGGGGCCTTAACTTCTATTCCCATCTGCTGCTACAGGTAGCTTATCTGATTATTACAGGGCAAGGTAACAATCTATGAGTATAACAGAATATCATTAAGTATATTTTATTGATTATATATACGTGTATGTGAAATATATACATTTCATTGATTATAATATATACACTGTACATACTTTGTATAATATATTATATATATATACTAATGCAAATATTTCATGTCATGTAGTTTTTGAGATGCTATTTATATATTTACCTCTTCTATGATATATTTTTGGGAATTTAATAGAATATATTTTATTTAACATTTTTTGGATTGTATTTATAGATTATTGTCTTTGAGTAATTCCCCTAAATTCAGTTTTGAATCACCAGTTATTTCCCACATCTGTTAATTTGGATGAAAGAGATCAATGTCATCCTTAACACACCACCAGAAAGCACAAAATAACTTCTAACTTTCTTGTCTCTCCAATACTCTATTAATATTTGTTTAAAGTTTTTCATTAGTTGTTATATTTACATATGTGAAGCTCAACGTTAACTCCCCCCCCCCCTCACTCCCTCTCAATTTTTCTTTGTGTGTATGAGTGTGTGTGATAGTCTCTTAAAGTTTAGTCTAGGCTGGTCTTGAATTCAGTATCTTCTTACCTAACCTCTGAATACAAATGTTTCAAAACTTTGGCCCCATATCTGGCACAAATCAGTTTTTAAAGGAAATTGCTACCTAAGGTTTTCTCATACAGCATGCTACTTTAAAGCCTGGTGTCATTTTTTCCCCTAACTAACATCACCTGAGCATCTCGCAATAATATAGTCTGTCTCTGGAGACACGGTCTTTTAAAAACACAATTATTTTTACAGTGTTAGTAAGAAAAATGAAAGTACCAAGTGTACTAAAGAAACAACACAGATGATTGAAAAAGTTTTATATGGGCAAGACCACAACACAGGCATTTATTATTTATTTGCTCAGGAGTGATTATAAAGACATTTAAGAATAAGGTTATACTCACAAGCATAAACAGGAATTGACCCCTCTCCCCCTAACATCATGAAGTGTTTGATACAATTAACACATCACAAGGTAAGATCTGCAGTGTTATGAGTTTGTTATCTCTTGCTCCTCCTTAAGGAATTGTTGTAGACATACTCAAGCTACTTACCTATACTTGGTACTTCTAAAGTAAAGATTTTGTAGCTTTATTAGTACTGTGTTGATTAATATTTGCTCAAAGTCCTGTGTGCAAAATTTTGTATCCACGTAGATTTTCTCTCTTTAGTAAATTCTAGAGCCATACTAAGAAACTAAATAAAAGCAGAAATTAAATTTTGAGATCATTTAGAAGTCATTGCTGAATTGCATTTCCTCTGAGATATAGTGAAATTATTCCATCTGTGAGATTATGGGTCTTAACAATATTACTTTTGATGACAGAAACATGAAAGCTTCCTATATCTCCACACAGAGCTTATGTATTATATGCTGTTCAGTTAAAGAAACACAGTTGGAAGAAGTTATAGCTAAATTTATGCACTCTAAGGAGAATTTCACAGTTTACTTCTCTGAGTTTCAAAGACTTCATTTTTTTTTTCCAATTCCTGGTGAGCATGATCAGGGAAAAGCACCAATAATAATAGAGGCATTTGAACTGCTGCAAATTTTGAAGTGGAAACTCTTGCCAACAAACACCAGCTGTACTGTGATCTTTTACTGCTGTCTCATTTCCCTATTCAACAGCTTCATTCTTCCTTTCTATCCTAGCTTCGATGTGTGTAGTGAGAATTTCAGATCTTAGTACATAATTTTGAGTGCCTGAAAAATCATACAGTTGCTACGATAAGGAAATTTTAGATAAGCAACAATAAAGAGGAGGAAAAAAGTGCTCTTGGCATCAGTTTAATTGCTTCCATTTTCAAAGCATAGACAGAGATCCTATTTGCATCAAATCTGTTAGAACAATGATCACTCTGCCAGACAGTATAAAATGGCTTACAAAGTATCTCCATAAGGTGGCGCTGCAGAGCTAGGCCCACAAAGCTTTGATAAATGGTTCACGAAATTTAAAGTAAAACAACAAAAACAATACATGAAAGAGAAATGGGATTTTTTTTTTAAATTTCAAAGCTAAGCATGGGAAAGGTTAAATAAGCTATAGAATTTAAGATCTTTAAAGTAACATGACCAATTTCCGGCTGTGCCTTATATATTTTCATCTTATGGTGTCACATTTACATTTGAGAGGAAATTTATGTTGCTTTGCATTACCATAAGGATGCTTGCAAATTTATTACTGGAAATATTTTAGATTAGATAAAACGTGCATTTTAGAATCTTGAAGTCTGAAAACAGTTTATTCAGGATACCACTTTATCATTGAAACTGAAAAGGAGAGAGGTAACTAAACTCTTCAATGCAGTGTGAGCATGCAGGCTCACAAAACAAATGGGAAACCGCTGGCAGAGGACACAGCTTTCTGCTCTCATGGAAGTTTATATCCTGTCACTCATTATTCTAGTTCTCGAGACTTTAAATCTTTGGACTATGAATTTCAGTACATCAAAATGATTCTGTTTCTGCTTTCATTTAAGGATCTGTCATAGCTCATGTACTGCCTCACACAGCGCTTGTCAAGTATGGGCATTAAGCTGAGGATAGGACCTTTAAAGAGGCCGTCCTGTCCTGCCCCTCCTTCCATAATCAAATCCGTAATCCTACAGACACCAAACAAAAGTAAATGACTAGCAAGCAGGGAGTTTCATGATCATGAGTTTTCAAGCCTACATTAAAGATGTAAAGTTGGTGGATCAGTCATGAAATAATTTCTTCTTTATTATTAGGATTTTTTTCTCATAATTATACAGAAAATATAGTGGGATACACAGCTTGAACCCAATATTAATCATACAATCATTCTTCCAAGTACTGTACTTGGCACACAAAAGGAACAGGAGAAATGTATTTTAAATCTTCTGAACTTACACATGTCACAAGCAGTTGTCTCCTTTTCTGCTCAAGCATACCCAGACTCACCTCATGATTGCCAGCCAGATGGTCACCAACAAACGTGACTCCTTGATTGCAAGACATCAGTAGCATAAGCCAAATGTGTCTCTTTTCCTTAAAAGTTTTTATCACAGTTTTTTTTTATGTTATTAGCCACAGAGGAGGGATTCAGATAGCAAAGAAAATAATGTGTAACAGATAAGAGACTATTAAACATGAGAAGAAAAATATACGAAAGAGGATTATGTTAGAGCTGTGTGGCTTTCTGCTTGATATTATTCTAAGTCAACCTAGCAAATATCTTTAGTGTCTCTTAAGAACCTCCGTTACCTTTGAGGGAGAGATCAAAAGTGATAAAAAATAATGGACAAAATTCTCAGAGAACTGATATAAAATTTGAATTAAAAGATCTTTGTTACACCACCCAAGTTTTCAGAAAAAGTGATCATGATGGTCCATAAGTAAGTGTCAGTCATGATGCTATAAAGGAAGAGAAGATGCCGTTTCCTCACACTCTTAAACCCCCTTCATGAAAGGCTTGCACACTTTTCAACCTTCATCTTGCTATGACTTATATGATTGTGCTCAAAGCAATGTGCAACAATGCTATACTCTTTGAAAAATATCTGGATTTCAATCCACAATATATTGGTGAATAAAGCACTGACCCATAGAACCAATGAGGAAAAAAAAACAGATATTCTGGTGTGCTATTTGCTTAATCCTTACACTCCGTTCAAGCAAGTAAGCTCAAGCAGAGGGCTCTCCATGCTCAAATTTTACATAGTTAAATTCTGCTTGAAAGCAAACAAATAGAAGACAAAACAAAATTTATGTTTCTTAAACTTTTTATAGAATTTGATGATTCATTCAATTTAAGAAGATTTGATGATCTTTATTTTCTTTATTATTTAATAAAATATTTATTTGCTAGTAATTGTCTATAAGTGTTTTCACATCATGTTTTTTTCTATTTTGTAGCTATGTTGGGTTCCTACATAAATTATACTGCTTGTTTACAAAATAGGTGTAGTGAGTTACTTTTAATTTATATGGTTTCAATTTAATTTAATTATTTGACCATAATACTACACATATTTATCATGCAAAATGATGGTTTTAAATATATATTTACTTGTATATTGTAACATGGCTAAGTTAAGCTGATCATCATTTTAAATTCTTAAGAGTACCCACAAAGCCTTTGTGAAAACCTAGTCTGTTTGGATGCTCACCTTCCAAGACCTGGATGGAGGGGAGAGGACCTTGAACTTCCCACTGGGCAGGGAACCCTGACTGCTCTTTGGACTGGAGAGGGAGGGGGAGGAGGAATGGTGGGAGGAGAAGGGAAATGGAAATTGAAGAATGGAAGGAAGAAAAATTTTTTAATAATAATAATAAAATAATACATTTTTAAGAGTCATAAAATGAATGCCTATGGAAACCAGAGAACTTCCATAGACACTTGCATACACACCACCATCACACACACACATAAAAATAAAATAAAACTTTATAAAACAAATACATATTTATATCCTATGTTCATTTTTGCCTTAAAATTGACTGCTAGCTGTTTGGTAAGGGTGCTAGAAACCAAACTTTGAGTCTCTGGAATAGCATCCATGGTTGTAATCGCTGAATCACCTCTCTAGTCCCAGAAATGTCTTTAATATAATTGCTTCATAACATATGACCAGAAGTAGTGTTTTTAAATAATGAATTAACTAATTTTAAGTATTCATATTATTTTCCAGAGTAGCTTTACTAATTTAAAATTTCTTTTCTGACAGTTACTGAAAGAATTATTGAAGAGAATGGTAATAGTTTAAAAAATATTGACTTCTATGCATTTTAAGAGTTAGTATTGTTAAAATATCTAATCTACTGAAGGCAATATGGAGAACAAAATTCATGTCCTACCAAATTTTTCAGTGACTTTTTTCAATGATGTGTAAAATCAATCCCATATAAATTGCATAAAACCATAAATAGGAGATCCATTTTTAACAAAGTCAAAACCAGAAATATGTCAATACATGATCTAAAAACATACTACAGAGTCACAGGAATTAAAGTAACATGGTGCCTACATCAAAAATACATACATATTAATATAAAATATTACTTAAAATATATACACACTTATGGCTGATTAACATAAATAGAAAACGAGACTTTTATCTTTTCTAAGTTAAAGCATAACTTTGTAAAGGAAGCATAAAGTTCTTTGAAGATGCTCTGGACAATGATCTTTCAGATATCACCTCCATAAAAGAAAATGGAAGCAAAAAGGGATAAGTAGAATTACTTCAAACTCTACTTTTAGAAATTGTCCATCAACAATATATAATAATATTAACTATTTTAATGGCTACAAAAACCAAATAATTTAGTTGAAAAATGAAAGAAGCACTATGGAAAACAGTGTCGGTTCCTCAGGAAATTGGGAATACAGATACCAGATGATACAGCTATACTACCCTGTGGTTGCAGGAGGGGCTGCTTGTTCTTCTGGGCTGTTCAGCTAGCTTAGACCCGAAATAACCACACAGAAACTCTATTAATTAAATCACTGCTTAGCCCATTAGCTCTATCTTATTATTGGCTCACTCGTACATCTTAATTTAACCCATCTCCATTATCTGTGCATAACCACGAGGTCGTGACCTACCAGCAAAGTTTCAGCACAACTGTCTCCAGCAGCGCCTCCATGGCTTCTCTTTGAATCTGCCTTTCTCCCTCGCAGCATACAGCCTTGATATTATTTTTCTTTACTCCTTTAAATGTATAACTGTCTGTACTTTGTCTCTTTAAAGACTTTTTTCTTTTTCAACTCTTTATATGCTTTTTCTTCTCTTTCCCAAGTCTACGTATATTTTTCCAACACTGAGACTTATTTAGAGTTCTAATATATCTGAATCTGTCCTTACTGCATTACTGTAATTTTCTTCTGTCTTGAAGAGCTTTTAAAATGGTAACCAGCTTGGTTGCTGCTGCTCTGGATGTTGGCTCCGCCTCTCTTCACTTTTAAAATGGTGGAAGCACCACCACTGTCAGCTCAGTGGCCACCAGGCAGGAGCCCACGCTTAGCATTCCAACCCCGAGAATGAGCATGCAACACATAAACGCTTTTTATCTGAGTAACAGCCAAACCTTTGACACGGAGCACTGTGCAGCCTAGAAACCTCTCTTTGTATGGCCGCAGCAATCCACCATGCTCTCCTGCCTGTGCAAGCCTAGTAGACCTGATCCTGTTGCCTGCCCAAGCAGCGAGGGCTGAGCCATGAGCATGGTCTCAGCCACTTTCCTCCCAACCCTGTGTGTGCACACAAACACCCAAGTTCACAAATGCCTTTCAAAAGCTCCATAGCCAGTGTTTGCTCTGGCAACATGGCCCAGGAAGCCACAATTTTAAAATGGCATGGCTTTTCTTTTTCTTCCTGCTGAATCAGGAAAACCTCTCTTAACAGAGCTACAGCAAGCCACCAGATGAAAAAATGTGACTAAACTTTGCTTTTTGTGTCTAGAATTTCTTTTCAAGTCCTCTCAGGTTTTACATAGATTTTTTTCCACCACGTGGGCACCAATCTGTTACAAGAGGGGCCACTTATTCTTAATGGCTGCCAACTAGCTTAGACCCCAAATAACCACACAGAAATTATATTAATAAAATCACTGCTTAGCTCTAGCTTCTTATTGGCTAACTCTTACATATTAATTTAACCCATTTCAATTAATCTGCATATCACTATGAGGTCGTGGCCTACCAGCAAATTTGGGCATGTCTGACGCTGACAGCTCCATGACTTTTCTCTGACTCTGCTTTCATTCTCCCAGCATTCAGACCAGTTTTCCCCACCTACCTAAGTTCTACCCTATCAATAGGCCAAGGTAGTTATTCATTAACCAATAGAACAACACATAGACACATAGACAGAAGGACCTCTCACACCAACCCAGGTATATATTCAAAGGACTCTACATCGTATTACAGAGAAACTTTTTCGTTCCATGTTCATTCTCTATTCAGAATAGCTAGGAATTGGAAACAGCCTTGATATTCATCAAGGGTTATTTGTACAATGGAATATTATTTAGCTGTTAAGCAAAGAAAATGATAAAATTTAAGACAAATGCATAGAGTAAGAAAAAACAATCATATTATGTGAGACAACTCAGACCTGAAAGATAAATATTGCATATTTTCTCTTATATGTGGATATATGGATGTTAGCTTTTAAGCTTCTGAAGGGCATGCAATAATCTCTATAACCACAAAGGTTAATATAAAGTAAGGGACTAGTAGAGAGGGACAATCTCCTAAGGAAGAAGAAACAGATTAAATAATTAATGGAGAGATGTGGTAGATTTTAGCAGGAGGATTAAACCGAGAAGGGTTAAGGGAGGAAATACAGAAAAGGATAACTAACAATAAGGGTCATTTGAGTGGTTATACAGAAACTACTGTAGATGCTTCATATATATATATATATATATATATATATACATTTACATTTCTTAGGAAAAAGAAATATAAATGGACTAACCAAATAATGACAGAGACAAAGACCTCAGCTACACATATTTCACCATCAAGTAAAACATCTGGGGCAGGAATAGATTACATCTAATTTAGTTGTTGGCTGAAAGTTCCCAGGGGAAACTACTAAAACTCTTGGTCTATTGCTAAGGCTATTGGTTGCTCTACACAAACTGATGGTACCCTATTGCCGAATACAACACTTACATATCTTATTATACACAATGAAGTTAAGCTGATGCCTAAATAGAGCCTTCAGCTCCACTGACTAGTGTTCATAATACTCAAAAGTACTCTGCATGCTACCAGAGGAGAAAGGCAGCCACCAACCTAGCTACAAATCCTGTAGTAAAGTAGGGTGATCCACCTGCCTGGTATGCTAGGGCAATAGTGACACCAACATTGTAGGAGTAACTGATCTTATTCATATTGAGGCCCACTTCATGGAATAGAACTCATGTAAGACACTGTTCAGGTGGCCAAGACCTGAGATTAGATATGACATAGACTTAGGGGAAAATAAATATTGTTCTGCTAAAGGCACAAAACAATAAATGATTCCAATGACATTCTTCTGTGTCGTGAATAGTCATCATCAGAAAAATTTCCTCTTGTAGTTGATGGAAAGAAATATTAAGACCCAAATTTTGATCATATGAAGTGAGCAAGTGATTTTGGAACACTCCATCTGAATGTGATTCCTACTCTAGCTCCTTTCCTCAGGGCTCAGGGAGCTGTATAGAAAAGGAAGGACAACTCTCAGAGTCAGAGTGAATGAATGACTCAAAAAAAATAGAATATTCCACACATAATGAATAACAAGGCTAAAGTACATATAATCTTATCGATATGGTGGCAGCATGCATAAAGCTTGCTCATGTTCAAGCCAAACAAGGTCTCAGTAGAGAGAGACTCCCATCTCCATCCAAGAAATTATCCCCAAATTGATATTCATTGCAAGAGAAAAATTTGTTCTCTTCAATTAACCACATTTATGGGTAGACCCCATACCCAACAGCAGATGACCCATACAAGAAGAACTCAATGATATTTTGTAGGCATTTGTTTCATATTGTTTTGATTTGACATTTTCCTATTTGTTTGGCTGGTCTGTTGCTTGTTTATATGGTTTCTGATTTTTTACTTATGATTGTGTGTGTTTATTTGTGTGTGTTTGCATGAAAGAGAGAGAGAGAGAGAGAGAGAGAGAGAGAGAGAGAGAGAGAAGGAGAGAGTTTCTGTATCTGTTTCTTGTTTATTTTATAAATTATGGTTTGCTTGCTTTTGCCTGTTTCTAAAAAGAAAGAGAAAGACGGCATGGAACTGGTTGAATGGAGAAGTGGAGAGGATCTGAGTGGAGTAACTGGAAGAGAAACTATAATATAATATATTGTATTACATTTTTAAAATAAAAAAGCAAATAAATGAGCAAAGGAACTGAGTAAATATTTATCAAAAGTTAATGTAAGACCCAGACTGTTGTGAAATGATCACCATTCCTTATATCATGGAGAAACAAATTAAAGCCACAGGAAGATATCATCTCTCCCTTGTTGAACTTAATCACGATAGAAAGTTAAAATTCTGTGCAGTGCCAAGTATTGTGAGGCTTTATCCTCTCTTTGAAGCCCTTGGAATGAGAACTTCTCCTGTCATTGATGAGATTAAGGATGATAGCTAGGTTCATTTTTTTTTTCATGAAAATTATTTTGGATTCCTGTGAATCCACAAGGATGACCACAGCTAAAACCCTAAGCAATAAAGAAGAGGGTGTCCGAACTGGCCTTGCTCTGTAGTCAGGCTGATGAATATCTTAAATATCTTTGTCCAATAGCAGATGAAAATTGAAGCAGAGACCCTCTTTGGAGCACTGGATCAATCTCCCAAGGTCCAGTTGAAGAATGGAAGGAATGAGAATATGAGCAAAGAGGTCAAGACAATGAAGCATTAATCCACTGAAACAGTTTACCTGAGCTAATGAGAGTTCACCAACTCCAGCTGGACTGGGAAGGAACAAACATCGGACCAAACTAGTCCCTCTGAATGTGGTTGACAGTTACATGGCTGGGGCAGACTGAGGGGCCACTGGCCATGGCACAGGGCTTTATCTCTACTGCATGTTCTGGCTTTTTGGGATCATATTCTCTTTGGATGTATACCTGCTCATCCTAGATGTAGTAGGGAGGGCCTTGGACCTTCCACAAAGCAATGTGCCTTACCCTCTCTTGGGATTAGATGGGGTTGGGGTGGGAGGGTAAGTGGAAGGAATGGGAGGAAGGGAAGGAGTGAGAATTTGGATGGGTATTTTTTTTTAAAAAAATAACAAATTTAAAAAAAAGGAAAAAAGATATTTTTCTTATTTTCTTCATAGATTAGATAAATATTAACTCAAGGATAAAATAATTTTACATATCATATTTAGTCTCATTTTCTCAAAAAATGACAAGTAGAATAAAGTATTCTGAATTTACTTAATCTCTAAGAATTTTAGGTGGCTCAAATGTACTTTTATTAGTAAATTATAAAGTAAACTTAAGTTTAATATTGTATTTAGCATTTTATCCACTTGAAAGAAAATCAAACATAAAATTCCACATTTAATGAGATAAAGTTTGAAATATAAAGCAACGTATGGAGACCTTTAAATAGAAGAGAAAAGAAATAGATAAGGAAAAATTGCCTAATAATTTATATCCAAGATATTCAAATTCATACACCTTTATTTCTACTTCATATGTTGTTTTTTGCTTGAAAAATAAGTCTGCAAGTCTGTCTTATTCATACTCTGTAACTATGAAGTAATATAATGTTATAGCACTCTGATGGAAAATATTAAGAAAAACCTAGACTGCTAATTGCATGAGAAAAAAAGAACAACTAGAAATATGAGCTTAAGCCATTCATGCATGCAGCAAAGGTGAGGCCAATCAGTTGACAGGCCTCCAATTTCACACAACCACGGCATATTCTCTGCTAAATCTAACGGAAGAAAGAACAAAGCAACCAGAAGCAATCTAACACAGTCCAACAAATGTCTGTTCAGTAGATGCCGGTTTCCTAGAAAATGCTAATAACAAGGCCACGTGTTGTTTTGGCAGAGTCAGGAGTTAACGTGATTATGTTCACATGGGTCACCACATGTTGTCCGGGCCATCATCATTGTCTCCTGGAGAGATAAGATGCCTAAGGGTTACCACAGGCTGATAGACATAGCACGCCAAATTACACTCTGCATCGCGCCATCTGCCAAGCCACAGTTTTTTTCAGGACACTGCAGCACAGCAGAAAAAAAAAAAGTCTTATGATTATAGACAGGTATTTCATGATCTATGATCTGGAATCAGTTTTATGGAGCTGATGATTCTGGACACATGACAGGATGTGAGTGTCAATGGAATCCTAATTAGGGGGAAATATACAAAAGCCCAGGACTTCATAGCTCACTAAGTTTAACAGAAGGGAGTTTGGATTCATCTTGTAGCATTTGTTCTATTCTCAGTTTTAATTAGCATCAAGGAGTTTAATTAGAAAGATACCATATGAGAATATAGGGAATGGAATAGCTCAAAGGAACAAAAGACTTCTTGGGTCCAGATGCTTTGCGCTCCCCAATAATTTGAGAGATGTGGTCAAGAAGACACAATTAGAACCTAGGAAGTACAGATTCCAGATGGACAGATGCATGTTTGCAGGCCTGCTCAACAACTACAGACATAAACAATAATCATTATTAAACATTTTCATTAGCCACAGGTTATGTTGGTATCTATGCTAAACAGGAAGATCACATGTTTTCTCTCTCTCTCATTTGTACAGGTTTTTTCCTACATTTTAGTCTCAGACTCCCTCTACAAAATATGGTGTGACATAGTTACCTGATTACTGATATTTATTTTTTTATTAATACAGCATATACTTTGTGCAAAACCCATACATGTGATTCCATTACTGAATGGGAAATGAAATATGGAGAAGGAAAGAAAGATGAAAATCTTCTCACAAAAAAGAAAATTATTGAGACTGAGAGAATATCTAGGTACCTCATTTCGTATTCTGCCTTAAATAGTGTACCAATAAAAGTCAGCTCTCTTTCAGAAACTGCTGACATACAGTATTGTTCAGTCAATATCTTCTTAAGCAAACAGAACAAACCAGAAATCATGAATTTTCTATGCTTGCTCTAGTTTTGCTTGTACGGAACCTGAAGAAAATGAAAGAAATCTCTTGGAGCCACTGAATACATAAACACATATATAACTCACACACGCGCATATAATATATATACATATGCGTGTATGTGTGTGTGTGTGTGTATAATATATCCACAATTTATTGTTTTTAGGAATTTGGGTAAACATCCATCCATCCATCCATAAGAGTAGCTAAAGTAATGTGGAAAAGAGAGGGTTAAAGAAGAGCTCATTGACAAAACTTATAAAACATTTAAGATCTGGTTTTACTATTGTGTGTGTCTTATTTTTCTACATTACCTTCAGGGTGTATTCTGAATGTTGTGTGAGTTGCTTGGGTTCAATTTCAGATCACTGAAATTTATTCTACCAAGTCAAGTACTGTCGTGGATGAGCAAGAAGCTAATAAAATTGCTTTCAAATAAAGTTTTCAAATGGAAAATTAAATGGATTTGCTTGGTGGTCTTTAGCCAGGTTGAAAGAGCTAAACCTGAAATGAATCCCTCATGGATTTCTAATATTTATAACTTATAAACTGAGGATTAAATTGTCCTCTGCAATAAAAGCTAGGAATCCAACATAACAGAATTTATTGCCCCTCAACATGCGCTTGCTGTTCAGTCCAACACTGACTTAGAGATACATGTTAGCACCAGTTTTGTAGAAATGGCATTACCATCTATGTACATTTACTATTCTAGGCACTATTTGCATTAATAATTAGTTAATTTATTTCAATATGGAGGCTCACTTTTCTATGATGGCTTTATTAGGTGTATAAACATCATCACGAAGACACATCCATTTCATCAAGAGATGATTCAGATTATCTGTTTAATTTTTTTTGTTTCTGGTAAATAGTGCTCTGAAATAGTAATAATTTACATAGTATTTTCATTTTACAAGTAAAGCTACAAAGTGAAAATACCGAATTGCTGACATAAACTATTCTTTCTTCGAAAGGTTTTGAGATGTTGTTGTCTAATTTAAAGCTATGATTTTTTTGTTTAGGTTCAAATAACAGTAACAAAATATTAAATAGTATTTTATTCGAGGAGAGTAAATACATTCAGAGGAATTACCAATTTGGAAGATCGCATAGTAAAACAAGTTTGTTATCTTTTTATGATAACGAAAGATAGTACAGGAGTAAAACTAATGTTATTATAAAATATTAATTTAAAATGGGAAAATGTCACCAGGCGGTGGTGGCAGATCCCTTTATTCTTAGCACTTGGAGGCAGAGGCAGGCAACTCTCTCTGAGTTTGAGGTCAACCTGGCCTAGAGAGCTAGCCTTGCTCCATAGCTACTGGGAAGCCCTGTCTCAAAAGAAGGGGGAGGAAAGGATATCAGAAACACAGTACCAGTACTGTTCATAAAGTTATCATTCAACAAACTATAACAAAACAGACAGCTAGGAGACATACTTAAGAGTAATACGCATTCAAAGAAACATAAACTTCAGACTGAAGTGAGTGTATTGCATCACAGTGGAAGAGTGTAAAAAAGGAAGACATTATCAATAGAAAGATGAAAACGGGCATGAGTGATGGTTTTCTAGTTCCATCTATTCACTTGCAAATTCTATAGCAGGTCCCAGTGATCTGGTTGAGAAATCAGAAAAAAATGGGGTGAGGTGGCTCTAATCATGGAGGCAGGAGGGCAAAATGACAATAAACATGTCTGAAAAAAGGTCATAAGATCTATTATCATTCTATAAACTCACTGCCTAGAAATATCTGTAGTACACTTAAGTCAATGTATGAATATACAGATATAGTTTAAATTAAAATTTGTTATTTGAACTTCCTATAAGATAAAAAGATTATTTAGCGAAAGCTCCAACACCAGGCATGAAGAGTCCATCCTTGAGTTGTTGGTCAGGATTGTCCACAATACTCCCAAAGCATTACAGGATTTAGCTATTGGTCTGATTTGCCCCCTCAGAGGTGTAAGCTAAGTACTCATTGTTGAAGGCACTATGCACTTTAGACATAGGTCCCGGAGTCCCTTAAGCTGTCACTGATCTGAAAGCCTCCTCTCTGAGGGTTAGCTTTCAGGAGATCAGATGCCACTTTGCAACTTTCTGAAGGACAGAAACAATCAACAGTTCTGCCAAGCAATGACACATTTTAACCACAATAATAAGAAGCATGGCCCATGTACCTAAGAGGGCAGTAGTAGCATGCATAACTTAAAGCTTTATATTTGCACTTATGACCCCCGCAACATGACTTGACTGACTTCTGATATTAGAAGATTATCTAACTATACTGGATAATGAATTCTCGGATCTTGGAGAAAAGAAAAACTGCCACTTTACTAAATGAACATAATTCCTAACTACATTTTAATTATTTGTCCTTCTACCATAAGTACGTGTTATCTTTACACCTCATCAAGGAAACTTCTCTCTACAACAGAGACCCCAATAGAAAACCAAACCAAACAGAATGCAGAGTCGTGGAGCTCAGTCTCAATGGATTTATCAGCAACACAACCCTGCACCTAAGGGTCAGAGAAAAGTTCAGAAGATGAGAGAAAGATTGTAAGAAAAAGAAAATCAGAGTGATTACTATGAGGCTTTATATCATAGAAATGTCAGTAGGTCAGCCCTTAAAGTCCTACCAGCATTATACAAAGAAGAACTGAACAAGACATCAGCAATAGACAGGAGGTCCCAACACTATACAAAGAATTACAGGCAAATAGGGACCAGTACGACAATTGCTTATGCAATGCCTATGGTTAGCCTCCCAAAGCTAAATGTATCATTATACAGACTGAGCCAGTTGTATTTATGTATTTAGGAACACACACACACACACACTTGAAAAAAGAGACTATTAATTAGAAAAGCAAGAAGCGAGAAGGAGTGTATAAATTGGGTTGTAGAGAGGAAAACAAAATAGAGAGGATGCAAATGTATTATAATCTCATGAAATAAAAGAAATAACTGAAATAAGCATAAGTGAAAAAAGTAAAGCTGATACATAATATTATTAAAATAGAAAATGAACTGAAATAAACTGCTTTAGGATATAGGTCAGGCAATAGAAGATTTCCTCCTAAAGAAAATGATAAGTATTCCTGGGTGTAATTTAAAAGAAGTGGGTGAAAGTATTTGAAAAGAATCCGTACTTCTCTGTCCATTTTAACATTATTAACAATAGCCGAGAGAGGGGCTGGGGAGATGGCTCAGAGGTGAAGAGCACTGATTATTCTTCCAGAGGTCCTGAGTTCAATTCCCAGCAACCACCTGGTGGTTCACAACCATCTGTAATGAAATCTGGTGCCCTCTTCTGGCCTGCAGGCATACATGCAGACAGAATACTGTAAACTAAATAAATAAATCTTTAAAAAAAGAAGAAAGAGGAGAAAAAAAAACAATAGCTGAGAGATAGAAATTAAGAAGTTCATCAATACAAAAGAAGAAAAATTTAATGCACACACATGCGCATTCCCCACATCTCTGTGTGTATTTATATGAAATATTAATCATCCTGAAAAAGTCCTACCACTTTTGACAACATAGGTATAATTACATTCAATAAAATGTTAGTCAAGAAAGAGAAAACACTGCGTGATTCTATATAGTGAAACTCACTGACAGGACAATGCTTTCCGGGAATGAAAGAATAGAGACTTTAATTTAGAGGGAAATAGCGTTTCAGTGATGGAAGCCAAATTATAGGACAGTATACTTAGCACTATCTCTGTTGTTTAATGATGCTTTATTAGGCACTGAAAATACGTTTTAATTGACTTTTATATTAAAAGCTATTCACATTGCAATAAAGATATATAAGTGAATAAAATTTATCCAAGTATTGTGTAGCATAGCCTATTCATTAAGAAAGTAGGCACAGTAGTGCCATCTCTTGTTTTTGTTTTTGCAAATAAAGTGAAATAATTATGTTACTCAGTTTCTTAGAAAATAGAAAAATGGAAAAATATTAAATATTGAGAATACATAAAATCTTAGTGTCGAATCAGGTCACAGGATATTGCAAAACCATGCTATTTTTTCAAATTTCATCATTAAATCTTTCATAAATAGGAAACCAGAAGATATATTCTTATCTGAAAAATGGGCTGGAAAAGAAAGAATAGAAAGGGAAAAAGCAACCCAGTCTTCTCCTTACCAAAAGTTCTTATAATAGTAATTTATTTTCTCTTATGGATAAGAAATTAAAGTGGCAAAAGTCAGAGTTTTTTGTTTGGTTTTGTCTTGTTTTTCTTTTTTATCCTAAGCATGACAATGAAATAGGTCACTGAATAAGAGCAACACAATCAAGAAACTGCTGGAATGTCAACTTCTTTGAAGGGAAGGTTTTAATGTGCTTACACTGGAGGAGGTCAGAGCAGGGGAACAAAAAATAAAACTAGACTTGACCAGGGCTAGGGAAGCTGAGAGAGCAAGAGACAGTAGTAGACAAGAGTAAGATACCAAGAGATAGCGAGGGCAGAAGAAAAAACCTTGCCAATAATATCAGGGAGGAGGAAAGCTTGGGGAGATGAGACAGGCCAGGATGCTCGTACTGGGTTATTGGAGTGTATAACTTAATACTTATGAATAGGGACTGTGCCAGCCTGAAGGCCAGCAAAGGCTTTGATATGCAAACACTATAAATCAATGGAGAGCCACATGAACTTTCTGCTAGAGGCAAGAGAAATAACTGCTTTGACAGATGGGAACCAGTTCCACAAGTTTCTGAGGAATACTGGCTTTTACCTAACTGCCAGAAATCCTTCCATAATCCTATTTGTTATTCACAAGGTAATATTTGTTACCTTAATGGAGTACCTTACTAATTAAATGAGTACAAGATTTGACCCAAGAACCAATTACTCAATGACTGATTTTATATTAAGCTGACCATTGGATATCACGGAAAAAAAAATCCCTACCATCTTTTAAGTTGAGTGAGAAAAGGAATAAGGAATGCAATCAGGAACTGTGCTGATCTCACCTATTTAAATATACAAAATTAAAATTGCATTATTTGCTACCTTCAACTGAGTTATCATCAACACATTTAGTTGGACTAATTCAAGAGTTTGAAGTACATTCTAGTTTCTAGGTTTGCACACCTATAAAAACAGTTGTCAAAATAGTTGTTGTGGTGATGTATTCAAAATGGAAATCAGATATCTTTCCTTTCTGCTTTAAACTTTTTCAGAGACTTCTCAAAAGTTCTAAGTTTTGAACCTGACTTATGAAGCCCTACATGACCTGGGACATTCAAACATCCAAGATCCTGTAGCCCCATTCTCTGTGTCTGTGAAGGTACTCTGGGTTTATGTGGGTGTTGAGGGTGTCTAGCGCCTTCTGATGATGTCATCCTATTTATGTCCAAGCCATCTATTTTTACTGGAGGCTGTCATAGTGGCTTTCATTTATTGTTTCAAATCTTTGCCAGGCTTCCTGTCTTTCACAACTTCTAGTCAAGCACAGTTTAACTAAATGTTACCTTTGTGTGTGTGTGTGTGTGTGTGTGTGTGTGTGTGTGTAAGCAGTCAGTATTCTTTATAAAAATTAGAACCCCCTGAGAAAAGGTAGTACCAGTGGTTTCTCCTCTCTTCACCTCTTCCTTTTCTTTCCCTCTTTTCCCCTTCCATGATGGCATCATAAAATAAAGCCTCACTGAGAGAGAATTCTTTGTCTAACACATGAATAACATTGAATATATGGAACATATTCTAGAATAAGAAACTCGCCTGACACTACAGTCATCTTATTGTATATTAAATAAAACATTTAACATGAAAAGGAAAAGCATGAGGAATATATGTAGACTAAAATAACTTCATACATTTTATCTTAGTAATTCTTTGGAGCAATGGCTGTGAATTGTTTTCATATGTCCTTAACTATTGTGGGCTAGTTTTCTATCTTATGTCTTCTAAAATCTTCACAACAATTGTCTGTACTGTACAAATATGACATATAAGTAAATATAATGAGCCATGTTTATACAACTGTGTGTGCTATGAAGCAGAATGTTTCAAACACTTTGGTTAATTAAAATCAGCTTGTTTTTGCTACTGTCAAAAGTTTCTACCTTTTCAAATTTGCTTGTTTCTTATTACAAAATTAGAAGAATGATATATCTAATAAAATGTAATTTGATGAAAGCTAAGAATTTTACATAACATGATCAAGAATATCCTTAGTAAAATATCCCGTGATTTTATATATAAAGGAGTCAGCAGGGTTAATAAATTGACTTTTTATCTCTGGCCAATTTTGAATTACACAAGTATTCTTTTAGAATTGGTTTTATTCACAGGAGTTTGTAAATAAATTAATACACAATACTTCCAACATTTTTCATTTTTGTTTAAAAAATAATTAGAGTTTTAAAAGTCAAATTTTCCTTATACATGCATAAGAAAATACCAAAAACTGGAGAACATTAATGAAAAAAATTGCATATCTTATTGCCTGGGAAAATCTTCTATATTTTACTTTAAAGATTTTGCTAACATTTTGATAATTTAAGCTTTGTTTTGACTCATATGGAAAATGTGGCTCAACTATGTTTTGTTATTGGAGATAGGATTGCACCAGTCAAATCAAAGTCTACTATTTCTTGTTGATGAGTCTCTCAATTGCTTTAGGAGAAAAGAGTTGATAACTGATTGTAGCCATTGCTCCAAATCATCTCTGGTAGAAGATCCTAGATTAGTCTGAGATGATCACAAGTAGCAAAACAATATATTTTAATGCTGCAAAGGAATAAATGTACCAGTCTTTTTTGACTGTAATGAAAAGACATTGCTTCCTTCATACTGAATAACTACACACAAGGATGACAGAGAAACAAATCAATGAAAACTGATAACAGTTTCAGAGTAATCAAGAAACTGTTTCTGAAAATTTTGATTGACTATGTAAGTAAGAGCAGTAAAAGACATGCCATTAGCTTTCCAGGGCACTTTCTTGTTTAGCCACTCTGAATATATTGATAATGTTAATTGAATGTCCTAGTAAGAAAAAGAAAATGTAAGGCACTTTTGTGTATTGCTCTTTGTTGTAAAGTAACATGATAAGAGAGTGCAGGGTCCGTTCACCTCCTACTTTTGCTCAGATCACTTTAGGTTTGACAAGAATTTCAGCTTTTGATGAAGAATCCTATGGGAAATAACTCAACTCTATTCTAGGACAAGATGCCCCAGCAAATTTATCTTGGCTTCTGTTAAATGACCTGCTTGTGTACAGATCCCCCTACAGTTGTCTTATCTTCTGTTAAACTGCTTGCTTGTACTCAACCTTTGTAGTAATATGGAGCGGCAGGGCTGTGTCCCGGCACCTGGCCACCCACATGGCTTAGCTTATGCCCCGAAATAATTACACGGAAACTGTATTCTTTTAAACACTGCCTGGCCCATTAGTTCCAGCCTCTTATTGGCTAGCTCTTGCACCTGGACTAGCCCATTTCTGATAATGTGTGTATTACCCCAAGGTGTGCTTACTGGGGAGATTCTAGCCTGCGTCCGCCTGGAGTGGGAACATCATGGCGACTACTGACTCAGCTTCTTTCTCCCAGAATCCTGTTCTGTTTACTCCACCCACCTAAGGATGGGCCTATCGAATGGGCCTTAGGCAGTTTCTTTATTAATAAGAAATCATTCCCACATCATTTCCCCTTTTTCTGTTTAAACAAAAAAGAAAGGCTTTAACTTTAACATAGTAAAATTACATATAACAAACACTCATCAAGTAAGAATTACAGTTACACTATTTATATCTACTTTATAATTTATCATAACTAAGGAAAACTATAACTATGTATCCATTCTTCAACTCCATCAAAGACTCCAGAAGGATATAATACTAAACAAGAAATAAGAAAACTCTAGAAATGACAGAGACATCTTGCTGCCTGGACAGTCACTCAAAGTTCCTCTGTACCGTTGGGGCATCCATCTTCGGCCTTCAGGCCCATAGTATCCAGCAGACATTTCCATGAAGCAAGAAATTTCAAAGACAGTTCAGTCACTTTCTGCTGTGTCCTGCAGAATGTCTCGCAGATTCTTTCATGAGTCAGGAACCCCGAAAGACCATCTCACCTTTAGGCAAGTTCAGCAGTCCTCTCTCTGCGGGTTCTTTGTGTCCAGTTTATGCAACAGTCCAGGCAAGAGCAGCTTCTTGCCCAAATGACTATCAAACTCCATAAGGATCCTCTTCGATGCCCATCCTCCTCTCAACGTAGAATGGTGCTGCCAGGAGCAGATGTGTCTCATTGTCATGAAAAGCCCTAAGTTATTAAAACATTTAAATGCCATATTCTGCAGTCTTTGAAAGATATGAAGAATGCATATCTGAAATATATCTATGCACATCTAAAAAATCTAACTAACATGACTACAAGCTTGACCATTATTGATGATTATCCATTAACAACCTATATATGTTACATTTTTAAATGAACTGCACAAAACAATAATTATCAAGATCAGAAATACATATACAAATAACAAAATTGACTTTAAAATCCACACTAATGCAAATTATTCATATCTATATCATATCCCCCTTTAAATATAAAAGAATGTTTATAAACCCTATTTGGGAACATGGGCACAGTTTTCTCTCCAAACTGCTTCCTGCTGAATGGGGGCATCGTTAATTAGGTCTTTCATGGTATAACCTGTGTGCCAGGGTCATCTCAGTTGGCAGTTGAGTGAAGTAATTTTTTGAGGGTGTTCACAGCAACCTTTCAGGAGGGTGTGGTCTATCATACCAAATCGGAATAGAAGAAATCCACAGGGTCTGTTCCTCTGTGAAAACAAAAGAAGACCCTTTCCAAAGCATCATATCCTTAGACCCAAATTCTGAAGTCATACCCTCATGATATCCATTCTGGTTCCACTTGGCAGCCCATATAATAAAATGTCTCTCTGTACTTAGCTCCTTTACAGTCAAAAATTTTAAAGAAAACACAATGTACATAATCCAGACTCTCTGTGAATTTTCCATTTTTACGTGGCTTATTTTTCTTTATTTCTCTTAATCTATAACTATCCATACTCTGTCTCTTTAAAGACTTTACCTTTTTATTTTTAACCATTAACTTTATTCTCTATGTTTTTTTTTTCTTCTCTCTCTCAAGCCTATGTACATTCATCCAACACTGTGATCCATAAAGGTCTTTTATGTCTGAAATCTGTTATATTGTGAATCTGCAATTTTTTTACTATCCAGGAGCACTTTGTTTTGCGCCTTTAAATCAGTAAGCGCTTAAGAATCTAAGCTGTGACATCCCTAGGTCAAAAACAGGTACTGCCTGCTGGCCCCGCCCAGTCCAACATGGCAGAGCCACTCATACCTCTGATCCTTGCACATTGCACCAGTAGCATGGTTGAACTGCTTGTGCCTCTGAGCTGCGGCACGCAATGTCCCCCTTTTAGGCACACTGCAGTCTAGTGCCATCAAACAAATCACAGCACTTTACTCCAAATTCTCCATTCAAAAGCTCCGTCTCCCATAGGAGCCAGACAGAGATCGCAATGGCGGCACAGCCCAGAAAGCCGGCATTTTAAAACAGCCAGTTTTTTCCTGCTGCTGAGTCAGGACAATTTGTTTGCGGTACGCAACCCAGAAACAGCAAAAAGCTGTCTTTAATTCTCTCTCTGTCCTTTTTAAGCCCTCTCAGGTTTTATGTGGATTTAGCCCATCACGTCTGGGCGCCAATTTGTAGTAATACGGAGCGGCCGGGCTGTGTCCCGGCACCCGGCCACCCACATGGCTTAGCTTATGCCCCGAAATAATTACACGAAAACTGTATTCTTTTAAACACTCCTGGCCCATTAGTTCCAGCCTCTTATTGGCTAGCTCTTGCACCTGGACTAGCCCATTTCTGATAATGTGTGTAGCACCCCAAGGTGTGCTTACCGGGGAGATTCTAGCCTGCGTCTGCCTGGAGTGGGAACATCATGGTGACTCCTGACTCAGCTTCCTTCTCCCAGAATCCTGTTCTGTTTACTCCACCCACCTAAGGGTGGGCCTATCGAATGGGCCTTAGGCAGTTTCTTTATTAATAAGAAATCACTCCCACATCAAACCTTTACTGCAGCTGTTGTTCAAAATAACAGAATGTAGGCTGAGCTATTAAATGTCACTTCTTCTAAATACTCAAGGATTCACCTGATTCTCATATAACTCAGTTATATGGAATAAAGACTTACGGTTGGCTAGAGGCTGTGTCAGAAGGATCTTCTCTGGTGGGCTTCCCCTAACAGTGGTAAAACATTGATCACCTTCTGTAGAGCTTGCAGTAGAAGACATTGAACACTCGATGTCCTTCCACACTATTTGGCATCTAACAAGGCCACACTGTACCAAATTTTCTTACAAAGCACTGGTAGTAAAGCTGAGATCTACTATCATGCTTGTGAGGGAAGTAGGGTTGTTTCACTTAAGAAGACTTAGAGGAATGGCTTTTCCCACGATTCCAGTAGAAGAAAGGAACAAATGACACCCCTTCCACACAACAGGCTACACTATAACTGTGTAAATATATGTCAGTTTTTTTTTCTTTTTTGGATTTTTAACTCATGGTTATGCCTGTCAACAGAACAGTAAACTTTGGCATTTTAAGTACAAATTTAGTGCACTTAACTACAGGATGTTTTGCCTCTTAGTAGACACATTGTAATCTTTTTTTATTATTATTATTGATTTTTGTAGAGCTCTACATTTTTCTCTGCTCCTCTCCCTGCCTCTCCTTTCCCCTTCAACCCTCTCTCAAGTCCCCATGCTCCCAATTTACTCAGGAGATCTTGTCTTTTTCTACTACCCATGAAGACTAGATCTATGTATGTCTCTCTTAGGGTCCTCATTGCTGTCTAGGTTCTCAGGGATCGTGATTTGTGATCTTTTTATATCACTCTGCTCTATGCCTATAATGACAACCATTTGAAACGAAGTTGGTTAATCTCTTTTAGTTTACCCATTTTCCATTTCAATATATGAAGGAAAATTTCCTATGGATCACTTAAGATACTGCTCCCAATCATGTGTTTGACTCTTTTAACTTGCCACAGAAGAAAATTAAAGCACAAAAAAGGTTAAAGATGAAATTATACTTTACAGCAGGCTTGACAGTACAGGTATATTGTTATCTTAGCATGTGTGAGGCTAAGGAAGAAAGGTTGATATGAGTTTGAGGCCATCCTAGACCTCAAACTCAATATCAAATTACCATGGCAGGCCAGGCTATATAGGAAAACCCTGTGCCAAAATGAAATAAGTTTTTATTAAAATAAGATTGTATGCTAGAAGTACATGTCAGAAAGTAAGTATTGCTAATGCACAAAGCTAATGCACAGACTGTCTGCAAGCCAAAGTCTAACAGTAAATAAATACAGGAATTTAGAGCAAATGGATATTATGTCTTGGACTGAAATGACATTGTAGACAGACAGAATAAACAATAAGTACAGATTGTTAATTTTCAAATCTCCCATCAAGTCTTAGAGCTCTTTGTGAGCTCTTTGTTTCCAGAAGTTGATAAGTTAGTTAAATGAAAACAAAATAAAAACTTGTAACTTCATATATGAGATCAGTTTTGAGAGAAGCACACATACACGGAGTGTAATTCTTCGTGTCACAGTCATCACAGTTCAAAATGTGGAGAGATAAACACAATTACAATGATTCATTCAGTGTTACTAATATAGACTATCTTTGTAGAATGCCCTAGGATTTATAACGACTCACAACAGAGCTGAAAACAAGCATGACTTTGTTAAATACATAATGTTGTGATATTTTGTTTGTGTTCTGATAAATAAAGCTTGCCTAAGATCAGAAGGGGAAGCTAGCCACTAGTTAACTATAGGTCTGTACAGACAGAAGACAGGAAGTGATGTGGCTGGGCAAAGAGAGGAAGTGAAAAGCTGGGTGCAAATATGAGCTTGTCCCTTTTCGGATTGAGGAGTCGGAAAGGTAAGAGATGACTGTGGCTGGTGCTTTCTTCTCTGATCTTTCAGCTTTAACCCTGATATCTGACTCCAGGTTTTTAATATTAAGACTAATTACTAATAACACATCACCCAAATGCTCAGAAAAGCAACATAGGAGACATGACATAAATCATCTAAAAGAGTCCGTGCTCATATTGTGAAATAAATAAAAGTAAAGGTATACTAATGAAAATTGTGGCATATCAATATTTCTCAAAAAAAGATAATATTTATCTAATTTTATTGAGAATTTTCACTCTGGTATGTGTGAATATATTTTGTTCTTATAAAAACTAGGATTTTGCATATAATTCGTGTTCTTAGAGAAGCTAAATAAGAAGGAGAACCCAAAGAAAAACATATAGGCATCCTCCTGAATATTAACCTTCATCAGGCAATGAATGGAGACAGAAACAGAGACCCACATTGGAGCACCGGACTGAAATCTCAAGGTCCGAATCAGGACCAGAAGGAGAGAGAACACGAGCAAGGAACTCAGGACCTCGAGGGGTGCACCCACACACTGAGACAATGGGAATGTTCTATCGGGAACTCACCAAGGCCAGCTGGCCTGGGTCTGAAAAAGCCTGGGTTAAAACCGGTCTCGCTGAACATAGCGGACAATGAGGACTACTGAGACCTCAAGAACAATGGCAATGGGTTTTTGATCCTACTGCACCTATTGACTTTGTGGGAGCCTAGGCAGTTTGGATGCTCACCTTACTAGACCTGAATAGAGGTGAGTGGTCCTTGGACTTCCCACAAGGCAGGGAACCCTGATTGCTCTTTGGGCTGACGAGGGAGGGGGATTTGGTTGGAGGAGGGGGAGGGAAGGGGAGGTGGCGGTGGGGAAGAGACAGAAATCTTTAATAAATAATAATAATAAAAAACTAGGATTTTTGGTTGTTTCACATTAACAAATGGTTTAAAATTTTCATTATACATAATAAATGTCCAAATCAAGATAATAATTTGATCTGATATGTAAATCTTGTAACTGAGGAAACAACCTAGATGCCCCTCAATGGAAGAATGGATAAAGAAAGTGTGGAACATATACACATTAGAGTATTACTCAGCTGTAAAAAATGACATTTTGAATTTTGCAAGCAAATAGATGGAAATAGAAAACGCTATCCTAAGTAAGATAACCCTGACCCAAAAAGATGAATATGGAATGTACTCACTCATTAGTGGATTCTAGCCATAAACAAAGGACATTAAGCCTTTAGTTGACAAGCCTAGAGAAGCCAAATAAAAAGATCAACCCAAAGAAAAACATATATAAAACAAATATTTAATGGTATAACCATTAATGAAGGAGAAAATTTATGGGAAAGCTTAGAGCAATGACTTGGTAGTGCTATTTTATGACTGTGCAGCTTTCTAAGTATATAAGACATGTGAACTTATTTGGCATTGTTGTGTAAATAACTAACATTAAGGGAAAATAATGAATTCAGAGATGTTCCTAGAAACATGAAGGAAAACTTCTATTTTATGTAGACTTGGAATTTCTCTCAAGGAAAACATATTTTTTAAGCTGGAAAAATAAGTTTAAATGTTTTAGTAAAATAGTGAAGAACAGTTATCATTCCACCATTGGCATTTACATGTGATTCATTATTTATGCTGTTACTTCTTAGAAAATAGACAAAGTCATGTTGGAAATAATGTGTAAAGTCCACGGGTTGAGCAGTCAATGCACTCTGCTGTGATAGATTTGAAAACACAATGACCTATTCAATGACAAAGAAAATGAATGTTACCAAGCAGAAATTTTAAACTGTAGAGCATGCTTAAGGAGGAAAAGCACAAAAGAGACAGAAATCTTTAATAAATAAATAAATAAATAAATTCACTAATTTTAGACAGTGTCACAAAATGAGAGGCTTGGTGAGACAGTTAATAAATCAGGACATAGCTTATCAATAAAGATGCTCAGAGGAGCTAACGATGGAGAAAAAATACAAAGATGGAGACCACTGTGAGGCAGGTAAAACCATTTTAACTATTAGATGCTTATTTTAACAAGAAGTTCATATTATCTCTGTCTGCTCTTTGATATATTCAGACATGCATATCCTGTGTTTATATTAAATCCACTAACATCCTGGCAGGTTACCCCTGCTCCAATGAATAGCTCTATGCCAATGCACAGTGTAGCAGAGTTAATATGACTCAGCTGATTAAAAAGTAAGTCTGTATATTATTTGTGTTTTTTATCACAACTAGAGAAAATAATTGACCTTTAAGAGTACCAGATTTCAATTGAACTAGTTTCTGCTTATTTTCCATAGAATTCTTACTGTATTTCTGATACATTGTAAATTAGAAATGTGGAATATGCATATGCCCTTATGTGTATATTTAGATGTGTGTACATGTTATAGGCATAAACAAGGAATGATGACATAATTTTCATCATTATATAAAATGACAGACTTTTAAAAACTGAACAAATAAAGTTTGAAAAGCAAGAAAATGTCTTGAGAATAAGCAGTATTCCTAAAATGACTTATCCTTACATTTTGTGTCACCTTTTGTATAGGATTAAGTCAGATATTTCTGGGAGTCTTTCTTAACGTTTCGGTATCTGCTGTTACTAAAAGATGGAGAAAAACAATAAAAAGTCTCCTTGTTACTCAAACTATAAAGCTATGTTTAGTTCTTCTGCTTAAATTGTGATAACTAGAGGAAATGTTTTAGTTTCCTAAAACATGACTACTCTCAAGATACTAATACTCAAAGATGGTAGTAATTTATACAAATGAGGAATTTAAGTCAATGTTGAATGCCTTCTGTTTCTGAAAAGTCTCAAGAGTAGACATTTGGCACTTTAAACATTAATGATAAATTAGAACTCATAGGAACTCAATCATAGGGAAGTACTTTACACAGAGATATTGGATAATAAGGAACACTATTCACACAAACCTGCATTGCCTCATATAGAAGGGAAGAATAAGTTTCTGAGTCAGATTATGCTAAAATTACAAATTATGGATATATAAGGGTAATCAACGAAGGTAAAGTATTACATAAATTCCAAAAAGTTTCAGTTTTTGATACGTTAGTCCTAAGAAAATGTTGATGTAAGGTAACAATAACAATCTCTTGGTCAAGCGGTGATGGGGAGAGAGCCAAAATTAGTGATTGCATGATTAATACTAACCAGAAGTGACTAATTATCTTTTGAAGCAATTATATTTAACTTCCAATTTATTTTCTACGTTATAAATCCCCTCTGGTCATTCAGGCAATTTTGTGTTGATACTATCTTTAGGAATGAGGGTAGAGGTTCTATCTATCATCCCAGGAAAGATATGGAGAAGACCAAAACAGGCCTTGTTGTAGATAACGGTTTTGAATTGAAATAATGAAAACAAGTTTGAAAAAAGGAACTTCAGAGGAAGATAACAAATAAAAGCAACAGGATTAAGTACTTCCTTCAATTCTAGGAGAGTGTGGAATTTATTTATTTTAAGGAACAAGGCATGTAAGAACATTGGAGTTGAAATATGTATGTGCATAGCCCTTATGTAAACTATCACTTGTAATATGTTTCCATGTCTATATAATAAATGAACAAAAGTTCAAATACTATACATTTTTAAAACAAAGCTCATCGGATAATGATAATTCGTTGATCCCAGTAGTTAGCTTATTGAAGACAGACTTAAAAAACCCGGTATATATCTTTCCACACATGTCTGTAGGAGAATCACTGGAAAGTTTCTACAGGCATGAATGTACAACTACAGAGCTCAGTCACTAAAACATGCAAATAGGTAGGAAAAACACATATCTATTTTAAACTTTATTAATTGGTATAGTATGACATTTTAGTGACCTGCTAAAATATACTTACTCCATATTAAAACTACCAATTAATGGTGAAAAAGTGTTACACTGTAATTATGAAGTTTCTACAACTTAAATAAGTTTCTCAGATAATTCATTTTAAAGGAAGAAAACATCCCAGAAGGCAATATTCTTAATTGTTGAGTAGTATTACACAGTGGAAATTCTTTTAATAATCATTTAGCAATACGTACTCATATGTACGTCTCTCTTTGTTTGGGCATGTCTCTGTGTATAAATATATTTTAACTATTTTCTTGAAAATAAAGTTGTAAAAAACAGTGGAAAGACTTAGAAATGTGTGCATATTTTTAAATTTATATTCATTCCCTTATACAAATGTAGGCAAAACATCATATATAAAGTTTTTTTTTAGTTTTTGTATGAAAAACAGCAGTATCTTGAGCTATCAATCCTATTCTTTTACTAAAATTGTGTTCATACAGAGTATTTGAACACGGTTTCTGATTCCCCAGTTAACCCCAGATACTCACCTCCCTACCCACCTAACTTCATGCTCTCTCTCTTTTTCTCTGGCTAGCTCTCTTTTTCAAAATAAAACCCAAAGAATGAAAATTACAACAATAAAACAAAAAAATTTCCTTATACGTTATTGGGATAAGAATGGCTCACATAGGCTCATATATTTGAAGGCCTATTAGAGCTGTCTGAGAAGGCTTTGAAGGATTAGGAGATGTGGTTTTGTTGGAATTGGTGTGACCTTGTAGTTGGATTCTACGTGCCACTAAGGGTGGGCTTTGAGGTTTTATAATCTCAATCCAGGTGCATCCAATGTCTCACTTTTCCTTGTGGACCAGGAGATAAATTCTGAGCTATTTCCCCACCACTTGGCATCCCCGCCTGTCACCATGCTCCACACACTAATGATAATGGACTAATCCTCTAAAACTGTAGGAAAGGCCCCATTTAAACACTTTCTTTTATAACATATGTCTTGGTACAGAGTCTCTTCAAAGCAATAGAGAAGTGACTAAGAACTACATAAATAGAGCAAACAGAAACAAGCCCACAATAAAACCAAGAAATGGTTTTGTGTTGTCCAACTAGTTCCAATCATGAAGTCTGCCTTAGAAAGGGATTGATATCCCCAGTGGCACTGCATTGGATAAAACTGATTAGGTGTTAATTCCAAATAGCTTATTGGTTATTGGTGGTACCCCATGTTCACTGCCCCCATCAGGTCTGGGAACCAGCTGGCTTGGACATTTGTAGTTCTTGTGCATGCATCCATAGCCTCTTGTAGTTCATATGTGTCTCAATTACGTTATGGCAGGAAAACTGTTTCCTTAGAGTTCTACAATTTCTGGCTCTTATAATCTTTCTGCCTACTCTTTTGCATAGAACCATGGATTATTTAGGAGCCTGTACAACAATATAAAAGGGAGTAAATAGTTGCTGTGGGTGAAGAGTATTGACTAGCCCAAGAGCAGAAAAAAGGTGATATTCAAAGCATAGAATTGTCTGCATGCAGTGTGAAGAGGTCCTGAGTGGCAGTTAGAAGAGTTATCACCCATATTGGAATGGGCTTTGTGGTGACTTAGCTGCTTTTGTGTTATCCACTATCTTTGTAAAGTAATCCATCATCCACACTCCTTTAATTAAACCCACTAAGAAGCTCATGGGTTCACAAAAGTGGACACTGGTACAATAGTTATTTTGGCCCAACATGGGCTCCAGTTTTGAGCAGAGTAGAAGTGTATTATACAAAATATATTTACCATTAACTCTTTAAGATATTGGATGTTACATATGAGCTGAGAAAATAATATAGGTATCAAGACCAAAAAGTCTTTGAGCATTTTTAGCCAGTTAGGTATGACAAAACATCTGTGCTTGTTATTTAGTTTTTAAATATAACTGAAACAATGCCAAAACTTCTTGTTTTGTAATGATGATAAGGAATAGCAGAATTTATCCATGAGTCAGTAGCAAACAGAATTGTAATTGAAAACATCTTAGTTTCTTCTACACTAAAACTTATAAATGGGAAATTTACAATATTATTTTGCAATATTTTTCCATTCATTATTTTTAAATATATTTATTTAATTTATTTATTTATTTATTTATTTATTTATTATGTATACAATATTCTGTCTGTGTGTATGCCTGCAAGCCAGAAGAGGCTATCTCTCCAGCCCCTCCATTCATTATTTTGAAACCTGCATTTTGTCCATCTCAGTAGAGTGTCTTTGTGTATCACAGTTGCCCAAATCATGAAATTATTTTTGTGAAATAGATCTTAAAATATATTATTGATACATAATTTACTTTTTAAATGTTTTAACATTAACTTTTTCAATTTAACTTAAATCAAAATGTATAATCATGAGTGCTTAGGGATTGATTATATAAATAATAAATATGTGATTATGTATGTGTATATTCATATATATAATAAGTAATCAAATTGATATTAGCCAAGAACCTTTACTCATAGGTATTAGGCATGAATCTTGTTTCCATAACAAATAAAATTTCTTAATGATAAAATCATATGTCCTTCTGAATACTATTTGAAGATGATGTGGCCCATCTCCATGATATACATGATAAAGGCTGAGTTTCTTTCCCTAGAACACTTAAGCTGATAGGTATACCTGAGACCAGAATATGATATTAGTCATTAACATCAAATGTACATTTTCTATGGCCGGTCCTCAAGGTGGAGACTAGTGGGAGTTTATCATTTACTGAAATGCAAAAGGAAATTAAGAAAGTGAAGCAAACAAACAAATAAATCAAACAAAAAATAATACTTTAGCCTTCAGAAAGTTATGTAAACTGGTCAGAATTTAATTTGTGGAAGACATAGTGTCAAAATCATTTATGAATATTTTTATAAAACAGAGACACTAACCAATATAACATTTCTTCTTAAGGCCAACAAAAGAAATGTCAAAGGATGAATGATTCCATGAGACATATTTAGTTGTAATTCTTTAATATTTTGTAGTTAAGACATTAAATTCAATGTCTTAGTGTTTATATAGATAATTTATGTGCAGGTCATAAGAATAATGCATATATTGTATATTTATATATGGGATATGTTTAAACAATATGCACATATAGAGATTTGACTAAATAACCTTAAGTTTTATTTAAACAACATTTGTGTTAATAAGATGAACCAAATATAACCATTTCATCTCAATCAATTCATAAATCTGAGAATGGTAAATATTACCTGGTGATTAGTGAAGGGTATCTCTCAAAGGAAGCCTGAGCAGTCTCAGCCAGCTGCTGGTGGATCATCCAGTAGATCATATGTTTTTGAAAGTATCATTCACAAATACAATAAAGCATGCAGCCTCAGAAGTCATTGTCATGACATTGAAGCACAATGTGGTCAGCCAGCCCACAGAGAGGTCTTGATGTCCATTGGCTACCACATACCACAGTACCCTCTGCACATGCTAATAACTCTATATAGTATGTTATCCAGGTATATGTGTGTATAGGTAAACATATATATAGTTCTTGTGGGTTGCTTTTTTGTGCATATTTCTATGATAACTGTGTTAACTGCCTATGCAAATTACTCACTAAGCTAGTTTGTGTAATTTTGTAATACAAGTTAACCTACCGGGCTTAATCATGACAAAGAATAAGACTAAAAAATGGCTCATAACAGCATTCGGGTGTCTTCTATAGTGGATGCATAAAAATCCATTTGAATTTTAAAAATTCATTGCTCCTGCTTTCTTTAGAATTGTTGATACAGCAATATTCAGACTGGCCTACATTCTGCAGACTTTTTTTTAAAATATTGTGTGGTTTGTCATTTTTGCTACTAGAAGAATATATTCAAGCGATAGAGTTTGAAGATTTGTAATCACGTTTTCTTCCTTGTACTTCCATTAAATATATTCTTTTCAAACCTTTTCATTCTGGTTGACACCTCCTTGTCTGAGTGAACTTAATCCAGAATTCCACATTATTTCTCAATTTTCCCTCTAAATTTAAAAACAAAAGTGCACTGCTGGTCAGTACTTGAAGCCTCTGAACTCCCTCATTCAAAATTGTAACTCTGAAGAAGGGATTCTGCAAAGGGTGTGTATATGAATATGTGACTGTGGCAAAAGGATGCCAGAGTTTCAATTTGCACATAAAGGTATACTAGACCTTGTAAAATAGAACACTCAAAATTTTTTTTCTCAATTTGTATTGCAACTACTTCTTTTCTTTTCTTTTAAATGGATTTAGATTTTCAAATTTTGAAAAAAATATGATATTAGTAATAGCATAGGATTAAAATGTATCAGTGTATATATATTTGTTTGTGTTCCTTTGTATCTTATAACATACATAATTTATTGTTGTAATTATTTCCCATACATCAAAGCAATGCTTGAATACATTGTCTATCCCTATTTCAGGAGCTTGATATTTAATGTGAGGATGATTTTCAGCTTTCCTCTAACTTTTTTTCTATTGAAAAGTACTTTGTAGTATTTTGGCATAGATATATGTTCTTATATTATGTTTTCTTGCCTACAGCCACTCAATTTAATCTCCATTGTAAGACTTAAGAATTTAGATAGTATTTGGCCTCTGTATGATTACATTTAAGAATATAAATTATTTTCCTATGGGAATTTCTGTTTTCAGAGCTCAGAATGCACTGGACATATTTCTGTTGCCAGGTATTTATCAAATCTTGGAAAAACTTCTTGCCAGACATAATTGTTTGATGTTAGCTGGCCCCTTTTTAAAAAACTCATATGACTTTGATATAAAATGTAAAATGTCTCAGGAGGTCCCATTTATTCAATGATGCCCTTAATTTCTGTGCTGCTAAGGTTATACGTAGGAAGTGGTCTTCTGTGCCCATGTGTTGTAGAGTACTTCCCACTTTCTCTTCTATCAGGTTCAGTGTGTTCGGACTGATATTGAGGTCTTTAATCTATTTGGACCTGAGTTTTGTGCATGGTGATAGATATGGATCTATTTTCATTCTTCTACAGATTAACATCCAGGGGATCTCCTAATACTGAGAAGCTTCTGTAAAGCAAAGGACACTGTCACTAAGACAAAAAGGCAACCCACTGACTGGGAGAAGATCTTCACCAACCCCGCAACTGACAAAGGTCTGATCTCCAAAATATATAAAGAACTCAAGAAACCAGACCGTAAAAGGCTAATCAACCCAATTATAAAATGGGGCACTGAGCTTAACAGAGAATTCTCAACAGAAAAAGTTCAAATGGCCAAAAGACACTTAAGATCATGCTCAAATTCCTTAGCAATCCGGGATATGCAAATCAAGACAACTTTAAGATACCATCTTACACCTGTCAGAATGGCTGAAATAAAAAGCACCAGATATAACCATTGCTGGAGAGGTTGTGGAGAAAGGGGTACACTCATCCATTGCTGGTGGGAATGCAAACTTGTGCAACCACTTTGGAAAGCAGTGTGGCAGTTTCTCAGGAAATTCGGGATCAAAGTACCCCTGGACCCAGCAATACCACTCTTGGGAATATACTCAAGAGATGCCCTATCATACAACAAAAGTATATGCTCTACTATGTTCATAGCAGCATTGTTTGTAATAGCCAGAACCTGAAAACAACCTAGATGCCCTTCAATGGAAGAATGCATGAAGAAAGTATGGAATATATAAATATTAGAGTGCTACTCAGCAGTAAGAAACAATGACTTCTTGAATTTTGCATGCAAACGGACAGATATAGAAAACAATATCCTGAGGTAAGCCAGACCGAAAAAGAGGAACATGGGATGTACTCACTCATATTTGGTTTCTAGCCATAAATAAAGGACATTGAGCCTATAATTCATGATCCTAGAGAAGCTAAATAAGAAGGTGAACCCAAAGAAAAACATATAGGCATCCTCCTGAATATTAACCTTCATCAGGCAATGAAAGGAGACAGAGACAGAGACCCACATTGGAGCACCGGACAGAAATCTCAAGGTCCAAATCAGGAGCAGAATGAGAGAGAGCACGAGCAAGGAACTAAGGACAGTGAGGGGTCCACCCACTCACTGAGACAATGAGGATGTTATATCGGGAACTCACCAAGGCCAGCTGGACTGGGTCTGAAAAAGCCTGGGATAAAACCGGACTTGCTGAACATAGTGGACAATGAGGACTACTGAGAACTCAAGAAAAATGGCACAGAGTGGGCCTTAAATAGAATCAGATATTGTTTGGTTACTATCTTAGTTAGGGTTTCTATTGCTGTGAAAAGAAACCAAGACCATGGAAAATCTTATAAAGGAAAACATTTAATTGATGTGGTGGCTTCCAGTTTCATTATCATCATGGCAGGGATCATGGCAGCATGCAAAAAGACATGATGCTGGCTACATGTTGATCAGAAGGCAACAGGAAGGAAACTCTGTCACACTGAATGGAGCTTGAACAAAAGAGAACTCAAAATCTACACCCAGAGTGATATACTTCCTTCAAAAGGCCATAACTGTTTCAAAAGGCCACACTTCCTCATAGTGCCACTACTTTTAGGTTTAAGGGGGCCACTTACATTCAAACTACCACAGTTACTTCCACAAGCATTGTAAAACCATTGCACTACTGTACCTTGTAACCAGGAAACCATTGTAGATCAAAGGTTTTTTGATAGGGTGTTTATATTTCTTCTTTGGCAATGTAAAGAGTACCTTCAGATATCAATAACACTAGCCAAAAGCGATAAAGATTCTTATTAGGCACCATATTTTTTCCATGTTCAATGAGCTGTGTAGTTGTTATGTTCCTCAGTAGGTCCTTGTAGTAAGCTGTGGAGATCAACCTATAGTCTTAACAACAGCCTCAGTTTTTTTGTAGGTTCCCATGGACCATTTGGTCAACAAGCTAGTCTTAATGTTTTGACTGCATTTGATAATTAGAAATGTTGCGTTGGAGCTCTGTAGCCTCCATTATTTGATGAGTTCATTTAGATTACCTTTATACTTGTACATCAGTAAGTTTCTACTGTATTAGGTTTCCATGCTATTTCTCTAATAACCCTTAAATTTAGCTGTTCCTCCCTGAATTGCCTCTTATCCCCTTCTTTTCTCTTCTTCCTTTTTGATGACCCCATTCTAGTTTCTCCCTCCCTTGTCCACCATAACTACATTTTATCCCCTTCCTAGGAAGACCTGTTTCTCCCAATTCCTTACTCCCCCTAACCCCTGTAATACTATGAACTGCTGCTTGCCTATATTTGTCTTAACAGCTAACATTAATATGTATTCATAGAGCTCTGGGAATTTAGTCTCATTTATCTTGTGAATTTTTATTTTTAATAACTCAGTAATATACTATTATTTAAAGTAACATATTTTGTTTATCCACTCACCTCTTAAGAGAACATTTATTTACTTCCAATTACTGACTGTTATAAATGGAGCACCAATGACCATGGCTGAACAGGTGTCTCTAGAGTAAGATAAAGCATCTTTTCAGTATATGCTAAAGAGTTACGGTATAGTTAAATATTAAGGTAAATCAAATGTCATCTTCCAGAGGAAACAAATACCACACTGCTTTCCATAGGGACTGTTTGAGTTTATACTCCCACCAGCAATAGATGAGTACTCCCCTTAACCCACATTTTTTCTGCATGAGATATCACTTGTTTTATTGTTCTTTGCCATTCTCACTAGTATAGAATGAAATCTGAGATAGTTTTGATTTGTATTTTTCTAATGATTAAAGAGGTTGACCATTTCTATAAGTGTTTCTCTGCCATTTGTGCTACATTTTCAAGAATTTTCTGTTTAGATCTGTACTCAATTTTTAATTGGGTTATTTATTTTCTTTTTTGAATACCTTACATATTTGTATATTAGGCTTCTATGGGTTATGGTTAGTAAAAGCATTTTCTGATTCTGTAGATTTTTATTTTATTTTGAATGACAGTAATTTGGAATTTCAGTTTCATGGCATCTCATGTATTACTTGTTGTTCTTATTGCCTGTGTTGATGATGTTCTTTTTAGAAAATCTTTTCTGCTGCCAGTGAATTCAAGACTATTGCTTATTTTCTCTTATCAGAATCAGTATAACTGCTTTTATATTGAGGTCTTTGGCCATTTGAAGTTGAGATTTTTGCAGTGTGATGATTATAGATCTATTTGGATTATGCTACATGCGCATAAAGTTGGATTGTTGATGCTGCCTTTCCTTCAGTATGTATTTTTGTTTTCCTTATGAAACATCAGCCCTCCATATGTGTGTAAGTTTGTGTCTAAACCAAACTTACCAAATCAAGTTCAAGTTCATTGATCAACGTGTCTGTTTTGTTGACAATACCATGCTGCTTTAATTATTACAATCTTGCAGTAAGATTTCAGAACAAATGTCCAACAGTTCTTTTATTATTCAGGATGGTTTTAGCAATCCTTCTGTGTGTGTGTGTGTGTGTGTTTCAATATGAAGCTAAATTTTGTTGCTGAAAGATCTATGAAGAATTACTTTGGAAATTTGATGGGGATTGTATTGAATCTACAGAATGATTTTCACATGAGGGCCATTTTCATTTTATTAATTTTAAAGTCTATGAGCATGGGAGAATTTTACATCTTTTGATATCTTCTTCAATTTCTGTCTTCGGTGTCTTTTTTTAATTTTTATCATACAAGTCTTTCACTTGTTTGGTTAAAGTCACCACAAGAAATTTTATATTCTATGAAATTATTGTGAAGGGTGTTATTTCTCTCATTTCTCAGTCTGTCATTTGTATATAGGAAGGGTACTGATTTGTGAGTTGATTTTGTATTTTTCTACTTTGCTGAATATGTTTGTTAGTTGTAGGAGTTTTCCAGTGGAATTTTTAGGATCAATTATATGTACTATCATATCTCCTGCAAATAAATGTAATTCAACCTCTTTTCTTCCATTTTCTTTCCCCCAATCTCCTCCAGTTGTTTTATTGCATTAGCTAAGCATTAAAGTATTTTGTTGAATATGTATGGCAAAAGTGGACAACTTTTTCTTATCTCTTAATTTAATGGCATTGCCTTGGGTATCTCACCATTACAGTTGATGTTAGCTACAGACTTGCTGTAAAGTGGTGTCTTTATTTTGTTGAGCTTTGTCCATAGTGTCCATAACATCTCCAAAACATTTATCATGAAGGGGTGTTTGATTGTTTTAAAGACCTAACCTGCAATTAATGGGTGACTATGCATTGTTTGTTAAATTGTTGGATTATGTTCATAGATTTATATATGTCGAACCCTCCCTAAATATCTAGGATGAAGCCACCTTGATTATGACGAATGATTTACTGATAACTTCTGTATGAACAGTATACTGTTGAATGAAACATAGGTCTAGACAGAAGTTAAGTAATTAAGAACTTTCTAGATTTATGTATAAATTTCTGTGTTGTTGACTTATTTTTGCATGGTATTTTTATAACATATTACTACAAATAAGCTAAGACAGTGTTTATTAGAGTCAACATCATAGATTTCACAGTGAAGAAGAAAAAGAAAAGAATAAATAAAAGACATTTCAGAAAATAATTTAAAATGTGTTTCTAGACATTATGGTCATGATAATGTGAACAAAGTATCTCTGGTATGCCAAGACTAAATGTAAGAACAGTGCCATGGATTAAAAAAAAATGATAGTTATTATGAATTTCACCTAGGTACTAAAGGTGAACATATATATTTTTTCTTTGTCTGTGTGTTTATTTGCCATTATTCTTGGAGTGTCTGTGTGAAGTTGTGTTCAGAACACAAATTACTCACTGGCTGTGAACTTACAGTATATAGTAACTTAGTTCTTAATCAATGGTCATCATGGTGTTGAAGAACTGCTTTAGTGATTCTCCCAACAAGAAAGTAAAAGTCAAAAAATTTCTGTGTAAATATAATTGCTGTTCATTTAACAGTTGCTTTATTAGAAGAGTATAATGTCCTATGAACTACAGAATTTCAAGGAAAAGTTTACAGTGGAAGAGCAATTTCCCTCTAAACCTGTGTTTTACAGTTCTCCTGGACTTTTCCAAGATAATGATTTATCATTCAGTTATGAATTTTGCATGTTTTTTACAATGACACAGGCACAATTGTCTTATGTATGTTCTGTAGTTCCTATACTATCTTGAGTTTCACATTGACAAACTTATACACTTAATAGATAGTTTTTTTTTTCTGTGTGACAAACTATTTAAAACCTAGATTCCTTGAAGTTAGATTTAATGATTGGCTTGGTGAGTTCATTCTTCTGTTGGTCCCAGCTGTGGTCATGCATTTATCTGTTGCAAGCATCTGGTCAAGTAGGTAGATCTTCTTCAGGGAGCTGATTAGCTGGCAGCGAGGACAACAAAAGCTTACAGGGTACATGTTCTCCTTCACCCTGCAGTCTAATTCAGGGCCACTCATCTGATGACAGTATGTTCCAAAATGTCAAATAAAGCAAAATCTTAGTGTGTGTATGTTCTTCACATTGACAGATAACTCTTTCTCCTTGGCTAAGGTCAGCCACATAGACGTAAGAATTTCAAAGCAAGAGAATTCATCCAGATTAGAAAAGAAAATTAACAATATTTTTGCAAGGTCTCATACTTTTTAGTCATTCACATTCTTTACCCATGTATTATATATATATACTGTATTCTCACAGTCTCAAAATTTTATGTCTGGAGTTTCAAATCATTAGATGTTCATGAATTCCTAACATAACTATATATAACTCTTTACATCAGTAATTAGTTCTCTAAACAATATTAAATATACCTTTTTATTGATTTCTATTGGTTCTGCAGATTTATTAAGTTCTGCACATTTGATTTTATTTTCAAAATGACATAAGGTCAAGATCTGTAATTCATATAATTTTTATACTCAATACACTTAATCTTAATAACATTAGCCATACCTAACCTGAATATGAACATTTTTGAATGATGAAAAAGATTAATAACTTTTCAATAAATTGTTCAAAGAATCATTTAAAATATTTTTGATGAGAGGAGATGGTTTACACATGAAAAATATCTAATGTTTAAACATTAAAGAATGACAAGTAGGTAAGAATCTAACATGACAGTATCCAAATGAATCCTTAATTAATGTAAATTATGACAGTTTAAACTTAAGTTGATGGTTCATGGCATTTTAGATATTATTCATAAACTCATATGTACAAATATATAAAAATTCATTTGGTAAATATCAAAAGCTATACCTATAACTCTGATCTCTGCTGAATTATTTTAATTTTATATATTGTTCAGGTAAATTCTAACCACCTGCCAGCACAAACAGCCTGGGATAAAAACTAATGTGTAATACAGTAAAGGTTTCTTTTGGTCACCCTTTCCTTTTAAACCAGGTGAATCCAGAACAGCCAGATTTATTTGAAAATGTGAAACTGGTTCTGATTTAAAGCCCTCTGTATTTTCAGTGTGTAGGATATGTGAATTTTTTGTGAATGTCAATGCATGCTCACAGTTACTGGAACTGTAGTCATCTGTAGAGAGGGATCTCTGCTAGTCAGCATATTTGTTTCTCTGTGCCTTTCTACTACTTGGTCTTCTTGAATTGGGGGCATTTCTGTGTCTCTAGACATATACTGTCTATACATGAAAAACTGGTAAGGTGTTTGTGTGTATATAATTTGTTCATTCATTTGTTTATTTGCCATGAAAACATTTGTCATGGAATTTTGGAGAATTTTCAATGGCATTATTCATTGGGGTACAAAAAGTCTATGACAACAGAATGCAGAGAAACAGAAGCTAATTAAATTAAGGATTAAAATATTTTTCAGATGCAACTAGTATAATAATTCTAGTTTGAGGACCAAATTTGCCTTCTTACATTACAGACCTAGTACTATGTGTTTAAAAAAAATATCAGTTCATGGATTCATGGAAATATCAAAATATCATTACTTGATATCAAGATATACCATGAAGAATGTTAGTGTTACAATATTTATTAATCATCATTCAAAATAAGACTAGGCTAATATCCCTACTAAGACATTTCAATACTAATGAATTTTATGTCATTTAAAAGTAATTCTCTGTTTTCTTTAAGTGGGCACTAAGGGCTATGAACTTTCCCCTTAGGACTGCTTTCAAAGTGTCCCATAAGTTTGAGTATGTTGATTCTTTATTTTCATTGAATTCAAGGAAGACTTTAATTTCTTTCTTTATTTCTTCTTTAATCCAGGTGTGGGTCAATAGTTGACTATTCAGTTTCCATGAGTTTGCAGGCTTTCTGGGGGTAGCATTGTTGTTGAATTCTAACTTTAGTCCGTGGTGATCTGATAAGACACAGGTGGTTATGGATATTTTTTTGTAACTGTGGAAGTTTGCTTTGTTACCGAGGATGTGGTCAATTTTCGAGAAGGTTCCATGAGCTGCAGAGAAGAAGGTATATTCTTTCCTATTTGGGTGGAATGTTCTATAGATGTCTGTTAAGTCCATTTGGTTCAATACCTCCATTAATTCTCTTATTTCTCTGTTAGGTTTCTGTCTGATTGACCTGTCCATTGGTGAAAGAGGCGTGTTGAGATCTCCCACTATTAGTGTGTGCGGTTTGATGGCGTCTTTGAGTTTTAGTAATGTTTCTTTTACATATGTGGGTGCTTTTATATTAGGGGCATAGATATTCAGGATTGAGACCTCATCCTGATCAATTGTTCCTGTTATGAGTATAAAATATCCCTCTCCATCTCTTCTGATTGATTTAAGTTTGAAGTCAACTTTGTTAGAAATTAGTATGGCCACACCTGCTTGTTTCTTAGGTCCATTTGCTTGATAAACCTTTTCCCATCCCTTTACTCTAAGTAGGTGCCTATCTTTGTGGTTGAGGTGTGTTTCTTGTAAACAGCAGAATGTTGGATCCTGTTTGCATATCCAATCTCTTAGCCTGTGTCTTTTTATAGGTGAGTTGAGTCCATTGACATTAAGGGATATTAATGACCAGTGGTTGCTAACTCAGGTAAAGTATACAATAATCAACAAACACAGCATATTAATTATAATGCAGCTATGGCAAGTGTGCATATTAAATATAAAACTTATTCTACAACATTTTTATAAAAAATGCTGTTTATGGCAAAATCTTCTCAAGTTTTGCCAATTAAGATATTAAACTCTTAATTTAAACCAGTAGCCTGTCTGGTACAAAAGGGCAGGATAAAAGCTAAAAAATGGCTTGATCCCCAGATGATTATTGCTACAATTCACACAACTGTATTTTGCTAATGTTATAGCAAAAAAAATCCCTTAAAGGATTTTATGTTAAATTTTACAAATGGCTCTTCCAATGGAGGAACTGCATATATGGCTAATAATAATAAAAAAAATATTATGGAGCATAATAAGGCTCCTTGTAAGCAGCTTATGAAACTTGCAAGTAGATCCAGATGCAAAACGGATCTGACATGATAACACCAAGCTGACCTTTGCTAGGGCAAGGTGGAAAAGCCCTTGCAATGCATTATGAAAAAACCCGACCTATATATATTGGGGTCGAGGATATGTTTATGCTTTTTTCACAGAAAGAAAATAAAAGCTGGGCCTGATGTCGAGGCTGCGCTGCGGACACAGAGGAGTCCCTGAGGCGATTGCAGAGAGGTCCTTAGTCTGGCTTTTCCTGCCCCCAAGGAGAGGAGTCCCTGATAACAGAACCTGCTGCTCCACTCTACAGGGTGTCAATTCTGCCTCCTGAGTCCAGGGAGACCCGGCTGAGATAATGCCAGGATGTGCTTCAGATAGCTGAATCCAGCTCACCTCACCCAGGAATCCCACCGGCCCTGAAGCACAAGTGCTAAACTGCTTCTGCAGCTTGAACTCTGGTCTGCTTTGGAGCTGAGATGCAGACTGGACATCAGACTGTTTTAATCTCTGGGACACAGAACTCATTTTTAATTAAAATACTAACTTCTTCACTTAAGAAGGGGAAAGATTGGGGTTCCTGTGACTGTTGCTCAGAGTCCGGAAATGGTGGTATTTGACAACAATGTATGTCATTGTACTCTTACTGAAATTGATCTAATGATATTTGTAACTGCTTATAGATGTTGGGAAAGGTTTGACACATGCTGTAAAGTGTTTGGGTTTAATGCATATGTTAAGAATTTTAGATTTTGATCCCTTTTTCACCTCCCTAATTGATGGCAGGCAAGCACACGTAACTTTTTGTGGAGTAGGCATTTAGGAAGGAGGACATACCATGGGCCAGACTAAAAGGTGAATACTGGGTTTGGAAGGTGCCCCTTTCTTCTTGTCTGGAGATGGAGTTATTGGTGCCAAAATTATATCATATCTTTTGTTTAAGGAGCACCTCACAGATTTTTCATTAATGATAGACACAGGGGCCCAATGACGGGAGTTAGTGTGGATCCTCACCTAAATTTCAAACCATACAGAGGCCGTACAGGCCGGCTCAACATGGCATGGTTTTTAGGTACGAGGGCGCTCTCCACATAGCCTAAGACAGGGTGCCCTGTGATCTGCTTACTTTAATCCTACTAGATACCTTTTATTTGAGAAGCTCCAAGAAACTAATGCTACTCATAAGGCACCCCTCTGTTCCCAGGAGAGGTAAATTGCTTCACCAGTCGAGAGGAGGGTCTCTCCTTGTCCCAGTCCCTTCTCCTTTAGATCTGACACCATGGTTGACTCTGTCTTGGTGCCCTCCACCTATAACTACTTGCCTTTATATAAGAAAGGAGGAATATGTTGGGAGCCGTTTCCCCCCCTAAAGATTGTTACAGAAACCATCACCTTGGGGAGCCTGCAGGGAACCCCAAACCCATAATTATGTTAAGAATAGTCCTATTGGCAAAACCTGCCCCACACCCAATTAGCTATTCGCTAATTGCTAACGAACCTAATCTGATAGCGGAACTGCCTTAAATTCCAGCTATCCAGGGAACTAGGTGTGGCAACTCCTGACTTCTTGGCCTACCTGACCGGATGTAGGTTACGTGACTGGGACCACGCGGCCAGATTCCATGCTCCTGTGCCCTGCTCCCCAAGCCCTCATTCAGGGGGTATATAAGTTGTTACCCTGTCCCCTAATAAACGGAGGCTTTGACAAAAAAAAAAAAAAAAAGAAAAAAAAAGAAACCAATGGAAACATATAAAGCTAAATGTACTCTTTTCTAAGTATATTTCAACAACAGTGCAGTTTTCTTTCTCATTTTCTGTTCATTTGTTCATCATTAAATAAAAGTATATTATTTTGGAAAAAAAAAAAGTAATTCTCATCATTAGTACCAAGTGGGAGAAGAAAAGTCACGCACTCCTCTGGGGCTCCCTGCTCCTCCTGCATAGAGGAGAGGACACTGGAAGATAGAGAGAGACAGAGGCAGAGAGAGAGAGAGAGAGAGAGAGAGAGAGAGAGAGAGAACAGACAGACAGACAGACAGACAGAGACAGACAGAGAGACAGAATGATTCATGTTCTGTGGAAAGAGGGAGATAGAAGGCTATGAAGAGGGGGGTTGACATAGATGGCATGCTTGTCATCCAGGGATGCTACGAAGTACAGGTTTGGGCTACTGCCAAGGGCCGTGTCTCGGTCCATAGTCTTGCTGCCCCCTGGTCTGTGTTTATATCGTTAATATCTGCTACCAACAAAGGACAAAGGACAAGAGGATACAGATGCACAGAGGTGCCCCCCCCTCCCCTTATCGGCTGCAGCACTAGGGGAGGGAGACCCTGTACCTTGGCTGGTACAGAGATAACCTTGTCAATGGAGGTGCAGGTGGAGCCAGCCCTGAGGAAGTCAGCAAGAGAGAACTGGTCCCACTACTCCTCTGCCATGTGGTGGCATAGATATAGGATGTATGCCGTCCTCAACCCTCACCCTTTGCCACTGGATGCAGGTAGGAAAGATAGTGCTGGGGTCAAGAGAGTGAGTGAGCTGGCCTTGCCTCTCACTGGCTGTAATGCTCCAAAAAGCAGGTCCTGTCCCTCTCCTTGGCAGCACAGTAGAAGTGACCTGTTGGCAGAGGTGTGTGCAAGCTGGTCCCAAGGACAGGAGAGTGGGATACCTGGCCCTGCTCCCTTCATCTGCCACTGGTGGTTTATTATGTGGGGCAGGCAGGAGAACTGGAACTGCCACCTCACTAATTGCAGAACTCAGAAAAGTGGACTCAGCACCTCACCTTGGCAGCACAGTAGAGGTGACCATGTTCACACGGTAATGAGTGAGCAACCCAAGAACATGAGTATAGGAGATCTGGCTCCGCTGGTTCTGAGGTCATAAGATTGGGAGAGCTTGCCCTGCCCCTCACCACCTGCGCACTTTGGAGTGCAGGCCTTGTATCTTGCCTGGGAAGCACAGAAGAGCTTACCATGTTGGTGGGGCTGTGGGTGAGCTGTCCTCAAGGGTGTGAGCTTGGGAGAGCTGACTCGGCCCCTCCCATTTGCCAGGTAGTGTCGTGGATAAGGGAAAGATGTTGTGTACCACCTTACCCTCACAACTTGTAGTGGGTAATAGAGCTGGCCTTGTGCTCATGGGATGGGAGAACTGGTTCTTCTCCTCACCAGCTGCTGCACTCAGGGTAGTGGACCCACCACCTTACCTGGTCAACAGAGTCGAGTTGGCACTGTTGGTGTGGGTGCTATTGAGCTGATCTCCAGGGCTTGAGAGCATGAAAACTGATCTTGCCCTTTTCTGCTCTTTGCTGCATAGGTGATCTAGCTGGAGGCAGTAATAGAGACCTTGTTCTGGTGATGAAGATGAGGGAGAACTGGTGGGCTGATCAAGCCATATTCCACCCAGGCCCAGAAACAAGGCTATGAGTTGGCCCACCCCAACAACGATCCCATTGATAATCTACTGAGCAGGGGCCAGTCCTGCAGATTCAAAGCTGCAAGATATCCATAACACAGGGAAACAGCAGGATGTTTAAGAATAGTACCAGTGAGAGCTTGGCAGAAGGTGGAGACCTTGAATCATTCCAATAACTCATTGTAGTTAACGCTTACAAATAAAGATCTATAGACAAAAAAATACACTGTGTGGCTCAATGTGTCACACTGTGGCTTCCACAATGAGACTGTTTTCCTTTTAAGTTCTATTTTATTTTGTCTTGTGGGAGATACATAACAGTTGCAGAGAGAAGATGGAGAGAGATAAGACGAATGGGATCAGGATACATAATGTGAAATCCATAAAGAATTGATGACAAGTTTTAAAAAGAATACACAAAAAATTTATATGATACTTACCTTCTGAAGGCCTTTCAGGTCTCTTCTGTTGCAGGGATTAAGTTTCAGGAAATAAGAGATGAATGTGAGACATTTAAAAATTTCCAAATCAACAAATTGGCACTAAACTTTCCAAAGTATAAGTAACACCTAATGCAACAAAAATGATTATCTTAAGAAGAAAATCTGTCCTATAAGAGCAGAAACTGTAACAAGCTGGTTGCCAAGAAATAAATATTTAGATTAATTCACAGTCGGTATAAAAATTAGATCACCTGAACTTGTTCTTCTACAGTCCACCTTTTCTTTCATTTGTTCTATTTCTTTTGTTTGTTTTTAGTATTTGACATTGAGCACAAGGTTTTATTGGCACATGCCATATAACATTCTTTGTCCAGCACAATTTTAAAAAATACATTGAGAACTCTCTTCTAATTATTTATTTCCTTCATATCTATTCATTTTTTTCAGGTTCTGTTTCATTTAATCAACCACATCTTCAATAAACAGTTAGCTTATATATGGAACACTGCTATCTTAGACTTATGATTAACTTAGGCAACCATTACCAATTTTCTTTGTTGTTGAATATAGATTATTTATTCATACAATGTAATGTAATTCTGGTTTATCTAACCGCAATTGCTTCCAGAACTTTCTACCTTCCCACCCACCCAAACCCACACTCTTACTTGCCCTTTCTCATTAGAAAAACAAACTGGTATCTTAAAAAAGGAAAAAAATAAAACAAACAAATAAACTATAATAGGAAAATAGAAACTGAAAAGAAGAGAAATGAAGACCTCCCAAAAAGCATAAGAAACACATATAGACACAGAAAGTATAAGAAATACATAGATATAGAAGCATGCATATTTTCACATATAATAATTTCAGAAAGAAACAAAATTAAAAATCATAATATATAAGAAAAACACCAGAAGGAGAAAAATAAAATTACAAAAAAGAAAGAAACACACAAGCCATTATGAGGAGAAAAATTTAATTCCTTTTGTATTGATTATCTACTAATGGGCATGTGGTCTTTCCTTAAAGTGTAGTGTGAACACTCTGTGAGACTCCACCAAAGTGAAATATTTTTTTGATTTGCAAGAAGGTATCAAGTAGATATCACATTGAAGTTAGGGATGAGGCTTTTGTCTATTTTCTCTTTCAGTGTTAGGGTCCTGTCTGGCTTAGACCTGTTCAGGCCCCATCTATGCTGCACATTCTTATTGATTTCATTCCTTGCATCAATCTTGTTGTGTCTAGAAGAACTTGTCTTCTTGGCATCTCCCGTTCCCATTGGCTGTTAAAATATTTTGGCCTCTGCCCTTGCTTCCATCAGTTCCTGGATGAAGGCTCTATGGTGGTGACATTTAAGATAGTCATCAATCTGGGGCAGACTGTGGGCCACTAGCAATGAAAAGAGGATTTATCCCTACAGCTCCTACTGGCTATTTGGAACCCATTTTCTTTGGATGGATAGTTTGCTTAGCCTAGATATTGTGGGGAGGGTCTTGGTCCCATTCAAAGCAATGTGCTAGATTTTGTTGACTCCCTACGGAGTTGACTTCCACTCTAAGGAGTGGATGGGGGCAGGAGTGGGGAGGAAGGTAAGGGAACAGAGGAGGGGAAAGACTGGGAACTGGAATTGGTATGGGAAAATGAGAACAGATATTTTTTTAAAAGTTTTAAAAATAAAAGAAATATTTTGGCCTACTCATTTAATATTCTTCTGAATCTGAAGAAGGAATTTGATGGAGGCATCCCATTTAGGATTGAGTGTTTCAAGATCTGACATTTTTGGCACTCCATGCTATAGTGTGTCTCTGTATTTGTTCCCATCTACTGCAGAAAAAAAAACAACAACAACAAAAAAAAAACAAAAACAAAACTTCTCTACTGATGACTGAGCAAGATACAGATTAATGAGTATACAAAAATGTCATTAGGAATCAAAGTATTACTACATTCTTTTAGCAGAACAGTGGTATTAGGTTTTTCCCTCGGTCCATGGTCTATCTTGTCTAAGGTCCTTGGTCAACCAAATAGTACTGGACAAGAATTTCATCTCAGGAAGTGGGCCTGGAATCCAGTAAGAGTTTAGATGGCTATGTCTACCACCTTTTACCTCTACTGCACCAGGTAACTTGTGAAAGTCAAAAGTGTTGATCAAAGTATTCATAGCTAAGATGATGCTCATCTTTGTCTTCTGAGAGCATGCAGAATATGTTAATATTCACTAACATGAATACTATAACAATAGAATACTGAACAATATGTATAAAGCACTAGGTAAACTTTTCTATGTTCAGTTGGTTATGTACATGTTTTCTTCAGAAATAGGGCCTTGCAGTTTGTTTTCAGAGATCAAATAATAACTTTGGAAATTTGTTTGAGATTTCCATTGGGCAACTTTGACCACCAACTCGATTAGTTATAACCCATTTGTGATACATGTCGTTTCATCTGGTGAAGAGAAATTTCTAGTTGTGGCTTTGTTTCCCCTGTTATTTAGTGATTCCATTTATATTTCACTCATATATGTATATATTTTAAGAAGCTTCTACTGCAGTGTTTTTTTTATACGAGCCCTCAAGTACCTTTTAGGTTTAAACTGTCCATCCCAGTATCCCCTCTGTAAACACCTCTTCCTTCCGTTTCTCTGTTGTTCCTCACATTCCAGTCCCCCCATCTACCCAGAAAAATCTATTCTACTAGCTATTTCTATTTCCTATGGACATACCTTCCCCTATTCCCTTACTTTATAACTAACCCCTTTGGTTATACAGAATATACTGTGTTTTTCAAAGTCCTAAGAGCTAACACACATACATAATATATTTGCCTTTTGTGGAGTCTGAGTTACGCAATCAGAATTATTTTTAGATGGGAAACCATATCTTGGAATCTTATCATCATTAATACGTTATCACAATAGGTGCTTATTTAGTGTAATAAGCAACATTTCTCATGATATGGAAAACAGTCTAAGGTTAAAACAAAAACCACCAGATTTTTCTTCCTTACCTTAGGCTTCACAGTCAGTGTCTTGTACAGAGATTAAGAGTTTCCATAGGCAAATGATATAGGCTATATACTATTTCACTGCATTGTAAGTAATATGATTAAGTAATCAAATATTGTCATCGCTAATGCTTTCCACAGCGGTACTTGTTTAGGGACAAAACAAGATCAAAATTTTTGGAGACCACAGGTCATGCTTAGGAACATTTTAAATGCGCATTCATTTCTGTCACTAAAACATTTAAAAAACCTCCAAAAACTAGTTAAAATTTAATCATATTTCATACATATTATAACTGTTAAAAAGCAGTTAAAATAAATGAGGGCATTCGTCTTTTTTTCTTTTCCTTACAAATTACCTTTACTTGTTTGAAATGAGATGCACATTTCTGCCTCAAATTCACTACTCACAGGACTCTTTAGTGTAGTGGTATGCTTTAAATTTAAAGAGTAAAATAAAAACACAATCACAGTTTAAAATAAAGTGTCATGGGAAGCACATTTCAAATGATCACTACACAAAATAGATACTTTTACATCTCCTGACAACTTAAATGTTTCACAATTAAAGATTAATGAAGTCCCAGTGGAAGTCTGAAATGCCCATGACATGGTTTTACACCTTGAAGCTCTCAAAAACTTGAGAGAGGGTAGACTTTCTTTTCTATAATTTGCTATATGCTATTATTATTTCTTAAACTTCCATGGTACTCCTAGTCTTGGAAAATTCACTACACAGGACCAGAGGTGATAATTTTATTATTTTCTTCATAAACTCAAACACTACTTTACTTATGGTCTTCCAAATAGACTCCAGATAAATATCACACAGTGTTGCATTCTCTGTCTCTCTCTCTGTCTCTGTTTCTGTCTGTCTCTCTCTTTCTCTCCCCCCTCTCACTCACACACACACAAGATATCCTCATAAATTCTGAGACATTTAGTATATCTTTATTGGCATGCCAAGAAAATGAATTCAGATATTCACTGTACTGAATATTCACTCTTTTAGTTCCAACCTACTTTTGTTAATTAAACTCATATTACCTTTATAAGTTCTTTGAAAGTTGAAACAAATTCTCCAGTATTTTCAGGGATAAGTTGCAATATTTAACACTAATGAGCTTTAGTAGTGTTTTTCATTCATCAGGTTTATAATTTCCATCCTAATAGAGCAGTGGTAATGAATTCCGCAATTAATGAAACATACCACACAGAATTGTGTCTTCCATTTGCATAAATCTTTTTGATAACAGAAGGTAAAAATTCTGAGATTAACTGAAGAACTTTCTTTAAAAAATAAAATGCTACAATGGAAGAACAGGGTTCCCTGCTCTGTAAATTAGGCATTCCTTCTCATTATCAGGCAAGGTACTCTCTTATTTAGCAGCTTTCTCTTGCTTCCATCTCATTATAACTTCTTCAATATTATCTGCTCCATTTAATCATTCCAATATTATGTACTTCCAAAACCACAAACTCTCTAAAGTAGTCTTTACTCTTTTCACTATCTTGACTGATTTTCATCAATCAAAATTCTAAGATTGGAAAGAGAGCCTAGTTTTGTCTAGAGCACAAACTAATCACCATAATTAGCTGAAGCATATTTAAAATGGCCATTCATTTGGGCAAAAATTGCCTTTTAACGTAAAACAATATTTTTCAATGCAAAATTCTGATCCCAGAATTTACCAAGAAAATGAATAGAACAAGTTAGAATTAGTAAAAATAATATTTTAATTTGTTAGATTAAAATTCTGATAAAGGTTTTGAAATTATCCTTCCTTTTCTGTTTCTAGTTAGACACAATACAGTATGTATGCTCTGTTATGTTTGAATATAAATGTATTTCTATCTGAAAATGGAAATCAATTGAAATCCTCATGTAATTAACATGGTTCCAATATTCTATGTATGTATAGAGTCTGGAGAGTCTTCCCAAGTAAGTTTATAATATAAAGCATAAATTTAAATTTCATTCTTAATTAGGTAAAATTTACTCTCTTAATTAGACAGTTGTGGATAAGAAAACCAAAATCCTTAAAGCCTAATACATGCTTCTAAAGAGCGTTTGTGTTGTTATGAGTATAGAGATTCTTATTTGAGTTACCTATCTTTCAATATCTATCGGAAGGGGTGGTTCTGAGTACCAGCCTCAATCCTCCCTTGGGGTTCAGAAAGAAAGCTTACAACAAGCATAAGATTTAGAGAAATCTGAGGGCAAAGTGAATCTTTCACTACGTACCTTTCCACATCAGTTTCTTTATTATTCTTTCTGCCCTCCAGCTATTCTGTAAAGTTTCCAGTTTATATACACACAAAACAAAGGCGATTCTCTGAGCGTGGACTTCTCTTTATCTTTGAAGGTCCCAAATGTGATCTATATGAAAGACTCCTTTCCTGACTGCATGTCCCTGCCAAATGGAAGATGGTTGCAGGGAGGTGGCTTCTAATGTATCTTAGTGAACCGAACAGAAATGTGGGGGTAGAAACAAAGGTTTTTGACTGTGTGACTAAATTCCCTTATGGGAGGTATCACATACTGTAGGAAGTCACCCGGTAAGAAAAAGAACAAGGCAGGCTTTTCATTGTCCAAAATCCTTGTGGGACAAATAGATCCAGTTATAAATCATGTCCCAGTTTATATTCTATACATCAAAATTATATAGCTAAGTGGAAAGTCATCCTGCTGATCACTCACAGATATCACTGTATCCATAAGTTGAGATGCAAACATGGGATTACTTATACACATCACATAAGATTACACACTACAATGCAGATATTGGGGAGATACCAAAATGCTTCAAAAAAAGTGAACAACCGCTTTTAGGACTGATGATCCTGCAGACTTTGTCTGGACTGGATTAATCCTTCATCAGATAACCATGCCTTTGTTGTGTTGACATCTGAACACTAGCTGCAACCCGCTTTTCATGGCCCCTTCATGTGTGATGTCCATCTCTATATGTGTTGCTTTTATTGGATAATGAATAAAGCTGTGGGAGCCAAAGGCTTATGTGTGTGTGTGTGTGTGTGTGTGTGTGTGTGTGTGTGTGTGTGTGTGTGAAGAGAGAGAGAGAGAGAGAGAGAGAGAGAGAGAGAGAGAGAAGGCAGAATCAAAGAGATGCCATGTAGCTGCCAAAGGAGACAAATGCCATCCAGAACCTTGCCTTGTAAGCCATAGCCTTGTGGCAATACACAGATTAATACAAGGGTTAAGACAAGATTTAAGACTTAGTTATAAACAAGCCTGAGCTAGTAAGTCAAGCAGTGTTGTAATTAATACTGTTTTGTGTGAATTTTTGGCTCTGGGCAGCTGGAAAACCAAAGAGCAGTCTCTGCCTACAGCCAAAGCAAATAATATTGCTTTGGATATGTCAAATAACCTACTTGTTTTCATATTTATAAGATTTAATATGAGAACAATAATTCAAATAATTCTTCAAATTAGAGTTATCAGATAAAATTTAGTAGTTGAATGATATTAAAATGCAAACATAGATTTCTTATTTTTTTAAATATATGATTCTATATTTGTAACTATGTCCATTGTTGCCTTTTTATTTCCTTCTAATGCCAAGTAATCATATTATAAATGTGTAGAACAGGATAACTTTTCCAGCCTCTCTTTTTCTTTAAGTCCAAATTCAGTGCAGGGAAACATATATTTAAAGTATTTCCAAAATTAAACCTTACTTGCTTCCTATTGGTATTTCTAAAGTGATGTACAAAGCTACCTATATTTATTGCCAAGATTATAAAAATTACTTGTTAACTGGTCACACAAGCTTAACTCTTACTTCTAATATTCTATCTTTAAAACCATATCCACATGATCTTTTGAAAATAAAATTTAATCATTTCTTCCACTTAGAAAGTTGTGATGGGACCTGCCTGCCCTGTGGCAGCAAGGTCGGCCCTTTGTTCGTGAGACACCCAAGCAGCAGGGAGACCAGATCCGGGTACCAGGAGAGACATCACTGGGGTGGCCTGCCTGCCCTGCGGCAGCAAGGTCGGCCCTTTGTTCGTGAGACACCCAAGCAGCAGGGAGACCAGATCCAGGTACCAGGAGAGACATCACTGGGGTGAGTGAGTTTCTGACCGCGGTGGCAGCCTGGGACAGGGAACTCAGACGTTCCTCACCCCTCCTGCACTTCCTGGTCAGTCTGCAGGGGCTATACTGCCCGATACTTCCTCTATATTCCTAACCCACCCAGCTTGCATCCACGGCCCTCCCCCACCCTCTGACCCCCCTCCCCTCTTTGAACCACACAACAGCTCCCAGCTCAGCCTGTTTGGGCGCTGGGACAGGGTCCGAAGTGGGAGGGCATCCGGGAGGGTAGTAGCTCCTTTGTCTAGGTGGCCTGCCTGCCCTGCGGCAGCAAGGTCAGCCCTTTGTCCGTGAGACACGCATGCAGCAGGCAGATCAGATCCGGCTGCGGAGAGACATCACTGGGGAGTTCAAGCTCAGCAGGACGTTCCCTGCTTCCACACTGAAGAGATACACCCAGAGACTCAGTCACAGCAAAGACTGGACCAAGACACCAGGCCTCTCTTGGCTTCATTTGAAAGAGGAGATGGGAAGTCGCCAATGCAAGAATTCCTCCAACAACCTGAAAGGCAACATGACATCACCAGAACCCAGGGATCCCGAAATAAGAAGAATTGTACACCCTACTCCAGAAGAAGTAGAAGAAATCGACTCAAAAGTGAATTTTTTGAAAATAATAGAAGACCTTAAACAGGAGGTGAAAAACTGCCATAAACAATTAGAGATTACAAACAAAAAGGTAGAGGAAATGAATAAATCGCTCAAAGATACCCAAGAAAACCAAGAGAAACAAGAAAATGCAATCAAACAGGTAAGGAAATGGTTCAAGACCTGAAGAATGAAATGGAAGTAATGAAGAAAACTCAAACCGAGGGAAGGTTGGAGATGGAAAATCTGGGTAAATGAACAGGAACTACAGAGACAAGTACTACCAACAGATTACAAGAGGTAGAAGAAAGAATGTCAGACACTGAAGATACCATAGAGAAAATTAACACACTGATCAAAGAAAACAGCAAAACCAACAAATTCTCATCACAAAACATTCAGGAAATATGGGACACAATAAAAATGACCAAACCTAAGAATAATTGGGATACAAGAAGGAGAAGTACAGCTCAATGGTTCAGAAAATATATTTAATAAAATTATAGAAGAAAACTTTCCCAGCCTAAAGAAAGATATTCCTTTGAAGGTTCAAGAAGCATACAGAACACCGAATAGACTGGACCAAAAAAAAACCATCTCCTCGCCATATAATAATCAGAACACAAAAGATCCAGAATAAAGAAAGAATATTAAGAGCTGCAAAGGAAAAAGGTCAAGTTACTTATAACGGTAAACCTATCAGACTTACACCTGACTACTCTATGGAAACCATAAAGCCAGAAGGTCCTGGATAGATGTACTGCAGAAGCTAAGAGAACATGGATGCAAGCCCAGACTACTATACCCAGCCAAGCTTTCGTTCACTATAAATGGAGGAAACAAAATTTTCCAGGATAAAAACAAATTTAAACAATACGTATCCACAAATCCAGCCTTACAGAAAGTAATAGAAGGAAAATCACAAACCAAGGAGACCAACAATGACCACAATAACTCAAACTTCTAGACACCCTTTACCAGCACAACTAAAAGAAAGCAAACACACAAACTCTATGGCTAAAAAAGTGACCGGAGTTAGCAACCACTGGTCATTAATATCGCTAATGTCAATGGACTCAACTCACCTATAAAAAGGCACAGGCTAAGAGATTGGATACGCAAACAGGATCCAACATTCTGCTGTTTACAAGAAACACACCTCAACCACAAAGACAGGCCCCTACTTAGAGTAAAGGGATGGGAACATGTTTATCAAGCAAATGGACCTAAGAAACAAGCAGGTGTGGCCATACTAATTTCTAACAAAGTTGACATCAAACTTAAATCAATCAGAAGAGATGGAGAGGGATATTTTATACTCATAACAGGAACAATTGATCAGGATGAGGTCTCAATCCTGAATATCTATGCCCCTAATATAAACGCACCCACATATGTAAAAGAAACATTATTAAAACTCAAAGCCGCCATCAAACCGCACACACTAATAGTGGGAGATCGCAACACGCCTCTTTCACCAATGGACAGGTCAATTAGACAAAAACCTAACAGAGAATTAATGGAGGTATTGAATCAAATGGATTTAACAGACATCTATAGAACATTCCACCCAAATAGGAAAGAATATACCTTCTTCTCTGCAGCTCATGGAACCTTCTCAAAAATTGACCACATCCTCGGTAACAAAGCAAACTTCCACAGTTACAAAAAAATATCCATAACCAACTGTGTCTTATTAGATCACCACGGACTAAAGTTAGAATTCAACAACAATGTTACCCCCAGAAAGCCTGCAAACTCATGGAAACTGAATAGTCAACTATTGACCCACACCTGGATTAAAGAAGAAATAAAGAAAGAAATTAAAGTCTTCCTTGAATTCAATGAAAATAAAGAATCAACATACTAAAACTTATGGGACACTTTGAAAGCAGTCCTAAGGGGAAAGTTCATAGCCCTTAGTGCCCACTTAAAGAAAACAGAGAAAGCATACATTGGAGACTTAACAGCCCACCTGAAAGCTCTAGAAAAAAAAGAAGCAGACTCACCTAGGAGGAGTAGAAGACTGGAAATAATCAAACTGAGGGGCTGAAATCAACAAAATAGAAACACAGAAAACAATCCAAAGAATCAATGAAACAAAAAGCTGGTTCCTGGAGAAAATCAACAAAATTGATAAACCCCTATCCAAACTAATCAAACGGCAGAGAGAGAATTTGAAAATAATAAGATCAGAAATGAAATGGGGGACATAACCACAGACATAGAGGAAATTCAGAGAATCATTAGATCTTACTACAAAAAGCCTGTATACCACAAAACTGGAAAATGTAAAAGAAATGGACACTTTTTTAGATAAATACCATATACCAAAGTTAAATCAGGACCAGGTGAACAATCTAAATAGACCTGTCAGTCGCGAAGAATTAGAAGCTGTTATCAAAAACCTCCCTACCAAAAAAAGCCCAGGACCAGACGGTTTCAATGCAGAATTCTACCAGAATTTCCAAGAAGACCTAATACCTATACTCCTTAAGGTATTTCACAATATAGAAACAGAAGAATCATTGCCAAATTCCTTTTATGAAGCTACCATCACTCTGATACCAAAACCACACTATAGGCCAATCTCACTCATGAACATCGACGCAAAAATTCTCAACAAAATACTGGCGAACCGTATCCAAGAACACATTAGAAAAATTATCCATTATGATCAAGTAGGCTTCATCCCAGAGATGCAAGGCTGGTTCAACATACGAAAATCTATCAATGTAATACATCATATAAATAAACTGAAAGAAAAAAACCATATGATCATTTCATTAGATGCTGAAAAAGCTTTTGACAAAATTCAACATCCCTTTATGATAAAAGTCTTGGAGAGATTAGGGATACAAGGGTCATACATAAATATAATAAAAGCTATTTACAGCAAACTGACAGCTAACATCAAACTAAACGGAGAGAAACTCAAAGCCATCCCACTTAAATCAGGAACACGACAAGGCTGTCCACTCTCTCCATACCTCTTCAATATAGTGCTTGAAGTTTTAGCAATAGCAATAAGACAACATAAGGGGATCAAGGGATTCGAATTGGAAAGGAAGAAGTTAAACTTTCGTTATTTGCAGATGATATGATAGTGTACATAAGCGACCCCAAAAACTCCACCAAAGAACTTCTACAGCTGATAAACGCCTTTAGTAATGTGGCAGGATACAAGATCAACTCCAAAAAATCAGTTGCCCTCCTATACACAAAGCATATGGAAGCAGAGAGGGAAATCAGAGAAGCATCACCTTTCACGATAGCCACAAACAGCATAAAATATCTCGGGGTAACTCTAACCAAAGAAGTGAAGGATCTATTTGACAAGAACTTTAAGGCATTGAAGAAAGAAATTGAAGAGGATACCAGAAAATGGAAGGATCTCCCTTGCTCGTGGATTGGGAGGATCAACATAGTAAAAATGGCAATCCTACCAAAGGCAATTTATAGATTCAATGCAATCCCCATCAAGATCCCATTAAAATTCTTCACTGATCTTGAAAGGACAATAATCAACTTTATATGGAATAACAAAAAACCCAGGATAACCAAAACAATCTTGTACAATAAAGGTACTTCTGGAGGCATTACCATCCCTGATTTTAAACTCTACTATAGAGCTACAGTAATGAAAACAGTGTGGTATTGGCATAAAAATAGAGAAGTTGACCAATGGAATCGTGTAGAAGACCCGGATCTTAACCCACAAACCTATGTACACCTCATTTTCGATAAAGGTGCTAAAAGTATACAATGGAAGAAAAAAAGCATCTTCAACAAATGGTGCTGGCACAACTGGATGTCAACCTGTAGAAGAATGAAAATTGACCCATACCTATCACCATGCACAAAACTCAAGTCCAAATGGATCAAAGACCTTAATATCAATCTGAACACACTGAACCTGATAGAAGAGAAAGTGGGATGTACCCTACAACAGATTGGCACAGGCGATCGCTTCCTAGGTATAACCCCAGCAGCACAGTCATTAAGGGCAACATTGAACAAATGGGACTTACTGAAACTGAGAAGCTTCTGTAAAGCAAAAGACACTGTCCCTAAGACAAAAGGCAACCCACTGACAGGGAGAAGATCTTCACCAACTCCGCAACAGACAAAGTTCTGATCTCCAAAATATATAAAGAACTCAAGATACTAGACTTTAAAATGCTAATTAACCCAATTAAAAAATGGGGCACTGAGCTGAAGAGAGAATTCTCAACAGAAGAAGTTCAAATTGCCAAAAGGCACTTAAGGTCATGCTCAGCCTCCCCTTAGCGATCAGGGAAATGCAAATCAAAACAACATTGAGATATCATCTTACACCTGTCAGAATGGCTAAAATCAAAAACACCAATGATAGCCTTTGCTGGAGAGGCTGTGGAGAAAGGGGGTACCCTCATCCATTGCTAGTGGGAATGCAAACTTGTGCAACCACTCTGGAAAGCAGTGTGGCGGTTTCTCAGGAAAGTTGGGATCAACCTACCCATGGACCCAGCAATGCCACTCTTGGGAATATACCCATGAGATGCCCGATCATATGACAAGGTCATTTGTTCAACTATGTTCATAGCAGCATTATTTGTAATAGCCAGAACCTGGAAACAACCTAGATGCCCTTCAATGAAAGAATGGATGAAGAAAGTGTGGAATATATACACATTAGAATACTACTCAGCGGTAAAAAACAATGACTTCGCGAATTTTGCATGCAAATGGATGGAAATAGATAACACTATCCTGAGTGAGGTAACCCAGACCCAAAAGGATGAACATGGGATGTACTCACTCATAATTGGTTTCTAGAGATAAATAAAGGTCAGTGAGTCTATAATATGATATCCTAAATAAACTAAATAAGAAGGTGAACCCAAAGAAAAACATATAGCTATCCTCCTGGATATGGGAAGTAGACTAGACTGCAGGACAAATAAATGGGATCTTGGGGGTGTGGTGGGAGGGGGGGTAAGGGGAGAAGGGAAGAGAAATGTGAGAAGGGGAGGGTGGGGGGAACTTGGGGAAACGGGATTATTGGGATAAAGGAATGTTGGTTAGGGGAGCAGAGAAGCACACATCTTAATTAAGGGAGCCATCTTAGGGTTGGCAAGAGACTTGGCTCTAGAGGGGTTCCCAGGTGCCCAGGGCGATGTCTCCAAGCAGTTCCTGGGGCAGCTGAGGATAGGGAACCTGAAATGACCCTATCCTATAGCCATACCGATGAATATCTTGCATATCACCATAGAAACTTCATCTGGCGATGGATGGAGATAGAGACAGAGACCCACACTGGAGCACTGGACTGAGCTCCCAATGTGCCAATGAAGAGCAGAAGGAGAGAGAATATGAGCAAAGAAGTCAGGACCACAAGGGGTGCGCCCACCCGTGGAGACAGTGGGGCTGATTCTTTGGGAGCTCACCAAGGCCAGCTTGACTGTGACTGAAAAAGCATGGGATAAAACCGGAATCTCTAAATTTGGCGGACAATGAGGGCTGCTGAGAAGCCAAGGACCATGGCACCGGGTTTTGATCCTGCTTCATGTTCTGGCTTTGTGGGAGCCTACCCAGTTTGGATGTTCACCTTCCTAGACCAGGATTGAGGGGGAGGACTTTGGACTTTCCACAGGGCAGGGAACCTTGACTGTTCTTCAGGCTGGAGAGGGAGGGGGAAGAGTGGGGGGAGGGGGAGGAGGAGAGGGAGGAGGGGGAGGGAAATGGGAGGCGGGGAGGAGGCAGAAATTTCTGGTTTTTTTCCAATAAAAAAAAAGAAAAGAAAGTTGTGATGAATTTCCCCTGAAAATTTCCTCAAGAAAATAAATCATTACTACTGTGTTATTTAAAACTTTCCTAAATAGTAATATTCTAAACTTATCATTGACCCCATACTAGTTGCCCTCCAAGGAACACCATTCTGTTATTATTATTGGATCGGTGTGTGTGTGTGTGTGTGTGTGTGTGTAGTTTTATTCTTCTGGCATGTTTTTTTCCAAGATGAATGAATCATTTCCTTTTCTATATTAAGTCTTGTTTAGACATCCACCTCTTCAATGAAGACTGAAGTAATATATTTCAAATTACAATTCATTTTCATCCTGTTCTGACTGACTCATTGGTTGCCCTTGTAAATAATTTATATAGCACATACTTTTAAAGATTTTACTATTTTTTATATGGTGTTTGTGTTAGTATGTATGTATGTGTCTATAAAGAGGAAGATTCTGAATCCCATTTGTTTAGTGAAATAACAATTAATAAAATAATATCATGTATGTGTTGAAGTTATTTGAGAACTTTGTATAATTTGTTTTGATCAGCTCCCTGCAGATCCATTCTACTTTCACTAACCCCCAAACTTTGGGTCTATTTTATTAATCAGTGCCCCTGAACTAATTACCTGCACTTGTGCACATACATGTCTACAGGAACAAAAACTAACAGATGAGTAAAGTTAGGAAACAAACCTTTGAGCCTTTGTAGTGAAGCATGTCTTTAATTCATGAACTAGGAAGAAGAGGCAGGCGGTGCTCACCAAGGTCATTGCCAACCTGATTTAGATAGTGAATGCCAGGTCATCCAGGGATACACTGTAAGATGCTCTCTCAAAAATCATAATAACTTGGAAATTAGAAAGAAGATGAGTCTGTTGGCTTCTAGAGGGGCAGGAAATTCTGCTAAAACTTACTTCTCAAGATGTTATCATAGTATCATCTGCATGAAAATTAATCAGTATGGTTTTCCAATGCTGTAATGTCCCCTGTAGGTTGTATGTATTAATCATTTCTTTTATTAATTTGCTATAGGAAAAATGAAATATATCTCAATTTCCAGGTCAGGAATAATAGAAACACATGGTCTTTTTTGTCTTCACCTGAAAATTTTTATTTTGAGAGCTTCTTACACTTGTTATTTAAAATGATATAAAAATTGCAGGAAAACTCTGATAAAATTGACTAAACAAGTTAGAAATATCTAGAAGTTGTATAGAAAAAGGGGAAAGGGAGAGGGAAAGTGAGAAGGAGAGAGAAGAGAGATACTGAGATTTGTCTTATCTTCATGATTTATGAGACACATTCTAAGAAAAATTGCAGATTTCCTGTGGCTTGTAGAGCAACAGGCATTCCAGTTTCAGAATACTGAAAATCACCACCGTTTATAACACACTGGAACAGCCCATTACACTGTTAATTTTTCTTCTAACTGAGTTATTTCCCACTTTTAAAATTCTGTGCTAGACAACAACTTTAAGACAACCCTTACTCTTATAGCTTCAGTAGTCCTAAACATTTATGAAAGGACAAGCATTTATCATGAGCATCCTGCCTTAACACTATTCTCTTGCAGTTAGAAGCTGTTTTTTTTTTTCAGTTACTGATACTGCATAACTTTTGGAAAAAAATGATTTAAAGGTGATAATTTTCTTTTCACACTCAATAAGTGTTTATAAATCAAATCTCTTAGTAACTATTGATTAATTTATTAATTTTAGACATTATTTGATTAAGTCATGGTTAAATAAAGCTGGTGATGAAAAAATAAAATTTACCCTCTTTACATTTGGAAGTTTCGAATGGATTTTTCTCAATACTAAAGATGTGAAGGTGAAAAATAGGACCTTTTGCCCTTGGCCACATGGGTTATGTGAGGGCATGAAAAACAGAGTTCCCAGAACACTTAAAGTTATTTGGACCACAGACTGAGCTAGGAAGAGAAAATGCTGTGGATAATGAAGCAGACAGATGAAAACATTCCTGACTTCAAATGACCTGGCTCTGTCTTACATGGGATGTCTGTTTTTAGCTACTCCTTTAATGATCATTAGAACCCCAGTTTCTGTTTTCTATAGCTAAAAACAATTCACAGTGAAATGTTCCTAAGACAGTAATGGAGTGAGGTGAGCAGGTAAGTCCATGTGAAATAATTCTGATGATGCTGTCTGCACACTTTGGGATTTGTTTGTGTTTTTATATTTATTTATTTATTTACTTTGAAGTTTGCCAGCTTCAAATTCAGTAATTGGAAGTGATTCAAATGTATGTAGTTTAGTGCAGAGTAGAATGTGACAATCCATAGGATACTTTAATAATCATAGATGCTATCACATTGAAGTATTTGTCACAAAGGAGAAGAGAGAGCTATTGCTCATATCTCTATGTATAATCATTAACTTAAAGGTTATTCTAAATAGATATAAACATTCATGAATTCTGCATTTCTCAAGAAGATAACAAAATGATTAACTTGTGAATTCTGTAAAAACAACTGTGAACATAACTGAGGGCACTGTCTAAAATATGCCTGAAGTGAATTGTATAAAACTTACCTTAAATGCTGCTAAACATGAGATAAAGGACACAGGAGATTGAGATTGTTTGACATAAATGAAACATTTAGACCCAATCTCATTGAGTCAGCATTCAGATAGTATGTCATATACACATTCATTTTCTCAGTTACCATAAAATCTATTTCTTGTGATTTTAATGAGAGTAAGAAAGCACAAGCTCAACCCATTTATATTTTCTGTGCCAATTTCTTATGGTAAGCTAACTGACCATTAACCTGATTTTATAACTGGCAATGTTTCTGGTTTTGGGACAATGGTACTTATACCATCAATATAAGGGTCGGTTTCCGGTTTGTAAAACATATATGCATTAACTGATGATGGTTGCTTTTTGTCATTATTGTGACGACTGGGTGTCATCAACTCATAGATGACCATATGTTTTTAGTCAAATCAGGACACTCTGTCTATGAAAACATATCATCTCTGTCTCTTATCTTTGTGCTATGTTTGTGTGAGTGTGTGTGTTCATATACATGTTGGAGCAAATTATTCTCCATCATTCTCCAGTCCACATGGTTTTTAGAGGCAGGATTTCTTATTGGCCTGCAGCTCACTAACTCATGCCAGGTTTGGTGGCCAACATCCCTGGAGATATTCATTTCTTAGCCTCGTCTTTTGCTGGGATTAGAACCACTATGACTATAGTTCTTTACATTTGACCCATGTCCCCAATCCCAAGTATCATGATCTTAAAAGCTTCCCTGTGATACTAAAAGTTGTTCTACCGCAGATGACAAAAAAAAAAAAAAAAAATACTGACCAAGACATTTTTATAAAGACAGGCTTTCACAGTTTGGAAAGAGAAACCCATTTTAAATTACTCTGATGTATATAAGATACAATTAATTTTACTTCTATAAAATAATTTTATCAACCATGTATAATAAAATATACTAATATAGTATAAATATATTGGAAACTGATATGATGTGGGAATCCATTCTGTATACTGTGAATATGTTTTATTACCATTGGTTAATAATTAAATCATTTTGAACAATGGCTTATCAGAGTAAAGTTAGTGAAAAATCAGAGCAGAGATAGAGATGGAGAGTAGGCAGATTATAAGAGATACCATGTAATTGCTGAAGGAGAAAGACATTGGTGCCTGAATCTTTCAGGTAAGTCACATCCTTGTGGTGATACACACATTAATAATAATGGGTTAATTTAAGATTTAAGAAGCTTGAGGTAATAGGCCAAACAGTTTTGTAACTAATATAGTTTCTGTTGGATTATTTGGGTCTGGGCAGCTGGGAAATGAGTGAATACCCTCTGTTTAGAGTAATAAATTATTTGCTTTAGTCAATTAAAGTATAATTATTTAATCTAGAAAGGCAAATAATGATTGGAATTTGTGGTAAAACTTTAGGAAAAATAGAATTATTAACAGAAATTACAAGAGTGTGGTGACTAAAATAGCAGTGGATGGAAACATTATAAATAATTAGAGATAGATGAATATTAATGGTATTAATCTAAAGACTTACAATTGTACTTTTTAACACACATAGCTTCCTTTTAAATGCAGAATTAACAATTTATTTAAATTTAAAGAAGATGTTGCTTGTCAAGTGATCTTTAGTTGTGTCCTTGTTTTTCATAAATATTATAAAAAATTTATTTATTTATTAAAAAACGTAATTTGTAACTTAATTGCTTTTCGAGAGGATCATATATCTAAGATATAAAAGAAACTGGTATGATGTTTGATCATTGAATCATTAATGAATTCATAATTTGGAACATGATTCGGAGGAGTGCTGTGGAAACTCCTTCAGCCAATAGAGTCTAAGATACCAGCCCACTTGGACATGGTCACTTATATTATAAATGCAACAATAAGGCTTGTGTGCTCTCCTTCCACACTGATGGATTTGGTTCCTGGTTTCCATTCACACAGAGGAGTGTGATCTGTGAGTCTACCCCTAAATAAATATTCCTTTATTATATTCAATTCTGAGCTAGTGTGGGATTACTTTTTAACATCCATCTTCACCATGTAAAACCTGAGAAAGCTTGAAAAGGAATGTTAGACACAAAAGAACAGAATTAAGCATGGCTTCTTTGTATTCAGGATTTTTTAGATGAGCTCTATTTGCTGGCGGCAAGCAGGGGCACCACAGCTCCTTTCAGAGAAGACCTTGGGAGAGGGCTAAAGGGGAGGAGAGAGAGCAGAGAGGGAATCAGAGAAAAATGTATAACTAAATAAAAATTGATAAAAAAAAGAGAGGTCTTCCTAATTCAATGGTAGTAACATAAAACAACAACAACAACAAAAAGAGTGGTTTCAAAGCAGTGTTGTCCTGGTTCATGTTGCAAGCATGAGCATGAGCTCTGGATCTTTCAGGAGGGCAAGCACTTATATGTGGTATGTGAACAACATGTTATAAATTCCTTAATTGTGACACAGAACCACTTCTACTCCGAATCTGGTGTGAAGAGAATGGCTCTCACTCAGAGGCCGTGGAACATGCTGCTGCCATGTTGGACTGGGCAGAGTAATCAGTCAGAATCATGAAGTTGGTCCTAGTCACACCTGCTTAATCCTTAGGAGAAAAAAAGTGATCTTGGTCAGAAAATAATTAAAGATAAACAAAAAAGACAGATTCAGATAAAAAAAAACCCTCTGAATGGGTCACAGTGTTGGATAAATGTACATAGGCTTGAGAGAGAGAGATGGGAAAAAAGAGTAAAGAGACAGAAACAGTAAGAGTAATATAAGAGTACAGACAGTCATAGTTTAAAGGAATAAAAATGATAAAATAAATATTAAACTTGTAAAGAAATTAATAGAATAAGAAAAATCACCCACATAAAGATGAAATATACACAGAGAGTCAGGATTATGTATGTTATTGTGTTTTATTTAAATTTTTTGACTGTGAATGAGCTAAGTACAGAGACATATTTGATTCTGGGGGCTGCTAAATTAAGACAACATATGTATTTTAAAGGTATCTTGACTTCAAAATTTGGGTCTAAGAATAAGTTGCTTTGGAAAATAGGTTCAGCTTTTATTTCCACAGAGAATGAGAATCTGTGTATTCCTTCCAGGCTAATGTGGTTTGATGAACCAAAATCTCCTGAAAGGTCTCCAAGGATCCAAAAACTATGTCACCCACAAAACAACAGGGAACAGTTTAGAGAGAACTATGCCCAAATTCCCAAATATTGTTTATAAATTTTTGTTTACATTTAAAGGGGGATATGCTATAGAGATGAATACTTTGCAATGGTATGGATCAAGGTCTATTGATACAAATTTAAGGTCAATTTTGTTTTACACACACACACACACACACACATATATGTACTCTTGATTATATTATATATATCCTCTTGATTAAGGTATTGTGTTTGTGCAACTCAGTTAAAAATGCAATGTATCATTAAGAACTATTGGTTAGTAATAATCTATCATAGTCAAGCTTGTAGAGATCTTTGGTTTTTTAGATGTACAACAATGTATTTCAGATGGCTAGATATTATTCAGTTCTTTCAAAGACTATAGAATATGGCATTTAAAATGTTTTAAGAATTCAGATTTTCCTGACAATAAGACATGTCTGCTACTGGCAACACCAATTACCTCAGGAGGATGATGGACATCTAAAAGTCTCCTTATGGAGTTTGTTAGCCTTTGGGGAAGAAAAACTGCTCTTGCCTGGACTGCTTAATGTTATGCTGTATGAACTGGACATGTAGGACTCACAGGAAAATGACTGCTGAACTTGCCTAAAGCTAAAATGATCCTTGAGGATTCCTGCTTCACAAAAGAGTCTGTCAGACATTCTGCAGAACATAGAAGAAAGTAATTGGCAGACTGCCAATATAGGTGGAATGGTCTTTGATATTTCCTGCTTCATGGAAAAGTCTGCCAGATACTATGGACCTGTAGGATGGTAATGGGTGTTCCAGTGTTTAGAAGAACTTTGGGTAGCTGTTCAGGCAGCATGATGTCTCTGTATTTTCTAGAGTTTTTGAAGTTGCCTACAATTCCTGTTTACTTAGGCAATACTATATCCTTCCAGAGTCTTTGATGGAATTAAAGAATATATAATTATAGTTTTTCTCAATTATGATAAAAGATAAAGTAGATATAAATATTGTAACTACAAATATTGCTGGATACCTGTTTTGTTATATGTAATTTTACTGTGTTAAACTTAAAACCTTCCTTTTTATTTAGATAGGAAAGGTGAGTTGATGTGGGTAGTCCTTCTGTATATGTGTTGCTTTTACTGGTTAATGAATAAAGAAGCTGGTTTTTCAGTGAAAGGGCAGAGTAGACTTAAGTGGTAAAACTAAACTGAGTTCTGGGAGAAAGCAGGCAGAGTCAGTGAGAAGCCATGTAACCACCAGAGGAAACAGATGTTCGAACCTTGCTGGTAGATCACAAGCTCGTGGTGATGCACAGATGAATAGAATTGGGTTACATTAAGATATAAGAGATATCTAGAAATATTCCTAAGCTATTGGACAAATATTATTGCAAATATATAGTTTTGTGCATTTATTTTGGATTTGGACAGCCAGGAATGAATGAGCATCCTCTGCCAACAGAGGAGAGAGAAATTAAAAGATAGTTTGACCAGATGAATTAAGTGACTGAGAGCATTTCTTTCAATAGTGTTTGCTTTTCATGGCCCTTTCTGTTGTCCTTTGTTTTCCTGGCTGTCTTGATATAAATATCATTTCTTCATCCCACCCTTATGTCATGTTTCAGACTTTTTACATGACTAAACTTTATGGGTTTAAATAACTAGGTTTGAAATCTTTCAAGTAAAATACATTTTTTTCTTCTTTAAGTTGTTTGTTCCTGCTAGTTTTTCACAGGGATAAAAAGTGACTAAGACAAGAATAAAGCATGAATAACTCATAAATGTAGTGAAATAATTAGAGGCTATATGATGATAATGTGCTCTGTACAATCTGTAACACCCCGTCCTAGCTGGAAAAAGATAATAAGATATGTTTCTGCTGTAGGAAGGAAATGGAGAAAATGATTTTATAGGATTCTAAAATGGAAAAGAAAGCTCTGGGATCCTGGAGATGAAATTCCAACAGGAAGAATGAGGAAAAGATGTCCATGTGAAGCAGAGAAAATTTGATTAACGCACAGAGGACAAACCATGTACAGATCATTCTGATGTGCTGAATTACTGATAACAAGATGTACATAAAATGCTTAGAGTAATTAATTTAATTTCCAAATCCAGTTTGCTTTGTCTTATATAGAGAACAGTGTATATTGATGAATTTAAATGATTAACAAGTGAGAATGCAGGTGCTTAGTGTGGAAAAAATAATGTTAGTGGCAGAAATATGCTCTATCCTGTTACAGTTCTTCAGTTTGGTGGACGACAGACACATTACAGGAAAGGAAGAACTGAAAAGCATTTAATAGTTCTGTGCCAAAGTATTTCTTCTATAACCACTGGTTTTGAACAGGATGGTGGCAAATTAAGTCCGTTTCTCCATTTCAAATCAGTCGTTCTTCAAATTTCTTGCTGGTATATAGAATCTGCCTAGACAAAAAAGACAGAAGCAGATCATATAGCAAAATAAAGCATGAGTGCAGTGAGCACAGAGAAACATTAGCAAAGAGATGTTTATGAGTTTGTAATTGTGGGTACCAAACTATCTCCTGCATTTGTTAAAATGTAATGATAGGTTGTGCATGGCTGTATGCCCTTATCATACTGTGTAGCTCATGATTGGACAGCACAAATCCCTTATTTTCTGATGCACAAGGAAAATCATGTTATTTCTTGCATGAGCAATTTTGTACTTCATTGCCCCTAATTGCATGCTTAAGCTTCATTTCTTAAGAACTTACAATGTCTCAGAAAAAATAGGTCAATATGTGAGATCTTGCAGAAAAATGAAGGAGAAAAAAATTAGATCTGCTGCTTGAAGGAGCAACTCATTTAAAACCGAAGCCGATGCATTGAAATTAAATATAAGCCTAGCTTATAGGCAATGCAAAAAGAATTTCATTACTCAAAAGAGTGGTTGAAATAAAAAGCAACAAACTGCCAAATTCAATACTAAAAGAAAAGTAGTATAAATCAATTCAAAAGAGATATAGATCAATTCATAAAAGAAAAAAATATTACCATTTCCTTTATTTCTATGCCAAGAATAATATCTAAAACCTCTTCTTTAGATATTTTTGTACTTGAAATAACTTTGAATTGCTAAAATAATAACCAACATTAATGACTATATTTAAATTTGCTGTATTTATTAAAGACACCTTTTCCCCTTTTGGTTTATTTGAATTCTATTTTTCGAAGATCTCTAGCAGGGTTTTATGTATTTTTCTGACATTGAGGGCAAAGGTCAACCAATAGCTATTATTCTCACTTCTTAAGTACTAAATGATTAATGAGAATATATATATATATATATATATATATATATGTGTGTGTGTGTGTGTGTGTGTGTGTGTGTGTGTGTGTGTGTGTAATAATATTGTCCAATAGCATGTTGGATATTTTACCTACTAACAAACTGGGAAAAAAACTATTCCACAGTTTATAAACAAATGAAATTTTTAGAATTTCTTCATAAACACAATGTGTTATGTTATATGTTTGACATTTTGCAAAATAAAGCTATAAAATACAACTGATCTCAACTGTTTCTGTAGGGTACATTCAACTTATACCAGGCTCCTTATTTGCTATTTAAGCATAAAGGGAAATAAAGTGTCTAAGGATATTTTAGGAAGTTTTTATTGAATAGCAGATCGTAGTACTTTCAGACAATTATGTGGGCCATTGACTATCCCTGTACAACTTACATAAAGAAGCATGAAGATACCTACATGAATATATAATATTATCTAGTATATACATATTATTAAGTATAAAAATTTATTATTATGTTTATTCATAATATTAAATTCTGGTATTATTGACAATTGTGACTTTAGATTTTATTGTTAGTCCACAGAATATTGTAGCACTATGGAAATGTGTTCAGTGCCTTAGAAACGAATGATGAAGCTAGCATCTTTAACTAGCATCAAGTTTTTTTTTCTCTATAGCTCTTAGCTCTTTTGAGGACTTGCAATCTAGCTCCCAAATAAATCAGAAATGGAGGCTTAATTCTCCTCCCTTCACTCTCCCCCCCATTTATTTTGTTTATTCAATACAAGGTTTCTCTGTTAACAGTCCTAGCTGTCCTTGAACTAGCTCTTGTAGACCAGGCTGGCCTCAAATTCATAGAGATCTGTTTGTCTGTGCCTTGCAAGTGCTGGAATTAAAGACATGTGCCGCCACCACCCGGCCTGGAGACTTATTCTTGATTATATTGCATTGCCTTAACTTAGCTTGTTTCTAACCAGTTTTTCTTATCTTAAATTATCATGTCTACCTTTTGTCTATGAGCTTTTATCTTTCTGGATTCCTGTATACCTTTCTTTACTTCTACTCCATGGCTGGCTGTGTAGCTGGGTGATTGGGCCCTGATGTCCTCCTCTCCTTGTTCTTTCTTGCTCTCCCTTTCTTCCCAGATTTCTCCTCATATTTATACTCTCTGCCTACCAGCCACACCTATCTGCTCTATTTCTTTGCTATTAGTCTTTCAGCTCTTTATTAGACCCACAAGTATTTTAGACAGGCAAAGTATCACAGCTTCATAGAGTTAAACAAAATGCAGCATAAGCAAAAGTAACACAACTTAAAATAATTTTCTACAACATTTAAGTATTGAATATTTGCCTTCTATAGACTGATGTTTGTTTAAATCACCAAAGACTAGTTATATGTATTTTATATTTTAAACTTCATTTAAAAATGAAAATAATAAAGAAGAGCACACCAATGCTCTTAACTAACCATTGAACAGAAAACATCTCTGAAAATAACGTCCACAAATTGGGTCAGTGTTTGAATTGGCATAACCATATATTTTTATTACAATTAGGTCCATAAATTATACCACTTTTGTTTCAGTATTAAAACCATTAGTAGAAAACTAACAATTAATGACTTTAAAAAACCTCTGTTTAAAGACAACTCAGCAGTCATGTAACTGATATACTAAAAGAAATGGAGATGGAAAAAAGCAAAAAGAAATAAATATTTATAATTAGAATATAAAAAGGAAATATTAATTTTAAATACATAAATATGCTCTTTTGTGACCATCAAATGCAAAAGATATTTCAGTACATTTAAAATATCTTTTTTTTTTTTTTTTTTTTTTTTTGGTTTTTCGAGACAGGGTTTCTCTGTGGCTTTGGAGCCTGTCCTGGAACTAGCTCTGTAGACCAGGCTGGTCTCGAACTCACAGAGATCCGCCTGCCTCTGCCTCCCAAGTGCTGGGATTAAAGGCGTGCGCCACCATCGCCCGGCCATTTAAAATATCTTGTGTGTACATTGTATTGGCTACTTTGGGTAGAGGCAATGGTTTTTGGTTATGACTGCTATAATGAAGGAATTGAACAAGTAAAATGATCTGCATTAGTAGACCCCTCTTATGAGTGAAAAGGAGAATGTCTCCCAGAGTCTCAAATGTTAAAGCAGTGAGTGACTTTTGGATGCTAGTGCTTCATTACCTATCTAATAGATATAGGGTATTGGGACTATGCCTCTATGGATCTCTCCCTCACTCCTTCTGTCCCTTCCCCATCTCTCTTTCTCTCCCTTTCTCTCCCTCTACTTACCCTCACTATCTCTCCTTTGCTTCTTTCTCCCCCTCTCTCTGAACTTTGTCAGCAATGAATTGAAGAGCAACTTTTAACTTGTGCCTTTTTTACTTTTGTGTTTGACCCGAGAGAATGAAGGCATAAATGAACTGTCTTTAGGTTGGAAAGTAAATAAATCTTTAATTATCCCTCAATTATTTTGGTTATAGTGACAAAACATTGTCAGTTATATCAGTTTACAGTTGATAAGCTAAAAATTCAGTGAGAAATGGGATACTTCTCTTTACTAATAGTTTTTTTCTCTTGCTGAGTAGCCTTTCTACTTAAAAATAATTCACTATTTTATAGAAGACAGTGATTTCAGTGGACATTAAAATTCTACCTTGCAAGCTTCATTATCTCTTATCCTTTCCTAGCATATTCAGTCTGAATCCTAGTCCGCTCAGCTGTCTCACTACCATGAAGAGCCTTAACAAAGTTCCTCTGTACACTAGCCTCCAGCTAGGATTGACAGTGAGAAAAATTATTTTTCATATTCTTTGTAGGTTACATAATGCTTTCAAACACTCATTCTCTCTCTCTCTCTCTCTCTCTCTCTCTCTCTCTCTCTCACACACACACACACACACACACACACACACACACACACCTTCACTGGAAACATGTTAGCTGAATATGTGATTGGAAAAGAATATGAGGAATAGACTAGTTGGTGGCATGTGTACAACCAGGAAGTAGACAGCACTCAGATGAGATAAATCTGGACCCTAATAGATATTCATTTGTCAAGAATATATTTGCAATCCAAAATGAGAGAGTGATAACTTATTATTAAATGGTACTAGATAACTCAAACTATTATTGATGGTAGTCAGATTTCTGTATAATTTGTGAGGTGGGATTTGAAATAGAGTAACAGACCCTTTAAAAAAGTGATTAAGAGCCGGGCGGTGGTGGCGCACGCCTTTAATCCCAGCACTTGGGAGGCAGAGGCAGGCAGATCTCTGTGAGTTCGAGACCAGCCTGGTCTACAAGAGCTAGTTCCAGGACAGGCTCCAAAACCACAGAGAAACCCTGTCTCGAAAAACCAAAAAAAAAAAGTGATTAAGAATGGATTAAGAATGTTCACACAGCAACAACTAAGGAGAGGTGGGGAGAAATTGTGAGGAGTAAAGGGAGGCTAAACTGTAAACAGAATATATTATGTGAGAAAATATTTTTGATAAAAAGAAAAAATAAAAGATTGTGGGTAGAATGCATCTCTTTAATGACACTGAGGAACTTAGAAAAATGCAGAAATACAAGAAAATTTAATTTTCAATTGCAGAGATGGATAGAAAATCCTAAAGCAATTACATTTTTTAATCTATCAGCTGTAAAATTAATCAAACTCTGAAGATTAAGAGTCATACAGAGAGTTACATACTTTCAATTTCACAGCATTAGAATCTAACATTGTGTGAAAATGGAGCAGAACTTGATTTAGGAAATGACATGTTTATAAATACAACAAAAATTAGAAGTATATCTATTAAATATTCTTCATTTATGCTTCAAGATAATGTTTATATCTTAGAAGTGCCTCCTGGTATTCATTGTCATTGATCCTTTAATGAGGACTGAAGAGTACAGGCATGTACAGGAGAGACCTTGTTGTCAAAGGTCAATGTCTGGTCTTACAGAAATTACAGCAAATAAGAGATAAAGTTGAACTCAACTTGATTTACCACAATAGAGAAGGTGAATTTAAAAGTTTACCTTTTCATATTACTGAAATCTGTCATAAATAACATTCTATTGCCAATGAAGTTAACATTCTATACCAGATACTACATTGTTTATTTACAATATTATTAAGTAATGAGACAAATTCATGTTTATTACATAGTGGGTCCAAAGAGCAGCTTTTGACCCACTATTAAGTGTGGAACAGACAGAGATAATCTGTCAGATGATCCAATAGCATATCATGGATTTTGACTCTGAGATCCTGGGAACATTTCTTTTAAAGGTACAAACCAGCTGAGTAGTGAGCATTCTACAACTGTTACTACTCCCTCCTTTCACAGGAAAGATCATATGGAAATACTTAAAACAGTCTCACTTGTTTCTCTCATGGCTAGGAACAGAATAAATCAAAATGTATAAAACTTGGGGCTGGAGAGAAGATTCAGTTGTCAAGCACATGTCTTACTCTTCAAAAGAACCTCTTTTCAATCCTAGCATCCACTGGGTGTTTACCACTGTAATTCCAGCACCAAGAGACTCAACAATTTGTTCTGGAATACACTGACACCTTCACTCACACATGCACAGCACTACAGATATAAATACATGTACACACAATTGAAAAATTCAATTAAATTTTAAATAATGTATAAAACTCACACCAAGTTCATTAACAAAGTACTGATTATACTGTTTTATGTGAAAATATCAAGCTTTATTTGCTGTGAGCTATTTGACTAGTACATATTGATTGATCCTTATGAACATCTGCATAATTTCACAGGCAAGATAAAATTCTCCTTCACCTATGGCCAGATGCTATACTCAAAATAAATTTATAGTCCATTTCTGTATGGCTGGCATGAACTATTTACCAGACAACTGTAGTCTAATTGCTAACTTATTTTCCCTCATCAATTACTGAGTACTATTAGACACAGTCCATGGTACTGATCAGTGGTCTTACATTGTCATTCAGGTCCTGCTACTCTTATCTCCTGTTCTTCGCCATGGTGTTCTCAGAACCAAACTCAATTACCTTGATATTCCTATGGTAAAAAAGTAGCAAGTTTTTTTAGCTATCATAATAAGACATATGGATGCTTAAGAAAAAAGTAATTTCACACAATAGTGAAAAAGAATGGTAATATTACATTAAGTAAAGTTTGAAAGGTCTGTCTGTATATTGTTTTTAAATAAAAAAGATAAATTTGTGCACATTTTCCACCTTCCACCTAGAACACACAGGTAAAAATGAATTTGAGTCGTCATTTTTGGATTTGTGATGTGTGAGAACTCACATTTACATGGGTTCTCTCATTTAACTGCTGGGAAATTTCTGAAAGTATCAGCAGTAACCAAACAAACAAACAAATAAATAAAACTAATAGCACATTCACTAGGAAAACAATGATATTACTGTTATATGTAAAAATATTAAGCTTCATTTGCAGTTGATTATTTGACTACTGCAAAATGCATTGTGATCTTAGGTAACTTAAGACCATGATACAAGGTATTGGGAATTTTCATTTAGTGGACAAATTAGGATAAAAATTCTTTTCATACTAATATTTTTTCTCATCTCTCCTGCTGCCTGTTCAATCCATTCAGGAATGAAAGAACAGCGCATCGATAACGGGGAATAGGCAGTTTTTATGTAGGTATTTTTACCTAAAGAAGATTGATTTAGATGACACCTGTGAAGGTTAATCCTTATTGTGAACAAGATTAGATTGTGAGATGCTCTGGAACTGGGGGCATCACGATTCTGGCTGAATGTCTGCAGACATTTATAGAAAAGTCAGTATCTTCTGACTTTGGAGACTCGGCAAGAGAAAAAAATGAGAAATGGACAGTTAGCTAGCACAGACGTTTCCTCCCCACTGCCCTTCTGTCTGGTGGGAAGCGAGCTGCTCCTCTCAACCACACTTGTTAACACCACAGTGGACTAATTTTGATCTGAGATAATATTTTTAAACAGATTTCCTCCAGAAACATGATATCAGACATGAAACTATTTGATTGACACACTATAAAACTCTTGCTGGGTGACTGAATTTCAAATATAATGGAAATGTTGATTTTTATGACATTATTGTCTGGATAAATTTATTTATTATTTAACAAATTTTCCATTGGCCTTTTATTCAAACATATAGGCATACAATACTCTGTGTCAAGGGTATAGAAGAGTACATAATTTATTAACTTAGTTTGTAAAAGCTGATTGCACAAGAAATCCAGGGCAAATTAAGGTTGGTCGCTCTTAAAGTCAGGCTAAACTTGAACAAACTGAATGCACAGTATGATAGTAGGTTAAGCACAAGGTTTTAAAGGATTTCAATGGGTACTATTAACTTAGCTATGTGATTTCTCATAAGTTCAGTATTTTGGAGTCAAGCTATATTTTCATGAAACCATATCACTCCAAAACATTGTTATTTCTGAGGAATCAATCATGCTGGTTTATAAGAGCTAGTTCTAGGACCAAATCTAAAGCTACAGAGAAGCCATGTCTTGAGAACCCACCCCCACCCAATAGAAATACTACTTGAAAAGGATAATCAGTGATTAAGTCAAAATATATTACTGCCATAAGTCAAGAAATTAGTTTAAAAGAAGGTTTAGTTTTATAATCTTTTTTTTAATCTGGCTTAGTAATTTAAATAGAAGAGACAGTATAGGCCTGGGTATAAAGGAGAGTCACAGTATCCTGGCATTAGAAAAAAAATTGTTGCAGTCTATAAAAATGGAACTATTTTAGAAAAGTTTTTAAAAAAACAGCCTTAAGGAAATGGATTGGCTCTCTTGTGAACTTTGGAGATCTTTCAAATGGGAGGTGTTGCCATCTCATATTAAACTCTTCTGGAGAGCAAAGCCATGTTCAATGAAAGAAGATTATAAAAAAAACTTTTAACACATATAAGTCATTTAACATTGTAAACACTAGACATGTACAATTAGAAAACTCACTGCTTGAAGAAAGGTTTTCCATTGATGTTGTTGTTTTTCCTGGAGAACTTTAAATAGTAGTTGAATGAATACTATCTTTGATATTGAAGAGTATGATGTTAGATGACAGATGAAGAGATAGATGCATAAAGATAGGCTACAAAAGGAAAGTATGATAGAGATAAACGTCAGAGCTCTGGAAACTGTAAGAAGAAGTAGACAGATGGATAGACAGGTGATGGAACAAACAGATATAGCCAAATGTCCCACACACTCCTCTTGAACTTCTTAAATGTGTTCTCTTCCTTTGGAAATGTAAGCATGGAAAGTGGTAGGAACCCATTGCTAAAAGCTTCAGGACTGTACTGCGTATCACCAGTAGGAAGGAGAGATGCACCCTTCTATCAATCAATCTCTTTTTAATAGCTGATATATTTCTTTTCTAGACTAATTTGTTTGGGCGATGGTGAATGAATTACAAGCAGCACACATTGGAATGTGTGTTCTGTCAAAACAGAAGTCAGCTGCTTTCTCCAAGGTGGCCCATGCCAGCTGGCTTAAGAATGACATTGGCTCCAGCTGTGTTTTGAAGCCATATTTCTTGTTTTACTGCCCAATCAGCCGCAGCAGCACTGAAAAGAATGAGTCCAGAAATTACAAAGAGGATTGAATGAATAGAAAAAAATAGGATAAGGCTAAACATTACAATAAATTTCAGTCATGATTCCACTTAATTGATCACATTAGAGACATATTCATGGTTAATAATACAAAAAGCATGATTTAAGCTTCTTTGAAAATTTCTCATATTTATTTCATGTATAGGTATATGCTACATGCTGACAAAGTAAACAAGTCAGAAAAAATTAAGAACAGTTTTATTTGTATTTAAGGCTCAATTAACTAAAAGCATGCTTTGATTTTTCTAAGGTTTAAATATATACATGTAAAGTAAAACCATTTTATTGCTACACAAAGTAACTGATGACTTTTTGAAGTACATTTTACTGCAAATTACTAGAGGCTACCACATCATTTCTGTATGTGGATGTTAAGTTCATGTGTGTGCATGAGTATACGAAGGTCAGAAATATGGAGCAATTTGGGGTGTATCCTTTTGTCATTTACATTTTATTATTAAATTTTAAACAGGCAGGGTCATTCAGTAATTTTAGAGTTAGCAGAATGATATATGATGCACAACAAGTCCCACTAGTCTGCCTGTCTAAGCCATTACAGTACTGGGCCATAAATTTATGCCATAATGCTCTATGCTTTTTATGGGTTCTGGGGATCTGAACTTGGGACCTTGTCCTTGCATAACAAGAACATCATGTGCATGCCTTTAATCCCAGCACTCAGGAGGCAGAGGCAGTCAGGTCTCTGTGAGTTTGAGGCCAGCCTGGCTTACAAGAACTAGTTCCAGGATAGGCACCAGAGCTACAGAGAAACACGATCTCAAACAAACAAACCAAAAAACAACAAACAAACCAACGAAAGAACTTCACCTACTGAACAATTTTTCTGCCTCCATCATTTATTAATTTTTATAATTGCCTAATGCTCTTGTCATATATTACAGCATTGAGCACTGCATGTCAAAACCTATAGACATTCTTACTATTATAGAATAATAGGCAGTAAGAGGCAAAATAAACAAATAAACAATCAAACAAATAAATAAGAAAAGAGTAATGCTAGCAACAAATAATTGCTAGAAAATAAATGTTACTCCATGAAAAACCATATGAAATAATATATTAATAAACTCTTTTGAGTTCTCAGAAAATTGTTTAGACATATGAAGTTTCTCATACAGCCTAACTTGAGTGAGAAATACCACGTAGATAAATAAAACACAAATGACAAATAGAGATGTCAGTACAGAAAAAAAAGCATGGGGAGTGTTTTATATATTTGACAGAAGTATGGAAAATAGAATAAATACTAGGGAGGATTTTTGATGAAGTTTGAAATTAAATGGGCAAAAATGTAATGGGAATAGACAAAAGGAATAGAATCATGAATTAAGGAAATAAAAGAGGTAATATTGTAGACAAGACTAGGGCCTAATAAAATGGAAACATGAGTTAGATAGATACACAGATTTGAAACAAAATAATTTATTGTTCCCTTGGGACAGTTCTTGCAATTTAGAGGCAACAGCAGAATACGTGCATGTTGTATATAACATTATACTTTAATTAAAATTAGACTGTTATACAAGCAATATGTTATGAAGATTCTTTCTAGGCTTACTTTAGTGGTTTTTCTCACTTAAGTGATTTCAAAGAGTCTTTTTAATAGCTTACATACTTGTTCTTCATATTCACACAGACATTTACTTATTCATCTACTGTACAATAGGTTCATCCATTCAACAATGTTTCATAAATCTCCTTAAATCCAGGAGTTAATTGTTAGAGATCTACCTGGGAATACAATGATCCAGATGTTTACTTCCAGATAGCTAACTTTTCTACATACAGTTGTATCCATATTACCAGTGATAATACAGCAAAGAGGAGTGACTACCTTTCCCCCTAGCAACCATCAACTGCTAATAGATTTATCTCTAAGATTAGAGCCTAGAGGTCTTTTCAACTACATTTGTGTAACTTTGACTTGATTATGTGCCCATCTTGTACAGCCAACCAGAGGTGCTTTAATCCAATGCATGGTGTAGTCATGTTGTGCCAGAAGTATGAATTTTACAGCTCTCCTTCACATTTTTCATCTTTTACATTATTTCTTTTTTTTTTTTTTTTTTTTGGTTTTTCGAGACAGGGTTTCTCTATGGTTTTGGAGCCTGTCCTGGAACTCTTGTAGACCAGGCTGGTCTCGAACTCACAGAGATCCGCCTGCCTCTGCCTCCCAAAGTGCTGGGATTAAAGGCGTGCGCCACCACCGCCCAGCCCTTTTACATTATTTCTAACCAATATTTTTTTTTTATGTTAGATCCCATAATTTAATTTTGCTTTTGTATAAAATTTAACTGTTCATGGAAACACCTATTAACTTCATCACAAACAATATGATTGAAAATCTAAATATGGGCCTGCAGGTGAGATGCTGTTGAGCCAAATGACTCTATGGTCAGTTATCCTTTATATTTTAAAATTGGAAATACTTTCGATACTGTGAATTTTGATTTTCCAAATGTTCCTGAAAAGAATAATTGAGCCCATCCTCTGGTTGTTGTTGTTGGCTTTGTTAGTTTTTGAAAAGCACAGTCTATCTGTCACAGAAGTGCCCTCTTCTTCTGGTGAGGCAGCAGTCACCCACTGTGGGACCTGTGGTTGGTACCCTCCACTCAAAGGCATTCTCTCTTCCCATGAACAGAATGAAAAGAAGGGGCAAGAGTCAACTTTCCTTGTTTCATTGATTCTTGGTGCTTTCACTGTATCGTGAATGCCTGATTTTAACCACACAGCAACAACAAACACCAGTATTTATTCTGAAAGGTGTGGATTCCAAGAAGTGGACATCAGCAACTTCCAACTCGGTCTCTAGGAATGATCCGCAGCTCTGAGCCATGTTTCAGAAAAACATTTCCAGCAGTCTGTGCGGGATTTATTCCTATTCCATCGTTAGTAATAATTGCACTTGTTGCTGCAGGAACTTTAAATTCTTCCGCGGCAAACTTCAACACAGCCGTGAACGGTGTACTTTCCGGAACACTGAGAACTTTGTACGGTAGCCGCGGGTCCGACGTCAGCGTGATTTTAAAGGACACCTTCGACATGGTGGAGCCGCCGCACACACACCGCGCCTAGTCGCTCGCCGCGCTTCCTCGATTCTAACCAATATTTTATGATGTACTCAGAGCCTCAGAAGAGGATAGGATGGTTCCACTCTCATACACATATTGACAAGACTAAATGGACCTATGGAGATATTAATAACCACAATAATGGGAAGCAATGAAGTTAGGAGAAAGAGGAACAGAGGGGATTCTGAGGAAGATAATTATGAATGGATATGATCAGAATATATTTTATAGCAAAGATATAAAAATTCAAAATATATTATTAAAATTTTAAAATATATATCAGCCTTAGAAGACGGAAATTAAGAACAGTATTTTATGTGCTGTTGGAAGACATTTAGATCATCATTGTCTTTTGTTAGACTTGGTTTCAAGGTCAGTACTTTTTACTTTAACTGTTAGTTGGGCAAAGTGAACAATTTCCATCTTTCTAGATACAAATTTGAAAATGTGTGCAATATGGTTTTATGTATTGCTTCTCTTCATTGGTTTACTTTGACCATTTTGCCAATATTTTTATTCAAGTAACATTTTTTTAATTTATTTATTTATTTTTTTATTGGAAAAAAAAAATTTCTGCCTCCTCCCCGCCTCCCATTTCCCTCCCACTCCTCCCTCCCCCTCCTCCCCCTCCCCCCACTCCTCCCCCTCCCTCTCCAGCCTGAAGAGCAGTCAGGGTTCCCTGTGGAAAGTCCAAAGTCCTCCCCCCTCGATCCTGGTCTAGGAAGGTGAACGTCCAAACTGGATAGGCTCCCACAAAGCCAGAACATGAAGTAGGATCAAAACCCGGTGCCATGGTCCTTGGCTTCTCAGCAGCCCTCATTGTCCGCCAAATTCAGAGAGTCCGGTTTTATCCCATGCTTTTTTCAGTCAGAGTCCAGCTGGCCTTGGTGAGCTCCCAAAGACTCAGCCCCACTGTCTCCACAGGTGGGCGCACCCCTTGTGGTCCTGACTTCTTTGCTCATGTTCTCCCTCCTTCTGCTCCTCATTGGGACTTTGGGAGCTCAGTCCAGTGCTCCAGTGTGGGTCTCTGTCTCTATCTCCATCCATCGCCAGATGAAGTTTCTATGGTGATATGCAATATATTCATCAGTATGGCTATAGGATAGAGTCATTTCAGGTTCCCTATCCACAGCTGCCCCAGGAACTAACTGGGGACATCACCCTGGGCTCCTGGGAGCCCCTCTAGATCCAAGTCTCTTGCCATCCCTAAGATGGCTCCCTTAATTAAGATGTGTGCTTCTCTGCTCCCCCTAACCAACCTTCCTTTATCCCAATCATCCCGTTGCCCCAAGTTCCCCCCCACCCTCCCCTTCTCACATTTCTCTCCCCTTCTCCCCTTATTCCCCCTCCCACCACTCCCCCAAGATCCCAAATTTTTGCCCGTCAATCTGGTCTACTTCTCATAACCCAGAGGATAGCTGTATGTTTTTCTTTGGGTTCACCTTCTTAATTAGTTTCTTTAGGGTATCAAATTAAAGACTCACTGACCTTTATTTATCTCTAGAAACCAATTATAAGTGAGTACATCCCATGCTCATCCTTTTGGGTCTGGGTTACCTCACTCAGGATAGTGTTTTCTATTTCCATCCATTTGCATGCAAAATTCGCGAAGTCATTGTTTTTTACCGCTGAGTAGTATTCTAATGAATATATATTCCATACTTTCTTCATCCATTCTTCCATTGAAGGGCATCTGGGTTGTTTCCAGGTTCTGGCTATTACAAATAATGCTGCAATGAACATAGTTGAACAAATGTCCTTGTCGTATGATCGGGCATCTCGTGGGTATATTCCCAAGAGTGGCATTGCTGGGTCCATGGGTATGTTGATCCCAACTTTCCTGAGAAACCGCCACACTGCTTTCCAAAGTGGTTGCACAAGTTTGCATTCCCACCAGCAATGGATGAGGGTGCCCCTTTCTCCACAGCCTCTCCAGCAAAGGCTATCATTGGTGTTTTTGATTTTAGCCATTCTGACAGGTGTAAGGTGATATCTCAATGTTGTTTTGATTTGCATTTCCCCTGATCGCTAAGGGAGGCTGAGCATGACCTTAAGTGCCTTTTGGCCATTTGGACTTCTTCTGTTGAGAATTCTCTCTTCAGATCAGTGCCCCATTTTTTAATTGGGTTAATTAGCATTTTAAAGTCTTGTTTCTTGAGTTCTTTATATATTTTGGAGATCAGACCTTTGTCTGTTGCGGGGTTGGTGAAGATCTTCTCCCAGTCAGTGGGTTCCCTTTTTGTCTTAGTGACAGTGTCTTTTGCTTTACAGAAGCTTCTCAGTTTCAGTAGGTCCCATTTATTCAATGTTGCCCTTAATGACTGTGCTGCTGCGGTTATACCTAGGAAGCGATCGCCTGTGCCCATCTGTTGTAGGGTACTTCCCACTTTCTCTTCTATCAGGTTCAGTGTGTTCAGATTGATATTGAGGTCTTTGATCCATTTGGACTTGAGTTTTGTGCATGGTGATAGATATGGGTCTATTTTCATTCTTCTACAGGTTGACATCCAGTTGTGCCAGCACCATTTGTTGAAGATGCTTTCTTTCTTCCATTGTATACTTTTAGCACCTTTATCGAAAATGAGGTATTCATAGGTTTGTGGGTTCAAATCCGGGTCTTCTATACGATTCCATTGGTCGACTTCTCTATTTTTATGCCAATACCACCCCGTTTTCATTACTGTAGCTCTGTAATAGAGTTTAAAGTCAGGGATAGTAATGCCTCCAGAAGTTCCTTTATTGTATAAGATTGTTTTGGCTATCCTGGGTTTTTTGTTATTCCAAATAAAGTTGATTATTGTCCTTTCAAGATCAGTGAAGAATTTTGATGGGATCTTGATGGGGATTGCATTGAATCTATAAATTGCCTTTGGTAGGATTGCCATTTTTACTATGTTGATCCTCCCAATCCACGAGCAAGGGAGATCCTTCCATTTTCTGGTATCCTCTTCAATTTCTTTCTTCAATGCTTTAAAGTTCTTGTCAAATATATCCTTCACTTCTTTGGTTAGAGTTACCCCGAGATTTTTTTACTGTGTTTATCAAGTCATAATACACAACACATTTAGACTTCTTGACAACATTTTCATATACTGCCACAGGAGAACATCAGCAATTGAAATGTTACAAAGTGATGGGTGTAATTATAGTGGCCTGCTTATCATCCATAAATCTCTATTAATCCTTAGAGAAACTGTTGTCTATGTAGCTCCAGTTCTTTCTCTCAAAGTAAAACTCCTTGTCAACTATTCCATGCCTCCTTAAGTGATTACCTTGCATTAAAATTGCAGCTGCATTATTGACCAGTGACCTATTATTGTTCTCCTGCTTGCCAAATGGGTAGGAAGCCACAAGTGGGCCATTTCCATTTCTAAAAGCAAAATTACCCATTATGTGTATCCGACTCATAATAAGTAAATTACTTTGGTCAATTGATTTACAATTTATCTGGGACAAAGTATTAATAGAAATATTAAGAGAAGTAAATTTATCAAATTGACAGAAAGCTCAGAATACATTGCTTTTACCAAAAGTGATCACTTTCTACATCCTGCAGATTACTTCTGTCTGGCTTATTAGATATTTATATTTCCAACAGGTTTGATTATGCTTTGGTATTTAAACACCTGGTTCAGCCGCCATGTCACCAAGAGATTAGAGCTTCCTGCATGTACCAGTAATAGCCCTTTAGTCTTTTGTTGCATGCAACCATGTTTCCTTGCTAGGTTGATTGCTCCTATTCTGCAGCTGGTGGTGAATAATTAGTACAGTAACTATATCAGCTGCCCAAAATGTAAGGAGAGAATGTTAATTGCTTTTCTCCCAACTTTTCTTCCTGAATGCTGTTCTGGACATTGACTATCCTTTAAAAGTAATATATCAAGTCACATTTTTGCAGGCAATGCTAAAAGTGGTTAGGAGTATTACTCAAAGAAGGATACATTAGAATAATAAAAATAGAGCATATTTTTAGGCATATGGATTCTGCTGAACTTGTAATAAAGATACATCTTTCTATAAAATTCAGTAAAAGCAACCCAATGGACTTCAAGACTATAAATAAGTTATTGATCTATGCTTACTACTGAATGTAGACAGGAAATTCTTAACTAATATATGATGTATTTTCTTCCTTATTTTTTCTAGAGTTAAGATGGCAGATGATAAGTTATGATGTATCTGTAAATGTAAAGATGTACTGTCCTTACACTTTACCTTTTCTAGTACCATTGTTGAACAAGTAAATTGAAATTGTTCAGGTTACAATTTCCTTGTTGTGAAAAATGATAAGGCAATAATCTTTTAAGAAGAGACAAATGCACCAAGTAAAAGTTATTATTTGAAGCAAAGGTGATTGTGAAAATATTGCCATTGTTATATGATAAATTGCCATGCAACTGTCAATTATTTGTTAGTAAATATAAGCAATATTTTTTCTGAAAAGCATAACATGAAAAATTTAATGATACAAAATGACAGAAATTTAAGAATTACAAATAGTCCTATTTTTCCTTTGCTTCAATTGGTTTCCACAGTCTCTAGAAAAATAGTCTCTAGAAAAAAAGTATAGTTAATATTTCAGATTCTAACAGAAGACAAGTGAATTCTTGAACATGATCTTTTGACATCTACATAATTGTGTGCCTATTTATATCATTCATTAACTCTGTTAAAACACCTTTTGTTAGTTTTGACTCATATCTATCACTTGTATTTCAATTATATTTACCTTCTATATTTTCCTCACTCCTTGAGCCCTATTTATCTCCCCCCTGCCCCATTTAGCTTTTGGTCTTTACTTTTCAAATGCAGATTTTTCTTGTAAATTCTGTGTACTTATCAATGCCCTATTTTAAAATGTATTATCCTATTTTTGAATTCTCTAACAAAATGATATAGTACTTTATATTACCTTCTTGGAGTTTTCATGTTCTTTTGAGTTTTCTTTAAACTGATATTCAGCAGTGTCTCAATAAAAAATATATTACCACCTCCAAGGGTTCAATGCTCTGAGTTAATTCTATTAATTCCATTAATTCAATTTCCAGACTTAGTCTGTACAATGTTCAAAAATCCTTCTATGTTCATTTCCATACAATACAAGGTGTGACACATTGCTAAAGAAATGAAATGAAATGATTAACCTTAAATTTGGCAAAACTCCCACTTCAGAACTTATAAGTAGGAGATGCCTTGAAATGACCTTTGCCTTCTAATGGATAAATAAGGTTCATAGCTTATTGGACAGAGTTGAGAGAATCATTTCCCTTAGCTCAGAAGCAACGATGCCTGGGACAGCAAAGTTAAAGTTGGCAAAGTTGAATTTCCTTATCCTTGAGAAACTGGAAAAGACTGAAGGTTAATGGAACGCTCCCACATTTTGGGTTCATATTGATAGCTTATTCTAACGAATATTCTTCAAAAGTAACTCAGACAAGATTCATGGGGCTACCATAAGATTACAAGAGTTTTACAGATTTCTACTCCTGGTAATGAGTAGCTGAAGTGAACTGCTGAAGCCAAATTGATCAACAGAACATTAAGTCTCTTTTTCCAAATGCCTATGTTCTTTGAATCAAACAGTCTGAAACAGCACACAACCCCACTTGACCATTTGTACTCCAGTGTAAGCAGATCTAACAGATAGATGCTAAAAACCTCCTGTCCAGTCTTGCGATCCTGGCTAATACTGCTTCTGGAATCCAGGTTCACTGTGGCAATTATTAGGTAAAAGCTTCCCCTTCCTTTATTGCAAGAACATCTTCCCCATGTTTAATAATAAACCTTATTCAAATTCAGAATCCCTTAATTACTCTCAAATTCTGATACTGCTAATCAGATTAGAATTGAGTTTCACCTCAACAATTCTACCACCTCATATAGATTATAATATCTTCTGATTCCTTTGAACCCTTCCAGACAAATCTTAGAACTTGCATTTTGACACAGTACTCTGGATGTCTTATTGGTTACTCAAGACACAAAGGAATTATTTCCTAAGAAAGATAATGTTTAAATAAATACACGTTACCTACTAATGACAACTTAGAACTCAATTGTTCACTTTTGGGAAGTGAGATCTCCCAAATATTCCCATCTAAACATCCCTTTTTCTTAAAACTCCCTTTTCTTCTTCTACCCCATTCTTTTTTACTTATCTTTCCTTTAGTTTCTTTACATACCATTGTAGGCAGAGGCTGCTTGTTTGTTTCCCAGATGCCTGGATGCAAATAATCACACAGAAATTATATTAATTATAGCACTTTTTGGTCAATAACTTACGCATATTTCTAGCTAACTTTTATATCTTGATGAACCTATTTCTATTTTTCTATGTTTGACCATGAGGCTGTGGCTTACTGGTAAAAGTTCCAGCTTTGCAGCTGGCATCTTTCTTTGTCAGCAGCTACACAGCATGTCCCTGACTCTGCCTACTCTTTTTCACTATCTCTTGCCAACAGAAGTTTCTGTACCGCCCAGTTTCATAGGCTTTCAGTCACAAAGAAACACACAGAGTTCTACATTAATTATGAAATAGTTGGCTTATTAGCTCAGGCTTCTTATTAACTAACTCTTACATCTTAAATTATCCCATAATTCTTTTCTGTGTTAGCCATGTGGCTAGGTACTTTTTATCAGTGAGGCATTCTCATTTTTCTTCCTCTGCATCTGGGTAACAATTACAAACTGAGTCTTTCCTTTTTCCAGAATTCTCCTATTCTGGTCTTCCACCTATACTTCCTGCCTAGCTGCTAGCTTATCAGCATTTTATTAAACCAATATAAGTGACAAATATTTACAGGGCATAAGACCATTAAACCCACAGTATACCTTGATCATAAACTTTGTAACAGATTTCCTTTCCCATCTCTTTATCCACTTTCTCGGACTATTTTATTTCAACTCCAGACCCTTAACATCTCATAGTTATCTCAGAATTTTGAAAGTAGTCTATTGCGTGCACAACTTTCATAAGCTGAGTAGCTTACTGTAAACAGATAATATTTTATTTACTCAGAAGTGCTTTGGTGCTATCTAAAATGACAAATGACTTCAAACTGGTCCTTGGCCAAAATGAGACCATACAGTCCATGAGGTAAAACATCTTGACAAATGAACCCTTTCATACCTTCCTGCAGTTATTGGTGAGAAGAGTTGCAAGCTGCTTGTTTCCTGTCCTAGAAAAACATCTAAGGATAAAACATAAAAGTGACTAAAGGATAAGTGGCATCATTTTTATAAAAACATATTCATCTTCTATTATTTGTGTATGACTGTTTCATAAATAAAGAAATAGCATTGAAACTACATGTTTTCTATGGCTGTAGGTGCACTTGCTTCTATGATAATTTAATGTATAAGATTTATATGCAATTACTCTAGCCAATCATCAAGTTTGTCTTATATATTTTATTCTGTCTCTTGTAATTATAACTGATAGGTACTATGGATGTGTCTATCTCTGTCTGTTATATTCATATACTAAGACTTTTGTTATTTTTAAAATAAATTGTATTGTAACCTGACCTTGTGTGTATTTTGTTATTTGTTTTTGGTTTGTTTTCAAGACAGGGTTCCTCTGTGTAGCTTTGACTATGTTGGAACTCAATTTTTAGATCAGGCTGGCCTTGAACTCACAGAGATCCATTTGTCTCTGACTCCTGAGTGCTGGGATTAAAAGCATGTGCTATCATCACCCTGCTATTTTGTCAATCATTAAGAAAATTTCATTTCTCTAATTTTCATTTAATATCTGACAACAATTTTCTAAACAAGCATGTGTCATCTTTTCTTTCTCTTTTGATATTTGCTGACATAATGTATTAAAATCTTATAACTTAGACCAAAATGAAAGACTGTAGTTGTCTCATTTTGAACTTCGGTGCACTTTAAGAATCACAATGAGTGACAGCAAATTTTACACCTCAGTGTACTTATCATTGGAACAGACAACTTTGGGGATTTCTTTCTGGACTACTTACATTTATTTCACTGAATAAGCATAAGACGAAATAACAATGACAGGAAATATCACCAAGTGTGTTGGCATCCTCATTTTTAAGATAAATAGTACTACACCAGGAAATATTTGATTCTTTACTCACAATATAAGAATTGCTTTATTCTATTTTTAAGGTTTAATATAGACATTCATATGAACACATCTTGTTACTTTCTACTTTTAACTCTGTGATTTCTTCTTCTAAGAAGCATAAAGCAATTGCTACATTTCACCAAAACCTTTCAGCACATGGTTTACCTCATTCTATAATAGGACTATCACTTAGAAAACATAGCAAATTCATATCTGGAGTCATATTTGATATATTTGAGCAGTTTATGTTTTTCATTTTTTTTTATTTTTCAACACATAAATATTATTGATCTTAAAAGTGCAAAGGTACTTGAAAATATAATTTGCCCAAAATTATGATCATGAAGTTTGTTAACATAAATAAAAAATTTTCTCAAGTTTTTTTTTTTCTCCTGGAAAATTGACTTGAAATAGTTACATCTCCTCCTTGTTATGATTTTTATTAGGCTTATTTATATGCCTGTTAACTTGTGACTACTCCATGTAGACCTAAAAGTTACTATTGTTTTGCCTAGTGGGACAGTAATTAAACTATTTGAACATTACTGAACAATTGCAACAACTTAGATAAGTTTAATGCTTATTTAAATAAAGCCTTGACTGATCTTAGAGCTGGTGAAGCCTTAAGACATTTTTCTGGTTCAATGACTTTGAAATTTTCCATTTGGAAAGCTGTGAACTCAATGAAGTACAATACAGATGGTTTATATATGATTTTATGTTCCCCAAAAAGGAAAAATAATAATAAAATTTAAGTAATCAATTGAACACTAAAAATAAAGTATCTTATACTATGTGCTTTACAAAAAATTTATAAACAAACAAGTCAACTTTCTTTACATATTAGATCATCAGTTACCATTTGACTGTATCTAAGTTTTGCTTAAAATTAAAGTCAAGTAAAAATATTACTTCAAATTGTGAAATCACACTCAGTATCTTAAGATAGTATAGAAATAAATGCTATAAAAAAGCTTACTAATAGCCAAGTAATGATTTCCATCTCAGTCTCAGCATGAATGCATGTTAATTTAAAGTTAACTGCTGGGCAATGGTGGCGCACGCCTTTAAACCCAGCACTCGGGAGTTCGAGACCAGCCTGGTCTACAGAGCTAGTTCCAGGACAGGTTCCAAAGCCACAGAGAAATCCTGTATCAAAAAAAAATAAATAAATAAAGTTAACTGTAATAATTGAATGTATAATTTCAAGTGGCATCTATACATAAATTTTTGGGGGTTCACCTTGTTACTTAGATTCTCTTGGGCCATGGACTATAAGCTCATTATCTTTTGCTTTACAGCTAGTATCGAATTATGAGTGAGTACATACCATGTTCATCTTTCTGGATCTGGGTTACATCACTCAAGATGTTTCTTTTTTTTAAAATTTTATCCATTTGTATGAAAATTTCAAGATTGTATTTTACTACTCATTAATACTCCATTGTGTAAATGTATCATACTTTCTTCATCCATTCATGGTTGGTTTAGGAGCATCTAGATTGTTTCCAGGTTCTGAATATCATAAATAATGCTGCTATGTGTTGGAGGAGGGGTGAGCCACTTGTTGGTTCCTGGCCACCCGGCTAGCTTAGACCCAAAATAATCACACAGAAACTGTATTAATTAAATCGCTGCATGACCCATTAGCTCTAGCTTCTTATTGGCTAACTCTTACATATTAATTTAACCCATTTCTATTAATCTGTGTTTCACCACATGGCTGTGTTGCAAAGTTTCAGCACTTCTATCTCCTGCAGTGGCTCCATGGTGTCTCCCTCCCTAACCTTCCTTCTCCCAGCATTCAGTCCAGTTTTCCCCGCCTACCCTATCACCAAGCCCTATCAACAGGCCAAGGCAGTTTCTTTATTCATTAACCAATTAAAGCAACACATAGACAGAAAGACCTCCCACACCAGCTATGAACATAGTTTAGCAGATGTCCTTGTAGAATGATTGAGCATCCTTTGTTTTTTTTAATTATTCTGTGATCATTAGATCCCACTCTTGCCAAAGTTATTCTGAAATATGATGCTGATGGTTTCCCAACTAATAATCTATCTCATTTACTCATTAAATCCTAACAATCCAATAATTCTAATGTCAGCTAAGCATTAAGCTATACTTTCTGATTTTGGCTAGTTTCAGTTTTGAAATCCTTAGCAAAGTCTAAGACAGAGACAAAAGACCATCAGATATTTTACTCTCCTGTATGTCCTTTTTGATTCTTTCATTTTGCTAGTAGCATGAACTATATCATATATAAAGTTTACATGGATGCTGTTGGAATGGTATGTGATCTTAAGGGAAGGGGAAAGGAGTGGGGGGAGGGGGAGAAGGGTGAGAGGAGGGGGAGGGAAATGGGAGGCTGGGAGAAGGCGGGAATTTTTTTTCCTTTTCTCAATAAAAAAAATAAATTAAAAAACCTTAACAAATAAAAAATATATTAAACAATATTTGGGTCTACCATGATATTCAGAACAAAGGTATTAGTTACCAGAATAGAAAAAAAAACACATTTTTAATATTTTATTTTTACATTTTATAAAAGATCATATTAGGTGATTGCAGTGAGATAAAGATGAAGTTCTAGGTTATCATACCAAAGAAATCTTGGGACCTAAATGAATGAATGAATTAAATTACTGAGCTCTGATATTCCATTAGTAACTTGGACTTGTATCATGTATCCCCTTATCTTTAATTTAGACATAATTAATTCTATTCATGGAAATAATTCTATATATCCTTCATGACATGTACAAATGACATTTATAATTCTGTATGTCCTTCTTGAACCAGATCATTGAGTCTTTTAAAAACTATCTAAAGATTCTTGTGTTTTCAGAATTGGGGTATTTCAAATGTGACACGGTTTCTTGGTGTATAGAATAAATCAATTTAATTAGAATTAATAAAAGGTGACTTAGACACAGTCAATATAAAAAAGGCCAAAAAATTGAAAAGTTATTTATTTAATGAAGACAACTCAAATGCCAGAGAGTAGTTTCAGCAGATAGTGGAGAGTGAATTCAAGTTTGATTTAGAATTTCATTTTATCCCTTGTTTACTTGTTGGAAATCTATTCTTCGGCATGGGGCCTATTCTGGAAGTCCATTGATGAAAACAGAATTTCTCTTTGCCAACAGAAAGCAATTGGGAATACATTTGATTTGATTTATTTTCTTTTGAGAAAGAGAGAACAAGAGCAAGATTTAGACCAAGAGACATAGAAAACAATGAAGGACACCTACAGTTACTTGGCCTAACCCTTCGAAAACGGTCTGGGACCCACAGAATATAGTTCCAGTGACTAGAATGGAAACAACTCAAGTTCATAGCAGCCAGCCTGCTGCCATTTGGACCTCCCTCTTTAGAGCTGTAGCACGATTCCTACCAGCTGGTCTCAGGCTACAGTCGGACTGCCCAGTACTGACATATTTCAGTGTATAAAAAGATGCCAATACCATTTTCTCTAACTTACTGAAAGAGGGGAACCGAACCTTCCACACTGAGGCTGCATGCTACCGCACTTAAATCAATACATGGGCTCCCTGTTTAACGCTATTGTCTGAGGCAGCACATGAGAGCGATTCTGAATGGACTCACGTGTAATCTGCTATGGAAACCATTTGTATTTTTTTAGCATGTGAAAATAAAGAAAATTAGAGGATTTCTATACAAGTTTCATTTAGTTTTAAGTTTTACTAATTTTTATATGTAAATAAAAGAGTTAATGATTGTGAAAAAGCACATGAAGTTGGGTGGGTAGTAATATGAGGAAGAACTGGGAGGAGTTAGGTGGGAAATAATTAAATATATTATAAGAAAAAATAAATAAAAGATTTTTAAATTCTAAAAATCATTAGAATTTTCAGTATAATGAAAACTACAGTTTCTTGTAATGAAATAAATGGAGACTGGCTTAATAATTATATGGGAATATTTTGAAAATGCAGTTAGAGTTCTTGCTTTTTGAAGTATCTTCAAATTAACAATAAATTTGGCAAACCTGCAAGAAAGATACAAAGTTTAATGCAAAAAATTATAGAAAACACCAGTATATACCCTTTCCCCTTTCCCATTAGGACAGTGATTTCTATCCAATCTGGTTAATCCTTTAAAGTTTCTCAAGGGTCTCAGGAAATTAAGAGCTATTTTGAAGGAAGACACATAATTCCAGCAGACCTAAATTATGATGAATTGTATCTAAAAATTAGTTTTGCTGTTGTTGTTGTTAATGTTGAAGTCAAGCAAGATGCCAGAGGAGGGAAGCAATAATTTTCCTACCCAATTGTATTACCTATGGATCACAATCATGACCTAGCATGATTTCCCTAGGGAGGTTACGCTGACACACAGATCAGTAGTAAGCATCAGTTGTCTAACTGGATTTAAGGTCTGCTTGACGTGAGGGAAACTGGTTCCTGAATCCTGACAAAATACCTAAGGCTACTGAAGCAATGAATCTTGGAGAAGAACCTACTGTTGTTACTTTATTCCATGACTATAGTCCCCAATGCATTCATATTTGACTTCTTTTTATTTACGTTATTAGACATAAAATTAAGATTATTTTTATCTATGACAATTAACATTTTATATTAACAAGTTCTATATCTATGACAATTAAAATTTTATTTTAACAAGTTCTATGAGTTTATATTTGGTAGCTATACCTCAATTTTTTTAACCTAAAAAATATAAAAACAACACTCAAGAAACTAAACACAAATATAAAATTATAAGCCAGCCAAACAATAAATGGGCAAATCATTAAACAAAATGGTCTTAAAGAAAGTCAAAATGGTGGCAAAATACATTTTAAGTTTTCAACATTTTTGTATATCAAAGGAGTATAATAAAAAAATTATTTGTGGTCTCAACCTCATGCTAGAAATAATAATTTACAAAAGGGAAAACCCTTAATCATCCTCCAAAATATATGTTCAATATGTTCATAGCAGCATTATTTGTAATATTCAGAAACTGGACAACCTAGATGCCCCTCAACCGACAATGAATGAATAAAGAAAATATGGTACATTTACACTATGGAGTACTATTCAGTGGTAAAAACAATGACATCTTGAAATTTCCATGCAAATAGATAGAAATATATATATATATATATATATATATATATATATATATATATTTATATATATCCCAGTGTAACCCAGACCCAGAAATACGAATATGGTATGTAGTCACATATAAGCAGATACTAGGTGTAAAGCAAAGGAACATGAGCCCATTGTCCATGACCCAAGAGAAGCTAAGTAGCAAGGTTAACCCAAAAAAATACATATATAGATTCACCTGGAAAAGGGAAATAGACAAGATTGCCTTACAAAATAGGGAGCATAGGGGTTGGGGAAGAAGGGAGAAGGGAGAACTTGAGGGACTGGGATAATCAAGATGGAGGAAGGACATATGAGAGCAAGAAAAGAGATATTTTGATTGAGGGAGTTTTTATGGGGCTAGCAAGAAATCTGATGCTGGAGAAATTCCCAGGAATCCACAAAGAATATCCAGCTAAGAAAATAAGCAATAGAGAAGAAGGGGCCTGAACTAGCCTTGCCCTGTAGTCAGATTGATGAATATGTTAAATATCACCACAGAACCTTTATCCAGCAACTGATAGAAACAGAGGCAAAGACCCAGAGCAGAGTCCTGGGCTGAACTCCCAAAGTTCAGTTGAAGAGTGGGAAGAGTGAGAATATGAACAAAGAGGTCAAGATCATAATGGGGACACCCACTGAAACAGTCTACCTGAGTTCATGGAAGCTTCCAAACTCTAACCAGACAGGCAAGGAACCAGCAGAGGACCAAACTAGACCCTCTGATGGCTGGGGCAGACTATGGGGTCACTGGCAGTGGCACCAGGATTTATTCCTACTTCTTACCCTGGCTTTTGGGAACCCATTCTCTTTGGATGAATACCTTGCTCAGCCAGATATAGTAGAGAGGGGAACAAAGAGGGTTTAAACATATATGTGACATGAAGACAAAAGGCAATTGGGCACCATGAAGATGAGCAATGTGAGTGAGACAGCTCAAGGAGGAAGTCATAGAGGAGGGATCAAAAAGAAAAACTCATCATGTTTGAAATTTTCATAATAAAATTATTTTTTTAACCTTTGGTTACATGGTTCTAAAATGTTAGACAGTTGTCATGACTGTTTCATTGAGTAACATGAGTATCACTGTTTATTAAATGAAGGGCCTAAGTGCCTTATGAACACTACTTATTTCTCAGTAAGCACTGTCAAAATGAATTAATGAATATTTTAACAAGTGTGATGCATAGCTGTTTTGATCTTTGAGTATATGTTAAACACTCAAAACCTGATGTGATACATAAGCAACGATTTTCTGAGAGAAATTCTTGTCCTTTTCTATGTGCATTATATATATATTCAGAAAGGCAAGACCAGCATGCTATGAAGAGTCTCATCCTAACATGTCAAAAACACCAGGAAACAGATCAACGGCTATTTAAATGATTGCTTTTCTCTGAAGGGAAATTTTTCCTAACTTCATTCTGCTTCAATAGACATTGAGAAAAAAAACAAACAAACAAACAAAAACCTACTTTCATCATTAATGTGTTTATAAAAGCTTTCTATTGTCTATACAGAAGCCATTTGGGTAAATTTTTTCCTTGTATGAATTGTCTCACAGTAAAGCTGATGCACTCAGAAACTTTCTAAGACCTTCAAAATTTATTTTTATTGATTTCATTGAGCTACACATTTATCTCTGTTCCCCTCCCTGCCCCTTCCCTCACTTAAAAAATTTAACAAAAGTTGTAAAAAGAAAATTACTAATTATCTTACTGATTACCATGAAATTGACTTTGAGCACTGATTCCTTTCACAAAGATTTCATAGTGTAAAAGAGGAGATTTGGGGAATTTCCTTCCACTATTAGGATCACTGTCACTCTCAGTGATGTTCAAGCTCTGCTTTTTCCTTCATTTTGTAATTTTCTTCATTACTGGTTATTTCTATTAGGGTCTCTCTAGGACAAGGAGGATACTATTTAATATTTCAAGATATATTAGAGCTATAGCAATAAAAAAAACAGCATTGCGCTGAAAGAAAAACAAACATACAAACCATTGGAAGAGTTTCTCAAGTCTGTATTCCATGGCTTTTGATGCCCCTTCAAAGACAGAAACCATAAATCAGAGTTTCTTGAACTTTCAGCTTCTCTCGAGTTCACATCTACCTCTCATCTTTACTCCATTATTGAAACAATTGTGTTGAATTGGACCCAATTGGAAAGCAACCTTCACAGTTCATAGCAGTTTTCAGGACACCTGACTGTTCATGGAGTCTGTGTTAGGATGTTTACATCTACGTGGGCTGCATTTTTCCTTTCATAAAACAGTGTGTATGATCTATGAGGAACACTAACTTCTTTTTAAGAATTTAACTTAGAGCCAAGTCTCTTGCCATCCCTAAAATGGCTCCCTTAATGTAGATATCTTCTTCCCTGTTCCTATATCTGTCCTTCCTCCATCTCCACCCTCCCACTCCCCCAAGCACTCTTCAGCCTTTCCCCTTTCCCTTCTCTCTCTCCCTCTCCTCTTCACCTAGCCCCACCCCCCACCCCCATGCTCTTGGCTCTAGAGGGGATCCCAGGTGTCCACGGGGATGTCCCCAGCTAGGTCCTTGGGCAGCAGAGGAGAGGGTGCCTGAACTGGCCTTGCCCCACTATCACGCTGATGATTATCTCGAATATCACCATAGAGCCTTCGTCCCGAGTCGGACGGAGATAGAGACAGAGACCCTCATCAGAGGAATGGACTGAGCCTCCAAGGTCCAGTTGGATAGTAGATGGAAGGAAAGAGAAGATGAGCAAGGAAGTCTGGACCGGGAGGGGTTGTTCCACCCACTGAGGCAGCGTGCCTCTTCTAATGGAAGCTCATCAAATCCAGCTGGACCAGGACTGAATGAGCATGCAATCAAACAGGACTCTCTGAATGTGGCTGAAAATGGGGGCTGACTGAGAAGCCATTGATAAAGGATTTTTTTTTTTCATGTTTAAGGTATATGTTACTTAAATCACAGATTATTTTCTTTGGCATTTGTGCTACATTCTTTCTGATCAGTTAATAAATGTTCATAGGTAATGAGCTATGATAAATTTCAGTCAGACTCACCTTGGACTGCCTTACAGAAAATAGAATTAGCATGAATGGCAAATAGAAAATACTACTGTTAAAATAATTTGTTATCTGTGCTCTAATAGCAGTTATACTATAGTTTATCTTGAAAAGATTATAATTTTTACAGACCGTGCTGATCTGTATAGTCTGTGCTGCCATTTAGGGACATATGGACATTTAGGGACATGCTGCCAGCTGGGTCCTGACCACTGCCTAAAGTCATGTCTGGGTCCACAAACCTTCAGCATCTGGTGTCTGGGGTTATATCCTGAGTTCCTATTATCACCAAGGACCCTGCAGATGCCCATGGTCTGGTGAGCCTCATGTCCAAGGGCCAAGCTACTGTCAGGGCCATAATGATCTCTATGGCCTGTGGTACCACTGAGCCCATGGTGACATCTGTGCTTAGACTATGCTGATTGGAATTAATGATATGAAATACACAAAGAATCAATAAAAGTTAAAGAAAAAAATCTTTCAACATTTACAGACAAAAAAGTAAAATTTAAACCTTTAAATTTTGTAAGCAGAGTTATAGTGGTGTTTCAGTTGTATTTTAATAAATAAAGTCTGCCTGAAGATCTGAGAGTAAAACAGTTTCACTGGTCAGCCTTACAGACCAGATTATGGTAACACACACCTTTAAAACTAGTAACCACAATGACACACACCTTTAAACTTTTTTTTAACTTTTTTTATTTATTTATTTAACTTTATTATGTTCGTTGGTGTGAAGGTGTCAGATCTCGTGGAACTGCATTTTCAGACAGTTGTGAGCTGACATGTGGGTGCTGGGAATCGAACCCAGGTCCTCTGGAAGAGCAGTCAGTGCTCTTAACCGCTGAACCATCTCTCCAGCCCCGACACACACCTTTAATCCCAGTAGCCAGCCACACTAGTTGACAGAAATTGTGTGGTGCATGTCTTTAGTCCCAGTGGTGTACGCCTTTAATCCCAGTCTTAGAAAGGAAAAAAAAAAATGGGGAGAGACAGCTTTCGGGCAGTCTTATTCTGAGTTTCCTGGAGGTAGGATGACCATTTCAAACTGAGGTCAAGGTAAGAGCCAGTGGCTGGCTACTTGCTTTTCAGGTCTTCAGGTTGGACCCCAATTTCTGACCCTTAGTTTTGATTAGTTGTGCTTCACAATGTATTATCAATGATTGTATTGGGAGTTTAGAAGAAAAACATGTTAAAAGAAATATGGATGTGGATTCATGACTCATAAAACTTCAGAAGGAAACAGGATTCCATTAGGAACTGGACTCGGGGCTATTTGTTTACGTGCTATTTTGGCATCATTCTGGCCATTTTATATCACCTGAACGATGCTGAATTTCAAGGTAATGGTCTAATTTGTTAGGTAGAGAAAAAACGAAGACAGGAGAACCTTCAGGCCAGGGCTCAGAGAGCAGTTAATGAGAACTGCATTGCCAAAAGAAACCCTTTAAAGGTGCACTGGATAATGAATATGTCTATAGTGCAAAATCACACCCCTTGGGGTGCCATATATCAAAGTTTTGAGTTCATTTAGAGAGCAGTGTCCGGGGATGGAGAGAAGACTCTGGTTAAGACCACTGGTTGTTCTTCCATGGCTCTGAATTCAGTTTCTAACATTTACATGGTGGCACAAAATCATCTGTAATAGCATCTGGTGCCCTTATCTGTCATGCAGGTATACAAGCAGAGCATTCATACATAAAATATAAATAAATATATTTAGAAGAAAAAAGTATAAACTGATACGATCATCACACAAAAGTTATAGTAGTTGTGATTTAGAAGGACCATGATAACTCTGACAGCAGATATTTGTACTGTTATTTTGTTTGGAGATGTGATGGATGAAAGATCAACTGTGTCATGTAATCTTGTTCCAGTTTTTGAAAACAACTGACTTCCAGCATAATGAGGGGTTTTAGAGTCATTGCAAGGAATTAAAATGCCATTGTATCAAGCTGAGAAGATGAGCCTATGTTGTCATGCATACTCCAGGCAATTAGAGATGCCAGAACCAGTAAAGTATTTACCATTGAACATCTGCCATTATGAAGTGGAAATAGCCGCTAGAGGAGATGTACATGATGTAGGTGGAAGAGCTAAAAGGGTTGGAATACCTACATATTCATGGTCTAGCCAAGTTGTTTACTAGCCCCCAATGTTAAACATGGAGATGCAGAATTTGATTATTTTCCAATGAACTTAGGCCTTGCTTTTTTTTCTGCTTCTTCCTTCTTAGATTAAGAATGTGTGGTTAGCCACTATATTAGATAGGTATATAGCCTTTCTTTCCATTTATAATGTATCAGAGTTAGAAAATATTGAATCTCTAAGAATACGAAATGTAGTTAACTGTAGCGATTTTAAAGGAGGGCTGAAATGAATGCTTTTTACATTTTAACATGGTCTTGGGAATATAGAGACAAGGATTGTAAGTATATGACTTAGAAGTAAGATGCTTGACTGTCAAGTTGACAACGGAGAGAGTTGCTCTTTTGTTTAAAAAAAATCTTCACAAATATTCAGCTTCAGAATAAATGAATCACATACTCTCAGGGGTCTTCAGTGGTATTTCCATTGTTTTCACCATTATAAGGTTCCTAGAATATAAAAACTAAACAATTACCTATTGACTTAATGAGTATATAATCTTTAGAAGCATAGATGTATTGGGTCAATGAATTTAGGAAAAATTAAAAATTGAATGACAACAATACTTCAATTGTGTTTTAAAAGAAGAATTAAATTTTATGAAATGAAGTGTGCCATTGATCCTTTAAATATGTAATGTAAAGAAGTTTATTCTGTCTTTCTTTTTCAGTTCCGACACACTTGTGGTTCTGAACACTTGTGAATCTGCTATATACAAATTCAATAATTTGTAAAGTATACTTAACTGGTCAAGAAGTTAGACTGTGTTTAATAAGTACAGAATTGTAACTCATAAAGTAATACACAGATATTGTAAACAATGAAATGTCAGCACTAAATGTATTAGTAAAATGTCATGAAATGATATACAGTTTAAGGACTATATTTCATAAATGTAATACACTCTGAAACAACAGTCCAAAGTTGAAATATTATTTGACTCTAGTTACAGAATTTTGTTGAGATTTATAAAAGTAGATTTTTAAATGCAGTTGAAATTAGCCAGGTAAAATGTTATAAATATAGTTGTAACATTACATTTACATGACAAATATGCACATACCACATGCAAGAGAAATCAAATTACTCCCATCTTGTGTAATCTAAATAAATCATCTTTATATTACAATATGTGATACAATTTAGTTCATATAAGCCCTCCAAAATATTTGATAGTCTCAATTTCTATCTTATTTTGTCTTGGGGGGAAAAAAAGAAAAGTACAAAGTAAGATTATTTAATTAAAATCATGCAAAACAAAAAAACGCTAACCAGAATTCAGATACCAATATTCAGAAACAGAATTAGATAAACAGTTACTTATACAATGCTTTGAAGATTAAAATATAGTAATTAGCTCAGGGTTTATGAACTTAAAATCAAAGCAATTAAGTAACATGCTATCAACACTACTTTTAAGGATAAAGGTGTTTTGAATAACTAATGGGGGATTAGAGGTACAAAGAAACAAAACTGTTCTAGCTTTCAAGAGTTTATATTTTATTTAAAAATACTTAAATTAAAAACCACACCGATTAAGAAATGTTCTGTGTGCAAGAGCTCTATTTAAATCAGTGCTTATAAACCAATGTTTATAAATCAACCTTTATAAATCAGCATTTAATTTTTGAAAGATTGATTTACAGAATAAAGTCAAAGATCTTAACAGAAGGCTATATCAGGACCTGCAGTTGAACATGAAACTCAATAAATTCCTTTAAATAGTATGGTTTAAGTTGACATAAACAGACCTTGTGTTGCACTTTATTATACACTATTTCTATGTTAAATTACTGTCACTTCACAACTAAAAACATATTATAAAATTATTCAGTCATAATTTTATTCTGCCATTTTCCTTTTTACAACTAAATCTATTGCAAACAAGGCAAAAACACTGATGTTCTTTATGAAATTATATAAAACTTTATTAAATAAATTGACTGTTTCTAGGGTAAATCAGAAGTTTGATTTTTTTTTTGTTAGATCCTGAACTGAATATTGTACTATGCTTTGTTTCACATTTTATTCCTGGAATATTATTAATAGTAAATTCATAAGTTTTGAGTACATGAGAAGATAATATTTAGAATATTAAATTCATTGGTTAACTTAATATACAAAGAGTAGAATTATAGAAGTTTTCCATTTATTTTCTAAGAAGAAATTAAATTTTCATGCTGCTTCATTTTCCTTTAAATATACAATGCTAAAGTAAGGAAGGAAATCAAGTTGCAAAACTTTCTTCCTGTCTTTTCATTTCTATTATCAGCCTGTGGATGCTCTTCTTTGAATACCATTGCAGTATTGCTGTGTGAGTATCACTTTATTGTGATCTTGTTCACTTTTCCTGCTCTCCTTAAATATAGAAGAGGGAAAAGGTATTTCTACTTAACACCCGATAATTCATTTGTGTGGCTTCTCATGGTGAATTATGGAACACAGTTCCATCCTGTTTTCCCATTCTAGAATGATCATCATTTATCAAAACAATATCTGCATTGATTTCATTCCCATAAAAATATTATTATTTTACAGAGCCTTAATACTGGAACAAAATATCCAGTTAAGAATAATTAAGAAGAATTAGAGGAATTAGTTACTCAATAATTGGCTAAATTACTATCAGACTATACATTTGTTAATTAAAATCATTGAGGTATGCATAAGCAAAGTTACTTGCTTGACCTCTAGGAAAATAATTACTTTTGGCAGTTAGTATATTCAGGTTAGCTACAATGATATATGGATTTAAATATATTTTGAAAGACAAAAACTCATAAATGGACTGCCTTTGAGAAATGAAGTTCATGTCAGAGGTATATAAACCTTGGGAAACTGAAAGATAACCTAACCACTCTGTTCTTTGTATGTCATGGTCAATCATGCTGATATTATTTGGCAGCTTTATTTTCATGTGTGAGTCTCAATAAATTATGGACTTTTTGCTACTCAAAATCCCACAATGATTCTCCATCCTTTTCCAGAAAAATATGGTTAGTTCATTATTCTGTTCTTCCAGACAGTAAATTGTTAACTAATCCAATGTATTTGCTGCTATCCAGGTCCTGAAGATCTCTCCCTAATAACACTTTCATTGCTAATTGTCCAGTAAGGATTCCCACTCTAATACAAGATCTACAATTGTGTTCTATTAATTTGACAGCATGTTAATTTCAGAACGCTATTTGAACTATGGCAATCATGGTAAAGTTGTTGTTGTTGTTTTTTTTTAACCTCTTACTGGTACAAAATATTAATCATACAATATTATTTCTCCTATCTGTTATTACGTGGAAGTTCATATGGCCATTTATCCTCAGTCAGATTGATTTTATTTTCTTGACAAATATTTGTTCTATTTCACCTTCTTCTAAATTTCCCTTATTTCCTCTTAGTATTTGTTATGACCTTAAACTGGAAAGGTCATTATTTTAGATTAAAAATACATAGTTTGCTATAAAATATAAAAGGGAAGGAAACAATAATTCAAATATTGTTTCGTTTATGTACTTTATGAAGTGTATTTTTATATTTTTTTTGTTTTTTGAGACAGGGTTTCTCTGTGGTTTTGGAGCCTGTCCTGGAACTAGCTTTTGTAGATCAGGCTGGTCTCGAACTCACAGAGATCCGCCTGCCTCTGCCTCCCAAGTGCTGGGATTAAAGGCGTGCGCCACCACTGCCCGGCTATATTTTATTTTTATATAAGTATTATAATTTAAGATAAAAATGCATGAGCCATAAAAATTGCTAAATCATTCGAAGTAAATGAAGAAAAAAAGATTAGTTTAAAGGACTTTAAAAGTTATTTTAAAGAGACAAAAATGGTAATTTAAAGAGAAATTAGTCAAAGTCAGAAGTGATGAATTTACATTTGTGCTCAAAAGGTTCTTTAGCTAACAGTAAGTTACTTCCTTTTAAGTGGAAAGGCCCTAAAATGCAAGATATCTTGTCAAGTTTTATTGCTTGTGTTTGGTTGCATTGTCTAGCCACTCCCTACCATTTTCATTCATTTTAATGAAACACCAAATTCATCCTGAAAATTTATTTTCTTCTATCCTACCAATATTCAGTTGGAGAAAACTATTCCCCATTATGTGTTTTAAAAGTGTACCCACTTAATATATTAATATAAATTGAGATTAACTTTATATACAGTTGCTATCCTGTTCTCAATTGTATACCAATGCTGGAGAGACACTTGCTCTAATACAAGTATAATGTGGGGAATAAAACTGAAAATATTTCTACAACTTTATGAAAAAAGCTGTGTACTGCTATTCTAAAACAAATATATAGTCAGCATCATGTTTTCTAAGTTGTCTGACAAAAGTAAATGAAATTCTGAAGCCTCAGAGCATCAAAAGTATTGTAACAACCTCAAGGGCGGAGTCCTGAGGCAAACTAACATGGGAAAAAAATCTAATAAAAGCTTTGGCTAGTCCACCATGGAAATATAGTCATGAAGCTTGATGATCAAACTGTGAACTATACAGGTTCCTGCTATCATGAACATATGCAAAAAGAAAAGGAGAAAACTCTTAATGATAATGATTCATTCTAATATTTATGAGGAAAAGGAGTCTAAACCTTTTCAAGAAAACATGCTTTGATAGGAAGACTCTGGGGACCCTTAATCTGCTTCTAATTAATAAGACTGCTTACCTGATTCTAATTTATTCTGGTGTAAAAGTCACATCTACTGATAAAACTCAGGAATTGATCATTTAAAAACAGAGTGATATACAATGGGATCAAGAAAGTAGAATGGAGCAGGTGGATAGAACAAAGCTCCAATTATCATTAGAGCAAATTGAGGTTGTTAACTAATGATATTCATGAGAAAATCTGTATACATGTAGGTCACCCTAAAATATTAGAAACAATATTATGTCATATGAAAATACTTTCCCAAATTCCAGAATTCATCTAAAGTTTCAGTAGCATTGGACTTCTCTTGATTTATTCTGAAACAACTCATTATATATCAAGAGAAAATTATAGCACTATGTTTTCTTTGACAATGTTCTCCATTTTATTAACTTCCTGGGTATTTAAAATTACTTCACAGAAAGTATGAGCTATTGTACTTTGAAGCCAGCTAGAGAAAATTATTGAGTAAAATAATTTTATTTCATTAATGTCAATGAATTAATGGACCTAATAACTATGCGTGCGTTACCAGTGACTATAGATTTTCAGCATAAAGATACTTTGAATCTTTTTCTTCAACCCTAAAGTTTTAAGGTTATATTATAACCTTATTAACAGAAGAATTTGGTCTGTTCACTCTTAATACCACCTCATACACGACACAAGACTTGACACTGACAGGAAAAGAAACAGGGAGGGAAAGAGGATTACAGAAAGAGGAAAGGGAATGACTGGAAGGGAAGGGCATGAGGAGGATAGAAGGAATAAAGGGCATTGAAGCTTAGAAGAGAGGGAAAACTATGAATTTAAGATATGTAATCCTTCAGAAATGTTAGCTCTTTCATACAAGATGATCCTGAACAGGACATCATTGTTACTCTGAAAGAGAAAAGAATCTGATAGTCTTGCATGTTTATTACTATTAACAACATCAATGTATTGCCAGAACATTTTGAGATGGACATTGAAATGTTTATTTCAAACCTTCATTCCTCTTCTATATCATAACGATTGCAGTGTTTTTTTAATTTTGTGTTTTCTAGCAAAGCATTTTGTGTTTTCTAGCAATGTATATGGTGGAAAATACTAAGAAAATGTTAGCTCTGGGATAGACTGGCCATGTGTCTTTTGCTTTTTTAATCCCTCATATTTTCAAGAGCAAAATGTTCATTAAATATGTTTTTTGTATATGAAAATCACATAGTTGTTGGAATATTTTACTTTTTAATGATATATAAAGAAAGTACAGGTGATTGAGAGTTTGCCAGTAGTAGGTTAAATCTTTTTTTCTAAAATCATACGGTAAATAAAACTATTTCCTTAATAACTCAGCTGTGCTCAATAAAAAGGATTTTTCTTTAACTACTTTTCTATTACTTCAGTGTTTGTTCACCTTAGTTACAGCTGTGTGTATAAATTTTCTCTGTATATAGAGACTGAACTTTTGCCAAGACCTTCTAACCAGTGATCTTATCTTTCTATATAGTGTTAATTATGGCTTGCAGGTGCCACCAATGGAGCTATGCAAATAGTCAGGTGTGACTTTGGAAATATATTTGGTTCTCTCTAATTAACACCTCTGTGGAAAGAAAGGACAACACATAGCTACACTCGTTTGATATCAGAGACACAGGCAGTTTGAAAATTTATCAAAAACCCTTAAATTTAAGATAATGCCTCCCCTTTAGCTTTTAAATTAAATAATGTGCAATATTTAGTGAAACAAAAAATATCTTTATGCAAGACATTTAAAAATAGACTTTATAATTGTAAGTGTAGGAAAGGACCTTTGTTGAAGTGGATGGAAACTGCTTCACCAAATTCATTCTTTTTTAGGATTTTCATAAAAATTTCAGTAATTTCTAACAATACATTGTTTCATTGTCTTCATAACTTAGCAAGTTCTACCAGCCATTGTCAATTATTTCTCAGACTTTTAAAAATGTATAATTGATTTCTAATTTTCATTGTCAACTTGTGTATCAGGAATCAACTGAAGCCTAAACTTGTGCTAAACTTGTCCTAAACAGGTCTTAGGGCCATTGTCCTAATCTGTTAATTATCAGCAGAAAGATACACACAGAAGTTGGGCCAGGACTTCTGATTTCAGCCTAAATAAGGCTTGAAAGAGGGAAATTTTGCCTTTTGCCTTCCTGCCCTCACTTTTGTTGGAAAGTTCATCTATTTTATTGCTGTGTCCAGTATTAAATCTAACTATTCTGGTTCCAGTGTAGAGTGAAGATCAGCGATCTGCAGGAATTGCCAGTTCTACACTATCAAATTGGACCTGCAGAGACATCCAGCCTCAAGGATTGAATAACTAGCAGGATTTTGGAATTTCTCTTATCTGGCAGCAATTTCAAAACTATTTAGACCACATTTCATCAGGTCTGCACTTAAAAAATACTGATTAATAAATACTGTGTATTAAACTTATTTTGTCAATTTTTTTGTTATTTTGTTTGTTTGTTTTGAGACAGGGTCTTTGTATGTAGCTTTGACTGTCCTGGAACTCACAATGTAGAGGAGGCTGGTCTCAAATTCACAGAGATCCTCCTTCCTGCCTATGCATAGTGAGTGCTGGGATAACAAGCGTGTGCCATCACACCTGGCCTTTCCACCAAACCTTAAATAAATTTTAAAAATTCCAATTTTGTAGATTCTGAAAGTAGAGTATTGATGTGGGATTTTCCTCTGTTTGCTGTGATTATCATTGGTTAATAATGGAACTACTTTGGGCTTATAGCAGAGCTATAGGAGAATAGAGCTAGGTAGGGAAAAATAAACTGAATGCTGGGAGAAAGAAGGGTAGAGTAAGAGACAAGCCATGTAGCCCAGCTGGAGACAAGACACCGTATCCAGTAAGCCACAGGTATATGGCGATACATACCTTAATAGAAATGGGTTAAATTAATACATAAGAATTAGCCATTGAGAAGCTAGAGCTAATAGGACAAGCAGTGATTTAATTAATAGTTTCTATGTGATTATTTTGGTTCTGGTCAGCCAGCACAAACAAGCAGTTTCCTTCAACATCCCTTGCTCATGATTTAAATATTCCAGCTGATACACTTCCATTCTGAATATATATATATATATACATATATATATATATATATAAATACACACACACATATATATATATATATATAAATACACACACACACACATATATATATATATTTAATGATAAATTGAACCAACTCAGTGCATTTCCATCCACAGCCCTCGCCCTGCCTCTTGGGAACTTAATCAGGTCCTCCCCAAAAGCAACTTGTGTTTTTAATTGCTCAGTCATCTCTTCAGACCCCATCAAATGAACCTTTGAAAATGCTTTTTACTTAAATGCTATCTTAATACAATGTGGGCACGTTCACTAAAAGTGTTTTCTATATATCTTAAACATTTGTGTTCATATTTATATTTATTATACATATATTGAATTTAAGATTGTTTGTTGGAAAACTTGTTAGAAATTACTTAATGGATGACTGAGTGATATATAATTTTTCTTTTTATAGTTAAAGCTATTACTCCTAACATCCTATTTTATTTTGAGGATAAGCAGTTTAAAAATAATCTCCAAATCTCTCAAAGATGAGATAACTCAGTTACCAGGACATAAGATGATATATGGATAACTTTAATATACAATAATTCTGCTATTGTTACCATTTTCCTTATTAATGCTTAAGCGCTAATAATGTCCTGGATACTTTGAAAATAATTTTGTGGTAAAAATTGTATAAAACTATGACACATAGGCATGGCAACTTAATCATATATGCAGTCAATATAAATATGAACGTAATTATTTCTAGTAGAGTTTGATTAGTTTAAGTCTACTTGAATACAGGTGTACTACTAAATAAGGATTATGTAGCAACTTGATTATTTTTCTTCTTCTTTTCCCATAAGTTATCAAATTCTAATAACTAGACTGGTGACTTAATATCATGTGTTATATAATTATAGGTTAGGTGTTAAAGTAGCAGGTAAAGTAGGTTTTATATTGCATCAAACTGATTTTTTTAGGAGAGACTATGATTCTTCATTTCACTATATACAGAACTGGAAAATCAATTCTATGTTTTTATTAAACATAATTTATTTAATATTTCTTGATGAAGAGGCATTCCACTTGACTGTATATGCAATTTAAGCGGAGCCTAGTATGATATCTTAGAACTTATCTTGTTTCCCGAAGATCAAAATGATAAACAATTGTTTCCTAGGGTGGTAATACCAGATGATGGTATCTTTAAAGGCTTCAGATTATCAGGAGTTAATATGTTCTCTCTCAAGTTTTTAATACCTGGTTTTAACATGAGAGGTTTTTCTCAACCATAATCTATGGTTTGGGTGCGGTATCTTGCAAAGGGCTCAAAACTAATGAATCCGTAAAACAATGGCTGAAGCTTTTAAAACTGTGAGCCAAAGAAAAAGAAAGATAGAAAGAAAGAAACCCCCTCTTCTTTGAATAACTTAGCTTTGTCAGGTGTTTTGTTATAATAAAAGGAATGAGGCTCGCAAAACAAGTGGATCCATCATAAAGTACAATTACAAAATTCTCTCTAGATACTGGCTCATTCCACTTCTGATATTGATGGTTTATGTGGTAGGAAGCCTAAGGTTAATAGTTATGTGCTCGATACATTTCTTCAAAAACCAAAATGTAATTTTTCTTCCTTAATTTTGAAATAGTTAGTTTGTTCTCTCGTGAATGACATCACTGAGGCTTTATAAGATGAATATGATAGCTCTAAAATCAAGCCTACTCTAAGATGAAGAATAAGAAGTCAATAACTCTCAGCAAAAATCTTTCTTCTTTGCTTATTGTTTTTCGTTTAGAATAAAAGAAAATTGTTTCATTCTCAAAACTGTATATTTTAATTTTGTTTACCTTATTTTCATTTTATTTCATTTAATGTGGTGTGTGTTTCTCTCTCTCTCTCTCTCTCTCTCTGTGTGTGTGTGTGTGTGTGTTTTCAGGTCTGTGTGCTGCATGTGGGAATGTATATTCACCAATGTATAAAGCTTCACCTACACACTCACACATGATCACACAGATACACAATATAGAAGCTCAATGAACCTCAGGTGTGTTTTTTCAGTAGATGTCCATTTCTTTTGATACACAGTCTCTCATTGGAAGGTAGGATTCTTGAGGTAAGCATGAATTCCTTGCAGAAAAACATTAGGGATCCTCTGGTTTCCCCCTGCCCATTAGCACTGGGATTATAAGAGCATGACATAACTTGCTTGCTAAAAAGGTGCTGGGGAATGAACTCAGACCTCAATGCTTGTGTGGAAAGAAATTTACCAAATGAATTATCTCCCTGCCCAATTTGCTTGAGATTTAAAAGATAGCCCAAACTAAGTTACATGACCAGAACAAGTTAGAAAGACAAACATTGAAATATAATAGGATAATAGGAAATAGGATGTTGATCAGGTTTTGGTGTGGGGATATGAAATAAATATAAGAAGCATTTCAATTAGAAAGGAAATATGTAAGTTTCATTTATTAAAATGTATGATATTTGTTTTAAATATGCAAATAATACTAAGAATTCTTGTGCTTCTATACAAATTTGGTCACTTCAGAAAAAGGTAGCATCAGCCTGGGGAGATGGTTCAGCAGTTAAGTTTAAGAGAAAAGGGTAGCATGTGCTATTTCACTTATAGATCCTCTATTGTCTTGAAAGTTCAAGTAATAATGTGATAATAGCAGCCAAATGAGTAAGAGAACTGTGGGTGTGTGAGTGAATGTTGTGTATCCATATGCTTACTAGAGATAGTGATGATGAGGATAATAGCAAGTAAACTTACTAGGCAAGTTCCAGAAAAGAACATTTTTGAAAACAAGCAGGGTTACTTAAAGAAACAAGACTTAATTAGTTACATAATACAAACATTTACAATAGTTACAGTGACAACCAAAAGAAGTGTACAGGATAATTAACCCATTCAAGGGTCAAACATCAGCTTCTTATCTGGAATATTGATATTGTCTATTGGATCTAAAAGGAGAAATATTAGGAAGCTAGTTCTACAGATTAGAATCTGAAGAACATGATCTTGATTGAAGAATTAGATTAAGGAATAATCAGTACATAGAATACAATTGGATTCAGAAGAGTGTGTGAAAGTGGTCAGAGCAATGCACCAGGGAAGAAGAGAAACTAAATTAGAGCTCAGAGGACTGACAATATGTGAAAGGCGGTACCGGGAAACTCATCCATCTTCCCTTCGGGCTGCAACGTTACTGAAATATGGCAGAAAGCAGGCTCTTGGATAATCATACTATCTCTTGTCAAAGGGAAATTGAATGAGTAAGATAAATTGACAAATTGCGAGGCTAAATGACAGTGATTAAGTACTGGCCATGCACTGAAGTGCTTGATCCAATTACTTACTGTACACTGGGGTAGAGTGACCTCTTGAATGAGACTACGGTAGAATGGCCTACATTTGAAAGTCTTCTTAAACTTGACAAAGATGAAGGAAGGGTTTCAATGCTTTAAAGTAAAGCAGAGCACACTTGTCATCAGACATGAAATAACTACTGATCAAAGATCTGAAATTATATGATTTTATAGATGTCTTCCTCTAAATTGATGAAAAGCTTTTATTCTGACAAGGTATTGGTTAGTCACTTACATGCACAAATTATTTGCCTCGGCTTTTCAAAAATGAAGAAACAACCTCTTTTTTTTTTACTTTAATGTATTTTCTTTTCTTCCTTTATATTTTTTATTCTTAGTTTTAAAATTATTCTTTGAGAATTTGGTATATTTTCCGTATATTCTTTTCTGTTTCCCAGTTTCTTCTGTATTCACATCTCCTCTGTACCCATCCACATACATGCTATTGATCTCTTAATAAAAGAAAGAAAGAAAAGAAAAGGAACAAAAGGGTAAGAGATAATGAAAAGTTGTGGAGACTTATTTGTGCTGGCCAACTATTCTGAAGCATGGGGTCTGTTCTATGGTTGACATATCCATTGTCACGTCATTGAAGAAATGATTTCCCTTTTCCAGCAGCTATTATTGCCAATAGTTTTTGGCTGAGGATAGAACATTATGCCCACTCTCTTTCCTTTATGCTGGGTTTTGTCTGGCTTGAACATGTGCATCTCTGGTATACACTGTCACAGTCTCAGTGAGTTCATATGTACATCTACTCCGTTGTCTCAAATAAATGCTTTTTTGTAAAATCATCCACCAGCTCTGCTCTTTACAATCTTTCTGTCCTCTTTCACATAGATCCCGAAGCTTGTGGACAACAGTGTAGTAAAGGTATTAAAGGTACTAATTCAGGACTAAGCACTTTAAAATGTCTCACTCTCAACCTGTTTCCAGTTGTTGTTCTTTGAGTTAGTTGTAATCTGCTATAAAAAGAAACTTCTCTCCTGAGGGCTGAGTGAGTCATTGGTCTATGCATATGGAAGAGTATCATTAGGAGACTATATCAGTATGTTTGTTTAGTAGAATAGAAGTAGTAGGCTTTCTCGTTGACTCACGACAATTTAGTCTTGAGATCTTGGTCCTCTTAACAGTATCAAGTATGAATTATATTGCACCAAGTGTGTATTAAATTCAATAAAAATAATTATAAGAATAATTTGTTATGCCTGTAGCCTCCATGCCAATATTACATCAGTGATTATATCTCATAGGCAGGATGCTATTTTCGCTTGTCTGAGAGAAGTTTTTCCAGGGTTTTTATAGTAATAAAACAATGAAGATTATACATCAAGGCATTTTAAGAATGCATTGTTGGAAATGTTACAATGAGAGTTGTAATTACCTGAGATCATTTTTACCCCTTCCATTGGAAGAGAGGCAAGGTTTAATTCAGTTAATACATCCAAGTAGTTGTAGACTCCTTTCTGTGGAATTTGTGAATGAGGAAAGAGCAGAACATTGTCACTTATTTTCAGAATACATGTTCTTTTGCCTTTATGTTAATGGGAAACAGTAGAATTAAAACCAGTGTTAGAAAAAAGACACTTAAGAAGTTGTCTAGTGAAATCTATCACAAAGTGTGATTAGAAAGAGGACAGAAAGGGTTACATGCTGGAAATTCGTAAAATTACAGATTTGTGAGGAGGCTCAGGATTTAGAGAAGTAACTGGGCAGGCTGAATCTAAACCTTGATTATCATCCTATTATGATTTTGTGAATGTAAATCATGATTCCTTGAATTATAATTTATCTGGTTTCTTTAATAAATGAATACTAAAAAAGAATGAGCAGAAGAGAGGACATTTCACTGTATCTCATTTGTTTTCTTATTTCTATGCTTAATACTGAATGAATATATTTCAAAATACTTCATGATCATTTGTAAGACCAGAAAATTCAACAGACAGAAAAATGTAAAGAAAAAAATGGTAAAATTATGATAAATGATTATAAAGTTCTATGATTTTGAGTATCCCATAACAACAACAACAACAAAAAACTGCAATAGGACTTGTTAAACCATCATTAAGCAAAAAAAAGAAACTAATGCTGAAGTATGGCAAACACATCTAAATAATGTTTCTGAGTATGAATTACAATAATGATGGGGCTAAGGACCCTTGATGTCCAAAATAAAACTGTGCATGATTCCATAATCATGAACTCATAGCATCTGTGGTTGCCTATACAGGACCTATCAAGGATCAAGCTAGCCAGAATACTGGAGTAACTATGAAAGACAATATTTGTGCTTCATGTCATGTTGGGGAGCAATTGGCAGTTGATATCTTCTGAAGGAGTGAAAATCATACTTTTTTGAAGTTGTGGTTATTGATAGATGGCCCATACCCCAGTGAATGGAAACACCTATGCAAATATAGGAAGCACTACCAGAACTTTAGTCAGTTTTAAAAAAATATGAATTTTAATTATTTCAAAAATATGAATATGTGTTGTGGGAACATGAGGGGATTTAGAAAGAGAAATGGAAGTAGGGTATATATAATTACATTTCAGTATAAACATACATGTATGGAATCCTCAGATGAAAAGGAGAAAAGTAGAAAGGGATGGAACTTCTAGGGGTTAATGGACAAATAGCCTATGGTTGGTTAAGTAACTGCCAGAAATGTTGTTGCTATTAACATTTGTAGGTTAGAAATATCAAGGAAGCTGCTGGTATAGGAAGTTAGAAGTATTGTGACATCCTAAACTGAGGGCACTTTAATATCGTCTTTAGACTGCCAGGATCCAGGAAGCTCTTGAAAATGGAAACCAAAAGATGGTGTAACTAAGAGAGGAGAAGCTGCCCTCCTTATGAGGACACACCAACCTCTGTGGGTGCTTGAATCGCTGAAACTGCAGGAGAACACACCTGCAGTTAGACTCTTAGAATCTTCCACTTCCAAAACTTCCTTAGAAAGTACAATCCAAAGCTCCCTGTGCCCCGTGGGTTTGGCCCATACTCGTCTGAAGAGACTACTGCCCATCATTGTTCTGATTAAAGACAATCTGCTCCTGGAGATGCTTAGTTTATTTTATCTTTTATTTCTGATTTGCTTAGAGCCATTTCAATCTAACAACTTCAAAAATGTTCAAAATATAAACAGCTTTTGATAGATTTAAAATGCTATCGAATATACCATGGATAAGATGTTATTGTAATCTATTAAATACATTTAGCTGGTATAAATTATTTCAGTTTGGAAAGAAATATTGTCTATCTTGATAGTGATGATTTTCCTAAACCCAAGAAAAAAGACTTCCATTTAGTAAGAAAATATTATGAGCTACAATTAACAACTTACTGTTTCAATGCATAATAAATAGATAATCTTCAAAAACATAAAATGTTTAAGGTACATATTCTCAATAATTATTGTCTCTGGCTTTAGTGTCAAGTTCTCTTTTCTATAAGGTTATGCTTGCAGTTAAATTACTCCTGACATTTCAAGTTTTATTCTGTACCCTACAAGTAAAAATATGTATATATTGAGAGTCTGTTCTTAGGACTCTTAAAGAATAGCTAGATTGAAGATGAGAAAATAATTCTGTAAGTTATTCAAAGTCAAGGCAGGTTATAGAAGTTAAGAGAACAAAAATAATACAGCTGCAGAAAAGCAGGGTGTACAACCTCTGAGTCAGCTTGTAAAAATGCAAACTACATAAAGCATTAGGGGAATATAACCTGGCCCATTCATAGGCCAGGTGAAGCTTGTGTTCAGTGCAAAATAGACCCAGGGGTGATGACAGAAGGTAAATTCTGTGTGAGTTTGCAATGCAGGGCTACAAGTGAAACGAATAAGCTATTTTGTGATCTGCAGAAGTTGAAAGCAGTTTGGGAGCTGGGATTTGACTATGCTGTCTACAGCCAAAAGAGTAAAGCAGTTTGAAGTATTCACTACCACTATCAGTTATGAAATAATTCAGTGTGATATATTCTAATACATTCATTCTTACTATTAATACTATTAACAAACATTTAGGAAGACAATATACAAATTCTGTCAAATTTAATTAGCACAGATTATCTTCTGACTGTAAGAAATTTAAGTGTCACAACAAAGAATAGTTTTACATGAAAAAAATAAAGAGCTTAGATCTTTCATAAGAAGAAAAAAAAAAACACAAGTAGTTTGAATGTGAAAATTTTTAACACTTTCCCCAAGGGTGTAGAATGTTTTAGTGTAATTTAATCTATACTCCTAAATACTTCTCTTCATGAGTATATTTTAAATTGATGTCTTTATATTTATTCATATACTTTATCTCATGTGTGTGTGTGTGTGTGTGTGTGTGTGTGTGTGTGTGTGTGTGCCATAGAAGTTCCCTGGTAGAGTTCTTGTGGTCTCTATGTATAATATCGTACCATTTGTGAAAAATGATACTTTGACTTCTTTCTTTCCAAATTGTATTCCCTTTTTCCCCTTTAATTGTCTTATTTCTCTAGCTAGAACATAAAGTACTATATTGACAAGGTAAAGAGAGAGTGAACAACTTTTCTTGTTCCTGATTTTAGGGGAATTGTGATGTGGGATTTCCCTCTGTATGATGTGATTACCATTAATGAATAAGAACTGCTTTAGACTTATATCAGGGCAGAACTTAGGTAGGCAGGGAAGATGGAACTGAATGCTGGGAGAAAGAATGGCAGAGTCAGAGAGAAGTGATTGAGCCACTGGAGACAGACGCTGGGAACTTTAGCCAGTAAGCCAGTAAGTGGCAATACAGAGATTAATAGAAATGGGTTAAATTCAGATGTAAGAGTTAGCTAATAAGAAGCTAAAGCTAATGGGCCAAGCAGTGATTTAATTAATACACTATCTGTGTGGTTATTTCAGGTCTAAGCTAGACAGGTGCCCAGGAACCAATAAGCAGTCTCCATACCACAGAATTGCTTTGAGTTTAATTTGATTTTAATTTGTTATTGGCAATTGGCTTTTTGTGTACCGTCTCATTATGTTTAGTTCTGTCCCTTGTATCTCTGATCTCTCCTAGAGTTCTATCATGAAGGGTGTTTGGATTTTGTCAAATGTTTTTTCATATTCTATCAAAATGATCATGTTTTTTCTTTCAATTTCTTTTTATGGTGTATTACATTATCAAAATTATTCATATAAGCATACATATTCTTATAAATAGTCATAATAGATAATTGACACAGTGCCTTTTTATTGTGGTAGTTAGAAGCCACAAAATCTATATAAGCCAATCTGTATTTGCCCTTTCATGCCAGTAAAACTGGATACTAAAATTTGATAGAACTATTATCTGAGCTGTTTAAAGCTTACCATTTAGAAAACAATTACTTTTCTAAAAAGCTCATTGGTAAGAATTATGTTGACAAAAAAAAGAGAATGAGCACTTCAATTTTGGAAATTAATTTTTGTTACCATTTTAAGTTTCTATCTTCAAAAGCTTATCTCAGCTGGACCTCAGTTAGACACATGCATAGAAATTGATTAAATATTTTACTGTTGCATTGTATTACATGTTTTTTTTCCAGACAAGACATCGTTTACTTCAACAAAGTCAAAATAACTGAGTTGTTGTTCCAATGGTATATTACTTACGATCAAATTAATTCATTAAGTTTTGAATTTTGTAAATTACTTGGTAGTGAATCTGGAATGTTCTGCATTCAAATACTCTTAGAGGTTATTGTAGTTTTACTTTATTAAATAAACATTTCATCCAATTAAGAATTTTTTGTTGATTTTTATTGAGCTCTACATTTTTCTCTGCTCCCCTCATATTTCCCCTCCCCCTTTCAGCCCTTGCCCAAGGTCCCCATGCTCCCAATTTACTCAGGAGATCTTGTCTTTTTCTATTTCTCATGTAGATTAGATCTATGTAAGTCTATCTTAGAGTCTGCATTGTTGTCTATGTTCTCTGAGATTGCGGTTTGTAGGCTGGTTTTCTTTGTTTTATGTTTTTAAACTACCCATGAGTGAGTACATGTGATAATTGTCATTCTGTGTCTGGGTTACCTCACTCAATATGATGTTTTCTAGTTCACTCAATTTGCCTGCAAAATTCAATATGTTGTTATTTTTTCCTGCTGTGTAGTACTCCATTGTGTAAATGAACCCCATTTTCCTTATGCATTCTTCAGTCAAGGGGCATTTAGGTTGTTTCCAGATTCTGGCTATGACAAACAATGCTGCAATGAACATAGTTGAGCACATGTCCTTGTGGCAAGATTGAGCATCCTTTGGATATATAAGCAAAAGTGGTATTACTGGGTCTTGAGGAAGGTTGTTTCCTAATTTTCTGAGAAATCACACTAACATCCAAAGGGGCTGTACCAGCTTGCATTCCCACCAGCAATGCAGAAGTGTTCCCTTTTCCCCACAGCCTCTCTTTCTTGGTGCATGACATTAGTCTCAGCACACAGCAACCAGAGGAAGATTCAAGACTTTCATGGTCTACAGAACAAGTTACAGGACAGCCAAGGTCACACAGAGAAACACTGTATTAAAAAACAAAAACAAACACAAACAAACAAGAAAAGAGTATTGAAGGTAGAATTTCTTCTGCAAGACACAGTCATTTATTATTGAAAATGTAGACACAGTTATGTATTCCAAAGATGCTATTCTTTAATGTCGATAAAATGAATGTTTCTTTTGTTGGTTAAAAAATTTCTGGCCCATGACTTTCTCCGAGTCCTCTCTCACATGGTTACAGCAATGTCATTTGTAAGACGACAATAGTCTATAGTAATAAAATTATACTTCTCTAATATTGGTTGTGTTATGTACTAATCTATGGATATAATAAGACAACATTAGGAGTTGATTTAATACAAGATGATTTAGCCAAGTATTAGAAGTAGGTTCTATCTTTGGGCCTATGACCTATCTTGTTCCAGACAGTTGGCTATGATAGTTGTGTCTGGTATGTGTTTCAAATCATTGAAGTTGACATAAGTCAAATCAGAATGTGGTAGATTGTTTCAATTATCTCTTTTTTCATACAGGGTTTCTCTGTAGTTTTAAGGCGTGTCCCAGAACTAGTTCAAGTAGACCAGGCTGGCCTCAAAGTTCAGAAATCCACCTGCCTCTGCCTCCCAAGTGCTGGGATTAAAGGTGTGTGCCACCACTGCCTGGCTCAATTACCTCTTATTGCTTGAATAAGAGTTGAATAAGTTTCATTGCTTTAATTGTTTAGGCATTTAATTAATTCATAGTATTTTGATCACTTAAAAACATTTATATAAAGTTGGTTTGTTAGATATGAAGCCCATTACAATATGAATAAAATGTTATTTACTTTTGTAATTCTATCTCAGCCCCTGCTTTATTCTGATCACAAAAGTCTAAAATTTTTATTGTTTTCTAAAACTAAGGTGAAAGTAATTTTACCTACTTATTTACTTGATCCTACTACCTTACTCTAGAGATGTCCAGCCATATGTTTCACTTGGATTGCTTTCTTTTCCCTGTCCCTGACAATAAAATACAGTGTTAGACCTTTTATTTTTCTACTGCATTTCTTTTTAACCCTAAGTAGCATACCTCATTACATTGACCAAACCATTAAACATTTTTGTATTCAACATGTGTAGTAATAGGGAGCGGCGCGACTGTGACCCTGTACCCAGCCGCCCGCATGGCTTAGCTTAAGCCCCGAAATAACAACACACAAACTGTATTCATTTAATCACTGTCTGGCCCATTATTGGCTAGCTCTTACATATCGACCTAACCCATTTCTGATAATTTGTGTAGCACCCCAAGGTGTGCTTACCGGGGGGATTCTAGCCTGCGTCTGCAGGGACTGGGAACATCATGGTGACTCCTTCTGACTCAGCTTCCTTCTCCCAGCATTCCATTCTGTTTACTCCGCCTACCTAAGGGTTGGGCTATCAATGGGCCTAGGCAGTTTCTTTATTGATAAGAAATCACTCCCACATCAAACATGGAATTTTCAACTGGAGTTTCTTGAACATAAAAGCTAAGTTTTAGATTTGAGAGTCTAAATTATTTTTAAACTATCATTTTTTTCTAAGTTAAATACATATAAAACTTGAGTGTTAAATATCCTGGATGAACCTTTCCTTTTATGAAAACTAGCTTCAGTTAGATCCATAGCAATGAGATTCGCTATACTGGAATAGGCAATTTTGTGTTGTATTTGCTGTGATCACTGATTCTCATTCCAGGCTGTTTGGATTAGAATTCTGCCTCCTTTTCTAAACCAGCTGAGTAAACTTAGGTAGGTTCTTTTACTTTCTGAGCTCCATTGTTACTACTTAATCTTGGAAAATACACAGGAATATGAAGTCCCCCTCCTTCCTTCCTTCCTTCCTTCCTTCCTTCCTTCCTTCCTTCATTCTTTCCTTCCTTCTTTCCTTCCTTCATTCTTGTTTCTGATTTTGAAGAGTCAGGGTTTGTTTTCGTAGCACTGGCTGTCCTGGGACTAGCTCTGTAGATCAGATTGTCTTGAAATCATAGAAATTACCAACCTCTTTTCTCCCGAGTGCTGGGAATAAAGGAGACGGGTACTACTACCCAGACCCTATTTCTCATAATACTATTCACTGTTCTTCTTAAGCTATTCTATATGGTGAATATTACAGAGTTCTCAAAAAAACCACTATCTGAGACTCTCTATCTCGCTTACTGTTCTTAATTGAAAATAATTTTTGTACAATATATTCTGAGCATAGTTATATCTTCTCTCTTGTCTCCTCTCACATTCTTCTCACTTCTCGTCCCTTTAACTCTATGCTTTCTTTCATTATTTTTAATAAAGAAAATCAGCAAGCACCTCCCCCAAACAGCAAAAATGAAGAATCTAAAAACAGAAAGCAAACAACAATAACAAAAGAAACAGAGAAAGAGGAGCATACACCTGCAGGCATACACAAATAAAAGTTAGAAAAACACACAACAAAAAAATCATAATATATAGACATTAAATATTTGCCAAAGTACTGAGTACTCTTAGGAGTTATGTTTATCAAGTGTTTCTACAGTTTGTGTAAAACTGTAGATTAATTCCGACATTGCCATTCCTTGGATCACTAGATGCCTTTCTTTATAAAATGTAAATTCTACCAGGTTTACTTGATTATCTCCAGGTCATCATTGCCTTCAGGCTTTACTAAGTTAACCCAGTAGACTAAACAACACTCTCAACAGACCAAATCAACACTTGAAATCTCCGAACCTACATAATTGCCATGGAAGTGAACATATTACATATGAACAAAGGCTTTATTTCTTTTTGGCCAGTATCTGCATCATATACCCCTCTTCCAAAGTCACAGAAACACTTTCATTCTGAATAGAATAGTCTTTGAATTGCTTTTAGTATATAAAATATTGCTTCTTTGTGCTACTCGTTTATGATTTCATCATACATGTTACAGGAGAGACTACAGGAGTGCTTTCTGAAACAACTGATCCTTTTATCCCTGTGCTTGTTAGAATTGAGGCATCTGTACTGGCCTGCCCTTAAGGTCCTGACAGGGTATTCCCTCAGCTGGAGCCACGAAGAGCACCTCCTGTGCACATTCGCTAATTACCTTATTATCTCTGTTTTTACTGGCCAGTGTCTGCCTTTCACTTCTTTCATACTCAAGGGTTCTTTGGGCGCAGCCCTGCGGCCTTCATGCCTTCTTGTCTCTCAGACTCATACCCATTATGCTTACTGCCTTGGTCCTCAGTTTTTCATTGTTTAGTCACTAAATGGCTCAAGTCTTTATCATTTAATCCTCACTTGATAAAAGTCATTCGATGCCATCTTTTTCTTTTTATTTTTCCTGCCCCATTCATGGAAACAAGCAGACAAAAAAAATTATATAAGTTCTTGTTCCTTCTTTGGGATGTCTTTTAGGAACTAAAAACCCCGAAATTTTATGGGACCTTCCTAACTTCTGAAAATGGATGGTTACATGTAAGGAGCTGCCATACATTCAAGCATTCTTCTATATCAGTTCCAAATACTCTCTCCATGCTTCCTGGACTCCGTCTCATCTCCTTCTAGCTATGCAATCTGAACTGGAGATAACCCACACTAATTTAGTTCCCACTAAGGAACCCCCACCATCTTGTCCTCAATATCTAACTGTCCTTCTGGCCCTATAGTCCATTCTTCCTCTCCAGAAATGGACTATTCTATCTATCTGACTCTTGCATCTACTTTCAACCATGTGGATTGACTGGTTAAGGTACATGCTCCCTTCTCACTGGCAGAATTCTGTCAAAAAAAAAAAATGTTCTTATATCTCTAACGCTACCGTTTTAGTAAAAGAATTCCAAATGTATTACTCAATCTTATACTCTCACTTTTCATGATTTTAGCTAATAATATACTTTCTGAGAAATGCAAGTCAGTTTGGGAACAGACTAGAGCCCTTGCAGATAAAGTTCATCAAACTAACACAGTGTGACCAGCCCAGGGAGAGGCAGCCCCTTCTAACCATGACTCCCCAATGGGATCATAATACCACAGGGGGCACTTTAGCTAGAAATCACTATAGAACTTGCTTCCTGCTGGGTCTCCATAAATCTGCCCATAAGCCAGCAAACTATGAAAATCTTCAGGAAATCATTCAGGACAGACAAGAAAATCTGTCTCAGTTCCTAGAATGCTTCACAAAGACCCTCCTAGAATATGCCAACCTAGACCCTGAAAAACATGGGGCAGACAATGCCTTATGACCTCGTTACTTTTCCAAAGCTTCCCTAACATTAGTACTGAGCTTAAACATTTTGAGAGAAGGCCCCTAACCCCATAGGCAGAAGTCCTAGCTCTGGTCATTAAAGTGTACCATGAGAGAGATGAAAAAGCTATAAACAAAATTACCAAATGCTGGTTAATGCCATCTAAGTGCCCTCAAAGACTGTCTCGGGGGCTTGAGGACCACTGGGTCCCTGCTCCAAATGTGGTTAGGAAGCTTACTGGGTCTGGGCTTACTCAAATCCCCATGAGTTCTTGGGCCATTTTTATTGTGCCTTCAAAGACGACACTGGTCAGTTAGTTGCCTCCATGCACTTCGTGTCATGATGCCATCAAACATAGACTGTCCTCCAGCTGACCTTCTAGGCCTGCTCATGGATGATTGAATGGACCTGGGCTCTTTTGACCCAACCACTGCCCTCTCTGAGAGGGAGCCCTGGGAAAATATCATAGTATCAGGGTGGTTCATATCCTTCCTCTTCGACACTGGTGTCATATACTCGGTACTGAGGGAATTTTTGGGAACTACAACTCCTCTTCTCTGTATTGTCAAGGGACAAAAGAATGACAGCCTTACCTGCTTCATCAGAGCCCACCACAGTTGCATTTTCAGGGATAGTCTTTTTATTCATTCATTTTTGGTTATACCAACCTGCCTTGTACCCTACAGGTATGTGAACTTTTAGCCAAAGTAGGAATTTCTATTTTTTTGTTCCCCAATTTGCCTGATCCCTGACCAGCCAGTGGCTCCTTTCCTCTCCCTTCTAGCCACCCACTCTACTGATTCCAATATGTCATTTCCTCTCAGGTGAACTCCAAGTCTAGGACACCCAAAACCCTTCTGTTGCTAGACATTATTCCCCCACTGTCAAGCAATTACAGGACACTACAGGGGATATTACCCAAGCTCAGCACCCACTCCCTCTCCAGAACATTAGAGGATTTAAACCTATCATCTCTGGCTTCTTAAAAAATAAAGCAAAACCACTACTTCATCCTACATCCTCTTTGTTTAATACCACTATACTTGCAATTAAGAAACATAATGGAACCTATCAACTACTTTAAGATACTCAGTTCAGTAATTAAGCAGTGGCCCCTGTCTATCCCATGATGCCTAAACCCCACAACATTCTCTCCACTGTCCCCCTGGGAACCTCTCATTTCTCAGTTCTGAATCTTAAGGTAACTTTTTTCTCTATGTCTCCTAGCTCGGCATCTCAAAATATCTTTGCATTCACCCAGACTGATCCGCGTTCTCCTGTTTCTACTAATCACACCCTGATTCATCAATTTCCTTTCTATCTATCCTCAAAAACATATTCAGAACTTCTATTTAAACCAGTTGTTACAGGACTACCAACTCTTAATCACAGAGATGGAGGTTCAAAGACTATCAGACGTACCCAGGTATTCCAGGAAATTGACTTCGATTCGCCTTGAACAACATCCTTCCAAGTCCAAAAGACACTGAACTGTTCCACAGAGCCTGGTCAGGGAAGTAAAACCACTAACTACCCTAGAACATGGCCAACTTCCCAGTTTTATCACCCCTCCCCCAATATTTCGATGTCCATGGACAGCTAAAAGCAGTCTCGAGAACATAGCATCCTCTACTTCACCTCACCTGCTATGCTTTTTAACTCCTCACATTTTTATAATAAACAAAAGGGAGGGATGCTAGTAGGTAGGCATCTGCACTGGCCTAACCCTAAGGTCCTGATAGGATATGTTCAGCTGGAGCCACTAAGAGCACCTCCTGTCCACTTTCACTATGTTTTCTTTTAAAAGGTGGGCTTTACCCACTTCCCTTTTCCCCACCCCCCTTACACCACTCTTGTTCCCAGGGACCGGTCTATACTCCCCTCTTTATACCTCTCTCTCGCCCCTCTTTTGCCCCTTCTCTCTCCTCTTTCAATAAACCTTCTATGTGAGCCTTGTTGCGTGGCCTGACTTCTCTTCACAGTTTTCTAAATTACAACAATGTTTAGGTGAAATATGATGGGTTCGTGAAAAATGTTTGCCTTGTTTTCTTTACACATATGTTAGCTCATAGATTTTTAAAATTATCTTTAAAAAAGCAAATCTTGTTATCTATATTAGCTTGAAAATGCCACGGTATTTGTGGGTATACCATACTTTCTGTACAGGGAGATTTCTATTACTGAGATCACACTTTAAAAGCAAAACAGGTGCTACATTGGGTATTTTAATGATACATTTGGTGCTGGGACAACTGAACTTTATTGAATCACTCATGCTAGCATAATAACAAATAATCTAACACTGTGATTATAGTTAAATATATTTTATTAACAAACATCACCGGTGTTACCTAATAATCCTCATTTACCATCTCTTGATTTAGCAATTAAAATATGACAGATTTGGCATTTAACTGAACAATAATATTGTACCCCAACAATTAGATACTGTATTGGTCCTTAGACATGTCTCCCTTCTGATTATAAATGAGAAGAAACCCCTTTAATATAACTTACAGTCTTCTGACTCTCTGAACAGATTATAACTGGTACATTATTCACAACATTTAAGGTATTTTCCCCTCTATTTACTCTCGGGAATGTCAGTAAGTGCTTCCTTTGTGTTTATCCTTGTTACCATGGCGCCTAATTGCCACATCAGTTTGGAATTTTGCCGCTCTTTCCTCTTCTTGCTTGTCTTCCTATATTATACCAGGGTGATTTTAATAATCATGATGCAAATCTATACCAGGAAACACAGTATAGCATTTTCTTCAGCAATGGGATTATCTTTCTGCTTCTTAGCAAGACTAAACCAGAATTAAAATTTCAAAAAAAAATCAAAATTTGTAGCATATACTCTCCGGCAAGAAGTACTGCATCATTCAGGATCACAGCAGATACCAAGCAATGCCACCAAATTATAAAAATAGTATGATGAAGAAACTATTTCCAGAGATGTGAGCTGTGTGTAATATAGTATGATTATTGATAGATATATTATATTTTCTATATTATTTGATTTGTTGTTTCCACTAATATTCTATTTTAACCTAATCTTTAGTATGGTCAATAGAGTTCTAGAAAGATAACACAATGGTTAAGGGCAATAACTGCTCTTTGAGTGAGACATGGTTTCCAGCACCCATATGGTGTCTCAGAATTCTCTTCAGTTTCCAGGGGATACAACACCCTCCCCTCTTTGTATTCTGAAGATATGGGGCCCACACAGCATGGTCATACATCCTGGCAATACACTTATACAGTTGAATTAAAACAAAGTGATACAATAAAAGAAAATAAAGGAAAATTCCTACTGCTTAGTTTAATATTAGTTTCTCATAGCCTAAAGGACTATGCTGTGGTATATACATCTTCTTTCTTTTTAGAATTTTTTGAAAGAAAATTAGATATTTTCCATGTTCTTTTGTCTTGGTCTCCAAAGGACCTATTCAAGGCTGTGTTATCACTTCTGTAGAATGGCATTTGTCACTTTAAAGTTCTAATCCTGATAAATTTAGATTAAAGAAACATAAATACTTGAATGGCCAAAGCAAAAATTTAACAACCCTTAGGACGTATTACATACTCCAATTTTCCGTCAGAATCCAATACAGGGCAGGTAACAAATGAAAAAAGAAAACTAATCATAAAAGACTTGCATTTATATTAAAACAGAATATAGCCAGGCATGGTGGTGAATTCTTATAATCTCATCTCTTAGGAATCAGAGGCAGGAGGTCAGCCCAAGTTCAAGGGCAGTATATGCTACATAGACTCCCAGGCTAACTATTTAGTGAGACTCTCTCAAAGGAAAAAATATGAATAGATAAAAACAGTATTTATGAATGATTGGTAGTTGATGTGATTCACTTTTATACTCTTAAGTATTCAAACATTACAGCAAATAATACTATAACAATACTAGAAATATAATTATCTACACTCTTCTTAAAACTTAGCATCTTGGGGAAGGATAACATCTATATTTTATTCTTGGAGCACTAATATCCTGTTGTGCAGAATCATGCTTTTCTTCTTTCCATTGTCTTGATAGAACGGATATGAGCCAAGGTTAAATCTTCATTTCCTACTTGTAAAGTTATGTCCACACATCTACTACCCTTTATTTAGATGCAGTTATCTCACACACACATACCCATAAGCACACACATACCATACACATAAGCACACACCACAGTTACATTCAATACACACATAGAGACAAACACACAGACACACACACACACACACACACACACACACACACACACACACACGCTTTGTGTCTAGCCTCGTGAGTCTCACTTCTGGGGTCAGGATAGATCCTGCCTTCTATGAATGACAGTGGAATAGCTATTTCCCCAAGAAGATATACTATGCCGTCACGCATAATCAAGCTTTTCTCTTCAGATGGTCTTCAAAAACTATATAAAAGGGTCATATAAACTCTGTTCAATGGCCATAAACATGTTCTCTTGACAAGATCTTTTTCTTGTTTTCTATACATTCTAATTGGGAATAAAGCAGAAGAGAGTTTTAATTTCAGATCACTATTATTGAACTAAAGATAAAATGAAACACAGGATTTAAACTCCTATTTAATAGAGAAAGGGACTTAGAGTTAAAGGGGACTTATAAAAACTGCCAAGATTAGAATGATATACATTTAAATCAGTATTCTCCACACTTTTCCTGAGTTAGTCTCTTTAGAGACTGATTGGTTTTAATTATTAGTTTCAACCAAACAACATATAAGGGTTCAAAGTAATGAGGATTTAAAAACGTATCTCATATATCCATAAATTTATTAAAATCTCATAAGTTCTTGATTTTAAGTCCCATTGTAAAAGAATAGACATTTGAATAAAGCAAGCAAACAATTATGTTAAAATGAAATTCATTTTTGAATAATCTGTTCTATCAAATAAACCAAATGTATATGATGGTTATGTGGTAGAATGACAAGTGATAATAATATGGTTATACCTAGGGCCCTAGAGAATAAATAACTAAGAATTTTGCAGAAATTTCCAAGAACAGTTCTAGCAGATTGGGAAGAATGAGCGGGAAATAACTGCACAAAATAATTTCAGACAAAGCTCTGTGACACTGGTAAAGACAACACTGTTTTTACAAAGGAAAACATCTCTGTATTTATATTAGATATGTGGAGAAGTAGAAACTCCAAGTGCCAACAAGAAACTATTCTGCTTCTCCATTAATCCTTCTTCCCCATAACTGATGAATATCTAGTTCTTCATTAAATCTAGATGAAGTCATGAAAAAAGGCAATGTGATTTGAGTGAGAACAGCTCCCCATAGGACCATATGTTAGAATATTTGGTCCCTAGTTGGTGAAATTGTACAGAAATGATTAGGAGGTTTATTATAGTAAACTAAGGTGTGATGCTGTGGATGGATCTTGAAGTATCAAAAGCCCATACCATCAAGTTGCTCTTTCTTTTTCCGTGTGTCATGCCTGTGGTCTTGTGGAATGTCCCAGCTCCACGCCTATCTGCCTGCTCTCATATTTTCCACTCCATTGGATATGGACTCTAACCCTCTCGAAACATGAGTCCCAGAATTAAATGCTTTCTTCTTCAATATTAATTAAAGTGGGCAAAATTTCCTTGTTTCTGTTGCCTGGCATGCAAATTTTTGTGTGTGTGTGTGTGTGTGTGTGTGTGTGTGTGTGTGTGTGTGTCCAGCCTGGATGGAATTTGCATGTTCCAATGTAGGAGTGTGGGAATTAAAATTATTATGCAAAAGCAACAGAGGTATGAGAGAAATAAAAGACAGAAACACAGAACAGCACCAAGAGGGAAATTCAGGGAATACTGAATCACCTGTGTTTATTTTCCACATGCATATATACTTCACTCCAAAAGGGATTGGGGAGGCAACAGATTTCATTAACACGATATAAGGAAGAGACCAAGTATCCTGCAGTTAGCCACTCCCTGGAGCTTACTGCCAAGCTCCTTGAGGGAGAAGTGTGACTTGAATTCTCCTTCCTTTCATCAAAATGGAGAGGATCCACCTCTATACTCAAAATACTAATTATCCATATCCTAGGTCAGGATATTTAGTGTGTAGATTTGAAAGAACAGGATACCCCCAAACTTTCTGACCTGTAGTCAAAGAGGAACGTACTCACATCTGTGGGCCATGATAGTGTTTGGTGCTTGTAGTAATATCAGCAGTAGCAGCAGAAATAGTAGCATGCTACGTTAAATATTTTTATTTTTCAGTATTTGTTTCCCATTCCGGATTGTTTTATGTCATCTTGATACACTAAAATTTACTGAAGGAAGAAATCATCAATTAAAAAACTGTTGGCTTAAGATCCCATTGTGGGGCATTTTCTTAATTAGTGATTGATGGGAGAGAGCCAGGTTCACCCTTGGTGGGGCCATCACTGGGCTGTGGGTCCTGAATTGTACAAGAAACAGATATTAAAGCAATGGTTAGCAAAACAGTAAGCAGCAACCCTCTGTGGCTTGTAAATCAGCTCCTGGTTCGAGGCTTTTGCCCTGTTTAAGTTCCTGTCCTGACTTAATTCCATGATGAACAGCAACGTGAAAATATAAGATAAAAAACTCATTCCTCACTAACGTGCTTTTCATTAGTCATTGTGCTCCATCCCAGTGATAGAATCCCAAACTAATATATCCTCTATAAGGAAACATAATATTTATCTGTTCATCAAAGGTAATTAAAAAACTAATGTTAAAAACACCTGCTTGATAAAAGTCCATTATGGACAGGCTCCAAAGCCACAGAGAAACCCTGTCTCGAAAAACCTATATATATATGATATACCTATAATATATATACTAGAATTCATGCTCCGAACTTTATGACAATGATAAGTACGTCATACATGGGGGAATTATACATTGGTTTGAAGTTGATACATCTTTTCTGATTATATAATACACACATATTAAAATATGACTACACTAAAAACATAAGATGGTAGATGATGATTTTTACATGCAAATATAGAGATGTACATTTGATATGCTTGCTTCCAAAGTGAAGGCTGCAATTTGGCCATGTAATATTTTGAAATAATTTTCCTGCTTCTTCAGTAGTTCTCTCCTGGACTTAAAACAACATGAAAGAAATCAAGAAGTGTCCTTTTGTGAGATAATTCTCAAAAATTTTAAAGTGCTTGAGACTACACAGAAGAGTCTAAGAATTATTAAATGTAAAGAGATTCCTGTGACAGTACACATTAATTCAATAATAAACTTTTAAGCTAATGACTCACAGAGTACAATTTAATAATTTAGTAAATAGCTAAATTCTTATTATGATTGTATCTTTCCTGATATAAATTTCAATTCAGTACTATTCTGGCAAACTAAAAGTAAAATGTACATTCAATTTAACAATAACTTATCTTCTTTTCTGTGCCATTTATTTAAGTTGAATAAAAGCAGTACCTATTTTTTCCTACTTTGATCAGATAACAAAAACATAATATATGTTTATAATTCTTGCGTTCATCAACAATATAAATGCTCTTATATTCAACAAAAGAAGTTTAAAAACTCAATTTTTAAATGATCAGGCGTATTCTTTATCATTTTCTAGTCTTTGTAGAAAAAGGACTAGATCATAATTGGTTACATAATTATTGTTATTATTATTATTATTATTATTATTATTATTATTATTATTTGACAGAATCTCACATCGTATAGTCCTGATGGCCAATTAGCCTGGGAGTTGCTATGTAGATCATGCTGGATCAAGGAGATCTCCCTGCCTCTTCCTCTAGAGTGTTTAGATTAAGAATATCACCATGCCCAGATGCCTTTAATCCTAGCACTCCACTCAGACTGTCCACTCTTACTTTACAGAAAGAGTTCTAGTAAAGCCAAGGCCACTTAGGTAAATTTTTATATGCCCCATGCCTGTTTATTTTGATTTTTATTTTATATAATTATTATATATACTTTTTTATTTTTCCTGTTTTTAATTATTTTTGAAAACTGAAATTTGAGAACTCTAATCTACTCAATTATTCAGAAAAATCCGCTATAGGAAATTTGAACATAGAAGACTGAAGATTCTCATTCGTTTCCAGAGAGTTCAAGCTGCCTTTCAAATACAGCTTAGCTAAACTTGTCAGTTTGAGAGTCAGAAAGCCATTTCAGATAATATACAGAGAATATATTTTATTCTTTACTGATCAGAAAATACAAAGTGAAGAACAGCAACAAACTCAGGGGGAATTATAGCAGGTAGAGAGAGGACTTATTGTTTACCTTGACAACAGAACTACCATCTTATATTAGCAACATTGTCATGATAAAAATACAAATGAGTTTAGTAAATAGCTAAAAGGAGCCTTGAAGGACTTGTTAGTTCTTATGTGGAAAATAGTAACTGGGAAATGTGGTGTGATTTTCAGTTAAAGGTTATACAATAAAAATAAAATGAATATATGAAGGGAGAAATTTGAGCCTTAATATTTAGTAAAGTGATCTTTAAGCTTTGGAAGACTCTTAGATATCCTATCACCTCTTTATTCTGAGTCAGTTCTATGAAGTAAATAATTTCTACATTTCCATGGTTATTTTAAGAGGTACCCCAGATTATAAAAGAAATCTATAATTCAAGGACTCAAAAAAAAAAAAAGAAGAAGAAGAAAAGGAATTCTAGAGTGGATTTTATTACAAGTAAGGCAAGTAGATGATGTGGGATGTTCTTCTGTATATGGGTTGCTTTAATTGGTTAATAAATAAAGCTGTTTCAACCAATGGCTTAGCAGAGTAAAGTAAGGCAGGAATTCTGAATAGAGATAGAAAGAGCGGGCAGAGTCAAGAAGATGTTTTGTAGCTGCCTAAAGAGAAAGGTACCAGAACATTACCAGTAAACCACAGCCTCATGGCAATACATAGATAATATAAATGGATTAATTTAAGATTTAAGAGCTAGCTAGGAATATGTCTAAGCCACTGGCCAAACAGTATTGCAAATAATATAGTTTCAATGTGATTATTTGGGTCTGGGTGGCTGGGAAACAAAAGTGCAGTCTCAGTTTACAATTAGGTATTTATATTGCTTTCCTGTCATCTTTATGTTCAATTATGTGCTTTCAGAACCATTTTTTTAGGAAGGAACTAAAGAATTTCACTCAGAAACCAGCAGGAAGTATGGGTAAAAATATGGTTAAAACTAGTGCAGAACATGATCAATGAGGAAATAAAAGCGAAGCCACAAAGACTCTGGTCTGAGAATTTCTTTGTTTTCTTTAGAAATGTGAATACTTAGTTAGATATGAAAGGAGGAATGTCAGGAAAGCACCAGTAAAGTGATGTGTAAGAGTAAATGTCACCATCTCTGAGAAACTATTGGGATCCTGCTTCCTGAACTTGTGACCTGCATCCTTGAGAGAGGAGAATGCTTAAAGACTAGGGGCAAAATAGTTTATCACTTTTAGGAGGGGCTCTGCCTTCTTTAAAAATAAGAACAGATGTCAGAAAGTTGTCACCAAAATGTGGCTCTGCAAGAAGAAAACAAATGAATGCCAAACATACAAATACAGAAAAGATGAAAGAGGGCTTGAGAAAATGTCTATTTTTACTTGTGGTCCCTGAAGAAGGTGAAAAGGAGAGTGTTTTCCTGTGAGCATGCAGTTATAAAATTTCTGTGATAAATGTTTCATTTAGGTACAAGAGTTTTGGCCTCAGAGATGGATTTTTTAATAGCACTATAAATAATTTTCTTTAAAATTTATCTTGAGACATTTATAAGTTTTCTTATGTAACATGTAGTGTTTGTACCCTCTAATGGTAATTTTCTTTAGAATTTTATCTTGAAATAGGTGGTTTTTTTTAATGCTTCTAGCCTTAATGGATTTCTTGTGCAATTTTAGTACAAGATGTATGAGGATATAAAATGCTGTGAATTATTTTTGCTTTTGAGAGATGTACTTAATTCCTAGGTTTTAAAATTGAAAGAGTCGGAAAGTTAAATAAATAGACATGTTTTTCTTGAGTATGTTTCTACTGTTAATTGAGTAGAAAATAATAAAAGTTCATTTTTTATTCATTCTTAATTGTATAGAAAATCAGATTATATTTATATTATATATAAAATCAGAATCATAATATTAAAGTGTATGTATAGATATGCCTGGGTACAAGTAGGGCATTTTCAGCTTTTATGCTTACTTAAGGACAAACTGGGGGATTCAGCAGAATTTAAAGCATTTCTTTCAGTAGAATATAAACAGAAATGTAAAAAATGAAAAATTATATTTAAGACTTTATATTAAACTAAATATTTCACCAGGAAGAAATGCCACAATTTGGGATTGAAATGCCACAATATAGGATTGAAAGTCAGATGGTGAACCTGTTGCTCTCAACAGGACAAGCCCAAGACAAAGCCAAGGTGAAAGAAACAACTAAAATTAATGAAATTAGGCACAACAGAGTGAAATTAACAGTATACCCTTAATCCCAAGCAACTTCCTGCCACAAGAAGGGTAGAGAATAAAAGAAGGTTCAATGAAAAAGGGGGGCATTGACAGCAAATCTTTCCAAACAGGCAGCAGGCTGATGTCTTTTTTGACCTCTAACTGTTAAGGTGGTGAGAACAGAAGAATGTAGCAATTAAAAGCAGGCTTGTATATTAAAGTTCTGTGGATACCCTGGTAAGAGTCTGAGAAGTGGAATTTTTACTTCCCACGCAGAAGCTAACCTGAAGGAAGTGATTTCTTGGAAGTGACTCGGTTATGGAACAGCAGCACTCAGTGAGTGACATTCACTGAGAATTACTTATGTCTTTTGAGGCAGTGTTGCATTGTGCAGAATAGCCTGGCCTGAAATTCTGTGTGTAGCCTAGGCTGGCCCTAAACATACTGCCTCCTTGCCACAGTCTCCCAATGCTAGAGAACATGTTTGTGCTACTATTTAATAAAATAAGAATTTTATTAAATATCTAAATTGAGTAGAAGAAGCATATTTTGTGAGCAAGCTAATCCCTGGTAGGGTGTTTCACATAGAGTTTATGTAGTAAATAAAACAGGCATTTTAATTAAACAACTACACTAAAATATAACATTATATTTCAAAAACTTACTTATCTGCCATCATTTTTATGTTTTCTCCACAAAAATAAATAATAATATATGTTGATTTTTAATATATTCATCTGATATTCTTTGTATGACCTGAAAGTGTTCATGTTTCTCATCAATGATGCTGTTGATGCCTTAAATTGGATATTGAAGTTTCCATAAGTGATTTACCAATATAAAAATCTATGCCTCAAATTTGATTGAAGCCACGTGCTAATGCCTCCATATATCTAAATAGTGCACTGACAGTTGAATTATCTAGCTGAAATAAACGGTAATTATGATAAGTTTAGAAATAAAGTTGTGCTTCAGAGCATAATAGCTGAAATTAAGGGATGATGGTGAGTCAGAACAATTAACTAAAACAAAAAATATCTGCTGCTGAGAATTGTGAAGAAGAAAAATAAGCAAAAACCTCTACGTATTGTAAAGAGAAACAAAATAGTCAGAAAAGATAAATCCTTCATCCCTCTGCTTTGAAATAACTTTTGGATATAAACCGCAGATTCAATTCATTAATCTCTAATTTGTATGTAGATTCCATTGTAGGAAGCTAATATGAGTAGGAACATTTTTAAAGCTGTGTTTATCAATTTGTTTAGTTACCTAGCTATATAATGTCTCACTCCAGGCTATTATTCTTCAAATCACTAGCTAGCCCTGACCTTGAAATTACTGTGTCTTATACCTGTTCCTCTCGTGGGTTTCTGGAATGTGCCATGATGTCCAATATAAACATTATTATAGTACAATCTCTGCTTTCAAATTGTTTAAAAAACATTTGTAAATGATTGTTTCATGCCACTTTTTCTAAATATCAGCATAATGGCCTTGAGACACATGAATATAAACCACGTTCCTTTCATGGTATACGGAAATGGTAAATTTCCCTTTAGTTGATTCAAACAAAAAGTGATTTGTAATTTATACTGAATCTTCCTAAGATTATATTGGAGACCTAATAACTATGATAAAAATAAGGAAATATGTTAAAATTCAGAGTGCATATTGCAACTGAGATAATTGTCATAAGAGCATATAATGGTAACATTTAACTGTCTAGCAGAGAAAGGCTGCTGGAGACATTGAAATATAATTTTATTCACTTATTTTGTTTTGCAGCCCTGCCTAGGGAACTTATGTACCTCATACAATGATCGTGGATCTTGATAACAGTGATGTTCTTTATTTTATCAAGGATGAATGTATTTCCTGACACTGTGGGAAATTTAGGCTATCCATATTTATAATTTTCTGACATATAGAAATGGAGGATACATCCAGGGTAACTTTACTTAAATAATTTAAATTGCATCCGTTTCCTTGATGATCAAAATTTTCAGAAATAATGTGAGTGAATATTGACTCAATATTAAAGCTGTATTTTAAATGGAAGTTTTAAGATGTTTTATAACACAGAATAACAATACATCATAGAAAAAACTGTCTTTCCAATTTCCAATTTAATATAAAATGTCATATGAATCAGAAATGAAGTACAAATACTACAGTAAGTTACAACAATATATTAGTTATGAAATTTATTTAAAACAAATAAGACTTCTTTTTTCCTCTTTTACTTTTTTTTGAGACAGAGTTTCTCTGAGTAGCCTTGCATTCTCCATAGGCCAGCCTGGCCTCAAACTCAGAGATCCGCCTGTCTCTGTGTCCAAAATACTGGGATTAAAGTCATACCTACCACTGCCTAACACATATGAAAATCCTTAATAAAAAGTCTTTTAGTACCTGTTTTTTTTTGAGATTCATTTACTTTTTATTTGAGTTTTAGTAACCATCCTGGGTATTTTAAGCTTTCAAATCCCAAAATACTTATCTATTATTTCAGTGTACATGGCCAGAAATTAATAATTTTTTTCTGTATGTAAAGAATACAGTTCCACTTAATTCATATATAAAACCAGTACTTGAGATTTTAGAAAAGAATGATAACTAGAAATAGTTATACAGAGTTTACTTGTGAGAACTAAGATACACTGTAGGAGTGGAGAACACAAGCAGCTGTTCCCCAACTTTCCAATAGCAGCAATCAGATAGCAGTAACAGAACTGTAAGAGATTCCCAATTCCCACATGTTCTGTGTGGACACTGGACCAAGTATTGTGTAAGAATAAATTAAGCAGAATAGTAGTTAGTGTCAACATTTTAGCTAGATTTAGAGAATTTGATACTGGATAAAATTTAAACTGAGACATGAATGCAAAATGAAATACACAAGATGCAATTACCTCTCATTTCAAAATGTATGAATATGGGATAAAACTGGTCTCTGAACAATCAAGAGTAGTTAATCATTGTGAGTATAAAAAGTTGATTATGTCACTTCTTATATACCATAAATAAGGGAATGATTTTAACTTCTTCAAATTGGTCATTACTTGTCATGATTTTTCCATGTTATAATCCTTGGGAGAAACCAATTTTACCAGGGCTCTGTTGTTCTTACTTTAATTTCACAATGCACAAGATCCTGAATTTTCCACTCTTTCCTTATTTCCTATTGTTGGGCACCTTCTTCCTCTTCTATTATTCATTTGCTCCCCGCTTTTTTATAGCTTTTACTTTACATGACTAAAAGTGCATTTATTGCACAGATAACTACTAATTCTACTTTGCTAAATAGACCAATACAGAATACCTTCATTAAACCTAAATTAGTAAAGGATAAAATAGATGAATAAGATATGCTGCCCCAAAACATCAGTCAGGCCTTGTTACAAATGAGTGAAAGGTGAGTAATCACTTCTCTCAGAAATAGAGGGAGCTGAGTAACCTCCCGACTTGTCCCTGCTCACAGTATCCAAATATAAGCTTTTCATGTTCAACTTCTTGAGAGCAAACCAGTTGTCAGAAAGGGCTACTGTTGTCCCATACCTCACCCAAACCAACCCTTGACCTCCTGAGCAGGTCCTTTCTTTTCTGCATCCTCATCTATGGTTGGCAGACAATTGCTATATTGAGGAACACAAACCTTAGTTAAGACTTGTACAGTAGTTTGATCTAACAGATGATCTACTAGTGAAATAAGGTGAAAGCTGGATGCCCACAGAAATACATAATTTATACGAGAAAATAAGTTTCATTAAAAATACCAACCAAAGGAGTCACTCTACACTCAAGACTTCAAAAAAAGATATAAGTTTTATTTTACTTTGTTGAAAAAAAATTAAAATAAAACACAGTCCCTGAAAATGTCTACAGATTAGTTTTGTTGATGTAACTGTAAAGAGTGGATCTCTAGAACTTATTTATATTTACTCTTCATCTACTTTAGAAATAATAATGATTTTATAATCACTACTATGAAGGTAAATATTAATAGTACTGGAAATAAATGAACATTTTATCATTTTAGAGAGTTATTTAATGATAATGTATGCATTTGCGTGCAGCTTTTAATGAATTTTTGATAGTTTTCAGTATTCCATTTTTAAAGCAATTTAAAAGACAGATACCTGTATTAAAAGGAAATTGAATGTCATCTCTATTTTAATTAAGTGTTGTTGCATGTTATCTTAATATGAACTTTCCCTGAATATTGTATATAACTATAGAGTCAACAAAATTATTTCTTCTAAAGCAAAAAATTTGCATGAGATTTGATTTGTTTTATAAGTAACATTATTTGTTTAATAATGTTAAATGTGAGGAGATGAATTGTCTGCTGAATGGTTCTGGAGACAATCTCTCCTTGATAATACAGGAAAAAAACATTCATACAAATTTACTTCCTGACCCCAAATTTTACAAAACAACCAAAAAAAAATAATCTAAGCATCCTTTGAAAGTGAATACATGGATCCTAACCAAATGACCTCAAAGCATCATGCAGTACCAAGTCAAAATACTTAAAATATCCTTGCTAAAATATGCTAAAAGAATTACTTATAAATTTCCTTGATGTGGAAGTGGAGCACATTGTTCTGTGAAGATTTGGAAGTAGAAGCAAGGAACAAACAACTCAACTAACAGTTATTATAGGTTAATCCACCCTACACAAGGCTAACTAGTAAACTAACTTAGGTAAGGCATAGTTTTCTGAAACCAAAAGGAATTGCATCTTCGCATATTCTGAATAAAATGCATCTACTCAGTGTCATTAGCTCCAGCACCACTGACAGCGGCAGTTTCCTTTAGAAGATGACAACAGAAAAGCAAATGTACACAGGTCAGGTATCCTGCCAAGCTCATCTAAGTTGGTCTCTTCTCTGGGGTGTCAGGTTTTATGACATAGATTCACCATGACTAACACAGGCTTTCCTGACTACCTAGGTAATGTGAGCAGTTTAATGAAATGAGTGTCACATAGGCCCAATAGTGTCACCACTCTATATTCTAGCTTGGAAATTGACCTGAACTCTTCCTTTACTCTCTGCATAACTCACATCATCTCATGATCCTTAAAATCAGCTCTAAGGACATTTGAGCTCATCTATTATAAAAATGTAGCACCATCTTTTCTTCTTCACCACACAAGTAGACACTAAGAGACTTACAAGGCAAGGGTAGGGATAAATTTTATTTTTCCAGATCCTGTTCTAATTGTGGGAATTGCACACAAAATTATGTGATGAGCCAAAATTGCGAATTGCCTAAGTCTTTTTATGAAGGCACCTACAGCGGATATCACATGAGCTTGAATTCCTACGAACATCTGGATCAGTGTTTTCCACATCTTATCCTGTTATGTGACACTGTAACTTTCTTCACTTGTTCTGTTGTTCTGTGGTTTTCTTAGATACACAGTTACTACGTTTATGCTTTTAATTTATATTTTTCTAACTGAAAAATTTCATTTGTTTTCTAAATGTGTTTTTCAAATTCTTAAACACTCAATATGAATAGAAATTCTGATCTCTGGTTAAAAACAAAGGATATATGAGGTGGCCTGGTACTCGGGAGGCAGAACCCAGAAGATCTCTATGAGTTCGAGGACAGCCTGGTCTACAAGAGCTAGCTCCAGGACAGGCTCCAAAGCTACAGAGAAACCCTGTCTCCAAAAACAAAACAAAACAAAACAAACAAACAAACAAAAAAAAATGAAGCAAATTATCAGTTAACTAAAAAAATGCTATCTTTACTCTTCTTATACAGTATGATGTGGAGATAGAAATATGGAGGTTGTACTCATTCATGTCTAGTTCTGACTGCTTATTCAATATGAATCACATATTTACAAAGAAGTTTGATAGCACTAGGACCATGTACAGAGTTTCTTTAACTGTAAGTGAATGTGACTAAAATATGTGGATAACCAGAAAGGAAAAGAGTTAGGTTGGTGATCAAATGCTGGATAATGTTAAAAAATACCATGTTCTGAAATTTATAATTTTGGAGGCCTTTGGGACATTTTTTCCTTAACAAGTGTTTGTAATTTACAAGAAATACAAACTGGCCCGTGTTTTTTACTATGTGGTGCTCTTGGTAAAACTGGTTTTCTAGCCCCATGAACCCAATCTCTGAGCATCACACCATTAGGAAAGATAAGTGATTAGTTTTTATTGGAGTATTTTCAATACAGTATGGTGTTTCTGCATGTGAATTTCTTCCTTAATGAATGAATCTTTCACCAGAAAGGAGAATGTTAATTCATACCACATTTCTTCCTGATCCCAAGCAGCATATGTAAAGACAAAAGTGCTTATTGATTGAAATTTGATTCCCTGTTTACTGTAGAATAGAGTCTGACGTTGTGAAATACTGTTGAAACAGACTAATATGAACACAAACAAAGTAACATCATTGAGGTTCTGCCATAAAATTAATGCATCCTAATGGAAAAGATGAAAGAGAAAGTGCAAGCATATGGTTTCTATTCACCTGTGTTATCAGTGTATGCACAACTGGGGAGATGGTAGTATTTCATTATAGCTACTTTATAGGAGGGGAAGTTTCATCGTGATTTTTTTTACAAGCAGTTTATGAAAAGAAAAACAATTTTAGAATGAGAAAATGATGTCATGAGAAAGTCATACATTGCGCATTTAATCTGTACTATATAGACAAACTCACAGGGTATATGTCTAGGAGCTTTATAATGAAAACACTTTTGTATGAAGATGCACAAGAACAAGAGATATTGGTTTCAGAATACTCATAGGTTCTGGATCCTTCTGTGGTTTCAGTTGTTTGTTAGCATCAAGAATATGCTTAATATGCACTTTAAAAGAAAAAAACAACTTTTCCCTTACTTGATTTATTATTTCCTTCATTTTACCATTTTTATTTTATTTTTATTGATATTATTTTTCTCTGCTCCCTCCATACCTCTCCCCTCCCTTTTAACCCCCTCCCATGGTCCCCATGCTCCCAATTTACTCAAGAAATTTTGTCTTTTTCTACATCCCATTTAGGTTAGATCCATGTGTGTCTCTATTAGGGTCCTCAGTGTTGTCTAGGTATTCTGGGATTGTGAATTGTAGGCTGATTTTCTTTGTTTTATGTCTGAAAGCCACTAATTAGAGAGTACATAGGATATTTGTACTGGGTCTGGGTTACCTCACTCAATATGATGTTTTCTAGATCCAATCATTGGCCTGCAAATTTCAATGTAATTATTTTTTCTCCTGTGTGGTATTAAATTGTGTAAAAGTACCACATTTTTCTCACCCATTCTTTGGTTGAGGGTTTGTTTTTAGGTTCTGAATATGATAAACAATGCTGCTATGAACATAGCTGAACACATGTCTTTGTGGTATAATTGAGTATCCTTTGGGTATATACCCAAAAGTGGTATGCCTGGGTTGTGATGAAGGTTGTTTCTGAATTTTCTGAGAAATCACCATAAGTATACCCAAAGGAGGTGTACCAGTTTGCACTTTTACCTGCAGTGGAGGAGAGTTCCCTTTACCCCACATAAATTTAATCCAGCATAAATTGTCATCAGTGCTTTTGATCTTGCCATTCTTAAAGATGTAAAATGGAATCTAACGGTTGTTTTGATTTGTATTTCTCTGATGGCTAAGAATATTGAATATTTCCTAAAGTGTCTTTCAGTCATTTTAGATTTCTCTGTTGATAGTTATCTGTTTAGGCTTGTATTTCATTTTTTATTATATCATTTGTTCTTTTGATGATCTAGTTATTGATTTCTTTGTATATCGAGGAGACCAGTCATCCTCCGTCTGATGTAGGGTGGGTAAATATCTTTTCCCATTCAGTTGGCTGCCATTTTGTCCTGTTGACAGTGTCCTTTGCATTACTGAAACTTTTTCATTTCAGGAGATCCTATTTATTAATTGTTTCTCTCAGTTTCTGTGCTACTGGGGTTCGATTTAGGAAGTGGTCCCCTGTGCCAATGTGTTCAAGTGTACTTCCCACTTTCTCTTCTGTGAGATTCAATGTAGTTGTCTTTATGTTGAGATCTTTGATTCATTTGGACTTGAGTTTTGTGCGTGGTGATAGATATGGATTTATTTTCATTCTTCTACATGATATCCAATTAAGCCATCACCATTTGTTAAGTATGCTTCCTTTTTTTCATTTTATATTTTTTGCTTACTTGTCAAAAATCAGGTGTTCATAGGTGTGTGGATTAATATGTGTGTCTTTGATTTGGTTCCATTGGTCCTCCTGTCAGGTTATTTTTTGTTTTTTTTTTTTTTTTTTTTTTTTTTGCCAATACCAGGCTGTTTCCAGAAGTCCCTTTATTGTTCAAGATTATTTTGACTCTCCTGGGTTTTTTGCTTTTCCATATAAAGTGGGGTACTGTTCTTTCTAGTTCTGTGAAGAATTTTGCTGGGAATTGCATTGAATCTATAGGTTGCTTTTGATAAGATTGCCATTTTTACTATATTAATTCTACTAACCCAAAGGATTTAAGATCTTTCCACCTTCTGGCATCTTCTTCAATTTCTTGCTTCAAGGATTTAAAGTTCTTATCAAACAGGACTTCCACTTGTTTGGTTAGAGTTACTCCAAAATATCTTATGATATTTATGTCTATTGTGAAAGGTGATGATTCTCAGTTTTCTTTTTCAGCCCTTTTATCACTTATTTAAACTATCATATCATCAGCAAATAGTGAGGATTTGACTTTTTCTTTTTCAATTGTATCCCTTTGTTCTCATTTTGTTGTCTAATTGCTCTAGCTAGGACCTCAAGAACTATATTGAATAGACATGGAAAGAGTGGACAACCTTGTCTTGTTCTTGATTTCAGTGGAACTGCTGTGAGTTTCTCACCATTTAGTTTGGTATTGGCTTTTGGCATGTTGTATGTTGCCTTTATTTTTTTAGGTAGGTTCTTGTATCCCTGCTCTCTCTAAGACCTTTATCATGAAGGGATGTTGTATTTTGTCAAAGGCTTTTTCAGCATCTAGTGAGATGATCAAGTGGTTTTTAATTTTCAGTTTGTTGATATGGTGGATTACTTTGACAGATTTCCATATGATGGACCATCCCTGCATCTCTAGGATAAAGAGACTTGATCATTTTGGGTAATGGTTCTGATGTGTTCATGGATTCGATTTGCCAGTATTTTATTGAGTATTTTTTGCATCAATGTTCATGAGTGAGATTGGTCTATAATTCTTTTCTTAGTAATGTCTTTATGTGGTTTGGGTATCAGGGCAATTGTAATCTCATAAAAAGATTTGGCAATTTTCCTTCTGTTTATATTGTGTGGTACAATTTGAAGAGTATTGGTATTAATTCTTCTTTGAAAATCTTGTAGAATTCTCAACTGAAATGATCTGGTCCTTGATTTTTTTTGGGGGGGGGGGTTGGGAGACTTTTGATGAATGTTTCTATTTCTTTAACAAGTTTAGGTCTATTTAATTTGCTTATCTGGTCTTGATTTAATTTTGGTAAGTGATATTTATCCAAAATATGACCTAATGATTATCTGGATTTCTATCATGCCTGTTGTTATGTTCCCCTTTTTATTTCTGATTTTGTTAATTTTGATATTCTCTCCCTGCCTTTGGTTAGCTTGGATACAGGTTTGTCTATTTTGTTAATTTTTCTCTAGAACCAACTCTGTGTCATTGATTCTTTATATTCCTTTTTCTGTTTCTATTTTGTTGATTTTAGCTCTCAAAATTAGATAGATGTTTCCTGTGACTAATATGGAATATCCTTCTTTGTCTCTTTTCACTGATTTTAGTTTGAAGTCTATTTATTTAGATATTAGGATAGCTATACCAACTTCTTTCTTAGGTCCATTTGATTGGAAATCTTTCTGCAACCCTTTACTCTGAGACAGTGTCTATCTTTGAGTTTGAGATGTGTTTCTTGTATTCAGCAGAAGGATGGATTCTGCTTATGTGTCTAATCTGTTAGCCTGTGTCTTTTTATAGGTGAGTTGAGTCCATGTATAATAAGGAATATTAATGACCAGTGATTACTATCTCCTGTGAATTTAGTTTTCATTGTTGGTGATGCTATTTTGTGTGTTTTTCCTTTTGTTGGGATTTGCTGCTGTGAGATCAATTGTCTATGTTTTTGTTGATGTACCCAACTTCCTTGGGTTAGAGTTTTTCTTCTGTACTTTTTGTAAGGCTGGGTTTGTGGCTATGTATTGGTTAAATATGGTTATGTCAGGGAATATCTTGTTTTGTTCTTCTATGGTGATTGAAAGTTTTGTTGGTTATAGTAGTCTGGGCTGGCATTCATAATCTCATAATGTCTGCATAATGCTTGACCACAATCTTCTGGCTTTCATATTTTCCATTGAGAAGTCAGGTGTAATTTTGATAGGATGACCTTTATATGTTATTTGTCCTTTTCCCTTTGCAGCTCTTATATTCTCTATTTTGTACATTAGTGTTTTGATTAATATGTGGCAAGGAAACATTTTTTTTTGATCCAGTCTATTTGGTGTTCTCTAAGGTTTTTGTATCTTCATAGTCCTATCCTTCTTTAGGTTGGGAAAGTTTCTTCTATGATTTTGGTAAATAAATATCTGTGCTTTTGAGTTGAACTTCTTCTTCTATACCTATTATTCTTAGGTTTGGTCCTGGCTCAGTCCTACTCCTTGAGAGGTTTGGGATTTGTGTCTGGACCTGCAGAGGTCTCTGGTTCCTGCTTACTCCCTCAGAGGCCCCACACTTGTGCCCCCCATTGTTATTTTAATAGACCTCTACTATAATATCAAGGATTCTTACAAGACAACAAGTAGTTGGACAAGTATAGAAACTTTCATTGGCAAACCTGAAACAACTGGCCTGAAGTCAAACAAATGTATCAACTGGCAATTTCTCCTCATGGCTATTGCGTAGCAGAAGTTCTAAGGGTATGAGTCTTCAAAGCAGCTTGATAAGATAACTGTACATAGACTTCAGAACCAGGTGTTATTTGAGGTTACATATGTGCTTTCCCCCTGAGGCCAGCGAGGGGTTTGACAGACAACTGAATATTGAAGAATTATGTGTTAAGCACTGCTTAAGTTGGGCTTCCTTTTTTAAATGATTAAGTGTTTCAATTTGTGTTTATTTGCTTGTTTGTGTTTTAAGTGATATAATACCTAAATTTATAAAGAAAAGAGGTTTATTTTGCTTGACTCATTGTTATGAAAAAGCTTGATGAATCAAATTTACTGATGCCTTTCTTCCAGGTACAGTATCAGTATGGTAGAAGGAATCAGAGGCAAGAAGCAGCATGTGTGTCTGATACTCACTCAAAAATTTATTACAAAACCACCTCCAAACAAATTATTAATCTCATTATTCCATTAATCCAATAATGCAATTAATTAAGTCAGATTCTTAATTATTTTTAAAAGGTCCCACCTGGATTTACTTCTTAATAACTCATAAAGGATATTAAATTTCAGCATATTAGTGTGCTAGCCATGTTCATATTATCAAAACAAGCAGCTTATTATTATGCATTTGAAGTAATAGATTTAGTAACTAATCACTTCTGCACCCAAGAGTTCAAAATATTTAGCCTGAATCTTCTGCTACAGGTCTTTACTGGGCAGAACCATTATGTCAACTGAATATCCTCATGTAGAAGTTAAATCAATAGCAAGACCTGTTTCTTAGCTTTTCATAGAGCTAGTGTGATCTATTTTCTTTAGGTCAGAGGTCTTCTGTTGTTGTAGGAGTAATGGCTAGAAATAGTTTATGCAGAATATTATTAGGTCCTTAAGAAATAGCACCTTTCTTTTTCAGAATTTGAACTGTGTTAAGTCAGATTATTATCAGAATACCCAAATATACAAGATCATTAATTTAAAAGAGGCAAGAATTATTTGAGGATAGGTTTCAGAAGTTTTAATCTACAATTTCTTTCCTTTCTGCTCCATAGATTCAGCATAATAGACAAAAGCCTATTGGTGACAAAATGTTTGCTTTATGGCAGAATGGAAGCAAAGAATAAGAGATAAAGTAGTAGGGTCCCAATTTGCTCTACCAGGTAAACTAAATTACCTATCTATTAGCATCTTCACATATCCTAAAGGTCCCTCACCCGTGAGTGACACAGACTGGATATCAGGCCTTAAATGCAGGTCTTTGATGATTTTAAACTCAAACCATAAGAGATAAATTCTACTTTGAACCAATCCAACTTTCCCTTCTATGAAGAAACCACCTCTCTGTGTGTGAATGATTTGTGTATACGCTATGTTTTGAATATGTGTTTTGTTTTCGAATATATGCCAAATTAAGATAAATCTTCCACATAAGCTACATTGTAAAATGTAATATCCTGTGGTCAGTGATCTTCAACAACTTGACAAGTACAGAGTTTATATGGGGAATCAGTGGCAATCAGATCTTTGATAACTTTACAATTTATATACATTCTACAGACAATATAGCTATATCCATGATCTTTCCTTTCCTTTCATCTCTCTTTCCTGATCATATTTTGAGTATTTTTAAATGTTATTTTCAGGCTTTATTATATGATACTTGTGGAAGCCAGAATATATGAGCCTATTTCCACATTGACTAAAAGTTAGAGAGTTGGATCTTATTCTAGTTCCTTCAAGGTTATTGTGCTTCTACATCAAACGAAGGTCCCACACAGAACAGTTCAGAGAGTTCTGCTCTCTCAAGTTTATTGTCAAGAGCTGTAGGTAATAAAGAGACATTGTCATCCAGGAATAAAGAAGTACATCTGTTCCTACCTCAAACATAAGTCTAAGGATCATACTAAGTTTCAGTTCCCTTAAAGAGATAACTTTAGATTCCACCCAGGGAGTAGTTTGCCTACAGAATATTTTGGTCTAGGGTGTAAGCTTGACTTGTTCTGTCAGAATGCTTAACTATGAATGTAGCCCCTGACCTTCAATTGGTATGTTCATTTCCTTGTATCACGTTAATGTAGTTTTTTGTCTTACTCCTATCTTTTGGGGTCAGGGATATTTTAAGCAGTTGGAAATTAGACAAGGGTGGATTTCAGTACTCCCTGGAATTCCCTCCTGATACTATCCTATATGTTTTTCCATATTATAATTTTTATTCACATCTTCATATGATTTATTCTATTTCTAAAACCCCACATGTCTACCCTGGCAAGAGGTACTTTTGTCCAGGGTAGACCCCGATGAATACTGCTATGCCACTTTCAACCCTCACTCCTCCACCTAACTCCTTTAATTTCCCCAAAAACTCCCTGTCAAATTCATGATTCGTGGCTCTTACATAATTATTATTGATAATATATATATATATATATATATATGTAGTTATATCTATATTATACTGAAAATATTCATTTTGTATATATAACCCATTGTATACATGGGTACATAATCTGTCCAACCCCTACATTCTGTCTTGTCTACTTTGTAAGTATAGTGACTAACAGACATTGGTGGCTGGAATTTTATTTTATTTTATTTTTATTTTTTTATTTTTTTGGTTTTTTGAAACAGGATTTCTCTGTAGTTTTGGAGCCTGTCTTGGAACTAGCTCTTGTAGACCAGGCTGGCCTCGAACTCACAGAGATCTGCCTGCCTCTGCCTCCCGAGTGCTGGTATTAAATGTGTGCTCCACCACCACCCGGCTCTGGTGTCTGAAATTTGAGACCCCAGAACTTTCAGTTAACTCAGAGATGTTATTTTAAGCCACTAAGAAGTACTTTGTTCCATGGGCATAGAAAAATAAATTTATTTAAGTAAAACTAAATATATGACAATTGAGAATTGTAATTTATCATTACCCTTAAAGATAAATAAGATTTAACTAAAGTGTTTTAAAAGAAACATTGGAAGCAGAGAGGGAAATCAGAGAAGCATCACCTTTCACGATAGCCACAAACAGCATAAAATATCTCGGGGTAACTCTAACCAAAGAAGTGAAGGATCTATTTGACAAGAACTTTAAGGCATTGAAGAAAGAAATTGAAGAGGATACCAGAAAATGGAAGGATCTCCCTTGCTCATGGATTGGGAGGATCAACATAGTAAAAATGGCAATCCTACCAAAGGCAATTTATAGATTCAATGCAATCCCCATCAAGATCCCATTAAAATTCTTCACTGATCTTGAAAGGTCAAAATCAACTTTATATGGAATAACAAAAAACCCAGGATAACCAAAACAATCTTGTACAATAAAGGTACTTCTGGAGGCATTACCATCCCTGACTTTAAACTCTACTATAGAGCTACAGTAATGAAAACAGTGTGGTATTGGCATAAAAATAGAGAAGTTGACCAATGGAATCATGTAGAAGACCCGGATCTTAACCCACAAACCTATGAACACCTCATTTTCGATAAAGGTGCTAAAAGTATACAATGGAAGAAAGAAAGCATCTTCAACAAATGGTGCTGGCACAACTGGATGTCAACCTGTAGAAGAATGAAAATTGACCCATAACTATCACCATGCACAAAACTCAAGTCCAAATGGATCAAAGACCTCAATATCAATCTGAACACACTGAACCTGATAGAAGAGAAAGTGGGATGTACCCTACAACAGATTGGCACAGGCGATCGCTTCCTAGGTATAACCCCAGCAGCACAGTCATTAAGGGCAACATTGAATAAATGGGACCTACTGAAACTGAGAAGCTTCTGTAAAGCAAAAGACACTGTCACTAAGACAAAAAGGCAACCCACTGACTGGGAGAAGATCTTCACCAACCCCGCAACAGACAAAGGTCTGATCTCCAAAATATATAAAGAACTCAAGAAACTAGACTTTAAAATGCTAATTAACCCAATTAAAAAATGGGGCACTGAGCTGAAGAGAGAATTCTCACCAGAAGAAGTTCAAATGGCCAAAAGGCACTTAAGGTCATGCTCAACCTCATTAGCGATCAGGGAAATGCAAATCAAAACAACATTGAGATATCACCTTACACCTGTCAGAATGGCTAAAATCAATAACACCAATGATAGCCTTTGCTGGAGAGGCTGTGGAGAAAGGGGTACCCTCATCCATTGCTGGTGGGAATGCAAACTTGTGCAACCACTTTGGAAAGCAGTGTGGCGGTTTCTCAGGAAATTTGGGATCAACATACCCATGGACCCAGCAATGCCACTCTTGGGAATATACCCACGAGGTGCCCGATCATATGACAAGGACATTTGTTCAACTATGTTCTTAGCAGCATTATTTGTAATAGCCATAACCTGGAAACAACCTAGATGCCCTTCAATGGAAGGATGGATGGATGAAGAAAGTGTGGAATATATACACATTAGAATACTACTCAGCGGTAAAAAAACAATGACTTCGCGAATTTTGCATGCAAATGGATGGAAATAGAAAACACTATCCTGAGTGAGGTAACCCAGACCCAAAAGGATGAACATGGGATGTACTCACTCATAATTGGTTTCTAGAGATAAATAAAGGTCAGTGAGTCTATAATATGATATTCTAAAGAAACTAAATAAGAAGGTGAACCCAAAGAAAAACATATAGCTATCCTCCTCGATATGGGAAGTAGACTAGACTGCCGGACAAATAAATGGGATCTTGGGGGTGTGGTGGGAGGGGGGGTAAGGGGAGAAGTGGAGAGAAATGTGAGAAGGGGAGGGTGGGGGGAACTTGGGGAAACGGGATGATTGGGATAAAGGAATGTTGGTTAGGGGAGCAGAGAAGCACACATCTTAATTAAGGGAGCCATCTTAGGGTTGGCAAGAAACTTGGATCTAGAGGGGCTCCCAGGTACCCAGGGCGATGTCCCTCGTTAGTTCCCGGGGCAGCTGAGGATAGGGAACCTGAAATGACCCTACCCTATAGCCATACTGATGAATATCTTGCATATCACCATAGAAACTTCATCTGGCGATGGATGGAGATAGAGACAGAGACCCACACTGGAGCACTGGACTTAGCTCCCAATGTCCCAATGAGGAGCAGAAGGAGAGAGAATATGAGCAAAGAAGTCAGGACCACAAGGGGTGCGCCCACCCGTGGAGACAGTGGGGCTGATTCTTTGGGAGCTCACCAAGGCCAGCTGGACTGTGACTGAAAAAGCGTGGGATAAAACCGGAATCTCTAAATTTGGCGGACAATGAGGGCTGCTGAGAAGCCAAGGACCATGGCACCGGGTTTTGATCCTGCTTCATGTTCTGGCTTTGTGGGAGCCTACCCAGTTTGGATGTTCACCTTCCTAGACCAGGATTGAGTGGGGAGGACTTTGGACTTTCCACAGGGCAGGGAACCCTGACTGTTCTTCAGGCTGGAGAGGGAGGGGGAGGAGTGGGGGGAGGGGAGGAGGAGAGGGAGGAGTGGGAGGGAAATGGGAGGCGGGGAGGAGGCAGAAATTGCTTTTTTTTTCCAATAAAAAAAAAGAACAAAAGGAAAAAAAAAGAAAAAAAAAGAAACATTGTTTTTACATTCTATTGTAATCAAAATCAACCTTATAATTATCCAGAACATATTTGTATATTTCTTTCATAGTGGAGGGAACAATAATTGAAACTGCAATGAGTTATCTGATTTTTTTAACTCAGTGTGGCCCCACTGGTTTTCATTAGCTTTATGGATGTTTGAGTCTTAATGAACCAATAATGAGAATTATTAGCCTATTAAATTAAGAACAGAGTAGAAAGATGAAGTGTTGAAGAAATTAGAGGGAAAAAATAGATGGTGATGTGGCTAGAACTGCTGCCTGAAGAAAACAAAATCTAAATGGAGATATTGTATTGGAGAAGTACAATATAAGGAACTGGACTTCTGTGACTCAAAATCACTTTGTACTATGAAATTTGAGAAACTCCTGATAATAGTCTATTGAAGACCTTCAGAGAACTTTTATATAACTGCCAGTGTTCCCCATACCTGCCTCATTGTTCAGGTCTGGAACAATAAATTCATAGTCTAGTGTTTAATGATGCTGTTATTTGTCTCAAATACATATAACCTCTAATCCCCTTTCCACATCAGTAAATGTTTCATAGACAGCTATTTAATAAATTGATAATATACTCTAATTCAAACTTTCTTAAGTGTTAAACTATCCATAAATCCCTGAGACTGAATCACTGCTACTACAAGGCTCAGCAAAATCAGTTGAAGTCATTGTATTTGTTACTGTTTCTCTTTGGTAGTAAGGTTTTTTTTTGCATATTTATAACCTAATATAATTTTTGGTATGTGCATTAATTACCTTTTTTGTTACTGTGACAGAATATTTGGCCGAAACAGCATAAGGAAGAATACGTGTATCTTTGCTTGCATTTTGTCCTGTAAAATCAGTGCTAGACTAGAGAACACATGGTCAAAATGTTGACACTGGATACTCAACATCCCCATTAAGTTGCTGTTTCTAAACTATTGGGGCCAAATGTTACTGTTTTAGATCACTGAGGAACCACTTGGAGGGGGAGCATCTGGAAGAACGTCAGGTCTTACTATCATAGGGTAGGTCTTGAGGTTTCATAGCTGGGCTCTACTTCCTTTGTTTGCTCTCTCCATACTGAAGCCACATCTTTCCTACTTTGATAGATTGTGCCCCTGAGACTTAAGTCAAGATCAACCTTCTCTTCCTTAAATACGCTTGTCAAACTTTTACTGACTGCATTGAGAAAAGTAACTAACACACATGTAAATAAAATCTCTTTCTGATAGTGCCTCTGTGTATATCGGGGTAGACTGGAATTTATGATCCTTCAGCAGCAGTGTTCTTGAATTTTAAGTGTCTCCTAATATCTTAGGATGCTCTTTCTACCCAGTTATTATTATCATTTCACAAATACAAGCCTGAAATTGTCAATCAAACTCAGAAATCAAAGGAATGATATTGGTTTTTGTCCCATACCTGCCTCTGTTTATAGAATCCTAACTGGCACATATTTAAAGTGACATTAATTAGGTAAAAACTGTTGGCAATCCATCCTGGATACAAAACTGATTGCATCAAAAACTTAATACATCTTGAAATTTTCAAGCACTCTGAAGAATTTTGTATAAACAAATAATCAAGACTTCTAATGTTTCTCTTTTCATTTTTATAGAGAAGTAGATTAGTATTTTCAACTCCCTTATTTTTTTTTTAAGTTTTATGCTTTCTATGTGAACTAACCACTTTCTCCATGGGGAGACATTTCTGTCTCTGATCCAAACACAACCCCAATCTATAACCTTCCCCCACATAGGTCCTTATCTTCTATATCTATATACAAATAAAGCAAAGTAATTTCATGCATAAATAATAGGAACTTCCAAGGGTGCAGAACTGTTCTTTCTTCTGGTATCCCATAGGCTGTAGTTGGAGACTGTTCATTCATTTCCTGGCTACCCAGACCAAAATAATAACACAGAAATATTAATCACAACACTGTTTGACCAATAGCTGAAACATATTTTTAGCTGACTTTTACATCTTAAATTAACCCATTATCTTAAATTAACCCATTTCTATTATTCTGTGTATTGTCATGAGGTTGGGGCCTACCAGTAAGTACTGGTTGGTGACTGCTGTCTTTCTTTTTCAGGAGTTACAGGGTATATCTTTGTCTCTACCTCTCTATATATCTATGTTCTGATTTCTTGCCTGACTTTACTAAGCCATTGACTGAAACTGCTTTTTTAATAACCAATGGTAATAAAACATATTCATTGCATACAGAGGGGAATTCCTTTTCTTTCTAAATAAAAGAAAGGTTTTAATTTTAACATAGTAAGATTACATATAACAAAATAGGTATAAAGCAATAATTACGGTTGCAATATTTATATCTACTTTATTTTTTATCATAAATAAGGAAAACTATAATTGTAACTATCTATTTTTCAACTCTATCAAAGACACCATGAGGATATAATATTACCTATGTTAACAGGAAGTTAATTGTAAGCATCTTACAAAACTCTAGACTTGACAGAGTCATTTCTTTGCCTGGACAGTCACCCAAAGTTCTTCTGTAACATTGAAGCATCCATCTTCAGCTTATAGGCCCATAATATCTGGCAGACTTTTCATTGAAGCAGGAGTTTGAAGATCTGCTCCGCCTTGTACTAGCAAAATCCATCAGTTGCTATCTTTCGTGTCCTGTAAAATTTCTGGCAGTTTATTTCATGTAGCAGGAACCCTGAAAGATTGTCTCACCTTCTTTAGGCAATTGTAGCCATCATTTTTTTCTGTGGATCCTGCATGTCCAGTTCATACAGCATGCTATCAAGCAGTGCAGGCAATAACAGTTTCTTTCTCAAATAGCTAACAAACTCCAAAAGGAGTCTCTTTGATATCCACCATCCTCTTGAAGCAGGTCAGTGCTGCCAAGAGCAGAAGAGTCTTATTATCATAAAAGTTCTAAGTTCTTAAACATGTTAAATGCCATATTCATATTTGAAGAATAACCATCCATCTGAACTATATCTGTGTATATCTAGAACACCTAACTAACATGACTGAAAGTTTGACTATTATAGATGACTACCTATTTTAATGTGTATTTCTTAATTGCACATTACATCTTTAAGTGAACTGCAAAAGCACAATACCTTAATCAAAAATAAAAATGTACATATAGAATTGACCTTAAATTGGTATTAATAAACCAAGATGCATACCACCAAAAAGTATTCATCCCTATAGCATATCTCTCATTAAATATAAACAAATATTTATAAACAATCATTTAGGGAAATTTAGGCCATGTTCTCTAGACTATTTCATGCTGATTGGGGACACTGTTAATCAGGTCTTTTGTGGGACACCTTGTGTGGTCTATGTTAGCCAACAGTCCTGAAGCTATCACGGATGTTGACCATCTGGGCCATTGCCTCATGGTGTCTTGTTTGATCAAACCTTATTAACCAGTAAGGAATCCACAGTTTTCTATCCTCTGTTAAAATAAACACAGAACCTCTTTTCCAAAGTAACATATCTCCTTTGACCCATTTTGAAGTCAAGATGCAATGTGTGTGTGTGTGTGTGTGTGTGTGTGTGTGTGTGTGTGTGCGTGTGTGTTGGTTTAGCTTAGGAGCCCATACAATGAAATGTTCTGTACTTAGTTCATTCATGGAAACACACACACACACACACACAATAATATACATGATACAGACTCTGTTTATTTTCTGTCCTTATGTGGCTTATTTTTATTTACTCCTTTAATCTATGACTGTTTATACTTTGTCTCTTTAAAGAATTTGTCTTAATTTTTATTGCTATTTACTTCTTTTCCTACTGTCTCTACTCCGTTTCTTCTTTCTCTCAAGCCTACATTTCACACTGTGACCCGATTAGAGGTTTATTTTCATCTGATTCTGTCTTTATTGTGCATCTCTAATCGTTTTCGGATCAGAAGTGCTTTTTGTTTTATAATGCTAAGCAGGCATGGCTAGGACCAAGTCTGCTTTGCCTTTTGGCTCTGCCCAATCTAACATGGAAGAGGTATGTTTACTGCCAACTATAAGAGCCATGTTTTCCACCCTAGCTCCAGGAACACAGTGGGTCCACTTTTCCATCAATCAACTGTAGCACTCTGCTCACAACCTCCATTCTGATGCTTGGCCTCCATTTGCATGCAAAATTCACGAAGTCATTGTTTTTTTACTGCTGAGTAGTACTCTAATATGTATATATTCCATACTTTCTTCATCCATTCTTCCATTGAAGGGCATCTAGGTTGTTTCCAGGTTCTGGCTATTACAGACAATGCTGCTATGAACATAGTTGAGCATATACTTTTGTTGTATGACAGGGCATCTCGGGTATAGTCCCAAGAGTGGTATTGCTGGGTCCAGGGGTAGGTTGATCCCGAATTTCCTGAAAAACCGCCACACTGCTTTCCAAAGTGAATTTTGCATGGAAATGGACAGAAATAGAAAACACTATCCTGAGTGAGTTAAGCCAGACCCAAAAAGAGGAACATGGGATGTACTCACTCATAATTGGTTTCTAGGCATAAATAAAGGACATTGAGCCTATAATTCGTGATCCTAGAGAAGCTAAATAAGAAGGTGAACCCGAAAAAAAACATATAGTCATCCTCCTGGATATTAGCCTTCATCAGGCGATGAAAGGAGACAGAGACAGAGTCCCACATTGGAGAACCGGACTGAATCTCAAGGTCCAAATCAGGAGCAGAAGAAGAGAGAGTACGAGCAAGGAACTCAGGACCGTGAGGGGTGCACCCACACACTGAGACAATGGGGATGTTCTATCGGGAACTCACCAAGGCCAGCTGGACTGGGTCTGAAAAAGCATGGGATAAAACCGGACTCGCTGAACATAGCAGACAATGAGGACTGCTGAAAAGTCAAGAACAATGGCACTGGGTTTTGATCCTACTGCACGTACTGGCTTTGTGGGAGCCTAGACTGTTTGGATGTTCACCTGATGCTTGGCCTCCTGAAAGAGCCAGAGATGTCCATTCAACTAGCAGGAAACAGGAAGTCTTTTTAAAGGAGTCACACATTTTTGGCTATTACTTCTGAGTTAGTAAGAGTTCTCCCAAAGCAATCTTGCCCTGCTTTCTTCTAGTGAACAAAGTAAATCTGAAGAAAATATACAGCTACCAAGAAGTCATGCTTAATTCTGTATTTTGTGTCTAAAATTTCTTCCCAATCTCTTTAAGGTTGTATTAGAGTTGATGTACATATGAAGCCACAGATATCTGAAGCAGTAACAAATTTGCACAAATTCAAGCCAGACAAGGGAAAGGAGCAAAAAGTTCTGATGTCTCATTCTATATGCTTGTAATAAAAATAATGATTTCTTTAAACTTATGCATATAAAAACTATATACTAGTAATCTATTTTAAGGACCAACCACTGGTAGAAGAAACACTCCTTCATTTCACATATGTGCAAGCATGTACAACTGCATAAAATATCATTTTTGAGTAGGTGATCAATTTGTGATCACTTCACAGATTAAGAATGAGCAATAGGTCATCTTAAAATAACAACTCCTATTCCTATTCATTTACAAAATATTTATGTTTGTAAAAGAGCATTTCTAAAAGACAGTTTTATAAAATAGAAGTTACTCTCACAGCCTAAGTTTTTGCACATTATGTCACTGGCTTTTTACATGCTACAATCAAATCCATTTTCCTATTCAGAGACTAGAATAATACAATGATCGCTTAGGTCAAGCTTAGAACATTCAAAGATAATGAGATTTTTATTTCCATGTCTTTTCAATCTTTTTATCCATTCCTGCATTGATCCTTCAAAATAGGTTAGCAAAATAAAGTTATTTCTATAATTACAGATTTAAGAAAAAAAATCACAGACATTAAAATAGGAAGAAACCTTAAGAATCCATTAAGAAAGTTGCAGTTTATGTTTCATATGCACTTACTGTTATGAAATAAGATAAAATAAGATAAAATGTGGCAAGCAGTTTCTGTTTAGGGGTTTTCTTAATGGACTTATTAGGAATCTAAAGTGAGACTAACCAGATATTTGAGGAATAATTTAATCTGTTTATGTAACTCTGATTGTGATCTTTTTCTATACTGATTACAATGGTGCTTGAAAATGGTATTTTATAACATATATTAGTTTATAGACCTGCCATAACATTGTATAAAGTTCAGGTGGCTTAAACAGTGTGATGATAAGTTCCAAGAACAAGTTACCAAAAGCACTGGTTCCTTTTAAGGCATCCTCCTTGACTCAGTGATGACCTTCACCTGTCTATGACCTTGGATATCTCTACCTTTTTCTCATCACTATTCTGATGTCTCTCTTCTCACAAAATCTCCAGTCCTATTGAAATGGTGACCCTACCAAAACCTAATTTAAACTATTATCTCATTAAAAAATTGTCTTCAAATATATCCCAAATAACCAGTGTTGTAATATCAACATAATGATGTTAATGAAAATTTAATTTAGTCTATAGCAAAACTATAGGTCAGTCCTCTAGTATTAAATATGTTAGCTTTCTAAATTTTGTGTCTCATCTATGTTATAGCATGCTGAAATGAAGCAGAACCATACTGTGAAAAAATAAACAAAGAATGTTTACTAGATCTGTTTCTTGAGAGCTTAATAAAATACATTTAAATATCATATTTGGGTGTTGTTCAAAATGATGGCAGAACAAGTAGTATACTTTATCTGAAATTTTATTGAAAACCAAAACTTGGATATAAAGTTATTATTACTGTTAATTTCCCTGCTTCTCTTTCTCTTCAGAAATTTCTTATAGATCAAGTAATTCATCTTGAATTTTATATTTTTTTAAAATTAGTTAAAATCTAAGTGTATGTTCAGCATTTTCTTAAACCAGAATGAGTATGACACAGTATAAAGAAACATCTATCAAGAATATCAATTGGAAAGAAGCACCACGCCTTGGTTTGAATTTTCTAGCTTTAAAAACTGTCAGAAATGAATATCTTCCATTTTTAACTTTCTCTTTCATCTGTATTTGACTACATTAGCCTAGAAGAACTAAAGCCACTGGATCCCAAAAGTCAAGAAAGAAAATTCCCTAGCTTCATGGAGTCATTTAGAAAACTTATGCATGCAATGGATTTGTAAGAAGAAATTAAGTGATTCAAAAGCCACATAAATAACTAACATAGTGTTAAATCCTTCAAAATTACTTTTGATATGTCAAGCCCTAAATCTGTTCACAGATTTTCTATTACTAAGGTATCACATTGACTGACTAAGGGTTTTGTTTTACCTTAACAATTAGCTTTTTAATTAATTTTATATGTGCTCATTATTTTTTGACATTGATGTAAAAGTCTTATTTTTTCTCTGTTAAGTTGTCAGTTATTTGTATTGATCCAGAGAAGATTTCTTAAACCACAGACAATTTAAGGAATGCAGAGAATGGGGGTCTTCTACAGGGAAGAGCACAAAAATGGTTCTCCCCAATACCAAGTGGTCAGCAATGAAAATGTATATACAAATAACACTTTACTCACAGAGCAAGTTATATCTACCCCCCCCCACATATATATATATATGCATGTACATGTGTTTCTCTCATGAAAATTAAGAGAAATAATTTATAATAGCAAAAGAATAAACCAAACTATGTGCATGCTCAAATGAAATAATTGCAAGATATGAAAACATATACACACAGAGAAATGAAATTAACGAGTATTATGTGATATGGATACATGGACAATATATGTATGTTGAAGAAATAAGATATGGAGCTAAAGAAAGCAGAAACAGTAAAAGAAACCTAGAAAATAACGTATGAGACAGAAGTCAAATAATATTTATTTTGAAAGGATAAGTTTCAGGTGGAGGGGCTACAGATGGCTTAGCTTTGAAGAGTGTCAGTGCCCATTCCAAGTGATTAACAACTGACCGGAGCTTCAGCTTCAGAGACATTCAACAACTCAAGTCTGCAGATACCCGTATACACATACAGCCTCTTCCCATATGCTTAAATTCAGGCACACACATACAGCCCCACACACTCACACATACACAACACTCAAAGATATACACAAATTCACACATATGGGCATACAATAATTCGTACACATTCAGGCACACATACACTTACATGCAGGTACACACATAAAAATGCAGGTATACACAATACTAAAAAATTTAAAAACAAATAGTTGTGAAATGAAAGATAACACATTTCTATATATTGACGAGGTGTATATTTAGGTATGAATATTTGTCTCCCAAATCTGTACATTTTTGTATGTTTATAAGAAATGCCATAAAATTTATAGATTGCTTTTAGTCATTCATCTATAATATATGTATTATTATATCAAAAAGCAGTATATAGCTTACATAGCTAAAAATAATTTACATTAATAAGAATAGCAAACAAAACTTACTGATTCACATCCAAAACAAAACAATGAAAGGAGTTTCCCTCAAAGCCACTTTTAGACAAGTACAGATGAATATAATTCTTCTAGATATTAAAGAAAATACTAACCAAGGTGATTTGGAGCTCCAAAATTTATGACTGGACCTACAGAGCACTCTTTTTCTAGATCACTGGTTTAAATGTTCCTGATATGCTAATAAAGAAAGTTCATTAACTTTAAATAGCTGTTTGGTGTTTTATGCAAAATGAGATGATGTCCTCCACTGACACCATAAAAATCATGTCTATAATTTAAGCTACAAAAATAACTTTCCAGCCCATCTCCTTAGAGACCAAAGATGAAAAGGGCGTTATGTTAGTAGAACCGTCCTTTAGTTTGAGCCTTACCAACAGATGTTTTATATAATATTTCAAAATAGTGCTAGAAAACTGAGAGTAAATAATCATGTACTTTTTTCATATTTATTTCAGGTGGAATATGTTGTTTTCATTTTCCCCAGAGATTTATATTTATTAATATAATGTTAGTGAGAGAAATATCATTACATAGGCCACCACATTCAAACTTTGACAGCCATCAGGAATATCAGTTAGCTCTCCTGTCTTTATTCTCCTTGTGCAGGAAATTCCTTGCAAGAGCAACTAGATTTTGCATACCTTAGATTCCTTTCCCAGAAATTCAACTAAAAGATATGATTCAGCAATTTCTCTACCTGTAATTCATCACCTTGAAGCCAGCAACAAAGGTCCAAATTTGTCTTTCTCTCTAGATTGTAGTAATTTGGGCATGACAGGGAGTACAATTGTAGAGAATATTTGGGAAAGCAGTTCCATTGGAGCACAAATTCATAACCCCATTTTGCTACCATAAAAAGTACTTCATACACCTTGATAGAAAGGATGATATTTTAATTTATGTTTGTCTCTAAAAGTTCTTTATATTTGTGTCAGCAGACCAGAGATATTCTTTTGGGAATCTTCTATTAAGGTTATTATGAATTATCAAAATGTGTGATCCTAACTAAACTTATCCTTATATAGGAGAGAAGAGGTAATTTCCAGTGTATTGAGAATTTAGCTATAATAAGGTTTTAGAGATAGAATAAAAGATGTTACTGATCAAAATTCTAATATGACTTAACTGGTTGACATGTCCCTAGATACAAAACCAGAAAATTCAGGTCTAACTCAGGCTGTTTCCTCTACCTGCAGGATATGAATATCAATAATATGACTATCTATCAAATGAGCATGTATAGTGAAGTTTGGGTCAAAGGAACCTGTAGTTCTCTCAGGTAAGAATGTAATTTTTAAAACAAGATGGATAGCCCTATTTAGGATCTTCAAAAGAGCTGGAAACATAACTTGCAGCTGCTTACTATGCCACATTTGGGCACCTCTAAAGAAAATGAAGTCTGCTACAAAATGGAACCTGCTTATTTATGCAGTATTCCTAATAACTGATAAAGCCAGTCAGATTGAGAATTTGACCAAATGAAGATAATATGTTTTATATGTACAATGGGTATTACTTAGCAACCAAGAAGACAAAATATTCAATCATTTATAGGAAAGAAGATTGAATTGAAGTCACTGCACTAAGGAACATTTCAGGCACATGTTTTCCCTCATGCTCAAAAACAATAAAAAATGAACTGAAAGTAAAAGACTCTTAGGTACTGGTAAGACAATCTGGGCAAAGAAGAGAGAAAAGAAAATGAAGTGTAGACTTGATATAAACATGATATATCACAATATGTGCATATGTAGAGTATCACAGTGAAACACATTGATTTGTACATATGTGTGTGTGTGTGTGTGTGTGTATACACACATATAATTATTTGTTGTAGGAGGAGATCACTCATTCATTTTGCATCTTCCTAGACTCCTGAAATAACCACACACAAACTGTATTAATTAAATCACTGCTTCGCCTATTAGCTAAAGCTTCTTATTAGCTATCTCTTACATCATAATTTAACTGATCTTTATTAGTCTGTGTATTGCCATATGGCTGAGGCTTACCAGCAAGGTTCTAGCTCATGCATTCTCAGTGGCAGCTACATTGATTCTCCTGACTCCTCCTTCTTTCTCACAGCCTTCAGTATAGTTTTCCCCACCTAGTTCTACTCTGCCCAATCAACAGGCTGAGACAGTATCCTTATTCATTAACCAATAAAAGCAACACATATACTGAACACCATTTCCCCTTTTCTGTTTAAATAAAAAGGAAGTTTTTAATATTAACATAGTAAAATTACACATCACAAAATAGGTATCAAGCAAGAATGATAATTACAATATTTATATCTACTTTATCTTTTATTTTAACTAAGGAATATATTTTTTTAAGATAGGGTTGACAGGGTTTCTCTGTAGCTTTGGAGCCTGTCCTGGAACTCACTGTGTAGATGAGGATGACCTGGATCTCACAGAGATCTGCCTGTCTCTGCCTCCCAAATGCTGAGATTAAAGGCATGAGCCACCAGTGCCTGGCCATAAATATATTTTAAATAAAGGGATGGTATAACAAACTGATTATAAAATTTAAATTTGTCCAAAGTGAATTGCTAATTTACTCAATAATTTATATAATAATTTTCTCAAAAAGTGTAATTAAAAATCTTTTCAATTTAGTTTTACCTACTCTTAGTAAAATGGTATCAGAATTCCTTTTTAAATGCCTCGTGTCAAGCAGCACTGTGTTCATAAATCAAACACTATTTCCATGGTATTTCTATTGGAAAATGATTACAAAGTAGCGTGGTTTCTTTTACTTTATAAAACTCAAGCGCTGCTACCTAAATTACCTAGCTAATTAGGTCTCCAATGAACAGGTGTGTAAACACACTCATTTTTAACTTTAAAAATAATTCCCAACTCTCCTGGGTGCTGTTAAAAATACAGCTAATAAAACTAATGTTTAAGCTTTGTGAGGATGGTGCCGTTAATCAGAGATCTCTAAAGAAAAGGGCTACATAAAAACACTGAGCTGTGAAAACTAATGTTTGAAAATTGTAATTGTGCTTGAGTATAGAATATAGTTTCTTGACTTAAACGTAGGTAAGTGGCACTTGTGCCACTACATTAGTCACATTAATCATCAAGTTTTCATACAGAGGAATAGAGTTAAGCACAGCAGCTGGTTAAATCATTAGGGATAATGACTTACATAACATTTTAGGAATATGAAATCATTTTCTATTAAAAAATTAAATAAAGCCTGTGAATCAAATTTGCTACAAAGAGTACAAGAAGCAAAGTTTCTTCATGAGCCTCCTACTCCATTTGCCCTTCCCTAATATATACTATACTTCGACAGATGCACACTAGCCCATCGTGTGCAGGAAGCAGCATGATAATTCTTCTTAAAGGGTCCTTGGCTAGAATTTATTTTGAAAAGAAATCTGAAACTCTATCACTCTTTAATCCAAGATAGTCTGATCATGTTTTTAATTTTTAATTAAATTTTTAATCCTAGTGATCTGTAATTTCCACTTTGGGAATGGTGGAATTTTATGATTACCTTAGTGGAGAAAAGTCAGCTTCTGTGAGGAATATTTCTAATGCTTTGCACCTGCTCTAAAGTCAAGTTGAACTGATGACTGCTTTAAATAAGATTTTTTTTTTCTTTTAGATAAGCTTTGTCCTAGAGAAATGCAAGCATCAGAATTGAACTTTCAACACTCAGGATACAGAAGACGACTGATTTCTGTGAGTTCTAATCTAGCTTGATCTATGAAGTGAGTTTCAGGCCAACTAGAATTACATTATCTAAAATACTTAAAGCAAAAGAAAGCAGCAGAAAAGAAGTACTGAGTTTAGATGCACACAGAAAACCAGAGATATTGCTTTGAAAATTAAGAAAAATGTTAAATTAAAAAAAGTATTTAAAAAATTCTTCAACAAATGGTACCAAACAAACTGGATGTCTGCATATATAAAAAATAGATACATATTTATCACCCTGCAGGAAAAGTATATCCAAGTGGATCAAAGACCTCAAAAAAAAAAAAAGCCAAATGCTCTGAATTTGTTTAAAGAGAAGAATGGAGATAGCCTTTAACATATTGAAATAAGAGAAGACTGTCTGAACAGAAGACCATCCATATAGACAATAAAATCAGCAATTAATAAATGGGACTTCATGAAATTCAAAAACTTCTGTAAGGCAAAGGACAATGTCAAATTAGACCAAACACCAGGCTACAGAATGGAAACTGATCTTTCACAAGTGTACATCTGATGAGAGACTAATATTTAAGATTTTAAGAACTCAAGAAACAAGATATGTAAAAACCAAATAATCAAATTTTAAAAATGGAATACAGACCTAAATAGATAATTCTCAATAGAGAAAACTCAAGTGGCTGAGAAACACTGAAAGAAATGTACAATAGTCTTAAACAGCAGGGAAATGCAAATCAGAACTACTTTGAGCTTCCACTTGGGACCTGTCAGAGTGGCTAAGATCGATAATAGAAACGACAGCTCATCCTGTTAAGAATGTGAAGCCAGGGGAGCTCTTCTCCATTGCTCATGGGAGTACAAAGTTGTACAGCCAGTATGGAAATCAATAGCACAGCTCTTCAGAAAGTTGAAATCCAACTTCCACAATAAGCAGCTATGGATTGCACTCTTGGGCATATAGTCATGCTCCATTCTACTACCAGGGTACTTGCTCAACCCCATTCATTGTAAATTTATTCATAATAGCCAGAATGTGGAAACAACTTTGGTGTTCCTCAACAGAAGAATGGATAAAATGTACAATGTTCACACAATTGAATATTACTTAAATATTCAAAAATGACTTCATGAAATTTGCAGGCAAACAGATAGAACAAAAAAAAATGATGTGGGAGTGATTTCAATAAAGAAACTGCCTAGGCCAATTCGATAGGTCCACCCTTAGATGGGTGGAGCAAACAGAACAGGATTCTGGGAGAAGGAAGCTGAGTCGAGAGGAGTCGCCATGATGTTCCCAGTCCAGACAGACGCAGGCTAGAATCTCCCTGGTAAGCACACCTCGTGGTGTTACAGGGTTATTAGAAATGGGTTAGATTAATATGTAAGAGCTAGCCAATAAGAAGCCGGAACTGATGGGCCAGGCAGTGTTTAAATGAATACAGTTTCCGTGTAATTATTTCAGGGCATAAGCTAAGCCATGCGGGCAGCCAGGTGCCGGGGACACAGCCCTGCTGCTCCATATTACTACAAAAAATCTTGAGTGAGATAACTTAGATCCAGAAAGATAAATATGGTCTATATTCACTTATAAATAGATAGTAGCTATTAAGGAATTTAATATTCTAGAAAAAACCTGTAGATCCAGAGAGGTTACATAAAGAGGAGCGGTCTGGGGTGAAGCATGTATCTCCCTGAGAGGGGAAAATAGGGTTTTATGAGCAGACCAGGAGCAGATGTAGATGGGAGTTCAAGGGACAGATCAGATACGGGGAAGAGGAGGCAGAGGTAGTGGGAGAGAATTCAGACAGAGAAAACTGAATATGGCCAGCTTTGAGGGTGGTGGCACAGAAACAGTAAAAGGCAATCTGCCTTGAATTTATGAACGTGTTCTTAATGTGGAGTCCAAGTAATTGGGGCATGGAGTCTCACCTGACCATCTCTTGTTGCCAGGCAAGGTTTTTATAGGTGGGAATTGGTTGCATTCAGTTGAGTTGTTGGCCAAAGTTGTTCTATAGAAATTTCTAAACCACCAGGCTGTTGCTAAGACAAAGGGTTGCTCTCTGCATAGTCGAAGACAATATCCATGCAACTCATTTTCCATAAAAAGGTAGAGCTCTTGCTGATATCAAGACGTCAACACTAAGTTCTAGCCTCATTGGTACAGGGATGTAGTCTATATGATACCAAAATAGAAATGTAAACAACAACCCATATACAAATACTTTGACCTAAAATACATCCTGCATGCAAAGATGCTAGGGCAATGGTGGCACAAAACTTGCGAGAAAACCCAACCCATATTTGATTAGACCTAAATTTCACTCCCAGAGAAGGTACTCATTCCTTATAGTGCTAGGGTTACCAAGAACCATAGAGTAGATACCTCAGACATGTAGGATAAATCCAAACACTACTGGTCAAATATTGTATCAACATAATGACTCCTAGTGATCTTCTGCTATACATATAAACCAGTGCTTATCCTGTTATCATCAGGAAGGATTTCTCTGGCAGCACATAGGAACAGATGCACAGTCCCACAGTCAGGCTTTATTTAGAGAGAGACTCTAAATGGAAAGTCACCACCAAATCCCCCTGCTTGAAGCTCAAGTGATAATACAGAGATTTTTAAGAGCCAAAGAGGATGGAGGACATGAGGATAATAAGGCCCTGTGAGCCAACTAATAGCAATGTAAACAATACTTCATGCAGATAATGGCATTATGATCACAATTTATGTCTCTATACTTTATTTATAACACTGATCTCCCAGCAACCAGAAGTTGTTGTGAGTTAGATGAGAATTTCCTTCAATTTTGTCAGCATGTCTTCAAAGTTCCTCAGATTTGACAGACCCAAACAGTGTCTTAAACAATGAATAATTGGATATGTGATTCTTAAAATGGTTCACCTCTGTTAGGATGAGTAATACACATATTGAGTTATTTCAATTGTACTTTAGTAAAACATTAGACATAAAAGAAAGGAGACTGTCAATTAACATATTTATGTATTGAAAGAGCCAAAAAAGTTGTAAAGAGTAAGACTGTCCTGTATCCTCTTTGGGCTAACAAGGGAGGGGTCTTGATTGGGGAAAAGGGAGGGAAATGGGAGGCAGTGGCGAGGAAGAGACAGAAATCTTTAATTAATAAATAAAAATAAATAAATAAAAAGAGAAATAAAAAAAAAGAGTAAGACTGTTCTTTCTTGAAGACTAAGCACTGTAGTGATGAGGCAGAATGGGCCTGCTTTTTGTCCTGGCTGCCCAGCTAGCTCATATCTGAAATAACCACAAAGAAATCTGTATTAATTAAATTACTGCCTGGTCCATTATCTCTAGCCTCTTCTTGGCTAACCCTCATATCTTAATTAACTCATTTCTAATAAATCTGTGTATCATCACATGACTGTGGCTTACTGGCAAGATTCTAGCTTGCGTCCATCTCGGAGAGGAGAGCCATGGCATCTGACACACAGCCTTCTACCCAGCATCCTGTTCTGTCTATTCTGTCTACCTAATTTTCTGTCCTATCAAAAGGCCAAGACAGTTTCTTTATTTAACCAATAAAATCAACACAAAACATACGACCCCCCTACATCAAAGCACTAGGCATGAAAAAAGGCTAGTGACGAAATATTTTGCTCACTCACTTTGCTCTTTTGAAAAGCCCTCTCCTCTAAACAATGAAAAAATATAAAATACTCCACTATTATTAAACTGTAAAGAAAGAAGATGTGGTTTGAGTTAGCTGAGCAGCTCACTGTACTTATCAGTCTAAAGTTTTAAATGCAGGATGGTAGACTGGGTATGAAAATGAAAATAAGCTTGCTATTTAATGCATTGTGTACAAAACTGTTATGTTTTAACCTCTTCATATTTCAGCTTCCTTAAATCTTCAATATTTGGAGTAGTATTGACATGACATACTGGTTTAGCTGTTACTTTTACTTCAGGCAATGATATCTTGGCAAAATTAATGCAAACAAGGACTGACAAACAGCGTAATTATATTTCTATTTAGCCTTTACTTCTGTCTTTACTACTTCCTCGTGTTGATGGAAAATGCTACTCCTCAGCCAAACAGCTCCACAGTCTTAGAGAGAATAGCTGTCACTGGACATGGAAGTGTTGACATCAGACCACACAGTGATCCCAACCTAAACCACTCTTCTACAGACTAATAACCATATTAATGACCATATGCTTCATGGGTGCTTAGACTTAGGGATGATATTAACATGTACTTTTTATTGAACACATGATTTGTTGATGAATGTACTAAGTGTTTTTGTCCCCACACTAGGAGTTATCAAATATTGCCAAGTACAAGAATGTCCTGGTCAGTTCTGTCACTACTATGACCCATTGAGCTCCTTGTTTGAAGATAAGGTACACTTTTTGGAAGATTATTAGATTGTCTTTAATATTGGCAGTTATTGATTTAAGTGTATTCTTAGCTTAAAAATTGGAAGATAATATGTATTTATATATATATATATATATATATATGCAATCACTATATGACAAAATAATTAAGCTTAATGTCATGGTTTAAGTATAGTTCTTAGAGTAATACTTTATTGTTCTAATTCTGATACCAATTATTTGGGCTGTAAACCTCAAATAAAAGAGAATCTTCATGGATTCAAAGTACTTTTCTTGGAAAACTGCCAACACATGGAGTTTTGTTTCCATGTTCTTGTTTAGAGGCAAACAGAGAATATTGATGCATTTAGTCTGCCTCCTAAAACTGTGGGGAGCCCTTCCTGCTAAAGTGAACTTATAGCTAAAACCACAGCAACCTCTGCCCCAGAAAGCTCTCATTATTACTTCCAATGTTTCTCTTCCTCCATGAGGTATTGACATTCAGCTTCAGTTTGTTGTCTTTTTTTTTTTTCCATTCTTGTTCCACTTTCCTGAAACTCTTCACCTGCGACTACTCATTACCCCAAATTGACAGTAGAACTTCATGGTCTTCTATGAAGTAATCCTTATTCAGTCTTTACTATGACGATGAACATTTTACATAGTTATTATCTCCTTTAAACCTATAGTATTACTATGGTGATTTTCATTTGTTTTCACAAATATCATGCATGGTTCAAGGAAGCACTAATAAAATACACACATACACATATATATCTGCATATATTTGTGTATATGTGTGTGCATGCATTTACACTTGAAACTCTTCATTTAACTTTAACTAAGAAGAAAGGCTCATTCTGAGATAGAACTTTAAAGATAGATGACCTAGAACACTAAATCTAAACTTAAATTCATTTTTTTCTTAAATGTGTTAGTCAATCTCTTGCTTTCTCTGTGAAATCTTTAACCACACAATATTTTTACTACGATTTAGAAAAATCGTCTCATTAAACACAATCTGACATGAGTGTTAAAATGATAAAGATATGCCGAAGAGTTTTAGAAGAGTTCTTATAAGTGTAGATGTAATTGGATAGGCTAGCATTCAAACTCTACTCTGGAGGAAGCATGTCTGGATGGGTTCTGGTGTTAGAGTTATCACCAAGAAATCTGGCTTTGTCTTTGTCGCCCCATGCTTCTCACATGTGTTTGTGAAAAACACATTTAATTTCACATTCCAAATTCCAAAAACCTTAGAACCAGTTTATCTCAAATTAGTCTGTATTTATGACTGCTTACCCAAGCTCTCAGCTTCATACCCTTAGGTAGTTGATTTTTCACGGGCTTTATTAAACAAATATTCCTTTAACAAGAAAAGCATCAGCTGGTGGCATAAGCAGCATGTATTTTTAAATCTTAGGTAGGAATAGAGCTTCATTCTTTTTACCAGCAGGAACATGGCCAGGAACATGGCCAGTTCTCTTAAGCTTCCAAAGGCTTAAATCAATCAATAGTAAAATCTTGTTAATAAAGTCTTTCTTAGCCGGGCGATGGTGGCATACGCCTTTAATCCCAGCACTCGGGAGGCAGAGGCAGGCGGATCTCTGTGAGTTTGAGACCAGCCTGGTCTGCAGAGCTAGTTCCAGAACAGGCTCCAAAGCCACAGAAAAACCCTGTCTCGAAAAAAAAAAAAAAAAAAAAACCTTCCAATAAATTTGATTCCATCGTCTCTCTCATGCTCCTATTTCATCTCATTTGATTTTTTTTCTTTGCCATAATTCCCAAATATGAAAATTCCCCATTCAGTTTTGTACTCTTCAATTAGGGAAAAAAAAAAAAATTCAATGTTCATCATTTTTAAATCACACACACACACACACTGGCAACTACTTGTAATTATTATTGGGGTAAACATCATGTGAACTATAATTGTAAACTTTAACTACATTTTAGTGAGTACCATTAACCATTTCTTAAGCCTCTGATAATGCAAAAAGCATAAAGAATTATTTTTCTTTTTGTCAGTTTTAGGTTTATGTTGTAACTTTCTTATAAAGGATGGTAAACTTTTCTTTTCAGGTTTTTTTCAAAGCAGGGTTTCTCTGTTGTAGCCTTGGCTGTCCTGGAGCTCACTCTACAGACCAGATTGAACTTGGTACTCAGAAATCTACCTTCCTGTGCCTCCAGAGTGCTGGGACTAAATGCATGTAGTACCACTGCCTGGCCAGGATGTAATTCTTAATCATCAAAACCCCTGTGACTTTTTTTTTTTTTTTGCTTCATTTAGTAAATTGTCATTGGCTTTGTAATAACTTTGTGGTAAGAGTTGGATCTTGAGGATTGACTTGGGATTTCTCATAGGTATAGCTCCTGTGACATTTGCTAAAGTTTTTCTCCCATATATTCTTCTACCTTTTTGTTTGTTGTGTTTTCAGTTTTCGACAATGTTTTGCTATGTTGACCAAGCTGGCCTTCAATATACTTTTTTTTAAAAAGAAAACAGTTCCAGACCTTGCAATCTTCCTTACTGCTGTTCCTGATAAGCAGGAATCTTGACTGTTGACTGTCACACCTGATAGCCATTTGACTTTTGTCAATATATGGACATTTCATTCAATTTATTCTACATAAGATAGTCATATCATCCTGTCTAGAAATCACAACTCTGCATACTCTGTTATATGTAATAAAATACAAGTTATATGGAATCCAATGCAGAACAATGAACAATGTTTCAATTCATAAATCAATGAAATAACTAAGAAAATTTAAGTATTAGGTTTTTGCTGTAGCCGACTGACAATTCAGGCACTGAAGACAAGAAATAGATGTCTCCTCCATTTTCATTTCCTCCTTTATGCTCTTCTCTTCCTTTTTCTTAAATTTCCTCTTAGTCAGGAGTGACACATAAGGTAGCAAAGGATTTAGTAGTATTGCTTTCATCCCAAGTCTTAATCAGTGCTTCATTGCTGTGAGGCAACACCAGCACCAAGGCAACTTAGGAAGAGACCATTTTATTGGGATCTTCCTTACAGTTTCATTGGGTTAATCCATTACCATCATGGAGAAGAACATGGTGGCAAGCAAAAATGCACCATCCTGGGGAAATAGTTGAGAGCTCTATCAGCTGATCTGCAGGCATCAGTCACAATAAACAAGGATGATGTGGACTTTTAAGACTTGAAAGGCCACCCCAACAACACACCTCCTTCCATAAAACCACACCTCCTAATCCTTCCCCAAACTCTACTAGGTGGGACAAAGCATTCAAATTTGCGAGTCATGGGAGCCATTTTCCTTCAAACCATCATATCACATGAAATGTTCAATAATAATCTCGATGAGATTTATTAAGAACATGCTTTAATTATTTCTCAAGAAGATCCTGACGATGTTAGTTCCAGTTGTTAGTTACTGTGTATTTTTCATGTACATAATATTAGGTTTCATCAAGAGTTTTGCGAGCAGGAACGTGCAAATTTGAACTATTCTAAGCTTTTATCTCATCCTGGTCAAAATCATTGTCAAATATACTTTCATACAGAGAATAAAGGGATGTGTCTGTTTCACCAGAAACTTACTAGTGTCCCAATAAAGAGTGCATCTTTCATGCAGAGAATAAAGGAATATGCATGTTGAATTGTCTGCTTGACCAGGAATATACTAGTGTACCCATAAAAAGTGCATCTTTCTTTTTTTAACTATCACATTCCTGACACTAATCCATTCTCACAGCAGAGAAATGACTTAATGCAGCATTATTGAGGTCCTTCCACATGAAAACACAAACACTGAACCTTAAGAATGCTTTCAAGAGAAAATTTATATCTAATAGTGTTTATGAAAATGTTTGGATAATATGTTTCACTTCAATAATACCACATTTGGTTGAATTTCTGCAAAGAGTTCAGCTAACCTTATTGTGATAATGACCTCTGACTTTCGAAAGCAGCTCTTAATTTAATTCAAGATGCTTGAATGAAAATAGTACATATCCCATGATATGTTGGGAATTCATGAACAGTACATAAGGCATTGTTCAGCATACATGAAAAGACAGTAGTGTGTGTTACAGTATTTTTCATTCTGATAGGAATGATCTAAATTTCATTCTGCTCTGAAATCTTAAATTTTCTGAGAATCTACAAAAGAAATGAAATTTACATTTCCCTGGTTATTAACATTTAGTAGAAGGTGAATATTCACTCTCTTGTTCTAAGAGAAAACATTACCATATGATTTCTTGTAAGTTTCAAAAATATTCCCTTATAGTTTCTGTAAAGACTTGTTCTTACTTACTATCACTCTTAGAGACACACAGAACGGAAAACTGTGTTAAACTAGGCTGAAACAAAGAATCCATGCAGAGGCTAGATCTATACTAGGTCAATAAATGGTGCATTTCAGCTGAAAAATTTTAGAGTAAATTCTTGAAAATGGCCATTTTATTGTGCTGTGTCATTTAAGGTAGCTGTTCAATCTTTTTTTTTTCATGGTTAAAATGAAGGAAATCCTTACTAGGCTTAGAAGAGCTTTGTACGTACAATGTGAACTTATTAATGTAGTTCATTTTTACACTGATATTAACTTCTAACAGTGGTAATTTTAAGTATTTATAGCAAATTGAATATTGAAAACTCAAGTGAATCTTCTTTAATGTTGAAAAATACTGTTAATCTCACTTAAAGTGTTAGCTCAAAATTTGCCTAAATATGTGATTTAGCATTAACAATATGACATAAAACTTGCTTGCCTTTTGTGAATAAACAAAACTGATTATTTAGTCAGTTTTGAAGTAACATGCACATTAATATGAGATATTATTACAGCTAGAGAACTTATTTTCTATATTTTTCATGTCTTTTTAAAAAATATAATTCATTTTGAAGATGCTAAATTGCATATGTTAAATGATTTTCTTTGTTCTTTCATTTAAATTCTAAGCAGAAAGTGTTGTTAGTAAACTTGCTATGACTGCAATCTTAGGTGTAAAATATTAATGCAACTGAAAATGAAACACATATTGTTTATTAATAAACCTACACATGTAGGCAACATTAACATAAGTACGGTTTGAAATAAAGAAGTTTTTTTTCTAATTATTCTTCTTAGTGAACAATGAAAATTCTCTAGGAGTCCAAAAAGTGTATGTAGGGTTGGATGCCTCTAAAAGCTTAACAAAATAATGGACAGGAAACCTTTGAACTTTCAGCAATGCAAAATTGAATTTTATTTAAAGTGCATGGAAAAATCTCTAGAGAATAATTATCCTTCAGTATGTTGTTTTAAACTATCCTATGTGTTTGGGTTTGGAGTGTCACAGTGCACAAAATCCTTTTTTTATGTTTTTATTTTTGTTTCATTTATTTTAATTTATTTTGTTTTTGTAATATTATTGTTTCTTTGTCCAAAAGTGTCGCAGTTCGCAAGCTTCGGGCAAGGGTGCTGGAGGTTAAAATACACAGACACACACAGACAGAGAGACAGCGACACGGGTCATCCTTGAATTCCCCAAGAATGCTCCATTTATTGTGTTTAAGGGCAGATTATATAGAGATAGCCACACCCGAGCCAAACCCACCAGAAACCACTCTCCTGCCATCAGGAACTCCTGAATGTCTCCTGCTTAGAGCAGCTGTAGGCACTCAGATCAGGGGATTACAAGAAAGCAGTGTGGCGGTTTCTCAGGAATTTCGGGATCAACCTACCCCTGGACCCAGCAATACCACTCTTGGGAATATACTCAAGAGATGCCCTAGCCGGGCGGTGGTGGCGCACGCCTTTAATCCCAGCACTCTGGAGGCAGAGGCAGGCGGATCTCTGTGAGTTCGAGACCAGCCTGGTCTACAAGAGCTAGTCCAGGACAGGCTCCAAAACCACAGAGAAACCCTGTCTTGAAAAACCAAAAAAAAAAAAAAAAAAAAAAAAAGAGATGCCCTATCATACAACAAAAGTATATACTCAACTATGTTCATAGCAGCATTGTTTGTAATAGCCAGAACCTGGAAACAACCTAGAAGCCCTTCAATGGAAGAATGGGTGAAGAAAGTACGGAATATACACATATTAAAGTATTACTCAGCAGTAAAAAACAAGGATTTCCTGAAATTTGCATGCAAATAGATGGAAATAGAAAACACTATCCTGAGTGAGGTAAGCCGGACCCAAAAAGAGGAACATGGGATGTACTCACTCATATTTGGTTTCTAGCCATAAATAAAGGACATTGAGCCTATAATTCGTGATCTTAGAGAAGCTAAATAAGGAGAACCCAAAGAAAAACATATAGGCATCCTCCTGAATATTAACCTTCATCAGGCAATGAAAGGAGACAGAGACAGAGACCCACATTGGAGCACTGGACAGAAATCTCAAGGTTCAAATCAGGAGCAGAAGGAGAGAGAGTACAAGCAAGGAACTCAGGACTGGGAGGGGTGCACCCACACCCTGCGTCAATGGGGTTGTTCTATCGGGAACTCACCAAGGCCAACTGTACTGGGTCTGAAAAAGTGTGGGATAAAACCGGACTTAATGAACACAGCGGACAATGAGGACTACTGAGAACTCAAGAACAATGGCAATGGGTTTTTGATCCTACTGCACGTACTGGCTTTGTGGGAGCCTAGGCAGTTTGGATGCTCACCTTACTAGACCTGGATAGAGGTGGGAGGTCCTTGGACTTCCCACAGGGCGGGGAACCCTGATTGCTCTGTGGGCTTATGAGGAAGGGGGACTTCATTGGGGGAGGGGGAGGGAAATGAGAGGCAGTGGCGGGGAAGAGAGAGAAATCTTTAATAAATAAATAAATAAATAAATAAATAAAAACAATAAAAAAAGAAAAGACTTACTGACTCAGCATAAGAAATAGCGGCTTTCAGCTCATGATGCCAGCACAAACTCTGGCTCCTTTAGGAGGCGTAACACTTGAAAGTGGATTGTGAGTAGTGTGTTACAAATTGCTTAATGGCATGACATAGGTCAGCTACATACCTACAACTGGGATGGTGTACACAGCTCGCAGAGGTGGGGAACATGCCTCTGCCATCTTGGACTGGGTGGAGTGTAGTAAGAGGAGCGGCCGGGCTGTGTTCCCGGCACCCCGGCCGCCCACATGGTTAGCTTATGCCCCGAAATAATTACACGGAAACTGTATTCTTTTAATCACTGCCGGGCCCAGTAGTTCCAGCCTCTTATTGGCTAGCTCTTGCACCTGGACTAGCCCATTTCTGATAATCTGTATAGCACCCCAAGGTGTGCTTCCCGGGGAGATTCTAGCCTGCCTCTGTCTGGACTGGGAACATCATAGCGACTCCTCACTCAGCTTCTCTTTCCCAGAATCCTGTTCTGTCTACTCCGCCTACCTAATTTTCTGTCCTATGAGAGCCAAGGCAGTTTCTTTATTAGCTAACCAATGAAAGCAACAGATAAGATACAAGACCCACCTCGATCAGTGTAGACAAAAGGAAAAGCAGCTTTAGTCCTAGCCAAGCTACTTAGCATTTTAAAAAGCAGTTCTGATCTGAAAAGGATTAAATATATACAATAAAGACAGATTCAGATTAAAAAGATCTCTACGTGGGTCACAGTGTTGAATAAATATATGCAGGTTTGAGAGAGAGAAGAAAAATATGGAAAAAAAAAGAAAGACTTTAATAAGACAGAGTACAGATAGTCATAGACTAAAGGAGTAAAGAAAAATAAGCCATGTAAAGGGGGGAATATACATACAGAGTCTGGATTATGTATACTATTGTGTTTTATTTGAAATTTTTGGCCATGAATGAACTAAGTACAGAGAGCCATTTAATTGTGCAGGGTGTTAAGATAAATCAACATAATATGTTTTAAAGTTATCTTGACTTCAAAATTTGGGTCTAAGTACATGTTTCTTTGGAAAAGAGGTTCTTCTTTTATATTCACAGAGGATAAGAATCTGTGGATTCCTTTCAGACTAGTATGGTTTGATTGACCAAGTCCCCCAGGAGGTCACAGTGAACACTCAAAATTACTTTGCCCAACAAAGAGCAGGAAGTAATTTGGAAAGAACTACATACAAATTCCCAAATATTGTTTATAAATGTATGCTTATATTTAAAAGGTGATATGATATGGAGAGGAATACTTTGCATTTGTATGATTACTGGTATATTGATACAAATTTAAGGTAATTTTGTTATATGTAAATTTCTGTTCTTGATTAAGGTATTGTGTTTGTGCAACTCATTTAAAATATACTATATAATTTTAAAAATGCAAGATAATATAGTCACCTCTAATAGTCAAGCTTGAGGTCATATAAGTTAGGTTTTCTAGATGTATAAACATATATATCAAATGAATAGATAGTCTTTATATCTTTCAAAGAATAACAGAATACGGTATTTAAAATGTTTTAAGAACTTAGGACTTTTCATGACAATGAGACAGATCTGTTCCTATCTACTTCAAGGGGTTGATGGGTATTGAAGATGCTCCTTTTGGAGTTTATTAGTCATTTAGTCAAGAAACTGTTCTTGCCTGGACTGCTTGATTGCATGCTGTATAAACTGGACATACAGGACCCACAGAAAAGTGACTGCTGAAGTTACCTAAAGAATGTGAGACAGTCCTTCAGCGTTCCTGGTTCACGAAAGAACAGCAAGACATACTGCAGAACAACAAGGAAAGTGACTGACAAACTGCCATTATAGATGCAACTGTCTTTTAAATTTCCTGCTTCATGGAAAAGTCTGCTGATTACTATGGCCTGTAGGCTAAAGAGGGATGCCCCAATTTTACAGAAGAACTCTGAGTATCTGTCCAGGCAGTGAGTTTTAGAAGTTGCTTATAGAGCATTTCCTGTTTACTTGGGTAATATTATATCCATCTGGAGTCTTTGATAGAGTTGAAGAATAAATACAGCTGTAGTTTTCCTTTAGTTATGATAAAAGACAAAATAGATATAAATATTGTAACTGTAATTATTGCTTGATACCTGTTTTATTAAATGTAATTTTACTATGTTAAAGTTAAAACCTTCCTTTTTACTAGACAGAAGAGCAGAGTTGATGTGAGATTCCCCTTTGTATGTTTGAATACCATTGGTTCATTAAGAAGCTGCTTTGGGCCTATTGCAGCACAGAATATGCCAAGGTGGGAATTCCAAGCAGATAGAGGAGGAAAGAGTAGGGACAGTCAGGGAGAAACCATGCAGCTGATGCAGAAAACAGATGCCAGATGCTGGATGGTGTCTTACCAGGTGGCTACAATCATGTGGTAATACAGATTAATAGAAATGGGTTAATTTAAGATGTAAGAACTAGCTAGAAATATATATAAGCTAATAGGCTAAGAAGTGTTGTAAATACTGAAGTTTCTGTGTGATTATTTTGGATCCCGGTGATCAGGGAATGAATGAGCAAAGTACATGAAAAGGAAAAAAAAATAGCATATAGGAGTGAGTTAAAAAAGACTTGAGATAAGTAAGATGTATTAAAAGGACACAGAACAATACAATGTGAAAATTGAGGATGGGTGTTTCACAGCTATATTAATATAAATATATGACATGATAATTTTTAAATTGTTATTAAATGTATACATATATTCCAAATAAAGTTAGAAACCTAGATAATATATTACTATTATTTGTCAGTTGTATTTTAATAAAGATGGAAATGTCCATTAATATTGTATCTCTTATAGCAAGAAATTTAGCTCAGTACTAGAATTATTGCCTAGCATGCAACAGAACCTGGATTAAGTCTAGAATATAAAAAAATATTGAGAAATAAATGAATGAATGAAAGGAAAAGTAAATAAATAGCATGTATTTTATCCTTTCCACAATTTCTGTCTTTGGTAAAAATACTACTGCTACTGACTGCAAAAAATTCTGCATAACTTGCAACTATATCCTATTTTTTTTTGTTTTACGAGATAACTATATCCTATTTTGTAAATGTGTGGTGACATGAAAAATCCAGTCTTGAGCAAAATATAGTTTAAATTTATAAAATCAATAAGTTAGTAAACAAAATGCATTTCTTTATTTGTATAAATATTTTTTCAAGGGTATTTCATTTTATTAATGATAATAACTTCTACTCTCTTAGAGCCAGAATGTTTCATCCTTGTGGTGGCAGATTATTCTTTAGGTTTTAGTTTTACAAAATGTTTTTATTTATGGATCGTATCATAATGAAGCTGCTCTTTGACTTTTAAGTAACAATTATGAGAAAAGTTTAGATTTAGTAAGAGTTTCCTTAATTCATTATGCTTCTTTAGAAACTGACAGATCACATTGCTCAATCTTTTCACAATGCTTAATGAAATATTAGTAATTAAGAATATCAGACACATTGAAAACTATCACAAAGAAAGGTTGTTTGAGTAAATATAATTAGTGTGATGAGTATAAATACCAATGAAAGGCTTTGACAATGACTATTACATGAATTCCTTGTTTTATGCCATATTGGTCCTGGACATATGCTCTTAAACTATATGAAAACCCCAAATTAAGTGCTTTCTTTTCTAAGTTTTTTTTTTCTGATCATTGTGTCTCCTCATAGTGCAAGAATAGTAACTAAGACTGAAATTGTATAGATTTTTAAGCCATATCTCTGTATATACTTGAGGGTCTTGAATTGAAGGCTATGACAATTTGTATTTAGAAGTAGGGTTCCGTGGCCTAGTACACCATTCTTTCTCTTACTCATGAAATCCTTACACATCTAATATGTGAGTCTTGCCACACTGATAACTTGTATAATTCAGTACTCTCCTCTATGACTTAATAAATATAATATTTGATGAAAATTATTAAAAAGCACAGTTGAACCATTCTATCTCATTAATAATAAGTTTCATCTTTAATGAATAAGACCAATAATTAAAATCTGAATATTTTTGCCCTGCTTTCCATAACATAAATTTCAAATAATTTTATAATTTGAAAACATAGGTTGTCTAGGAAATCAATGAAGTTTGTAAACTATCTTTTCTGTAGTTACTTGATCTTCTAATAGATGATCCTATGTAGTTATTTGATGGATAATAACCACAAAGAACATTTCACTATTTCACCAAGCTATGAGCTAATGAAAAATAGGTCAAATGTCCTCAAATTGAATATTACATATGATAATTAGAGATATAGGGCTTATTAATTTTCAAATTAAGAATTTCAATGGGCAAATGATTTTATAATCAACAAATGAGCAGCCTGTCCAAAAACTAATGTGAGATATATACATAAACAAACTGCCTGTACACTAGTGTTTCCATGCCCAAATCAATTTACATTTCCTTAAGATATAAATTACCCAAATTGTCTAAGATATATATTATGTAAATCACATTATCTCCCAAAAATATGTCCTGAAGTCATTGTATATATTATTGGTTTTTACCTTAGTAACAATAATCTTAGTTTTTTTAAGATATCAATTAATATGAAACCAATAGTGGTATATATTAAATAAATAAATAAATAAATAAATAAATAAATAAATAAATAAATGTGCTTTAATAAATAAATAAAACTTGAAAAAGATCAGAGGACAAAGCAATCATACTATTCAGCTGTTGAGACCAGGGAGTGGAGACACACACCTTTAATCCCAAGATTTGGGAGACAGAAGCATGTATATCTCTACTATTTCAAGGCCATCTTGGGCTACACAAGATTGAATCTGTCTAAGAGAAACAGAGCTCACACAGAAGTGATCCTAGCACTTGGGATTGCACACCTTTAATCCCAGCACTAGAGATGAGACAGGAGTGATACAGCTGGATGGAGAGAGGAACAGAACGGGGAGAGACAGGAAATCAGTAGAGTGTGGAGTGTGGAGTCTTCAAGATTCATGGAGACAGGATCTCACCCATTTTTGGTCTGAGATAGAGGTAAGAGTCAATGACTGGCTACTTTGCTTTTCTAATCTTCAGATTGAACCCTAATATCTGTCTCTGGCTTTTATTATTCATTCTACAAAAGCCATGTTCATGAATGGTATATATATATCCTTTAGATTTAGTGTGAATTTTTGGTATTAAATGCATTTTTCTGTTGTAATTTTTATAGTAAAAGAAAGCTGGTCTTTTAATGTAGATGAAGAAGTAGTTATTTTCATTTTGTTTCAAAGGTTAGACTGTTTCAAAGACCATATATGTGGATTCGCAAGTGTTCTAAAACCTAGATAGCCCGCAGAGTTATGGAGGAGTTATAAACAAAAGACACTCTCTGTTCTCTGCTATAGTGACTTTAATATTCTCCTTCAGCTCTTTCTTCTAGGAAGAACTCTAACCCCATTTACTTGTCAATTTTCTGAGGTTATTCGTATAATTTTAAGTAAAGATGAAAGTCAATTCATTTAATTGTACTCTTGGCATTTAGGATTTTAAAATGTTAAGGCTGCAATGGGACTTAGATTGTGAAATCACTGAATCTATTGAAAGTGAATTGCTCATTCAAGCTAAAGTTAGCATTATCTCAAATCATAGTAATGACAATAGTATTTCAGCCAAAATATAACCATACAATAGATGTTCTTGCCTGCCTGACTCCCTTTATTTTCCTTTTCCCCTTCATTGTACATCTTTCATGTATGTTAGAGCAACACATTTTATTGTATCCCCTTGAAGTATTAATGAAAATTCTGAACGTTTATCACTTAACAGATACTATGTTTTACACACGCGAATAGGAAGAGTAATTGAGTTACATAGCAAAGGGAAGTGGAATGCTCCACTGGGTCGAAATAGAAAATATCAAACTTTCATAACATTTGAAGTAAATATTCAAACAAATATCTTTTATCTTTATGCATATCCTTAGTTTTTCCTTAAAAAATGATGGAAAGCTGGTTGAGTCCACTGACTTACTATTTCATGCACATACTAGAAAATTAGCAGGCTCAATGCACTTGCTGTTATTATTTATGATCTTGCTCATACTCACTGATTGTAGATCTCACATTCTTAAAGCTTTGCCTCATATATTAGGCATTTTGAGAATATCTCCACAACTGTCAGTATTCTTCTATCATACTTATCTTTGTTATCTATTGATAATAGAAATAAGTATCTATTGATACTTTCTTGATTGCTATTCTTTCAATACAAATTTTTTTCTGAATATACATTTTGTTATGCATTCACTAGATTACATATAATTCATACATATACCAACACATGCATTCTCTCTGTTGGAAATTCTATAAGTATGAAAATAAAACAATAGTGACTCAATCTAGGTGATATGTAATGCATTAGGTTGCAGAAGTTTAAATTCTAAGGTTTATTCAAAGTCTAATAATAGTTAGATTGTGGAGGAGAATCAATATATTTTTAATGTGTATCTAGATTATTTTAATGCTATTTAAACATTTACAAGTGTTGTTTAAGCTATTGTTTTTCTACATGATTATTTTTCTCTGGGTATATTTTTCTGTAAATGATTACTCTAACTCTCCCTTTCCATCTCTCTTCCCAGGACTTGGCTTAGACTGGCAATGTCCACTCTGGACTCTTTCTGATGTCTCTGGCTATGCTCTCCCTCAGATCTACAATAACCCTTCTCCTCCACCATAGCTAAGAGCAGTCATGTCCTTTTTATTTTTTTCATTCACTCTCTACTAATTACTATTCCACTCATATGATTTCTATAACTTTAAAATATATCAATGTCTTAATCAATACTCTGTAGTCATCACAGTAAAATTATGAATGGTTAGTCTTAGAATATTAAAGTTTTTGGTATTTTAGTAATGATACAGATATTTTCTTTTTTTTCTTTTTTTTGATAAATTTATTAACATTCCTTGTAGAAGAATTTTCCAATGGCATCTTTTTTTGTGTGTGTTTCTTTTTTTTTATTGGAAAAAAAAAGAAATTTCTGCCTTCTCCCCGCCTCCCATTTCCCTCCCACTCCTCCCTCTCCTCCTCCCCTCCCTCCACTCCTCCTCCTCCCTCTCCAGCCTGAAGAGCAGTCAGGGTTCTCTGCCCTGTGGAAAGTCCAAAGTCCTCCCCCCTCAATCCTGGTCTAGGAAGGTGAACATCCTGTAGAGTTTTTGATGGCATTATGACTTTTAGATATTTCTGATAAAAATTAAAGTGGATTATTTTATAATATTATTTTTGTATCAGTCATCTTAAAATTTTTATCATTAATCATGAAATACTTCAATTTACTCCCCGAGGTTTTTAGGGTGAATGCTGTCAGGTACAAAACTGGGAACAAATGGCTAACTCTGGTGCCAATTTGCATACCAAACAAACTCTTGCCTCCAAGCTCTCTCAGAATAGCAAATACCTGTTACAGAGTCCATGCTGCCTTCTTGCTCCTCTCAGTTCTTCTCACCTCAACTGTACCCTAATCTCCAGCTCACAGGCTTCCCTTCCTCCAGCTTCTCATTCCTATAGAACCCTATCATTTGGTAATGTGCTCTCTTAGTTCCTTTGGTCTCCATCTCTCTCTCTCCTTTGTTTTCTTCCTCTCTTGCTCTCCCCCTTTTTCTCTTCTTCCATTGCTAGTTTCAGTCTACTGGTCATGTTTAGTCTACTACAACCTCTCGCTACTGTGGACCTTTGCAGGGTCTCTGTCTGTACCATCCCTCATATCTACCATAAAACCTTCATCTCAGTCACACCTTGAAACAATCATGTCTTCATATTATAAAACTGCCACCCTAAAATCTCTATTTTCTCATGAGGGCATTACTGTTTACTTCTTTTAAAAGTTGACAAAGTTTCATGACCAGGGTCCTTTATGACTCTAAGAAGCAAAAATCGATTACAGATATTTTTCTGTGCTAGTGAAATTTTTAACCAGACTGTACCTGGGAAATTATTTCATATGTAGTTTCTTCTCATATTTTTAAGCTCAGAATAACTTTCGCATTTTAGTTTGACTTTCTCTTTATGTTCTATTAGTTTTTATCTTCAGCATCCACAATTTTCAGTACTTCGAGTTTTTCTAATACTTATATTTCTCTTTGTGGTTCTGATTTGTAAACAAGAACACTCAGTATTTCCTCCTTGTTTCAGTGTGAAATCTTAGCTTGCTTTTCCATACTTTATTAGTTAACATATTCCTGCTTGATTTTCATTTTTTTTATTTTTGTATGAATTCTTCTTTATAGTTTGGACCTTATCTTTCCTTACATGTTATTTAACATAACTCATGCCTTCTTTTATTCTAATTTTAATTAAAAATGCTTTTATTTATTTAAGGATTTGTTTATTTTTATATGCACTGGTGTTTTGCTTCCATGTATGTCTGTGTTAGAGTACTAAAATCCCTAGAACCATAGTTACAGATTATTTTGGACTGCCATGTCAGTTCTTGTAGTTGAACACCGTTCCTCTGGAAGAACAGCCAGTCCACTTAATCACTAAATCATCTCTCCAACCCATTAAGTGGTTTTTACAATAAAATGTATCTCAAAATTAGTCCTTGTGATTATTATTTATTTATATTGAAATCAATTTCTTCTTGACATTCAAATGTCTCTTTCTTAATTTAATGATAGATCTGGGGGAGTCCAATTTTTCACCAGTAAACAAAATGCATTGAGCATGAATATAATTCTTAGTTATTTCTTAGCTTTTAAATTTTATGTCTACTTGATCAGCCAAATTCTTGCTAATTTTCTTTTATCTCTCAAGCACTACAATCTCCTAGTATGTATTGTGATGTTATCTATCTTTTCCCTTGCAATTCACAATTGAACTGAAGCCTATTCTGTGGCATATATTGAAAGTACAAGGCAAAGAAAAACAAAGCTCTTCAATTTTATACACACTAGATCAGAAAGATATCATGTCAATTTACTTAAGGAAGTTTCAGGAAACAAACCAGGTAAAAAATTATAACTGAAAAAGAAAATCAATTTTATGGTATGATGGTGTTTAAAAATACTAGCCAAGAATGGTGCCATATGTCTATAAACCTAGCATTTATAAGACAGAAAATTAACGGTGCATAATTTAAGCTCGATGTGCTCGTGTCTATTGTAAACCATTTGCTTGGCGTGAAAAAGACCACCGTATTAATAGTTAGTAGTGTGTAAACACAAAGCAAATACTAATTGTGTCCTGTGTTTTTGATTTGAAATTGTTTTTTTTTCCCCCAAGGCACATATCTCGCATATCCCTGACCTTAAAAGCTAAAAAAGCAATGTAGTACTCTTGAGGTATACTTGATGACACATTTGCTCTGCAAAGCCACATTGTACATCCTCTATACAGTAGAGAGTTCATCCTTCAAAGACAGAATCTTTGAGCTTAAATGAATTTGGTTAATACCCCTCCCCATATCCATTTTGAGCCTGCTAACCAAATAAATATCTATTATATAGTACTAGAAATGATGGCAAAGCAAGGATTTAAAAGAAAAGATTTAGCTCTGAAAATTGTTCTTTTTTAATTTTTTGTGATATACTTTACATTTTCTCTTAATTAGGGCAGGGATGGTTTATTCTCTTTATTGATGAACTATGCATCCATTTATTTATGCTTCACTTTATTTCTTATGCTAAATATATAATGCTCCCACTGATTTGAGTATTTTGAAAATAAAAGCAATGACAGAGCTGTTGTAAATGATTTGTTAATGAATCACAGAGTCAGGCAATACATTCTGAGATTCTTGTAACCTTCTCCTTGTGTGATGTGTACACACACAAGCCATTTAATCTACTTAGGCTTCCCAGTTCCACCTGAAAGTGGTGCTCTTGTGTCCCAGGCACCTTTGGAGGTACTGGGCAAAGAAATAATTGTAAATGTCATAAGGTCTTTCCTTGTTCAGATTAAGGCCAGTGTTAATTCATATATTATCAAATAAAATCATAAGTAATAAGATTTTTGGAGGATCAAATGGAACATGAAAAATATAATGAAAATTGTACTGGCTATTTTTATGTTAACTGGACACAAGATTCAGTCATTTGAGAAGATGAGAATGCTAATTTCTTTCCTTGCTAAGGAATCTTTGGGATTGTAAGTTTTGTGATTGATCATTGCACTGAGAAAAATGATCTCTCAGTGTCCTCAGATAGTGTTAGGTTCCTTCTAAAGTTGAATCCTCAGATATTTACTTTCCATCATTGACTCTCTGTTAGGTCTTTTTAAACATTACAAATTACAAATAAAATTGTATTGTCTTTTATTCATGGAGATTGACAGTTCCTTTACATGTATTTATTTATATGTATCAGTGATGAATACTGAGGAATTATGTCATCTTCATAAATCTACTACATTTTCTTGAAAGTATTTAAAATAATAAATTTGTAATTTTGTGGAATAATTTTTCAATTTTTATCTATATGTAGTTATTTATTATTCATAATTACATTTAATAATTTAAATTTCTAAAATATCAATTTTAGAAGCTTTCTATTAAATTTTTATGGTTATTTCTATAGAAATTGATCTTTTATTCTTCTATACATGAAACATTAAGTTCAATTTTTTCTCTATTTTTTTAAATTCTGTTTAATATATTACAATTTATTGAACAAATATTCTTTCCTTCCAAGTTAGTGACACTTGTTTAGAAATCAAATTGAACATACTTTTGCATGTTATTTCTAGGACATTCTGTCATTAAAAGAATTAGAATAAATTTCTGTTAATTTTTTAAATTTAGTATTGGCTACTTCCAGTTTTTCATTTCCATGTGTAATATATGATTGCCTTGTCAATAACTATAACAAATCCTACTGAGATCATGATCTGTTTCTTGGTGAATGAATAGATCAATTAGTAAATTTGGCATTTTGACCTAAGACACTCATTATGCATGAGGTTATAAGATGGCCTTTGTAGTGCTATATTTCTGGCCCAGTGTGTGTTCAGTTCATGAATATAAATCAAACTGACATGGATCAAAGGTTAATTTGTAAGATACAGTCTCTTCTAGGTGCAATTTTTCTTAACTTTCTAGTAGAAAAAATGTGCTCAGTGCATCTTTTATCTTTGGGTTACTTCAAACCATAATACTAACATTTGCAACTATCTCTCCACAGGAGCTATTTGTCTAGTGGAGCGAGAGATTAAAATATAAATATTTATCATCCTAAAATACAGTTCAGATTTACTGCCTATCCTGGTGGAATAATTTATCCTTCATGTTTCCCTTTGCTATATGCCACATGTTTTAATTGGTTTAATAAACCATATGATTTGGATATTCTTGCTGTTCCCAAGCTTTCAGTTTCATGACTCTGGAATTCTGTTCCGGTAAAGTATTTGGAGTTTAACTTCACACTAAAGTATATCTCAATGTAAGAATTGGCTTAATATATCATTTTACATTGAGTTTTATAAACCAATATTACATTCATGTAATAATGGGCACTTGGGGGATGTTATCATTTTTATGAATTAGATCCATTGATATCATTTTAATCATTATGCCTTTTGGTTAGAGTACATGGTCTGTGTCTTTCTTTTTGACTAGAATAATCTCGCCTGGTCTTGGTATGGTGAAATTATAGAATCATAAATTATGTGGGATATACTTATTTCTTTATTGTGTATTGCATAGCTAAGGTACATGATAGCAAAGTTTTCACTACAGAGATTATTAATCATTAGGAGTTTTGAATATTGAAAAAAATTTAAAAATCAATAAATCAGTGATGAAGAGAAGGCTGAGTGTTTAAGAATACTGACTGCTCTTTCCCAAAATCTCTGTTCAAGCTAACACTTACATAGTGGTTCACAACCATTACTTACTCCAAGTCTAGGGAATCCAAAGCCCTCTTCAGTCTCCATAGGTATTGTTCATACATGGCTCACAGATGTACATACAGATAAAACAAAAATATACATTAAATAAATAATAAATGTAAAATTGATAATTAGATTGCCTTAGTAAAATGGTTTCTTGCTTTTTCCCCATTATTTATTTTGCCAGTTTCAATAGTTGGCATCATTCTTTTTCTCTGTGTATGAGTTGTGTTTTGTAATAAGTGGCACACAACTATACCTTTATCATTCTTTGCAATATTTGCCGTATTTCATTCTCAGTGATATCATTTTATGTCTCTTGCATCAATTTTCAAAAACAGAATAGCTATTGCCTTCCAATTCATTCTAAAGTGTTTGTGTTTCTGCTGTCTATAACCATATCATTTCTACTTAATAAATTTATTCATGCAATTGGATATAAAATACAAATTTACCAACATTTTAGTCATTCTATTCTTCCACCTCTAGTTCTGATCTCTCCTTTTTTTATTCCCTCTAGTCCCCCACCTTCCTTCTCTTTCTTTCATCCCTCCCTTCTACTGCTTTCTTTCTTTGTCTCTAATATGGAGTCGATTAGAAACTTGGTGCAAGGACAATTCCCATAAACCTACAAGGACGCCCACAACTAAGACTTCTAGCATTTGTGGATACTAGCCTGACTGGCCATCTTCTGTGATTATACTGGTGACTACTCCAATTGTCATTAGAGATCCTTTATCTAGAAACTGGTGGTAATGAATGAATACACCCACAGACAAATGTTAGACCAAACATAGGGAATCTTGCTGAAAAGACGGAAGATTGGAGGAGCCTGAGCAGTCAAGGGCATCATAACAAAACCCATAAAAATAACTAACCTGGCTCATAGGAACTCGTAGATTCTAAGCTAACAATCAGGGATCCTGCAAAAGACTGACCTAGGACTCCTGCACATTTGTGATAGCTATTTAACTTGGTATACTTATGAAACTCTTAACAATGAGAGCAGGGTCTGTCCCTAATGCTTTTGCTGGCTCTTAAAATCTTATAATTCCAGGTGATAATTTATGGATTTATCATTGTTGGCAGGGTATTTTATTCTTTGATTTCTATTTCTGCTCTGGATTTTCAGAAAGTGTGATGGCTGTATGTTTCCTGTTTTGCTGACCTGCTCAGCTGGTGTGCTCACAGGCAATGCCTGATGGCATTGGAGGCCAGGATACTGATATGAGTGAATTGATGGAGAAGATCTTCGTGATGGGGTCACATTAGAAAGGGAGAGTACAAGAGCTTTCTTCCTGTAGAGCTGGAGATGAGAACGCAGGACTTCAGGAGCTGTAGAAGTATGTGTTCACTTTCAGTACATTTGCTGCCGTAGGAGGAATGACCCTTGGTATATCAGATGATGCCTGTTGAGGATATAGTCTAGGAGGACACAATGAATAGGGTGAAGAACATTAGCAGAGGAAGATTAGTGGGACCCACTGGAAATGGGAGTAGGGGAATGGTGAGGGTGCCATGGGAGTTGGCTACACATCTGAGAAGAAGACTGAAGTATTGGATTTAGGGGCACAGATAGTTCCCCCAGAGTTGTTGACTGGGACAGAGAAACTGAGTGTGTGTGTGTGTGGGGGGGGTGTTAGGAAGAGACAGATTGTGGAATTCATATGAAATGTGGGCACGGTGGTGGGGGGTGAAAAGCTGCAGCTAATAGTGTGTTGCGTCCCTGGAAATGAAACTAGGGGAATTAATTTGGAGGTGAGGAAGGTGTGGTGAGGGTCCTCAATTTGTTCTTCTCTTCCCCTGTTCTGCCTAGACAGTGTGTTCCTATTCTCTATGTTGGATAATGGGGTGATTGTGGGAGCCCATATATGACTCAGTTTCCATCTGGAGTCAATTCTGACTTAAAGAAGTCATTTGAGTTCAAGCTTGCCTGCTCTGCCTGCATCCTTGATGGCTGTGAAAATTTTCTGATTAAGCCCAAGGAAACGAGCATTTTGCCCATGAGAAAAAGACCCACTATCTCATAGAAAGAATTCTGCTGATGCCAATCCTTAAGAACATGGAGAGAAAATTGAACCTGCTTACTCAAGAACAGGAAAGAATAGTCTCGTGGTTAGATACTGGCTGTCTATGCTGTACTTTGTTCTGCTTTTGTATTTAAGCAAGCTTTGAAATAAACTAGGGCTGTTTAGCTGTTTTGACATGACAAAACAGACCTCCCAATTCTATTCTGTGTTTTCTGTCTCAGCTTCTTTCATCTGACATTTCCTTAGCCTTAGTGTGCCCCCAATCCAGGGACCCTGGCTGACTTTGTGAGAGCAGGCTCCTACAGATGATGGGATGAGTTGTAAGAAGGAAGGTTGGCGAGAAAAATCTGTGTTCCACTGGGGATGGAGTCAAATCGGAAAGGAAACCTCTGTTGGTTTTCTCCTATAGAGCTGGGGATGAGACTTTAGAATAAGATGATCTCAGGAATAGCAGAAATTTTTTGTTTTGTTTTATGTTTATGTTTAGACAATTTTTGTTTATTTAATTTTAATTCCATGTTCTTTCTTCAGTCCTAAACAACCTACTGAATCAATTTTAATAATTCTTCATTTCTTTAGTTAGGTTTTTAGTAACGTAATTATTATTTAGTCTTAGATTTTAGGTTTTTCCATTTGACTATTTCAGAAATAAGTGAGAAAGAATTATAACAGATACCTTGTTGAATTATAACTAAATATAGTTTGACTTCATAAACCCTCAAACAATATATTTTATGGGAATCTCATTAATATAATGTTATAGAAGGTCATTTCAAAATTTGTTTTGCCAGGTTTCATTGAATTCTACCCTTGAACTTGAGTTTTTCTGGAGTATTTAAGTTCAAGGGAAGAGAGTCTGGTCAACTTTGTCTGACTACCATATTTACACCAGGCTACTCCAAGGGAGTTTCTACTCATTTATGGAATATTTCATGAAATTATAAAAAATGACCTTTTCCAGTGAAAAATTGAACTTCTCTACTTTTTAAGGATTTAAAAGTAAAAATTCTCACCTTTAAATTCTTTTCATCCTTGAAGTGTTTTGACCACTAAATTGTCTACAAATATTCCTATGGTTAAAACATCAAAGAAATTAATTTGTTTCCTTCTGTTCTCCAAGAAGGCTTAGCAACAATGTATTGCAACTTCCTATCATCACAAAATTAGTTACCTTTATTCTACAGTCCTTCTTTGTGAAATGTTTATGCCCTCCCACTAAAATTGATTGACTTTAAGTAAATGGCAATGTATTTCTTTAATGAGTAAATGCAGAGATTTATGTCTTCCTTTGACTTAGTAAATGTAGAATCATCTTATGGGATAAAATTAGATATTGTATAAATAAAAGTTTATCTAAATTACTATGAACCTTTAGCCTCTTTTATTGTTTATAAGAATAAATAAGGGTGTTAATGAACTACAAGCAAAATTTAATCTCTATTTTATAGTAATTTACTCTTGTGGAGTTTTAATTTCGTTGTTATTCTCAGATCATCTTTTCCATTATCCCTACTATATTAAAATAATTGGTCTTGATTTGGAAAAACAGCTCATAATAATAGTCTTAATGCTAGCATTAATATAGATTTCAAGTAATATAGCATGAGCTTGTCCTAATCTCTGAACAAAGTAAGTCAATCAGACATCTTTATACTTCAGAAAATAACAGAACAGCTGGCAAGATGACCAACTTACATTTGGTTCCAAAGCAGATTTTTAAAAAGCTGTCATCTTTTCCACCTTTACAAAGTTTTCATACTCCATTGGAAGTAAACTTTTATTGAGAAAATAAATTGTAAAGCATGGAGATAACAGCCACTTCTCCTTCCAACAGCAGTGAGATGAAGAAGAATAAATTAGCATGTCAAAAAGAGAAAAAGCAAGTGATGGGTCTCAGTAGACCCCCAAAGCTGGGGCACAATGGAGGAAGGTCCAGGCAGCTTTTATATATCTTAGCCATCCTATTGGGATCTCATGCCTTTCTAGTATCCAGAATATATAGTACACTGTGTTTTGATGTGTCATCTTCATAGTTTGGTTTTTCTAAGAATAATTTTGCATTTTCCTTTTTTTTTTATTGAAAAAAAAAAAAAGAAATTTCTGCCTCCTCCCCGCCTCCCATTTCCCTCCCACTCCTCCCTCTTCTCCTCCCCTCCCCCCACTTCTTCCCCTCCCTCTCCAGCCTGAAGAGCATTCAGGGTTCCCTGTGGAAAGAACAAAGTCCTCCCCCCTCGATCCTGTTCTAGGAAGGTGAACATCCAAACTGGATAGGCTCCGACAAAGCCAGAACATGAAGTAGGATCAAAACCCGGTGCCATGGTCCTTGGCTTCTCAGCAGCCCTCAATGACCGCCAAATTCAGACAGTCCGGTTTTATCCCATGCTTTTTCAGTCAGAGTCGAGCTGGCCTTGGTGAGCTCCCAAAGAATCAGCCCCACTGTCTCCACGGGTGGGCGCACCCCTTGTGGTCCTGACTTCTTTTCTCATATTCTCCCTCCTTCTGCTCCTCATTGGGACTTTGGGAGCTCAGTCCAGTGCTCCAGTGTGGGTCTCTGTCTCTATCTCCATCCATCGCCAGATGAAGTTTCTTTATTTATCTCTAGAAACCAATTATGAGTGAGTACATCCCATGTTCATCCTTTTGGGTCTGGGTTACCTCACTCAGGATAGTGTTTTCTATTTCCATCCATTTGCATGCAAAATTCGCGAAGTCATTGTTTTTTTACCGCTGAGTAGTATTCTAATGTATATATATTCCATACTTTCTTCATCCATTCTTCCATTGAAGGGCATCTAGGTTGTTTCCACGTTCTGGCTATTACAAATAAGCTTCTGTAAAGCAAAAGACACTGTCACTGAGACAAAAAGGGAACCCACTGACTGGGAGAAGATCTTCACCAACCCCGCAACAGACAAAGGTCTGATCTCCAAAATATATAAAGAACTCAAGAAACTAGACTTTAAAATGCTAATTAACCCAATTAAAAAATGGGGCACTGATCTGAAGAGAGAATTCTCAACAGAAGAAGTTCAAATGGCCAAAAGGCACTTAAGGTCATGCTCAGCCTCCTTAGCGATCAGGGAAATGCAAATCAAAACAACATTGAGATATCACCTTACACCTGTCAGAATGGCTAAAATCAAAAACACCAATGATAGCCTTTGCTGGAGAGGCTGTGGAGAAAGGGGTACCCTCATCCATTGCTGGTGGGAATGCAAACTTGTGCAACCACTTTGGAAAGCAGTGTGGCGGTTTCTCAGGAAATTTGGGATCAACATACCCATGGACCCAGCAATGCCACTCTTGGGAATATACCCACGAGATGCCCGATCATATGACAAGGACATTTGTTCAACTATGTTCATTGCATTTTCCTTTTTAATACACACATGAGGTCAAAAGACCGAAACCATGCCACCTGATACTCTGTGCATATACAGTCAGTAGAGTACAATCTGTTCCTAATTTATTTATTTAGAGTTCTTAATGTGTTACTGACATCATCTTCTAGTCTTTTAAATTCTGTTGCTTAATTTTATGTTGTTCTTTAATACTAAAGAAATATGGAATGAATTAACTCTATACAGTGGTTAAAAATCAAAACATTTTTGATTTAGCAGTAGTTTGCTTTTATTGTTCTTTATAGAAAACATAGAAAATTGATATAAAATTGATAGTAAAAATTACTTTGGATGTATTTTAATAAATTAACTCTCCAGAAGAAAATTATTGTATGTCTCTTTGAATACAAGGTACATCTTGGATTGAGAAGCTGAAAACCCAGTTTTGACTGCACTAACTCCTATAGTTTTAATTTAGTTTTTTTTTAAATAAGGAAAAGAATAAGAAAAAAGATTAGTATCGATGTTTTATGCAGTTGCCCCTTTTAACAAATTTAATTCATATTGAATTGTATTCAAATTAAGCATCCCTTGTTCAAGTTAGGTGGCTATTAATTCTGCATACAGTATTTGTTTCTGAATTCTATGTTTGAACAAATTTAAAGAATTTTTCTCTGATCTGAGTATTGGTTTGGAAAAAAAAAGGTAATGTTGGTTTCCATTTTTATTTGCATGACAAAAATAAGGCTATTGTAAGTCTCAGTCACAATGAAAATTGGATGCATTCTCTCTTTTCAATTAGTAAAACAGAAAAATTTTATGAATCTTATGAACTGTGTTTCCTTAAGTTTTTGTAATCATTTCATTCTTTAATTGTTACAAAATATGTGTATTTATTTGAATCATTTGAAATTGATGCTTAACAATCACAATTCATCGATGTTTTTATTTTAAATTTCAATATAAAGAACGTAGATGTTAAGTCAGTGATAATGAAACTACAATACAGTGAAGCATAAATGGTAGGTAGAAACTGGAACTGAATAGAATGGACCAATTTCATTTGGAAAAGAAAGTAAAATAGGTATGAATATAAGGGACTAAAATGAGAGACTCAAGTGGGAAAGGGGCGCGACAAGGGATTGTAGGAGGAAATACAGGACAGGACAAGGAAAATTAGGGCACATATGAAAGGTAATATGGAAACCTAATACAATAGAAACTTTCTAAATTGTATACATACTTAAAGGAAATTTAAATGAAATTACTAAATAACGAGGGAGAGGGAATCTCACTTGGTCATATCTGGTCACCAAACAGAGTTTCCAGTTCCAGAGTGAGTTAGATCCTGTTGTGTGATCATTCACAGTGGCATTTTATAACTAAGAACCAATGAATAGAAGGATATCTTAGCAGAGAATTTAGAAAGCAGAAGTAATCAGAATATATTTTAATAAAGATAATTTGATGAACTTTGCAAGCTCCAGTGTGTATCTATTGACTTTTCTTGTCTGAAACAATTCTAACTGCATAGTAGAACAGCCAAATTATGAGATCAAATAAGGACTTTAACAGGCGTGAAGGGGGAAGTGATATATTTATATCTTAATTAAAAATTTTCAAAATACAATTACATCCTAAAATAGTCAAATATTTCAGAATAAGCTATTCAGCTCTCAAAATTGGAAAAATGATGAAAATTAAATCTTACTTTTTATAAGTGAATAAATGTGATCCAAATGTGTCCATCAGTAAATTTTTCAATAGACACATGCTGTAATAAACAAACCACAACTGTTCACTGATATGAATAGACTCCTTAGATTTCTCTTTGGACTTAATTATAGACCACTGACAGTAATAGCTTTTTAGTATCAAGTGTAGTATGATGTTAAGCCAGGTAAGCTTTTGCACATGCATGTTGCACATCTTGCTGATAAAAGAGAAAAAATTACAGCATTGCACTGTTAAACTAAATTTCATCCATACATTTAAATGGTATGAATACCAATGTCATCATCCCTGTTGTCAGACTTTATACTTTTAACTTTTGATACACTTACAGACTTCTAATATGGCACACTGATGCCTTCCTCTTCATCTTCTTCCTCTGCTTTCTTCAACAATTTAATAATTGGTTCTGCTTTGACACAAATTTCTTTCACATGATCTTTTGAGCCGTGTTTCTTAGAGGCCTTTCCCAATGACCCACTTTTCTAAAACATCTGCATCATACATCTCTTTCCAGATATGTGGAATTCTGGAGATCATCTGAACTTGATGCATTGGTACCCTAGATTCCAAACCATGAGGACCATATAGCTAAGCCTTTATGTTATTGTTTAAAAAATTTAGGAAACGGTGTGTGTATTTCTTGATTTGCACTTTTGTCTTCTTATTAAGAAAAACTAAAAAAAAAAAAGAAAGGGCTGTGAGAAATTCTCCTTTGAGAACCAAATAGCCTATAGAAAGGGCTGTGAGAAATTCTCGTTTGAGACACAAGTTTTGGGGAATAAGAACTATGAGCATGGTGATTTGAAAGGATGCCCAGAAGGTATGTCTGCTGTTTGGCGATTGTTTCTTTTTCATACACTGGATTCTTTAAGAATGAATTTGTAAAATTAAGGTCAAATTCCATAAAAAAAATAAATAAATAAAAATAAAAGAAGTAGGAGGGGAGGATCTCATCATGGTGGAATATGAAGATGAATAATAAATGATAAATAAGCAAAAAAAATAACATATAGGGAATCAATTTCCTTCTTAGTAAGATTTGTCTGTGGTGGAGCCTCTAGCAGTGGGGCCAGAATCTGTCTGGGTGCATATTTTGGAATCTACTCCCAATGGTGGGATGCCATGCTCCACCTTGACGCAGGTGGGAAGAGCTTGGTTTTGCCTCAACTTAATATGTCATGCTTTGTTGACTCCCATAGCAGGCCTTACCCTTTCTGAGGAGTAAATTAGGGGTGAGGATAAAAAGAAAGTGGGGGAGGAAAACGGAGGAAAGAAGGGAGTGAAAACTGTAGTTGACATGTAAAATCAATTAAAAAATGATATTAACTTAACTAAATCTTTTTCACTATTTCAAGTTCTCAATTTCAAATGAATGATTCATTGTGTACTCAGCTTGGTTTAATTGATGGTAATAGAAATGAATCATACTACAGTAGTTAAATTCTATGGAAAACTATTTGAATGTAAACATATTTCAAATTCAATAAAGTTATGTGTGTTCATAGGAAAAAAAAAGAAAAACTAAATTCAAAATGAGAAAACCTGTGGCTTTTACATCCATTCTTTTCTGCATCAGCAACAATTTCCTTATGGATAAATCAATAAAGCCCTCTTCTTTTTTATGGTATTTGTATATATTTATTTTTTATTCATTTTACATATCAACCACAGTTTCTTCTCCCTTCTCTCTTTCCACTCCTTCCCCAACTCCCCCAAACCAATTCCCATCCACTCTCCAGAAAGGGTAAAGCCTCTCATGGGGAATCACCAAAATTTGGCACATTAAATTGAGGCAGGACCAAGCCCCTTCCCACTGCATCAAGGCTGAACATGTTATCCCACCATATGGAATAGGCTTCAAAATGTTAATTTATGCACCAAGGATAGGTCCTGGTCCCACTGTCAAGGGTCCTTACAGACAAGGTAAAACATTTTCTCACATACAGAAAGCCTTGTTTGGTCCCCTACAGGCTCCCCAGCTCTGTTGATATAAGGGCCATGAGCTTCCCATTAGTCCATTATTATATTAACAAGATCTGAAAACAAGTTAAATGCCACTCAATGGAAGAATTGATTAAAAAATGTGGTACATTTACACAATGGAGTATTACTCAGCTGAAAAAAAACAATGACATCATGAAATTTTCAGGCAAATGGTTGGAATTAGAAATCATCCCGAGTGAGGTAATGTAGACCTAGAAAGACAAACATGGAATGTACTCATCCATTAGTAGATAGTAGATGGAATGCCCTCTTCTTTCTTTTCTTTAACAAAATCAATTTGATTGCTGACAAGCTCTTTTATAGTTTTTTCCAAATCATTGTTGAGTATTAGAACCTTTGTATGGTCAGTGATTTCATTAATTATGTATCTCTGCACTTGCTCAGTTGTAACCTACCCTCAATCATCATGTTCCTGCTCATCCACAACATAAGGAGGATGGTACACCTTTTACCTTAAGATCTTTGAACCTAGAAGATTCTTAGTTGCTGAAAATTGGAGAACGCAAGCAGTTGTAATGACTTCACTCAGCCATTAATAAATTAATTAAACTAAATAAATGGAATATTTTAAAAGCTGTATCTCGGGTTCCTCTCTGTCAAGATTGGTCACTGATAATTCTTGTCATTCAAAGGGAGACTGATGAGTAAATGAACATGTTACATCCTGGTGAAAAGCAAAAATTACCTGAATATCCTATCGTTTTAAGAGGAAGTTGTAAAATTTGGGATTGTGTTTTTTCTGGGTGTGTACACTTACCCCAAACCATAACCTTTTGAGTCATGTGCATGGCATATTGGATGCTCCAGGAAAATTGCTCACAGAAAAACAAGAAAACAAAAACATATTTTGTGTTTAGTGGTTGCTTTGTATTGAGAGAAAGACTTAGAGGTTTGTTAAATCATAAATTCTGATTCTATTTGAGAGGAACAGAAAAATGTGCACTAATCTCTACCTAAAACCGCACGATTTTTCAGTTTTAACACTTAAATTATAATTTAAAGATGTTTTGACTTACTCTATTTGGGGTTTGAAGTATTCTCTCACACCCCCAATATTATAGTTTATCAGCTGGTGTTTATCAGCTATAGGAGTTCCCTGATAGATTTTTTTGGGTCACATAAGTATACTATCATATCAGAAGTGAATAATGATATTTTAGATGAATGATTAATAAGTATGACCTCATGAAATAGTTTATATAATTATTTTTAAAAAAGCTTTAAACTTTTCATAGCATTGAATCCATGTATCTATTAGAATTACACAATTACCTTTCGTAATTTTGTAAACAGAATTACCAGTGATATAAAATTAACTTTTTAATAAACAACTGGACTTCTAGTATAAACAAAGCCACAGCCAAATTTTTAAGTAATATTTTTTGCTCAATATGAGGATGATGGAATAGTATAGAAAACTCATTTTTGAGAGTAGTAAGTTCTTATTATATATGTGAGAAAACTAAAAAATAAGACCAAAGAAATATATATTTGTAATTTCATAATGAATAATGTACTCAAACAAATAACAGTGTTCCCACCCTCTTAATAGACAGCGTTTCTAAAAGCAAACTATTATTCCTATAATTTGATATGAAAATGTACCTGTAATTAGAGACCTATATGTACCTGCAAATGCAGATATATAATCATTTCTTAACTTGCAACTTCTAATTCCTAATCATAAATTCTACACCTTGAAAGAGAAGGAAATGTGGAACTTTTGATTTTAATTCTGAAATATTAAGTTGTAACCTGAGGTCAACACTTAACACCAAGCCAATTCATTATATATTGATACTGAAGGTCATTTGCAATTTATAAATATGGTAATATTATTCTGAAAACTTTGAGCTATGAATGCAATAAATCATTTTTGTGCGGCTCCTTTTAGAATTAAAATGTGAGGAGAAACCTAACAGATATTGGAAATTCCATTTTATGTCATCAGTTTACAGTCCACACTCTGATTAATATTCATTGGCTTTGTCTGAAATTGAAAGAGTGTGATGTTTATCAACATATAATGGTGTTTGTTCATTACATTGATTTTTATTATGAGTTTTCACAATTTGAAATAATAACCACAAAAGCACCCCAAATGGATATCTGATTGTTCATTGTTTATGGCATCTGTAGGAAATGTGTTGGCATGACATTCACAACCAACATGCTTTATTTAAAATTAAGAGGAAAATGGTACTAATTATAAACATTGTCTCTAATGGAGCTTTGTAGTTTACATAATTACATTTTGTAAAGGAAAAAGGCAAGCCTGATCTGAGTTCATTTTTCCATTAGAAAGGATCTGACTGTCTTCTCCCATGGCACCAGCTGTGCAGCTCTGAGCATGAGATCAGTGTGCTTCCTTTCAATAGCCTGCAGAGACACTTTACTTTCCAAGATCTGCCTCTTGCAAATGTTCCAAGGGAAAGATAATTTTGCTCTCTATAGTAAAATGCAGAGGACTAGTTCTGTCCAGAAATTTTCTTCTCAAGTGAAGTTCATTCCAACATTACCACCAGAAATTTCATGTTAATATAAAAAGGCACTTGAAACCAATTTCAGCTTACTTCCAACTATTCTCTGAATAATGTAAGTGAATAAATGTGTAAAAAGCTATAAAATAACCAATTTCCATTATCCATTTTATTGTATTTTTCTTTCAGAAAAATATATGAAAATAGAATATTGAATATTCATTATTAATCTGATCAATACATGCTGTTTTAAAATTCAAAATAACTAAAAGAGTAGAAAATTTCAATTATTCAAATTGTATATATTTGATGTCCCTGTCTTAATTAATATTCCTATGTGTATCTTCAGCACAATGTTGGCTCTTTGTGGTTGTCAACTCGATTATATTTAAAATGAACTACCATCCAGAAATTGACAGTACAACTTTGAAAGATTTTTTCCTTTTACTTGGTTTGAAGGATGTGAATTGACTTCTAGTCCAGCTTTTGAGACAGGAGATACAAATCATTAATTTGGATCATGAGGCAGGAAGACACACCTTTAATATTAGCCATACCTTCTGCTTGAAACCAATTTAAAGATATGGAGGAAGGAAGCTTTTGTTTTTACCTGATTATTTTTGTTTTACTAGAAAGTCCATTTTTCACTGGCACTAGAGCCCACTTCTTTGGAATTCCAGTGTCTACTGAAGACCAGGTAAGGCATCTAGCCTTGTGGATTAAGCAAATTCTGGATCCTTTGACTTTCACTTTATAATACACCATTTTTTGGATTAGTTTAACATATCCTGTGATTCTTATAAATACCCTTTATATATGTGTACATATTTGTATATATACTTAAAGAGATTCATTCTATAAGTTCTCTTACTCTAGAGAACCCTGACTAATACAAGAAACAAGGATAGTATTATGTGAGATAGACATTGGCAGTTTTATACTATGTTGTGTTTATCAAACAAATACTGTCTGCTTGCTGTTATCCTTCCTGCATTACAACGAATATGTGTGTGTATTTATCTGTCTGTCTGTCTGCCTGTCATATGTATCTATCTATCATCTATCTATCTATCTATCTATCTATCTATCTGTCTGTCTGTCTGTCTGTCTGTCTATCTGTCTATCTGTCTATCATCTATCTATCTATCTATCTATCTGTCTGTCTGTCTGTCTGTCTGTTCTATCTGTCTATCTGTCTATCATCTATCTATCTATCTATCTATATCATCTATCTATCTATCTAACTATCTATCTATCTATTATCTATCTATCATCTATCTATCTATCTATCTATCATCTATCTATCTATCTATCTATCTATCTATCTATCTATCTATCTATCTATCATCTATCTATCTATCATCTATCTATCTAACTATCTATCTATCTATCATCTATCTATCTATCATCTATCTATCTATCTATCTATCTATCTATCTATCATCTATCTATCTATCTATTATCTATCTATCTATCTATCTATCTATCTATCATCTATCTATCTATCCATCATCTATCTACCTATCTATCTATCATCTATCTATCTATCTATCTATCTATCTATCTATCTATCTATCTAATCTTATTTGTTTGCATTCAAAGTAAAGGCTTCTCTATGACATTTTTCATATTCAAATGCCACCATAACTTATTCTAATTATGGTTCCTCTCCCTCCACTACTTGATCCCTACACAAACAGCTGTCTTTAGTTTTCACTTTGTACATAATTACATGTATGATTTCTCAGATTTTGCTGGATACTATCATTGCCTAATAAATTCCATAAGATTGGTTTTAAATAATGGGTGCTAGACTATAACTTATAGCAATCACATCAAGTAAATTTTCCCTGTTTGTATTGCTTTTCTAATTTGTCACAGTCTTCTTTATATTGTAGATATTCTTATATTTATGGGTGTGTAATATATATATGTGTGTGTGTGTGTGTGTGTGGTTATTACCTGAGTCTACATTATTATGGTCACTCTATTTGTAAATGATAATTAAATATCTACTCTGTGTCTTGCAATGTTCTCACTACTGAGGCACAGTCATGAATATCTTCATCAAATCAATGGACAACTGAACCATGATATATTCAAAATAAAAATTAACGCAGAATCTACAAGATGATGGTAAAAGATATACAGAAAAATCAAGCTGTTGCTATCTGTTTTCTGATCTATCTTTTTCAGTTAAATCAGATACATAGGGTCTTAAGATAAGAAAAATTTCAACAAGCACTTAAGAAAAATATTAGGAATGCAGCAACATTGAGAGGATTCCTATTTGGGGCACAGTAAGCAAAAGACATGATGAGTAAATATAACTCTATCCTCTTTGTAGAGGCTAATTTTGTATTTCACAAACATAAAAAAGTACTGACATAAAATAACATTCCTTATTTGGTTCTACCAGATTTTCTCCAGCTTCATCTAAAGTCACTCTGCTGAAAGAAAAACCCCTATATTTTAGAGCTAGAAACTTTCTCTGTGCTTCAGCCTCTCTGTTGCACAGGTTCAGTTGCCTTGGGCAAGAAAGTTTAAACTTTCTGAGCTTACTGCTAAACAAAGAGCCTATGGCCCTCTGTGCTGCACCTGCTGCCTGAACCTCCCAGAGCTGGACTTCAGACCATTTGAGATTTAACTTCTCCTTAGAATCATCCAGGAGTGGTTTTTACTTTTTAATCCATCCTGATGACTCTCCCATTCAAAGATGAAAACCAAAGACACCTGAGGTGTCAAGGCCATCCTGAGCAATGGGACATTTTTCTCTGTTATCAGGATTTGGCCTTATTCATATTATAAAAGTTGACTGAGAAGGGATGCAATGGGACCATGTAAGAGACTGGAAATTTTTGCCCACTGGTATTGTTATCTGATCAATGTTTCATGCCTGGCCTCCTGAAGGGTGAAAGGGTGGTTTAAGATACCTCAAACAGAACTCATCCTAGGAAGCTGAGGGCATCTCAGTCAAAATCAGTCAAAGGATGTTTTCTTGTGCTGAAGAGCTAACTCCACATAGGAGTTAATTCTCTGAGGTATTTTGCATTAATAATGAATTCAAATTGAAGTAATTCTTTGTTCCTTAGTTTCCTTTTCATGTGAGGGGACTTTTGCTTCCCCACTCCTATTGCATTTCTTCCATTCATCATTTCTGCATTGCAAAATACTTTTGACTTTAAATGTTAATGATTTTTAATTTAAAAAAAGTCAACATCTTCTTCTCAGAAGGCACCTGTCTACAGAAAGCAATTCTGTCACTTTTATGTACGATATTTTTAAAACGTGAAGTTGACCCTGACTAGGCCATATGCAATACAGAAGCTGTAATTAAAATTTAACTTTATCTGATATTTGAGAACAACACTCAAGATACAAAACAAGGATCATTTCTTTAACTGAAAATGGTCAAAGGTGTGAAGAAGTAATCAGATAACTTGTGAAGATATTCAATCTCCAAAGTTGTAGAAAATGAGGGAGCAACTCCACCCTATCCAGTCTGCATGCCTGAAAGGTACTGAGGATATGTTACATAACAAGGACTTTTTTGTAATTGCACTAGTTAGAGCCAAGTTTACTATTATATTTCATGTGATTAAATGTAAAAGGCACCAAATAAAGGACCTTCAAGAAATTTTAAAAAATAGAAATGAAATCAGTTTTGGTAGAACAGTAAAATGAAGAAATCTTAAATTAATGTTAGAATAAATTAGTATTCTACAATGATTATTTGAATTGAAATTAAAATCTGTATTTTATTAGAAAGTCTGTATAAATATCTTAATTAGCATGGAAAGACAGGTAGTCAATATCTGTTTGATTATCACACATTATTTCTTTGATGCTTGACACAGATTTAACCGTGATTCTACAAAGTCAGATTTACCAATGATCTATTCCAATTCCTCATTGCTTAATGTCATTTGTTAGTGGAGGCTCTCAAAGCAGGTTTTAGTCTTTTCAAGTATCAACCGAGAACAATAGTCTGATGTATTATATGTGCCTGTAGAAATAAATAACAAGGCTCTATATACAGGAGTCCTTGACTGTGTTTTTTAAATGACAAAAAAATACTGTTGCTATACTTATTCATTAATTCCTGATTGAAAGACACCCAGCATACTGCTTCTTACTACTTAAGCTGATTTTGGCAGTAGAATTGGTGTTCCCAAGAATTCTTATTTCAAGTCCTTTGTTAAATAGTATTTTTCCTGTCAGCAAGTATTCTAAGATACAGTGAAAAATACCTTGACTGAGAGATCTTTTATATAGATGCTTATATTTAAAGAGCTACTAAATTTTGTTCTTTCAATAACCTAATAAGAAGCAAACAAAATACCCCTAGTTCCTATATAAGTAAATTTGTTTTATATTTAACAACATGGCTACATATCAATTTAACCAATATTAAAATCGAAAAATAGAACAAGAATATTAAGGAAGAAAATGATCAGAAGAAAACAACTAATTGTTTTTCTAAGAAAGATTATCTGGTCAAATGTATGTATGTTTTACATATGAGTTATCTGAGAAAAGATTAATAAGGCTTTTCCAAAATGATATGTAAGATGGTATATAATTAAAACATCAATAGTTTGTAATATGTTACTATTTAGTAACTAATAAAACAATGCTCAGAAGTTAGAAATGTTTTATTAGAAATGGAATACCAACAAATATTCCCTTCCTGGTCTATAAAACATAGTATAATAATTTTGTGTACTCTGATGAGTAATGCAGAAGTATTTAGCAAACTAATAGAAATAAAAACATCTCTGTCTTTAGAATAATTTAATTATTGAGTATATAGAACTTTACATTCTAATGAGAGAGGAAGGGTAGATTTTTATTCTTCAAAGAATCATAGAAAATGGAAGGAGTGAAGTCTGCCTGGGCAGTCCCTGTTGTGTATATGATGAATATTTAGTATGCTCAGTGTCCTGCCCTGCTGAGAAGAGAGAGACAGAATATATTGCACACACTTTGTGGTGTGCCAAACAGCCATTTGTCCTTTAGTATTAGCATTTTGAACTAACATACCTCTCTTTACCCTCTGTATGTTATAGAAAAGCTGTCTAGTTTTCCTTGCCATAAAACCCCAGAGTCATCTTCATGTACTATCCTGAGGGTTGAGAACTGTTTGTTAACTCTATTACTCATATTCTATGGGCAGGATTGAGTCATCTCTATAATCTATGATCTTTAAAATCCCTATGAGTATTAACACTGTCCTAAGAGGCTATCCATATTATGAAGAAACACTCATGATTTTGGAAATTATCATATTCTACTATTCATTTCAACAGGAGCAAAATAAAATTTTGTTCTATGTATTTTATTGGGCAGTAGTTATTAATGCTTAACAAATATATATCTTACTATCAGTACTATTGTGCATATTGGATGATTTTATTTGGACATTTAAAACTTCATTTCATAATCAGCTTCAAGGATAAACCACTTAAAACAAATTTCATCACTCCTCCTTTCTACTACTCTTGTATCTAATGTTCAGTATCTCATAGCTCCCCCAGGCAATTGAAGCCCCAGTTTTGCCTTTATGAGGCTCAAACAACCTGAGATAAAATGACCACAGGCAATGTTTACCAAATATTCTCCACTTAAAAAAGTATGTCTCCTTTATTTTCTATATCAATTCCTATTATGAGCATAGGACTAGGAGTCTTGCAGCAGATTCACACTATCTGACTACTGTGTTGTTAAATATATTTATTCAGTCAGTCAGTAAATACTAATGTAGCAGTTTGCATGTGGGGCACATAGAAAACCGATGTTCTTCCTTAAGTATTGATCTCACTGATTGAATTTGTATGTCACATGTGTCAATAAATATTTCTCATAACACCTACAGGAAAGTTATCAGCTAAAAAGGACAGTTAATAACTGCAGAATTAGAAAGAAACAAAAAAAAGTTTATCTTGACTAAAATTAATGGAGGGTCTTTGAAGTATAAGAGACAAGAACATTTGAAATATAATACCTGATTGATTGTTTCAATTTATATATTCTTATATTTAATAATGTCAGGGCCCTCTTCTTCTTGCTGGGTTTCAATAATAAAGACTCTTAAAAAGCCCAAGGGTTCTGTGTCCATTGCTTATTTATACACAGTTTTATCAAGTGGGGATTATTGTGAATATCAGCATGGGAATTCAAACACTATCCAATCATTAGCTAATCTATGATTTTCTTATTATCTCTCCTTAATATAATCACCTAAAAAGCCTGATAATTCAAGAACTATTCAGTCTATGATTTTATTGTTATCTCTTATTAAAATAATCACCTAAGATTTAATAATGAAGAAAATGCTTTATATTGATTCATGACTATTAAAGTTTCTGTTCGACATTATGTAGGGGTTCCTCAATGACAGGATTTTCAATGTATAATGAGACTCTATTTTTCACCCCATGGTCAAGAAACAAAAGAATAAAAGGTAAGGGGCAGAGACTTATGATTCCCTTCAACAGTGTAACTACAGTAACCTATAGCTTTCCCTCTGTACCTTCTTCTGAAAAATAACACTTCCTTTCAATAGTGCCACCATCCATACCAACCTTCTAACCTAGCGAATGATGTGAAAACCTAGGATCCAAACTCAAGCACAAGAAAGAAGACATAATAAGTCATTTAAGATGTGTACCTCCTCATTAAACTTTCTCTTTTTAACTAAATGGGTTATGAAAGACAGCACCTTCAAGGGGAAAGTATTTGGAGATTATTAAAATTTCTCATCATAGTTTGTATTTTTAACAACATCAAATCATTCTATAAGATATTCAAAGAATTCTAGTAACATCAGATTTATATGAATGATTATTTTCTACAATGTTGGCTTATGCCTACAAATTCAATTTCTGTTATTAATATAATAACATAAAACAATATTTTGAATCTTTCTTTGACTGATAATTTTCAGTTTTTTTTCCTTTAGGCATATGTTTATGTTCATATTACTGATTGCTTAATAACGAAAATGATTTCTTAAAAACCCAACAGCAAGGTTATTTGAAGAAAATGTATATTTCTCACATATCATATATGCTATTAAAAAGCATATTAATTTTGACAGGTAAAATGTAATACCCATTCTTTGCTTCAGGGTAATTCTGAGTATAAAAAGGGAAAACATCCCATGTTTTCTCTAATGATTTCAATTGCCAGTTGGTTAAAACCTTTAAACTATACGTTTTCAAAGCAAAAAAAAAAAAAGATTACATGGTTAACAGGCTTAAATCCTCTAACCACATCCAAGTTCTCATGAATTAATTCATTAGCTTATAAATAAATTACATCCTCAAATCTTCTGCATAAACTAAAGTGTAGTTATTCATTTCCACCCCTTTGAATTTCTGAGTGTTAGTTCAGATTTTTTAATTACTAACCGGGAACAGAAGCAACACAATATTTTATGTTCACCAGGAAAAAAGAGGAAAGTGAAAGTCTGTGGACAGAGAGGATATTTTCCTCGTCTTTTCTTCCCTTCTTCTTGTCTTCTGTCATTCACATGTATAAGCACTACTATGCAAAACAAAGTGATGCTTTATAAGATTCATACAGACTTATACAGAAATATTATTTTATACATAGTTTCCATCTTGACTGAAATAGGAAAATCTCTATGGATTTACACATCTATGTTATTCAAGGTATACGTATACTTACCAAAGTTTCTTTATTTTCACAAATTGTCATATCATTTTAAATTGTATGGCATTTATTTATTTAACTGTTTTATTATTCAGTGTATGTGTGTATGTATGTGAGAGAAAGTGTGTGTATATATGTGTGAGCTTATTATGACAAAAGTGTTAAGATCACAGCACAACTTGAAGGAACCATGTGGGTTATAAAGATCAAATTCAGGTCACCAGGGTTATGGAAAATACTTTTAGCAAGTAAAGCATCTTTCCTGTTTTTACTTTTGACAATATTAAAATGACTATTTTTAACATTTTATTTATTTATTTTTTTAATAAGTGCACAACTTTAGTATAAAGATCAGACTCACAGACACCAAGGTTCCCGCGGAGCATAGGAAAAAGGAAGGGACCCGCAACTTCTGCACGCCTAATTTATCATTCAACCTTCGCCCGAGGCCACCCCGCCCACAAAATGGGTGGGCTTATCTCTACATCTCCCCCTTTTTGTCTAAATAAGACAGAACTAAACCAAATACAACTATAAACAATAATAACAAATAATAAATATAACAAAAAATATTGAGAACAAAAGTTTTATCAGACATTCTATCTCAAGGAGTCTAAATAATGTAGAGAGTAATTACAATTATATAATCTTCAACTCCGTCAAAGATCTGAGAAGGGAATAAATATTACTTAACAAACGAGATATATCCAAAATGTGCCACAAATGACAGAGACAACTGACTACCTGGGCAATCACCCAAATTCTCGTTTGCAATGTTGAGTCAACCAACTTTGGCTAAGGCCTAACATAACTGACATGCCATTATCAAATGCAAGGAACTTTCTTAGAATTATCCTACCCTGTCTTGGCAAGATAAGACAATCCTGTTTCATATCTGTCAGTAGTTGAGGTATGGGCTTTTCTTAACCCAAAGGCCAGTTCTGCCAAGAAGACAAGCTCCCAGTGGAGTGTCTTTGGTGCTCAACGTTCTCTCGGGAGTAGAGTGGCATTGCCAGGAGTAATTGTGTCTCGTAGGCACAGAAGTCTAGGTTAGATTAAAGGCCATTTTTCTACAGCTCTTTAAAGAGGCTGAAGATTATACTATCTATACTAAATATAATCTCTAGGTAACTAGAAGACCTGATTAACCTAAACATAAACATGACAAACATATAATTCTCAATACCTATCTAACTTGAAGACTATTTTAATTATAAATTCTGTTCTCAGATTTCTTTACAATACATATTATGTTTGTTTTGCAACTCTTAAAATTATTCCTGGAATAATTAATTAATTATGTATTACTGATTATGAATCAAATAGTATATGTGTATGTTTGTGTACATGTACATAGGATATATATATATATATTCATTATATGTAGTTTTTTTCTCTTTTACACTTTTACACTTTGGGGGAGACGCAGTTACCAAATAAATACACACAATGGCTTATTATTAGTTATGAATGCCCAGACTTAGCTTGGCTTGTTTCTAGCCAACTTTTTAGAAATTATCCATTCACCTTTTGCCTCTGGGCTTTTACATTTCTCTATTCCTGTATATCTTTTCATCTTTTCTTTCCTTCGTGTTCCATGTATGACTGTGTGAGTGGGTGTTTTTTTTTTTCTCCTTGATCTTTTCCAGCCCCACCTATCATTTCTCCTGCCCTGATATTGGCCAGTCATATCTTTATTACATCAATCGGGTGTTTTCAAAAACCCAAAGTAGCACAGCTTCACAGAGTTAAACAAAAACAACATAAAAGAATGCAACACATCTTTGCATCAATAATCACAGGTTAAAAAGTAACACATCTTAAAGTAATATTCCACAACAATTACATATGATGTTTTATAATAAAAACATACGACAAAACAAAATCTAAGTTAAAGATTTTCATCCGTTATACAGCATTAACCATCTGTGTTGGCTAGCATTATCAAACAGACAGAGTTTACAATCCTGTAGGAGATAGGGTCTGACCATGCCTTTGGGTATTAGCTTTCATTGATATGAAATGATCCACCCCACTGTAGATGTCACCATTTACTGTCTGGAATCCAGGACTTCCTAAGTGAAGAAGTGAAGCTGAGTATTAGCCTGAATTCATTGCTCTTATTTCATGACTATGCAACATGAAAAGCCACTTCAAGTTCCTGTGGCTGTAACTTCCTAACAATAATGAAATATAATTGTGAGCAGTGATCACAAACTTGTGTCCTTAGAATGTCTTGTTTTTGTTCTTGTGAGTTTTGTCTGAATAGTTAGAATAGTAACTTGAAAGAAACTAAGACACCACAACAAAGGGTATAAGTGTTTTTTTTTAACCTATGTACAATAGCTGAAATATTATTTGATGGGAGGTTTCTCTTGATAATTATTTTAAAATAGTATTTAAACACCAGAATTGTGTCCAAATATTCTAGGTTTTAGTAATTAAAATAGCATGCTGGTTTTTGGTTTTTGATTTTGTTTTTGGTTTTTTATTTGTTTCTTATAAGTCTCAACAGATTAGATAAGTAACTACTAAAACCATTTTATCTAATTTATTTTGGAATCATTGAATTTATTTAGTACTTCAGTGTTGATTAATTTGTCAATAGCCAGATCACAGGGTTAGCACCATATTTTTGTACCACATCAACCATAGAAACTATCCTATATGTGGTAATATTAAAATAACAAAAAACATATCAATGTGCTATCAGATAATAACAAGTCTTACCATGAAATATTTGCAAGCTGAGTTTCATACGTTCTTAAATTATTAACCGACAAGTATTTGGACATATTATTTACTATGGAGGTATGAGTCACTTCTAAATTCTCCTTTTATATATTTGGAGGTTACTTCTAAATGAAGATCATGAACATTAATTTGTTGTCTGTGAAAGGTTTATTTTTCTTTCTACTAAAAGCATGATCAAATAGAAATGAATCATTCCTAGAATTTTCCAGAGTTTTTAAAACTTAAATTGTATTTAAAATATTTCCAGAAGTATTTTGGTTCGGAGTAAGTGGACATAAATATATCATTGCCAAAGAATCCTCTGAATTCTGCCCAGATGCTCTTGTCTTAATTAGAACTACTCAAAGAAACTAGTCTGCAAGTGTTCATAATTGGTCTCTAAAGATATTGGAAACCTTCACTGGATTACAAATCAACTCTCACAAAAAATAAAACAAATACACTCTGGATAATTTAATCAAATTTGGTTTTAGGGTAGTAGGAAGTGTGTGAATTGCAATTTATTAATATAGAAAATATTGCTTGGTTTACATTCCTGGCACAGATTTTGTACCTCCTTAAGGACACAAAATATTTGACTATACATGAGTGTGAACCACTTACTAAAAGCCCAGATTAAGTAAGTAAATTTCTCACAGGAAATTGTATACTCTATACTGTCATATTTTGAAGATTTTTCTTACTCTGTTAAATATTTTTATAATGGGCCAAGGAATATAGGGCCACAACAATCTTTCCTCCATATGAAAACAAAACAAGAGTGCTCACAGAGATTTGTGTTGAGCCTCTGAGAATGACAATGGAGTAGGACCTTGTATGGAAGACCATCTCCCTTGACCCCAAATGAACCTAACTTGTGGTTTTTGCCTATATAATGTCAATCCCAAATGATGAGGAGGTTCTCCTCCCTACTGTGCTTTAGTGAGTGGACGAGACCCCCAGTCCGGCTGAATAGCGCCCTGAAAAAAACCTTGCTTTTAGATTCTGAACTTGACTGGATCCTGTTGGTCTCGCTGGGGTCGCGACTTGGGTCCAACAAGCATAATCAAACACCATCACTGCAGCAGATTACCATGTAGAGTTCCATCTACCCTGCCTTTTTCAGGGGATCTGGTGAGTCACCCGGTAATTCTTAAAGGGGAAATTAGGTTTCTAGGAGGGGAAGGGAGGGAGGGAGCAAATGAGGGAGGGGGAAGGAAAGGAGGGAGGGAGCAATGAAGGAGGGGGAAGGAAAGGAGGGAGGGAGGGAGGGAGGGAGGGAGGGAGGGAGGGAGGGAGGGAGGGAGGGAGGGAGGATGGGTAAAGTTATTATGATACAGGCAGTTAGGTCTCTGTGTGGTTCATAGTGGATGCTTTAAAATGGAAAAATTGAACGAAGGGGTAACCTACCTCGTTGAGATTGACATAATGTAAATCATAATTATTATTGGGCACTTCATATTTTATCCATAAAAGACTGGTTTGATAACTATGCCAAATATGAAAATTTGACTGAGATGATACAAACCTTGGAGAGACTTATGGTTGATAAAATGCAAGTTTTAAAAAGACTACTTATAAGATACAAGGCTTAGAAAGATTTATAAATGAAAATAATAAATATTTTATTGATAACATACAAGTCTTAGAAAAACCTAATAATGAAAATAAAAAAAATAGTCATACACAAAAAGAGGAATTTAGAGAAGTACCTACTACTTCATTGCATTATGAAATTGAAGAGAAGTGGTCCAAGGTTACTAGAAAACAAAATTTAACTTATTGTTACCATACAAGAATGACCACCAGATGATAGGCATCCCCAAGACTATGAATAAGTCTAATAGGATCTTGTAGAAATGTTAGATTTGAAGAGATTTATGGTCTTTTCATATTGTATGCATTCACCCTATGTGATTTAGATGTTAAATTAATGGGCAACTCAGAATAGACTTATTCCATAAGATTGGAAAGAATTAGCTGTAGCAAAATTGGAAACTGGCCCTCAGTTACAATGGAAAATATGGTGGAAATAGGAAACTAGCATCATAGAACAATTAGGTAAGGCTAAAGGTATTGAAATTTTCAGTGACTGAGTTCTTAGTGAAGATCATTATGCTGATTTGCAAAGAAAGTTTAGATTTGGTGGTTACATTTTGGGTCTATATCATGTGGGACAAGATTGGAGAATCAGGCAAAAGGATTGAGTTATTTGCTAAATTATATAACGCCCAAAAGATGCCTTCATTGAATTTTACAGATTGACTTCAGAGGCAAACAGAATGTTAGATACAAATTATAGACAAACACTAATTGAATCTTTCTATTTTGAAACTGCTAATTCAGAGTGCCAAATGGTATTTTAGGTGTTTAAAGGCAAGATCAGTATTCATAGATGAATGGGTTAGAAATACCTTTGATGTTGGATCTCATGCTTATGATGCTCCTTTGAAAAGAAAATATATATATATATATATATATATATATATGTGTGTGTGTGTGTGTGTGTGTGTGTGTGTGTGTGTGTGTGTCACTTAATTGTGGGAAAAAAAAGGTCATTTGAAAAAATGAAAGATCTCTTGAGTAAATTGAGAGCATGGTGACCTTGGGAAAGGGCTAAAGGGGAGGGGAGAGACAGAGAGGAGAGCAGAGAAAAATGTAGAGCTCAATAAAAACCGATTAAAAAGAGAGAAATAAAAAGGGATTGTAGGCAAGATGTTCTTACAAAAAATATTTTTTCTATAGATCATCAAAACAGAAACCCCAGTCTTCTGGAGTATGAAGAAGGAGTGGCAAAGGCTGGTATTGGGCTAGACAGGCAAGATAACCCTATGCTATTGGGAAACTCCCTGATGTGTCTCCCATAGGCCCCAATATCAAAGTGTTTCAACCATTCCCTGTTTGCATCAGAGAAATTTATCCACAGAGCAATTAAAAACTTAATACCTCTGGTTAAAAACCAAACTGCTTTGGATATGATCAAAGATAGAGCAACTTTGATAGATATAGCAAGATGTTCAAAAGAGACCAGAAAACAAGTATTTTGCTAAATTCCTATAAATGATTAGAAATAAATGCTAAAAATACTCATAAATCACATTTAAAAAGAGGTTTTGGTAAACATAGAAATAAATATAACAATAATTTCACCAAAATTTTGGTATCTAGATTGGCATCTTTTGGAGGTAAATGTTTTACTTCTATGGGTTTGAACTATGCCTCAGGTAAAACAAAGTGCGAGGTGGGTCTTGTACAAAAAGGACAGATAGGACAATTAAAACAATATGTAGTTAACATAAGGATGAATTTATGGGGACTTGTTTTATTGTATGTATACAGATCTCAGATTAACATTTTCCCAATCTCAGATACAAGCCATACAATAAAGTTTGATTTTTGAGAGAAATATTAAAAGGTATTATCAAGAACACCCACAGATCATCCAGGTTGTACATATGCAAGGCATAACAGATGTTAGTCTTTCAAGAGTATCAAAAGACCTTCCTTTAAATGGATAACTGGTAAACCTGTCTGTGTAAAACAATAGCCTTTGACATCAGAAAAATTACAGGAACAAGAACAACTGGTTCGGGAAAAGCTAGATGTTCAACATAATAAAGAATCTACCAGTACTTTAATTCTCCTACATTTGTCATTAAAAAAAAATCTGAAAATTGGTGAATGTTAAAAGGTTTACAAGCAATAAATAAGATGATTCAGACAATGGGCTCTCTAGAGCATGGAATTCCATTGCCTTCTTTATTAAAAAAGAATGGTCTGTTATAGTGATTGATTTAAAAATCTGTTTTTTACTATACATTTAAAGAACAGGATAGAGAAAAATTTGCCTACCTACTTATAGTAATTTCTAGCCTCTTAAAAGGTATCAGTGGAAAGTTTTTTCATAAGGCACCCTACCTCTGTCAATATTTTGTATAACAGCAATTGGAAATAATTTGTAAATAGTTTTCTCAGTCTATAATTTACCATTATATGGATAATATTTTACTAGCTGATTTAGACGCAGATACTTTGAAAAATTATTTAAAGAAGAAAATTTTGCCTTTTTGAGAATTGCAAATTACTCCTGATAAAATAGAAAAAGAAGATGCTATTTGCTACCTCATGTATAAAATAGATTTACAAAAAAATTAACCACAGAGTATAGATCAAGAGAGATAAATTATTACCTCTTAATGATTTTCAATAATTTCTGGAAAATATTAACTAGCTACCAGACACAATCATATTAAAAACTCAAGAACTAAGTAAATTATTTCAAACCTTACAAGGTAATAAGACTGAAATAGTCCAAGAAAGTTATCAGTTGAGGCTGATAGAAAATCAACTGTTATAGAAGATAAACTGCAGGACACACAAATGGATCACATGAATTCTTAGTTTCACTGTATCCTGGTCATACTATCTTCTATGAATTCTCCTACAAAAATTCTTATGCAGAGAGAAGATAATATCTGAAAGTAACTATTCTTCTACACAAAAGATTAAAAAGATAAAAACCTATGTAGAAAAGGTTTCTTAATTGATTCTGAAAGGAAAGTTGAGAGAACTTTTGGTACCTTTTACTAATGCTGAAATTGTCTCATTATATGGAGAAAATAATCACTGGAAAACAGATTGCAGTAAATTCTTAGAAGAGTTTACTAACAAATATCCCAAAGCAAGGAGCTTCAAGTTATAAAAGAACTAATTGGATTCTTACTTTCATTGTATGAGGACCACAAATTTCTGGATCCCCTTTGTCTTATACTGAAAAATAAACCACAAAAGGCAGGTTCTAAATCAGGAAACTTATTAAAGTGTCTCAAAGTCCTTATGATTCTGTTCAAAAGTCTGAATTATATGCATTCACATGGTACTATTAGCTTTTCCAGAACGTCTTAATATAATTACTGACTTTCAACATGCAGAAAGAGTGGTTTACATATTGAAATCACCGAACTTATTCCATATGATTTATAATTAGCCTTCCTATTTGTAATCTTCCTATTTATAATAATAATAAGATATTGATAGCACCACTTATATATAACACATATCAGGTTTCCTATTGGCCTACCAGGCTGTCTATCAGAATGTAATGATGAATTTTATCATCTATTGGTAGGAAATACGCTAGATGTCAGAATTTTATAAGGAATATCCAGTTAATAGCAAAGGTTTGAATAATGATTTTTCTGTCACTTGACAACAAGCCAAAAAAAAAAAGGACCTACTAGTTCTTTGCATAACCAAACTCCACTACCTGCAAATAGTAAACCAAAAGTTAACCCAAACAATGAACTTTGGCAAGTGGATGTGTTTCATTTTGTGGAGTTTGGAACACTAAAATATGTACATAACATAGATATTTATTCAGGATGTCAATGAGTAACTGCTTTGAGTTCTGAAAAGGCTAACTCTATATTTATACTTTATTAGAAGTTATGGCCATCATGGTATACTTGTACAAATTAAGACTGATAATTTTCCAGTATAAAACTCTAGTAAAATTAAACAATTTTTGCAAATTACAATACAAAGCATATTGTAAGTATATTACACAATCTTACAGGACAAGCAGTTATATAAAGATTCAATCATAGTGTAAAAGATATGCTTAATAATTAGAAAAGGACAATGAAGACACTCAGAAATAAACTGCAAAATGATTTATTAACTTTCAATTTTTTTAAATGCTAGTGAGAAAGGAATGGCAGTTGTGGAAATACATTGGGTTACGGGGAAAAACTAATGAATTAATTCAGCCTGCATATTTTAAAGATGCATTGACTGAGAATGTTTATCAGGATATGGGTTCCATTGAAGAACAAGTTTTGCTTTTGTTTCCATAGGGGAAGAAAAGTTATTGATACTATCAAGATTATAAAGATTAGAATGGAACAGGAGAGACTTCTTGATTAGAAGAGGTGATAGTTGATCAATGAGCTTGGTCATTCTATCCAAACTAACTTACAAAACTAATGAATGTCATTTATCTGATCAGAAATAATTGTGAAATTTCCAAAATCTTGGTTTGGGGAAGGTTTATGCCTTTGGCTTTCCAGGAGAATAAACATATCCAACTAAAGAATCTTAAGACCACTGGACAAATAAGACATCTGAAGAAAAGGATCAGCCATCCAGAGTAAATATTGCAAAAATAGTAGTTTGACTTAAGGCTATAGCACATTTCCAACTGGATTCAATTTTATAAATCTTCCCAAGTGTTTGTATCTGATATCACATAAGGCCTATAATATTTTTGTAGTCCCAACTCAGTTAAAATCTAAAGCTGACTTTGGGGTTGGAGCATGGATCTCTCTCTAAACCCAAGCATGCTTGTTAAAGGAAAATCCAAAGTATCTGCTCATGTTAGAAGTGCCATCAGGTATGGAACAGGGGAAAACCAAAATTAAGGTACTATTCTATTGTCATTAATATTATAAAATTTGGTTTTATTTTAACTTTTTAAAACTTTTCTTAAGGCATAACTATTATCTCAGAATTTATAATGTATCTTAGAAATTTCATAATTTTAAAGCATATAGAAGTATATATGCATGTATATATAATCTTTCTGTAATTATGATCATATAGAGTACTAACTAAGTCTCAAAATAGAATTCATCTAGATTCCTGTACATGATTTGGGGTTTGAATATGTAGCAGGTGTTTAGGAATTAAGCTTTTGTATCTCAGATATATTTAATAAATTATAGTCCCTACAATCACTCCAAGATCTGATGTACAAGGCATTTAAAATATTTAAGTTTTGTGCAGTAAGCCCTGATTATTCCTAATGGTGACCTTTGAAGTTTCATTATTGTGATTATTTGAAGTTTCACAATATTCATTATTGTGATTGAGCCTCACAATAATGAATCCACATGGATAGTGGTAATGACACTAAGGTTAACAAATGTCATCCAAAGATCATTTTTAAACAACAAACTGCTCAGGACAACTTCAAAGTATTTAACCAAGATGGTCCAGTCTTGTAGACTACTCTAAACAGGACTTCAAATAAACCATATACTTTCCTATCACTCCTAGAATTTGATCTTTATTTCAATTTTTCCAGTGTCTCTTAAAAATACTTTTATTCCCAGATATCAGAAAGTAATTTTAAAAACATGACACTCAAATTACCAAGAGTTGGATTGGTTGATTTTGGGTCATTTGGTAGATTTTGCCATTGTTTACAGGCACCTGTTGTAAGCTGTTATTGGTCATGGACAGGGAGAAAACTTAGCAAAGTAAATTAGATTCAGAGATGTTATTCTAAAATGAAAAAGGGGGAGTATAGGCATAATAGGATAAAAGTGTAGATTATTCAAAAGCAATTATTTGTAATATTTTACATTGGTGAGGATTTTTATATTGACAAAAATTTAATGTCATTTTATATTGTATACAAGTTTATACTCTTGTTAAGATTATATCGTTTGTTGATACAAATTTAAGATTATTTTGTTATACTGTATGTATGTTTCTACAAAGAAGCCAATGATTAAACTTTGCCAATAAAAGGTAGGACAGTCCTTAAAATTTTTCCTGTTCACAAAATATTCTGTTAGATATTCTAGGCCTGCAAGCTGTAGGTGGAGACCCCAATGTTGCAGAGAAAACTCAGGTAACTGTCTACATAGCCAGACATTTCTATAGGTTGGAAGTTGTTTACTTTGCCCACCCTATTTACTTAGATATTATTGGATTCCTGTTGGTTTAATGATGCAGTTAACAATCAGAAAGTTATAGTTTCAGTTTTTGTTAGTTATGATAGAAAGTAATTTAGGTACAAAGCTTTGGACTCACCAAGAAAGGAAAGATAATGGAGTATTTTCTTTAAATTTGCCCAGTACAAAGGGACTGGACATTGTGAATATAATTCTTACTTGATAATTGTTCTTTCTGCATTAGTTTAATTTTTTTAGCTTGAAACTTATATTTTTCTTTTTGTAATTTATTTATTTATTAAAGATTTCTGTCTCTTCCCCACCACAGCCTCCCATTTCTCTCCCCCTCCCCCAATCAAGTCCCCCTCCCTCATAAGACCAAAGAGCTATCAGGGTTCCCTACCCTGTGGGAAGTCCAAGGACCTCCCACCTCCATCCAGGTCTAGTAAGGTGAGCATACAAACTGCCTAGGCTCCCACCAAGCCAGTATATGCAGTAGGATCAAAAACCCATTGCCGTTGTTCTTGAGTTCTCAGTAGTCTTCATTGTCTGCTATATTCAGCGAGTCCGTTTTTTTTTTTTTGAGAAAAGTAAAAAGAAAATTTCCGCCTCCTCCCAGCCTCCCATTTCCCTTCCCCTCTTCCCACCCTTTTCCCCCTCCCCCCAATGCTCTCCCCCTCCCCCCACTTCTCTCCCCCTCCCTCTCCAGTCCAATGAGCAGTCAGGATTCCCTGCCCTATGGAAAGTCCAAGGTCCTCCCCACTCCGTCCATGTCTAGGAATGTGAACATCCAAACTGGCTAGGCTCCCACAAAGCCAGAACATGAAGTAGGACCAAAACCCTGTGCCGTTGTCCTTGGCTTCTCATCAGCCTTCATTGTTCGCCATGCTCAGAGAGTCCGGTTTTATCCCAGGATTTTTCAGACCCAGGCCAGCTGGTCTTGGTGAGTTCCCAATAGAACATTCCCATTGTCTTATTATGTGGGTGCACCCCTCGCGGTCCTGAGTTCCTTGCTCGTGCTCTCTCTCCTTCTGCTCCTGATTTGGACCTTAAGAATTCTGTCCGGTGCTCTAATGTGGGTCTCTGTCTCTGTCTCCTTTCATTGCCTGATGAAGGTTAATATTCAGGATGATGCCTATATGTTTTTCTTTGGGTTCTCCTTCTTATTTAGCTTCTATGTACTCACTCATATTTGGTTTCTAGCCAAAAATAAAGGACATTGAGCCTATAATTAGTGATCCTAGAGACGCTAAATAAGGAGAACACAATGCATTAGTTTAATTTTTTAAGGTTAATTCTTTCCTTTTAGTGTGACACTACCTGATAATTGTTCTATTTGCATAAAGTTTCCATACATTACATTAAAAAAAAAGACCTTTTTATTTAGGTAAAGATGTATAGCTGTAAGAGATGGTTTGTCAGTGTCCCTGTTTCAAGACTGCCAAGGGAGTTTGACCTTGGTTTAAAAAAGTGGGGCTCACCTTCACCTGATCAAAGTGGACTGATAGGACTTCTTAGCCTTATTTCCCAGGGAAAGGTGAGTGCACTATCAACCTGTTCCACAGCCCCACGATACAGGACAATCAGACATAAGAGGAAGTCAAGTCAATGCAGGAACTCAGTTTATTACTGTGAGCATCAGCTTATATAAGTTAAGTGACATCATAAAGGCTGTTGTGATATGGGGTTACCTCCAGCCAATGAGAGACAGCTATGCCCTCCCTCTGGCTCAAGGGGCATCTACCTAGATTTGGCTTTCTCATCCCTACTCAGTAGTTTTGAGACTATCCTTCAAACTGAGCCAGGCTTTTCTCTGTCCTACAGGCCTGGAGGTACAGGCCCTGAGATAATTTTTGCCCACCAGTGTAGGGCCCTGGCCTCCCTTATTCCTGGGGTGCATCTCGAGGACAATTTCTGGTCACCATGACTAAGTATTTAGCCCTTATTCCTGGGACACATGCAGTTTCTAGTCAGATGACTAGCTTTCTGTAAGTTCCTGTTTTCATCCTGCCCCCCTGGTGATTAGCCACAGGGCATTCATTCCTTTGTTGATATGGTAATTTCCCACCTTCCTGGGCGGGGGTCCTAGTGCTTGCAGTTAGTTAGAAATAGGCTCCCCCAAGTCTGAATAAACGGCATTCGGCTGATCTCCTTTCAAATGACCCATGGTCTCTGTCTCTTATGTTCAACCTCCAGGCCTTGCCCGGACTCGCATTCGGTACAGCTGCGCGCGAACTGTACCGAGGGTGTAACACCAAAATCGGGTGTTACACACCAGTGGACCACAGAGTTTTCGACAGATTCAGAGATAGAGAAACACACAGAAGAAATAAGAACAGACTAAGAGAGATGTATAGGCCTTTATGATCAATGGAAGTAGAGAAGAGAGCAGGTGATATTTTTCTCCATTGATTTGTGAATCTCTCAGGCTTATTCCCAATTTAACTCCCATTTTTTTTTTACTTTTTATGAAAACAATAAAAGACATCATAATGCAAGAGATTTGTTGTCATACAGGCACCAAACCAATGTCACGCAGCTGTGCATACTGTTACTTTTAGTCTTGCATGTGTTTATGTATGCATGCATTTTGTATTACTATTATAAGAACACATTTACATAACAAATAACCACACCAAAGGGATGAATACATGATTTAGAGTTTATTTTATTATTTTACTTTATTTAATGTTGAGATCATCAAGTATTCAAAGAGCATAGTTTTTTCCTGAATACGTCATCCATGTGTGGTAGAAAATAAGGTGATAGAAGTGTTCAAGCTTGTTTTTCACATGCTAACATCCTTGATGACGGAAAATCTGACTGCTATGACGTGAAAGCTCTGAGTAGATTTAATTTGCATTTCTCTGAGCTGAAGAATGTTGAACACTTTTACATATTATCATTTATATTTTATCCTTTCAAGCTTTATATCCAAGGACGGACCAAACACTGGGTGATTTTTGGATGGTTTGTTGGATTTCTAGTTTGTTATAAATGCTGGATCCTTATCACCTGCCACATACATACTTGGCTAAGATTTCCTCGCATTTTATAGTTTGTCTCTTCACTTTGTAAATTATTTTCTTTGCAGTAGAGAGTATTTTAATTTCATTTAATCCTATTTGTCAGTTCTTGCTTCTGTTTGCTTAGTTATTGGAGAACAGCCAAGAAATCCTGGCCCATGAACATATGTTTTCCTCCAGCTTTTTCCAAGTTCAGGATTTATATCAAGGTCTTTTATCTATTTTAAATTGACTGTTTTTGGTATGATAGAAAGCAATCTACATGTATTCTTATAAGAATAGATATCTACTTCCTTATAACACTGCTGAAAAGACTGTCTTTTCTTCAATGCACTTTTGGATAATATTATGAAAAATCAAGAGGTTGTAATATTCTGCTGTTTATTTCTGGCTTCTCTTTTCTATTCCCTAAGGCCATATATTTTTGTGGCAATATTATTCCTTAAAATTTGGCTCTGCAGTGTAGTTAGAAATCAAGTGTTGTGACATCTACAACATTGTTATTTCCTCTTAGAATTCCTTAACTTTCTGAGTTCTTTTGAATTGCTTATGAACTTTAGGTTGGTTTACTTTTGTTAAGGGAGAATATTACTGCAATTTTGTCTGGGATTTCACTGAACCTATATAGTGCTGTTAGTACTTAGGCATGATTATATTATTGACTATAAGATACAGCATGAGAGAGATCTTAGTGAGTCCCATGGCAGGTGAGGTACGCTGGTGGGAAACAGAATACACCATGAAAAGGGAGATTGGGTATAGAGTTTATTTAGAGGGTATTGGGAAGGTAGGGGTAAAGGAAAGCGAAAGAGAGACAGAGAGAGAAAGAGGAAAGAGAAAAGAGAATAGAGGGCCCAGATGAACTTAGCTTAAAGTCAGGAAGAGAAAAATTGGGAGTGGACAGAGCTTATCTCTTAATGAGTCAGGGTCCTACCTGGTTTCATTCTGCCAGATGGCAGGGAAGGCCAGCATAATCCTAACATTACCAATTTTCGCTTATCATAAAGTGGTGGGAAAATTAAAAGGGGGCATGGATAGAGGCTTTGGGTTCTCAAGACCTTTTCTTGCTGATTTGTGGGCTTTGAAATCTTGGGGGACCTATGATGCTGCAATGCTTACAACGTCTTGAGATATTTGGTTGTTTCACTGGCTTTGTGGAACTGTCCAGTGTCTCTTGGACCCGGTGAAGTGCTGGCAGAGAAGAAGAAAAGATTAAATTTAGAAAGAAAAAAAATTCTTTAGGTCATGGTAATTGAGGAGGAGGGTGTTAGGATCAGAAAAGATGGGAAGACTTGGACTGATTCGGGCCTTGTATATGAGGGAAGGGTGCATCTGACCTGTTTGAGGTGAATCCTCCAAGTCACTTCCTGGAACTTACAAGAGTTCTTTGAGTTTATGAAAACATAAATTTTATGTTATGATTATGAATTACAGCATAATGAGAGAGAAATCTGATAACCTGCATTTATACAGTTTAAGTCACTTTTTTGTACCTTGAAACATTTTTATCCTCAGACCTTTATAACTTGCATTTATACACCTTAAGTCACTTTCTTTTACCCTGAAACATCGTTATCCTCAGACCTTTATAACTTGCAGGTCCACACCTTAATAATTTGCATTTGCATACCTTAAAACACCTTCGTAAGCCAAAAGCTTTCTTAGACCCTCACATTTTTAGTTTTCCATCTTAAAACACCATTTATTAAAACATGATAAGAAGTTATGCTGAAATCTTTTTTTGTGAGGTTCTCTTTTAACCTGATAACCTCCTCAGCTTTCAAACTGCATCAGAGTATTTGAGAGGGATAAAATTTTATCTGATTTATTGATTCAAAAATGAAAGAAAGCTTCTTAGATTGGCTACATAGATGACCACTTTCCAGGATTTTCCATGGTTGGTGAGGGCAGGGGCCTCAGGGCAGTATTTGCCTTCTGCTGTAAGCACAATGCCTGACAGGCTTCAGAAAATCCTGTGGATTAAGAGTCTACAGTAATACCAGCATACTTTGCCTTTGGCAACTAGTTGATTTTAGTGTCCTGTTGTCCACTATCTGAAGATCTTCAGCAGTTTAGATGAAGGGCAGTTTTGCTCAGTGGCTAGGCTTTCACTTGTTGAAGTGAGTTATGGATGGAAGTGCTTCTGTTACCATTTATCTTCTTTGGAGGAAATGAGGTTGCTGCTTGAAGCCAACCTGGTTCTCTGTTATGAAAGTCTTTTAATAATTAAACATTTAAACACCATATTCCCCAGATCTCTGAGCATTTGAGGGCTGTCTATTGGGTATATATAAGTTATGACTATACTTACATTAGTGTAGGATCTGCCTGAAGAGCTGGATCCAAGATGAAAGGTTGTGGAGGAATATTTTACCCAGAGCTTAACAATAAAATCTGACAATAGTGAAGAACAGCTTACAGAAAACCTCTAGGTTGGCTTTTGTTAATCTGAAATATATCTTTGTGACCTTAAATTTTTATCATTATATATAAGATATTTTAAAGCAGGGTTGAATCACATATGCAGTATGTTGCAGTAGATTTAACCATGTATTTATCATTATTTGAAAGTATATACTAATGTAAAATATTTGAGAATTATTGCTTTCTTAGTCTAGAATGAGATGCAATGAACAGAGCTCATTAGGACTGCTTAAAACATTTTTAACAGTAAGTACATGTACAAATACATGTAGTTGAAATCAAAATCAAGTTGCACAGACACACATACACATACACACACACAGAGTTATTGCTAGCTCACATTTGCACATAAAGTTAAACAAAAAGTCATATACATGCACCCACACATATGTTAAAAAGGAGTTGAAAGTGGATGCGTTGGTGGGCCCTACCAAAAGCGTGCCACTGTGCAGAACAAACCACATTCAATAGAGTCAGTAAGAGGTATTTAGAGACAACAACATAAATAAAAGGAAAGACAAAGCAAAGAGTACTTTTAGTAAGTACTCAAGCCATCTACTCACTGATGGGAGGTGCCTAGGTTGCCTCACCTGCTCTTAGTCAAGATGATGGTTGTCACATGGCCGCCCAAGGAAAGAAAGCAGTGAGGCCATCTAACCTGCCCTCTTTGCTCTTACTCAAGATGGTAGCCATCCTCAGTGCAAGGTGCAGACAAACTACATGGTTTTTTTTTTTAGAGTAGCAGCATGGATTTTAAATGGATCCAAATAACAAAAGAGACGTACAGGATGCATTTAAAACAAAATTACATTCATGTGGCCACACCATTCATGCTTTCTTCGTACATGAAGTAGACAGGAAATTCCCCAGTGCCTTCAGCCTCCAGTTGTGCTGAAAGAATGACCCATGATGGCAGTGGGCTGTGGTAGCAGAAACAGGGATCCGTGAATGGTAGGGATATATAGAAAAGAGACAGTTCCTGCCTCAGACAGGCTCTGCCATGGTGGACAGCAGTCCATTTTAGCATGGCTGGATTACATGCTGGGATTTAAATGCAGGCAAATACGCAGAGAAAAGGGACAAAGAGCAAAGGCCACACTTTCAAATAGGATCAATGGAAGAATGTTATAAGGGGTGGGGATGGCACAGTTTCCAGGAGTGAGGTAGAGATCATCCTGTAACCCTGATGATCTAGAGACTAAGAGGAAAAGATCAGATGTGGGCAAGAAAAACTATAGCCAAGATGAATCCTTAGACATGGAAACATGGCGAAAAGAGGTGGAAGGAAGGGACTTACTGTTTGCCGGTATTAGGTAAAGAATCCCAGCCACCCAGAGTGACTGGATCGAAGCGTCCAGGTACTCAATTTCTGTGTGCCTCAAGCCATCTACCCACTGATGGGAGGGAATGTAGAGAGAGCCTGGCTGAGTCACACACCAGCGTAAGAGAGACTTTAGAGGGTCCCATGGTGAGTATGGATCTCTGGCAGGAAACAGATTATACCATTCAAAGAGAGATTGGGAATATAATTTATTTAAAGGGTATTAGGAGGATGGGGGGAAGAGAGAGAAAGAGAGACAGAGAGAGTGTCAGAGAGAGCAGGGAAAAGGGAAGAGGAGAGGAGACAAGAGAGTATGGAAAATAGCTTCCCTCTGAGGAAAGAAAGAGATTGGGAGTAGGCAGAGCTTGTCTCTTAAAGGGACTCATCCTGCAAGCTGACAGGAAGGCCAGCATAATCCTAACACCTATTGAAGTCATTCATTTGCTATTTTTACAGCAAATGCTTCCAGTGTTGTTTTCCCCATTTAGTACAATATTGGCTATAGAGTGTCATATAGCTTTTACTATGGTAAATTGTATTCCTTCTATCTCTCATTTCATTAAGGATTTTTGATGAAGGATTTTGAACTCTGTTCATGGCATTTTCAGATTTATTGAGGTGGTCAACTGAATTTTATATGTAATGTTCCATTCAGTTATTTTCACATAGTGAACCTTCCTTATTTTTTTTTTTTGGATTAAAGGCAAACAAATCATAGTATGTAATCTTTTAAATGTATTATTGAATCCAACTGGCAAGTACTGTATAGTTTTTAAATGTCATTCATGAACAAAATCTGTCAATAATTTTTGAGTGTGTGTTTGTGTGTGTATGTATGCATCATTATCCTTTTTATCAGGCTGATAATGTTTTTATAAAGGGAGTTTGGTAGTATGTTTTCCATTTGACTTTTATGTTACTGTTAGAAGAATAGTTTTAAGTTTAAGATCTCTTTATAGATCTTTCTGTAAGGACTCTTTGAAAATCTTTATCATATTCATGTCTTTGGATTAAGAAATGAGGATTAAAATATTTTAGACTTTTATGTTGTTTTGTCTTTTCATGTTTCTTTTGCCTCTGCATTTCAGTTTGCATATCTGTTGGCTTAGGTATCTTTTTTAGTCTTATTTTTTGATCATCAGTGTGACAACTAATTTGGAGGGCTCACTTTTTTGACACTAGTAAAAAGGGAAAAAAGTGATAACTAATAAGTTGGTTTTTGACATAAAGAAATTAATTGATAAATATCGCCACTACTGTCTTTTCTTTTAATGTTTCTTTGCAAAGTTTTAGATGCTACTTGCTGCATACAGTATTATAGTCTGAGGTAAGAAGGATCTCACCTACTCTCAAGATTCCTCAGTTCCAACACTGTGGTGTTCAGCAGTATCAATAGGTTTCTCACAGTACACACAACACTGAATTTTCTAAGACTGAATCAATCAATGTGGTTTCAGATACCAATCAGCAGTTAATATTCTATTGAGTGATGAAACTGTTGAAGTCAAGTGCCTATTGGAGTTTCTGCATTTTCCTTTCTGCCAGCGATGAACTATGTGTTAGATAGGTGTCTCTAGTTATTTTCATCTACTGATAAACTATAGAGCTTGAGTTTAAGATCTACAGTCATCATCTGATTGTGGGAACTTCTTTGAGACAATGAAAGTTTTACTTCTCTCCCTTGCCATCCTCACTAATAGAACTGAGCCTTCTGTGGCCTGAACTCAAATGTATGTTCACTTATTGCTATAATACTCTCCACAAAACTCTTATGATTACCCCCCACCTTGTGGTTATGGCTGGATGACCTAAGGCTGCCTAACTCAATATTGTCCCTTATTAGTTGGCTCCCACTATCAGTCTGTCTTAAGTTACTGGCAAGATGACCCGTGCTCAACACACTGAAACTTGAGGAGACACTAAACAGAATAGCTCTAAATTGTTGTTTTGTTAAGCAAAGAGCATCACAGCTTTATAAAAACTATCAAATGAATTTAAACTTTCATATAATTGTGACTGTCCTAGTGGGTAGAATTTACAGACTCCATTCAACAAGGTCACCTGCTGGTTTCTGTACTTACTGCCCCCCTCTTGAATTTTAACTGAAATGATACGCTTCTCCAAAACTCAACTTTTTCTGTTCTTTTCAAATGTCATATTGAACTGTTTCCTAGTTTTGATGCTCTTCAATATTTTCTCTCTGTGGAATAGAGTCTGTTCTTTGTTATTTTGATTGCACTACATTGACACACACTGGATGCTTACTTCTGATATGCCTTTTCCCCTGGAAATCATCCAAATGATTCTTGATATTTGTTTATTTTTTTAAAAATTCTAGGGTTGTTTTGATGTCAAACATACCTCAAAGGAATTGCTATCTCAATTGCTTTCTTTTCTTTTCTATCATGCCTTTTTGAGATCATGATCAGTAACTAAAGAAAAAAGAATTTTTAGTATGTTTCACACACAGATTTTCTGAACTATAAATATGATGGAAAAACAGGTGTACTAAATTATGGATAGAAAGCAGAATTTATAATACAAAGGAGATGTTTACATTTGCATATCTTATTTCCTGATTCCTATTAGATATGAGTGAAAAAGATTACTTTTATTTCCAATAAGAAAAAGAGCATAATTCTATCTTTGAAGGCTGACCTCAGTAAAAACAGATTATGCTATTTTTTCACCTCTGATAATTTTCACAGTTATGCTCTATAACTGGAGCTTTGAAAACATGACCTCTGGCTTTGATATGCTTGTGAAATTATTTCTCTATCATTAAGAATCATTCTTTCTAAACTGAGTTAATGAGATAGCCAAGGATCTCAGCACAAGTTTTGTTGTTGTTTTATGGAGAGACCACGTTTGATTATGTTAAACAACTTCTCTTTGCACAAGGACAAGACAGCAATTAATGAGCTAAAATGCTATGTTTTATATTATTGTAATTGAAAGAGCATTGTGACAGTGTCTTCTTTTTTCTTTGAGTGCTGGTTCATAATTGGGAAAAAAAAAGAACCTCAATTGTTCTTTAGTGTTTCTCTACGTAATGTAATACATTTGTCAATTCTTATTAACTCTTCAGATTTCCATTATTTAAAATCCCTTTGGGACACAATAAAAGTGTTTCCACAAAAAGCTCATTATTTCTAATTAATCCTATAACAAAACTTCAAAATGTCCTTGAATGGAGCTCTTTTTCAAAGCAAGGTATCTTATTATCGATTTCCTTCTGTAAATTGCATGTTTGAAGTATTGGTGTAATTTGTGTAATTTGTATAATAAATATTTTATATTTTTTAAATATACAACTAGGGTACTATATATAATACTTAATAAATTATTCACATCTGTGAAATTATAACTTTTTTATTAATTATATATACCATAGTTAGTCTCATTTAGATAAGATTGTAAATAAAGAAAGCTTGTTCATTTCCTGGCCACCCAGAATTGACTAATCACACAGAAACCATATTAATTACAAACTGCTTGGCCAATGTCTTAGGCATATTCCTAGGTAGATCTTATATAATAAATTATTCCATTTCTATTATTTTATATTTTACTACGAGCTTCTCGGTTTGTTGCTTCTTGGACAGCTGTGTGACATCTGCCTCCTTCAGCAGTAACATGGCATCTCCCTGACACTGCCTACTCTCCTTATGTAGCTCTTCCAGCATGGTTCTAGCTCTTGTCGACCAGGCTTGCCTCGAACTCACAGAGATCCGCCTACCTCTGCCTCCCGAGTGTTGGGATTAAAGGCATGCGCCACCACTGCATTAGTTTTATTTTATAACTAGGAGAATATATTCTTTCTAAACCATATCATGCTTACTGTCAGTGATTGTGAAATAAGTATTTTTCCTTTGAAATATTTAAATAGCTTAGTGACTGGCAAGTATATATTTAATACTTGCTAATTTCAAAAGTCATTCATATATTGATTGTAAAGTTTAATTTCTACATATCATGATGCTATTCTTCCTATATTTATCTTTGAATCATGTTATTCATATTGACGACATTATAGTGATTAAATACTAGAGTGACTCTTTTGAAAACATAGACATGCAGATGAAGGTTAATTGATTTCTAGCCATAAATAAAGGACATTGATCCTATAATTAGTGATCCTAGAGAAGCTAAATAAGAAGGAGAACCCAAAGAAAAACATATAGGCATCCTCCTGAATATTAACCTTCATCAGGCGATGAAAGGAGACAGAGACAGCGACCCACATTAGAGCACCGGACAGAAATCTCAAGGTCCAAATCAGGAGCAGAAGGAGAGAGAGCACGAGCAAGGAACTCAGGACCGCGAGGGGTGCACCCACACACTGAGACAATGGGGAACTCACTAAGACCGGCTGGCCTGGGTCTGAAAAAAGCCCGGGATAAAACCGGTCTCGCTGAACATAGCGGACAAGGAGGACTACTTAGAACTCAACAACAACGGCAATGGGTTTTTGATCCTACTGCATGTACTGGCTTTGTGGGAGCCTAGGCAGTTTGGATGCTCACCTTACTAGACCTGGATGGAGGTGGGTGGTCCTTGGACTTCCCACAGGGCAGGGAACCCTGATTGCTCTTTGAGCTGACGAGGGAGGGGGACTTGGTTGCGGGAGGGGGAGGGAAATGGGAGGCGGTGGCGGGGAAGAGACAGAAATCTTTAATAAATAAATAAATAAACTTAAAAAAATAAAAAAAAAATCGTTTAGGAATATTCACTCCAGCACCAACTCTTCTCAAGTTGACATCCACAACTTCCCACCTAACTTTGTGTTCTTTTTTTGTTCATCAAAGACACTATGTATAGTGCTGGCCAGACTTTCTTGGATGCAAGATCTACCACTGATCTCTGGTCAACTTATTAGGGACAATATTCTTAGAGAAAACTGACTCCTTCCATTCCTGTTGGAATTGGCAATAACTCCTGTGCTAAAAGAGATGCTCTTTATGACCAAATCCCCTCTTCCTGCTGGAAATTGTTCAGGTTTAGTGTTTTACAGAATTTGTTCATGCTGTCACAACCACCGTGAGCTCTTATGTGCAGCTACTTCATTATGTCCAAAGGGCACTGTTTCATTTTAGACATCAACTCTCTCTAGCTGTGACATTTTTCCCACCGCCTTTGCCACAATAACCTCTTAGTCTTGGAGTGTGGTATATATTTGCCATTTATGGTTGAACTGTAAGAAGATACTGCACAGTGGTCTTCTGGCAGCCCTGTCCCATAATTATGTTAATTACAACACCGTTTGCTCAATAGCTTAGGCATATTCCTAGGTTGTTCTTACATCTTAAATTAATTCATTTCTACTATCCTATGCATTGTCTTGGGGCTGTGGCCTACTGGTACGATTCCAACATCTTTCTCCTCTGGCAGCTACATGACATCTCCCTGGCTCTGCATTCTTTCTTCTCTAACTTTGCTTGGAATTCGTACCTTGATGCATTCTACTCTGCCACAGAGCAAAGAAGCTTCTCTATTAACCAATGATAAAAAATATATTAACAGCATACAGAGGGCAATGCCACAGAGAATCTCCTATTATCTGTACATTGACCATTTGTGAGGCTCTGGTTAGGTCATATACTGAAAATTTAACCTCTTCTGAGGAGAGTTAATAAATGCTTCAATATATGGGGCAAAGGATAGAGCTTTAGGAGTTGGTTTAATGTAAAGTTCGTTTATCCAGATAATTGTACTAAGTTTTCTTTTAGAATCCAAGAGTGGCTAGACACAGGTTCTTCATGATAATCTGAGAATGTATACTTCCTAATTTTAATATTTATAATTATAATATAAATGCTAGTGAAGATAGTAGAGTTAGCAGAAAAGAATATATTGGAATTATAGGTAGATATTCAAATTTCTATAATACATTACAAAAGTTGCTCTGTATTTAAGAATATCAAAAAATAAAGCACTACCTCCCCAACTGATTTACAGTTCCCTACACTGATATGACTAAAAATAATCACAGCAATAAGAGAAAGAAAGCCAAGTGATTTCTCCTTGATTTTTCTATATTGTTTTTAATGATATATACCTGTAGGTTTTTTAATTAGCCTGAAAACATCCTCAGATTTATAACATCTTTAAGTTAATTCATTTTCCTATAAATGTTAGAAAATGCATATCTTTTGAGAGGAAATATAGTTAAACAGTAGGATATAAATGAAATAAATTTTATTCTTTAAATGACTTCATTAAACTCCAGAAAATATGTAATTATCCAAAACATATATAAAAGTAAACAACTAAGACAAAGTTAACATATCCACCTTGGAACACTTGTATTCTTCAGCAGAATCTAAATTACTTTGTGGCTGATGAGGGATTTATGAAGTGCCAATCAAGGCACAACTCTTCAGTCCTCTCCCACGGCTGAAGTCCTGCTGTCAGGAGAGTATTGGAAAGTTGTTCATTCATTTGTGGTGACAGATACAGACTGTGACAAGCCTTATATTGGGACTCCTGCCAGAGGGAGTAACACAGAGTGAAACGAGGAATACAAAATTAATGGAGGAAGCTGTCACTTGCCAATCTCCCTTCTCACAACTTACTTTACTTTGGACTATAGTTCACAGAATTATTCGCCAACAGAAAACAGGCATCTGTGAATTGTCTTAGCTCTGAGACTTGAATTCCTCAGACATGATGCTTTCAATAAATAGTTATCAGATTGGTTGGGTTTTTATTTATTTATTTAATTTTAGCTATTTAAAGATATTGTAGCATTCTGAGAAATAAAAACCAAGATGACTTATTTAAATAATATTAATTGGCAAAAGTGTAAAGGTAAAATTTTATCTTAAATATGAAAGTCAATTTTAGCAATAATTGAATATACTAATTGTGAGAGAACAATAAATGTTTAGTGTGCTAGTTTCATTTTTTTCTAATTTGCTCTAGAATTCTCGACTGCTTTGAACCATATATTCTTAAACTGCATTACATAATTCAAATTTTGCCACAACCCAAAAGATGCATGGTAATGTATTTAAATCTTACTCTTCCAAATTGCCTGAGAATTATTTTGAAAACTTCCTATAGTTTTAATGTGTCATGTCAAAAGGGATACAATGCACGTGACAAAAATAATTAGTAACTACAGATGAGGATGACTTTACAAGCAGTGCTTCAATACTTACCATGGCCACTTTACTATAGAAGAGATTGATTTCATATTCTCACAACAGAACATGATAAGATGGTGGATATTTGGAAATTTGGACATGAGAGGTGTATTACCAAGAAACTGAAAGTTCATATTCTTTTATTGACAAACAGATTTCACAATATAACAACCTAAAAATGACAAAAAGATTGAAAGTGTTATTTACAGCATCATAAATAGTAATTGTGTTAAGTGCAAATAGAGAACGTATTTTCCCTCATACTACCAGAGAAAATATACTAATACTTCTTGTAATAGTTATCAAAATGATAGAAAAAAGAGAAATTTACATCAAATATTTAACACCATAAAATATCTTTTATCATGTATATTTTAATCTACATATCTAGAATATAATTAGATATATAGACATCAAGTGATTATCAATTCAATTATAATGAAGTTATACAATACGATATTGTAGTAGGATCCCGCTTTTTAGTTCCTGGCTGCCAAGACTTGAAATAACTACACAAAAACTGTATTAATTAAATCACTGCTTGGCCCATTAGCTCTATCTTCTTATTGGCTGATTTTTACATCTTAATTTAACCTATTTCTACTAATCTGTGTATCGCCACATGGCTGTGGATTACCAGCAGGTGTCCATCAGGCAGTGTCCTTCTCTGGTGGGGCTACATGGCTTCTTCTGACTCTGCCATCTTTCTTCCACCATTTATTTTTCCCCACCTATCTTCCTCTATTCTGCTCTGTGCAGGCCCGGGCCAGTTTCTTTATTAACCAATGGTATCCACAGCATGTACCTCCCTTTTTCTGTTTAAATAAAAAAGAAGGTTTTAACTTTAACATAGCAAGATTACATACAACAAAAGAGGTATCAAGAAAGAATTGCAGTTACAATACTTATATGTGCTTTATCTTTTTATCTAACCTAAGGGAAACTATAACTATTCTTCAACTCCATCAAATACTGCAGAAGGATATAATATTACCTAAGTTAACAGGAAGTACATTTTAAGCAACTTCCAAAACTCTAGAATTGACAGAGACATCTCTCTGCCTGGACAGTCACCCAAAGTTCTTCTCTAACAGTTCAGGCTATCTGGCAGGTTTTTCCATGAAGCAGAGTTTCAAAGACAGTTCTGCCTATATTGACAGTTTGTCACTTTCTTCTGTATCCTGAAGAATTTCTAGCAGACTCTTTCATGAACCAGGAACCCCAAAGGGCCATCTCAAATTTAGGCAAGTTCAGCAGTCATTTCTCTGTGGGTCTGTTTGTCCAGTTCACATAGCATAGTATCAAGCAGTCCAGGCAAGAGCAGTTTCTTTCCCAAATGGCTAACTAACTCCATAAAGATTCTATTCTATGTCCTTCATTCTCTTGAAGTAGTTGGTGCTGCCAGGAGCAGATATGTTTGTCTCGTGTCATGGAAAGTCCTAAGTTCTTTCTTAAACATTTTTAAGCACCATATTATGTAGATCTTTGAAAGGTCTAAAGATTATCTATCTAACTGAAATATATCTAGAAAAGCTAACATGACTACAAACTTGACTATTATAGATGATTATATATTAACCCATATTTCTTAATTATACATTGTATTTTAAATGAGCAGCACAAAATACACAATCAAGAACAGAAATTAGCATGTGACAAAATTGGCCTTAAATTTGTATAAATAAACCAAGATCTATACCAAGGCAAATCTATATACCATATCCCCCTTTAAATGTAAACAAATATTTATATACCATCATTTATGGAATTTGGGTATAGTTCTTTCCAACTGCTTCCTAATTTTGTTGGGAGAAGTATTTTCTTTTGGGGGTTTTCATGGAGACCTATTGGATGCTATTAGTCCATCAAACCACATTAGTCTGGAAGGATTCCATAAGTTCTTATCCTTTGTGGAAACAAAGGAAGAACCTCTTTTCCAAAGCAACGTATCCTTAGAATCAAATTCTGAAGTCAAAAAAGCTTTAACTCGTATATGTTGGTTTAGCTCAGCAGGTCCCAGAATCAAATGTCTCTCTGCAGTCAAAAAATTCAATGAAAATGTAATAATCTATATAATCTAGGATCTCTATGTATTTTACATCTTTTCATGGCTTATTTTTCTTACTCACATTAACCTACATTTATTGTCTCTTTACTCTTTTTCTTCTCTCTCCCAAGAATATGTGCATTTTTCAACACGATGACCCATTTAGAGGTCTATATCTGTCCTTATTGTGTATCTGTAATTATTTTCTGACCATGAAGGCTTCTTAAAATGCTAAGTATTTATTAAAATACTAAGCAGCAGCATTGCTAGGGCATAGTAAAATTGCATAGATATTGCATTAATGATTGATTCAAGTAACAAAGTAAAACATACTAAAACATTTGAATCTGTAAAGAAATCAAAACACAGTTATATACTTTACAAAATTAAACAACAATAAATAGTTTATTCTTGAATATGAAAGTTGATCTACTTCTACCTATGAATCAAAAAATTATTATTGAACAATTATCAGTACATTAAAGACTAAATAGAAAATAAATTAAAATATAAATATTTTATAAAATTTATTACTAAATTGAATCAAATGACTTGGAGAAATGCCTCTTTAATTACCAGTCTTTGCTGATCCTTAGATCCACTTCCAGCTTTCAAGTTGGGTGGCAGAGGAATATAAAATGTACATTAATCATATGTTTCTAATATGACACACTTGGTACACATTTTAAAATTAAAAGAAAAGAGAAAGAGAGCAATATCACAATATAGTGAAATATTACTTGTGTGCATACATGTGTGAATACAAACTATGTGCATGTCTGTGCCCATGCATGTATTTAGTAGATATGTTAAATAGTGAATCTTAAAAATTAGATATTACCTTGCATAATTGATTTTATAAAATTTATTTGGAACAAATTTATAAAATGATCTATTTTTTTTTTTTTGCTTCTTCGAGACAGGGTTTCTCTGTGGCTTTGGAGCCTGTCCTGGAACTAGTTCTGTAGACCAGGCTGGTCTCGAACTCACAGAGATCCGCCTGCCTCTGCCTCCCTAGTGCTGGGATTAAAGGCGTGCGCCACCATCGCCCGGCTAAAATGAACTATTTTTAAACTGAGTTTTATATGTTAAAAACTAAATTAGAAGATACATATCATTTATAAATTATAAATTCAATAGTTAAATGATAAAATAACAAACATGTAAGTTTGTTTGGGGGATTAAAACATAAAAAATGAATTTATATGATAGCATATCTATTAATTAAAAAAATCACATCTTAAAATGGTATAATAAAAGTCTAATATATGTTAGACAAATAAAAATGCAAGTATAGAGGAAAAGTACTTGAATAATATAATTTCTTTATGCAGTTTTGAGTTAGAATAAGGCATCCCATCTCTCAAAATAATTTCCTTATTTTGGAAGAACTAAAAGTAACATCAACACAATAAAATTGAGGGTAACAATGGACAATGATGCAAAGTATAAGATGGTGCTAAAAGATATTCATTAAATAATGGCAAAAGTAGAATTATTTTAAATCTACTATAGATATGCATTACATTAATATGTAAATTTTAATTTAAATTTTTATTAATGATTTGTTCTGTTCTTCATCACTTATTTAATCAGTATTAGTACAAACAAAGTTAAATGTACTAAAATGACTTGTGTGTTTTGATTTTTTTAATTCAATAAATGCATTCCTTTCTCATTATTTTGCAATCATAGTGTTACACAGTCCAAACAAAAACAGAGTACTAACAATTTCTTTGTAGTATTAACAACTTACAGAATATGAGAAATTTGAACATTTTTTCTATGAATAGCAGAGTGTTTTGATTTTATACTTACTGATACTCTGTTAATGAGACATGTACCAAATGCTGATTTCTTTGCTGTTTTTCAGTCAGCATCTGCCATTGAACTGATGTTCATAAATGTAATTTAGCCTGGAGAAATGCAAAGCCTATAGACGGTCATTTATCTATTACTTTTTGGCTCCTTTTTCCCTGCCCCTTCCTTCCACTTCCTTCCATGCTTCTCTTTATTTATCCTGTTAAGGAAGCTTTTAGCTTGTGAAAAATAGACTCCATACTAAGAAAAGTAATCTCTATGAATAAAGATATTGTTTTGTTGCATTATTTTTCCAATAATTTACATATTTAATGATGACAAACTGGAAATGGTATTTAGGCATTGTTAGTTCCCAATGGAATAAAAAGTACCAAAAGAGATAGAAAGATGGACAGAATATATGATAGTTCTGGCACAGGACTTCCCCAAAATTACAAACTTAATCATTTCTGTTTGTGCTCTCCAGTTTATAATAAGTATTTTTCCTATAATGGAATCCAATTATATGAAAAATTTTAAAGCTATTATTGGAAATTGCTATGCTGGACTTGCATTAATTTTCCTAGACCCATGATGATTCCACACAGCATATAGGATCATGAAAGTAACTCCAAATTCCTAATGATATCTAAAAAAATGTGATTGGTGAGAATGAGAATGAAAATGTAGCCATCAAAATACAATTCACATCAGTCACCCCAAACAGTATTAGCAACCCCCATAAGAGGATAATTACTCTAAATCATAATTTAGACTATTAAAGTTCTGCTTTAAAAATGCAGAATAATGAATATCAGTGTTCCTGGTTTTCTGTTGATGAATTAATCAAATGTGAATCATTCAGATAAAACCTGCATTTGTCAGTATATTCTTAGCCTTTTGAATATAACCAAATATAAACATATAAGTCTAAATGAGTTTAAAAAAGATTGATAGTTAGATGAGGATACCTTGCATACAAATAATTATCTTAGATTGTCTAATTTGAAGATGAATATTTCCGTGAATGACTTTTAAGTGTTGGGAACAAAATTAATCCTATTAAACAATGCTGAAACAAAATCCAAATAAAGTACTATGTTACCACACAGAAATTAAAATATGCTTGCACATATATCCAATGAGCACACCCAAATAAACATCAATATATGAAAATGATCGAAACATTTGTTTAACTTTATAGAAACAAATACAATATGGGACAGAACTTTTCCAAGTTATATTCAACTTTTAAATGTTCATCTATGACAAATGAGAAATATTATATTCTTTTTTTGCTATTATTTTGTTTTTAGTGTTTTCATTTTTTGTATTTGTTTTGTTTTATTTTGTGACAGAATTTTATGCACTTCAATGTGGTGTTCAACTTTCCACACAATGGCATTAAATTCTCCTGCTTTTAATTTTCAATTGCTGGGATTTATTGTCTGAACAGTTATTTTTGAGGTATGTAACAATGGTATTAACATCCCAGACAAGAACCAGCAATAGATCAAAATATGGCTATTTACAAAGTCCAACTTGCTGAGCCAATGAGTTTCACTGTGGTTACTTACTGGAATCCGGGTGAGGGGTAATGTAGAGGATCAGAAATGACTCAAGGACAGCTGTATCAGTAAAGACTACCCCAATATGTGTAGTAGTTCTTAAAAGTTGGTAATCAATGGCTCACTGTGCAGTCTGCAGATAACTGACAAAGGTACAGTGTCCTTTTCCAGAGGCTCACTTAGTCCGCATCTTTTAAAGGTGCCTAAGCTGCTGTTTGTATCCTCTAAGCAGTTTTGCTGAGCTCTGCTTCCATCAGTCTACTCGGCCGACCTTTTTTCAGGAAGCTGGGCTTGTCTGAAAGTCTTCTTTAAAGATTGGTTTATCTGAAATTAATTCTCAGCACTCTTTGCTGTTTACATACTCTCGAAATCGGAGGGTCTTAGTGTATCTGGTCAGTGTAACGATTTTCTAAAGTGATGTTAAATTTTAGCTTTCTTTTTTTCTTTTTCTTTCTTTTTTTTTTTCTTTTTGTAATTTTTGAGACAGGGTTTCTCTGTAGCTTTGAAACCTGTCCTGGAACTAGCTCTTTTAGACCAGGCTGGTCTCAAACTCACAAAGATCCTCCCACCTCTGTCTCTGAGTGCTGGGTTTAAGGCATGTACCACTACCTCCCGCCTCCTTTGCTTTCTTTTTTAGGCACTTCTTTGCATGATGGTACAGGATGTTTCAACTTTGGAGGAAAGTGCTGCATAGCTGATTATATACAGGTATCACGACCTCTTGAAATTCTGCAAATGCATACAAATACACACGTATATAATCTGAAGAAAAAATCATATTGGAAATAATTTTATAGCAAACTGGTTGTCTCATTGCAGACTTTCAGTAGCAAATATGCAGATTCTAAGTTTATTCTTTAATACATTCAATGAAAAAAATTGAATCACTTCGACAGCTATACAAAGCACTACGTGTGAAAATACATGACAGCTCCTTTCTCTTATACAACTTTGCATTTTCATATAGTTGAAAATAAAGATCATTGAGTAAAAGATTAATAGAATTCATTCCTATATATTTTTCTATCTTCTATTTTTTGAAAATAGATTCTAGTCTTCTACAATACATCCTGACCAATTTCTCCTCCCTTTACTCCTTCTAGTTCCTTCCAACCTCGCCTTTCTCTCCCAAATTCACTCTTTTATTTCTAAGCTATAAGAACTAATAAATCAAGAGATATGTAATGTTAAAAATACACCATATTTTTGGCAACAAAGTATTTTACCAATGAGATAATTTGGGTATTTTTAATATATACTCCTACAAAACAAGAAAAGAATTCATTTAGTTTCATTCTAAAGCTGGTTAGAATATCATAACCCCAGGCACATTAGGGCAGTTAACAAATGGCCTCAGGATAATGAGGAATTAAATGTCAATTTTTTTATGCATTTCATCACTGTGAATACAATATTTACATTTCTTGACAGAATAATATTCATTATAAAACTGATATTTCTTTTCTATAGTTTCAGTAATTTGTGGAGCTCAAAATATGTCTTTTTCAGTAAATGACATGTGTAGTAGTCAATTGAAAATCATTATAATTGCACTATTATAATTTTATAGCAATAAGCTAAGATTTCTTGCTTGCATTACTAAATATAACAGAAGTTCAATACTGTAATTCCATTTTGGTAGCTCAAGGCTTAATTTTTGGGTAATGTTAAGGAAACAGGGACAGTTAAATAGATAAAAAGTCAAAACATATTTCATATAGGAAAAGTTGAAATATATAAAGAAGGATTGAGGGAAATTCAGTAAATTTCAGTATTGAGCTTATTAGCTGTTTGCAGTTACAGCCTGATGTGGAGAGCTTAACCATGGAGTAGCTTGGATAGGGAAAATTCTCAGAAAACTAATATATTGGGAAGCTTTCATGGGCTCAAATCAGATTTGAGATTCATAGACTTCCAATGGCAGAATTGCCAAATTTTTGTAATTTTGAAATATAAAATCAAACGTTCCTTGAAGGTATTGATTTCAGGGTTATATATTAGTAGTATTTGCCCCTCTGAAAATTCTAAACATCTTTAAATGTTTTTAAAATACTTTACTAGTTTTTGAGAATTCCATTCAACAATTTTGATCATATTTACTCTCACTTCAAATTCTTTCATATCCATTCCTTCTTTCAGTTTTTCCCTACCTATATAGATTTGAAGGTATTTTTTGTTTATTTTCTATTTGTTTGTTTGTTTGTTTTTCTATTTCTTCTTTAACTCCCATGAAGTCCAGTTCACACAGCTCACTACTCTTGGCTGTGGGAACTGTCTTAGGTGTAGTCATGTCCTTCACAGAAATCCATCTCACTCTCTCTCAGAATTTACCAAATACCCATAGCCCAGAGCATGAACATCCAGACACCTTCCATTGACTGTGGTAAACTACATTTGAAACAACACAAGTTTCAACAGATTCTTCATGTACTTTCTCATCTTGAGTTATTATAACTCCTCCATAAAGGGCATCACATACTCCACATTTGTTACTAGTTTACTTGTTTGTGTTGCTGCCTCAGAAACTGATACTAAAACTAAGTGTCGTGAATAGAATTGAAGTCAATCTAGACAGACATTCCAACGCTAGTACCTGTATAAGTATTTGAATTATATAATAATATAGTGTGATTTTTACTCTAAACCAGAGTGCGAGAAAAATGTCCATTTATTTTTTCTAATCCATATATTTAACATTCATTTTAGTATGATTTGAATAAGTTTGGCTTAAGCATATTAGTAACTGGGACTTAAAATTTTAAGCTTGAATTTACATCATAAATAGAATTAGTGTCCCAATAATTGCAATCAAAATAGTATGGTGCTACATATCAATAAGCTGAGGACCAAATCATTTTGCTTATCAATTGAAATCATTTTTTAGAAATAACTTGTACTTCTAGTTTAACAAATACAAATCATGAATACCATGGAAGACCACAATGTGTCTTATGAAGATACTTATGTGCAGATACTCCTGCATTTTGGTAGCTCTACTAGGTTGTTTTAAAATTTTTTGCACTTGGTATCAGTGGTTAAATTTAATTTAATTTCCAATTAAAAATAATTTGCTGCACTTTGCATTTGAGTATGCATTCTGCAGTTTGATGGCACACAGTAATTAGGGTTCAGAAGAGGGAAGGTTTACAAAATGTTGATTAACAATCTTAATTACAATATTCTTCACATTTAATTTTAAAGGATTCAGGTTAAGAACTGGTAGAGCATCTTCCAGCATGACTTGCATATCGGTAGACAGAGAAAAGATGAGATTAAGGGGCAGGTAACTTTACCCTTTGAGCCACTAGTATAAAAAGAAGAAAAAAGCCCTACCCTTTGCTCCTGAATGGCTTCTATGGATAGCTTCAGTAAAAAAGGTAGCCATTATATTTGATGATGTACTCACTGGTGACTGCAACAGATTCCAAAGGATAGATATGATACCATGGTTATACAATTAACCCTCTTTAATTAGGAAGGTTTGAGCAGTGTGGGGGATTGCGGTTGATAACGGGGATAATTTTAAGGAGGGCAGGGGACAAGAATAATGTCTAGCAATTATCTAGAATGTAATATATATATATATATATATATATATATATATATATATATATGTGTGTGTGTGTGTGTGTGTGTGTATATATATATTTGTCAAAGAACTAATTTAATTAATATTTTTAAATATACTAGCAGGCATGGGGGACCCACTTGTATAATCCTAGTGCTTGGAAGCCCAAAGTACTAGGATTCTCATGAGTTTGAGGCCAGTTGAAAACCATATAGAAACCTTGATTTACAGATATATAGGCAATGAATATGAGCATAATTCATAATACAAGGTATAATCAAATAGGAATAAAGGACAATTTTTGACCTAAGTATTATATTAATTAATTAGTAATTAGTTCATAGCATTAATTTTGCCTCTGAGAGTAAACATATACTAAATAATCATTAAAGAATCATTTTAAAGTATTTTTATTATTTATATCATTATTTATTTATTTATTTATTTTTGTTTTTGTGATTTGCCTGCATGTATATATGTGCATCAAATATTTGCCTTTTCCTGCCGAAACCAACAGATACCCTGGACCTGGAGATACAGACAGTTGTCACCCAAAATGGAACTTAGCTCCTCCTCAAAATCAGCAAGTACTATAGACTTTTGATTCATCTCAATAGCGCTAAATTGGTTTACTTTACCAGTGAGCTATATCCCATAATAGCCTTCATGACACCTTCTCTGATTATGAATGTTTCCTATATGGAGGAATCGTCCTGCTCAGTTCCAAACTTAGCTACTCTATATCATGCATTTAGTTCAGTTCTGCTTCGCAACCAAGAGGGATGTCCAAAAGCTGTATTGCCTTCTGAGTCTTAGGGGCTTCCCTGACTATGAATTAATGACGAGACATATTACCCTTTCAATGGGAGTTTTTTATTAACCAATGGTTTTAAGAAGTGTTTCCTACAGGCAGCTCAAGTATCTTCCACAAAATCTTTTGTAAAAATAATATGAATTATACTTTTTAGGTGTGGTAATAAGATACCTTAATTGTATGCTTTGTTTGTAAAAGTCTTCATTTTGATTGACCCTACAACAGTTTCTCTCTATTATCATATCCTATTCCTACTTTATATCCAAAATTTTATATTCTTTATGTTTATAATATCTGTGTTCCACAACCTCTTCTTCTACAGCATGTCATTTACATAGTACATTTTTACAATCATGGTTAGTATAACAAGTTGATAACAAAAGTTGAGAGGTTCAAAGCTAAGATTCACACATGAGAGAGAACATGTTTTTGTTGTTGTCTTCTGTGTGTATGTGTGCATGCTTGGGTAGCTATACATTTCCATATTTTTTTTTTTGATTTTTCGAGACAGGGTTTCCCTGTGGCTTTGGAGCCTGTCCTGGAACTAGCTCTGTAGACCAGGCTAGTCTCGAACTCACAGAGATCTGCCTGCCTCTGCCTCCCGAGTGCTGGGATTAAAGGCGTGCGCCACCACCGCCCGGCTACATTTCCATATTTTAACTGCAAATAAAATTATTTCATTTGTATCTACAACTGAATAAAATTCGATTGTGTTCATAATGACATTTTCATTATATATTCATTATTTGAGGCAACACAAAACTAGGTCCATTCCTCAACAATTGTGAACAGAGCAGTCATAATCATGGAAGTGGGAGTATCACTATGATAGATTATAATGTCGTTTAGGTATTTACCTCAGGAGAGAAATAGTTGAGGATTCTGCTAAACCAATTTCTAGTTTCCTTTGTACTCTACAAACTCACGTCCACAGTAGATACACCAATTTTCACTTCCATCATCAATCAAGAGTGTTTCTTTCCCCCACATCATCATCAACTCAGTGTATTGAGCTGTATTCTCACAGTAGCTTCACTTTGCTTTTTCTTGGGGACTAATGATGCTGAACATATTTATAGTATTTATTAGACATTCATATTTTCTATTTTGAGAATTCTCTGTTCAGATTCACATCTACTTTTTAAGTGGGTTGTTTATTTTCTTAATGTTTGTTCATTAATTTATAATTTTAAACTTATGAAGGACATCTGTACGAAACACTGTGTCTGTGAGTAGAAGACTATTCTCTGATTTCTTAGTACTAGTCTATTCTATTTTCTTTCCACCGTTTCTCTTCTCTAATCCAAATATCACAGAAAGTGACCAGCTACACATAATAAAGAATTGTCATAGTGCTAGAAAAATTAGCCTTCAACTATGCACGTGAAACTGAAAGGCTATCACTCTAATTACTTTTGTTGAATGTAACATGGGACCGAGACAAATATTTGCTTTTGTATAATTAAACTTAATTCCTAATAACTGTGTGGCTTTGTTTTTCTAACATGTTCTTAATGTATAATGTAGAACCTTAAAGTAGAATCCCACAGTATCAAGACAGTGTAGATACTAAGTTCTAGGATGACACATGGATATTAGGTAGGTAGATGATGTGCTGTCGAAGGTGTAATGGAAAAACAAGGTCTGACACAGTGAGCTAAAAGAAGTTTGTTGTGTCTGTCACTTTAAAAATTAGGTTTTGTTTTTCATGGCCAAGGTACACTTTAAGCAATATTGTCTAATAATCCCAACTATCTTTCATTTTTCAAAAAATATAACTCTCAGGTATTGAAAGCATATGAAGAGAATACACATTAAAGAAGTTTTGTTGTGACAATCAAATGTCTACAGAACACTGATCTATGAGATTTAACTTTGTTGAAAGAAGTTTTGTAAAGGTTATAAGTGTGATAACAAACATCTATATTTTTATATTTTAGAAAACTGATAAGAAAATTTAAAATAGTTGCCTTTTATAAGATACATGTTTATATGAGGGTTGCTGATATAATTAGCAATTCTTTGCTTGTTTACCAATCTTGCCAACAAAAATCATATAGTATAAATTGTTAACTAAATAAAATCATTAAATTTTTTGATTTATGTAATTTAAAGAATTTTGTTGCAATATTCAACTGAGTTTTAAATATACTGTAGCTGGATAGTCAAAAATATAAAGCATACAAGTTAAAATATAGTTGCAGAGAGTTACAAAATTTATAGTTTTAAGACTTTTTTGCATAAAAAATCCATAATTTCAGGTCACAACATAAGCTAATTCTATATGCTAGTCTTATTTTAAATTGTTTATTGAAATATATTAAAATATAATCAATTCATTCCATTTATCATATCACTATAAAATTTAATGTTTCTATGAGAACAGAGAATTGTTAATAAGTTTATTCTCTGAGCTTTTATATATTTTACAAAACCCTAAACATCTGGTAAACATTTAGAAGGAGCCAGTTACTCCCAATTCTTTGATATTCTAGGTAAGTTAGGTGTCACTGGGCTGCTTGAGAGTTACTGAAGTGGGTACTGATTAAAGGACCTGGACAGAATTCAATATTTTTCTTGTTGGATGTGCTTTCTATTTACGGGCAACAATAGTGTTTACAAGACAAACACACAGCAATATCTGGTGAAAGAAAAAAATATTCACCCACCATTTTATGTGCCCTGTGACACTGTTGCTAAGTAGCAGAAATAACCATATTATCCCAGCATGATTGTGAACGTATTTTAAAGTGTGCATCTGAGACAAGATCTCCCAAAGTTTGTAAGAATGTAAAGATAAGCGCAGCTGTGAGGAAATGACATTGTTAAGGCACCACTCTGTGTTCACACCTTCAAGGGAGGGCTTGGGAAGGTTCAGGCACACTGGCCCCTTATATATCATGCTATTCTAAGTAGAGGGAAGAAAAAGACTGACTTTTGTATTGCCTTGTTTCCACTTGACCTTTATTAATCTCAAATAGATATTCATAATCCTCCTGCAACTCAGAGGTAGAGTTCGAAAGATACTTGGCATAACAAAAGATAAATGCTTGGGGTTAGGAAAGAGAAAAACCATTATTAATTCATCATATACATTTATTATAGCTTAATATAAATAAGTATGTATGAGAAATAAACACAAAGCCAAATCACTTATTGGAATCCGAAATTCACCGCTTTTAATGCATCATTTTATAATAATGTACAGAGGTCAGTAATTGACAGGGGTTCCATTTTAGTGTGCTGAATATTTGGTAGGAAAACAACTTATTGGAATAGCATTTATTTGTTAAACCAGAAAAGTAGCTGAAAATAGATCCCTTTGATCCCTTTAATGAATTCAGCATCACTCCCCTAAGTACACAAAACTATCACATTATGATTCTGCGCTGCTAGCTGCTGCCTTACTACTAGCTTAACCACATCTCAGAACAGTGTATGGGTGCAGGAGTGTGTGCGTTCATTTTCCCACTTAGGTGCACGTGATGCTAGAACAGGTTTATTTTTATTTTTTGAAGAATGTAGTATAGTTAAACGTTTTGATCATGAATATACATTTCTTATGTGATTATGAGAAATATGCCATGCCAAGATTAGTTCAAATAAACATGTCATATATATTCATGTGCACATATCTGCAATTGGAATTTTGACAGCAAAATATATTTGTCTTTCGTGTTGATTTATCTCATCCATATTATTCAAAATGTGAAATAAGAACTAATATAGATAGAATGTGTTTATTTTTCCAGTTTTCATTTACAGATTGAATAACTATATCCTATTGTTTCAAAGTATTTGACAACCTAATGAAATATATACCTTATTATTTGAGAGGTAACACACGGATGCACAGCCAAGATTTCCCTGCAATTTTATTTTTGTATTAGCATATCTAGATCTAGTCAGAAAATCCTTTTTTGCTTTCCAAACGTGCTGAATTTTTAAGAAATGAAAATTGGTACATTTATCTTTCTGATCAATGTCAGGTATTCATCTCTTGTTTTTCTTTTAGTTCACTTGTAGTATAACATATAAGCTCTACTTAAAGGATGTGAGAGCCTAAAAGTAAAAAGTATGTGTTTTTCTTACAGTAAGCCTGAGCGTTGTTTTCAGATGTATTGCTTACAGAGGACACTACTGAAGCGAGCCATAGGACTCTGAAGGAAGTGAAGGGTTGTATTCACTCGATAACGTGCATTATTGGCTTTAATTTTGGAGATGTAACTCATCTTCCTATTTGGTACAGAGAACAATTTAGATCATAACTGAAGCTCTATATAGACATCAATTTCTACTAAAATGAGTGTTTTCTAAAATTTTTATAAATTCTTGTTCTTTATTCTTCCTGACACAGTCTGCTACTTTTTTATTTAGTGAATTATTTAAAAATGGTTTATTATGCTTGAGAAATTCTCAAATGCAAATAATGAAATGTAATCATGTCTACCACTGTCTCTCCCTCAGGAACTCATCTCATCTTTATCTCGTCAAATTTCTCTCCTAACATCATGTCATTTTTTTTTATTAACAGCTTACCAAGGCCATTAGTGCTGCCATGTGTGCATGGCTGTGGGGCCATACTCTGGACCATGGGTATCCTTGAAGTGGCCACATTCTCAAAGAATGCTGCTCTCCCTTGCAAATAAGAATCAGTTGCCAGTAGATGCTCAGGAAGAGTTGCGACCTGGAGATCACCTATACCAGGATTCTGCTGGCTGGAACTCTAATCATATTCCTATACCAGGACTGTAGCATCAGGTAGGAAATGCCCTACTCTCCACCAAGCCTCAAATCTAATAAGAAATTTTCCTGCTACTTTTGGATCAGTTGTCATGTCTTGCCTAAAATGTCAGAATTGCTATGCACTACCCAGAGCTGGGTGAGACTATCAATATTTTTGTCCAGAACAGCATGCTTGGCACCTTACAGCAAACTGAAAGCTAGTCATCTGGGAGAGTTTCCAGACTGAAATGAAAAAGGTTTTCCAATATCCTTCTGTCAAAGTATACGGTGTCCTCAGCAGTAGAACCTTGTCATGTAGTTTGGTAGAAAACCAAGAATCTGTTGTTTGATGAATCTCGGGTTCACCATTACCAAGAAATCAAATAAAAGTATTAGATGCTATGGAATTAAAAATCAAAATTACAGTCCTATTTCATCCCTCCCTGGTCACATTGAGTTTTACTCATGAATAGAAGTGACAACAAATGATTTTGAGAATATGGTCAAATTGGGAACTCTATGGACTGTTGGTTAGTAGCATACATAAGTGTAACCATTTCAAAAAGCATTCTGGAGTTTTCACAAAAGAAAAGAAATCAAATTTTACACAACTCAGTTCCATCACACCTAGACATAGGCCCAATTAGGTTTATATTCGCTTGAAGAGACACACATTCATGTTCACTATTGATTTATTAAAATAGTTAAGAAAATTACTAAATTTAGAAGACCTTCAATGAATGAAAGAACAAAAAAACTGATGTACATATTACAAAGTACAATATTAATCAGCTTTATAAAGATAAACAACAAGATCTTTTCATATAAAATAGATGGAACTAGAAAAGGTTTTAAATGAGTAAAGTAATTCAGGCTCAGTAACATAAAAAACATACAGAACAGAAAACTTGGAAGGACTTTAATTTGGAGAGCAATTTGTTAAGGGATGAGTCTAGACTACAGAAAAGGTGAAAGAGAGATGGAATACTCGGGGTAGAAAGCACTAAACTTGGAGTAAGTTTGGATAGCACAAAATAAAAATAAGGCATGACCCCAAACAGTATATCAATACCTATATAGCAGTCTATAATCACATAAACCTCTTAATAATAGGAAGGATTTTATGATACATTTAAAATGAGTGAAGGGGAAGACTGTGGGCTACTAAAGAAGTTATTGGGAAAAAGTAGGAGGTAATAGTGGTTTATTAAATCAACATATTGAATTTTCAAATATAAATTTAAAGAATAATGCCTATTTTCCTGTTATTTGATCAAGCATATATGTTTACTTTAGAAGAAGTACAGTCAGATTTTTGGGGGCTCTCTACTTTCAAATAATGACACATAGATCTATTATTAATTATGGAAGTTCAGTCTTAGCTAACACTTGCCCACATAGCTTTTACATCTTGATATAACCCATTTATTTTAATCTATGTTCTATTTTCTTCTATTAATCTCTCCTTATTGCCCATGCATCTTTCTCCACCTCTGTCCGTGTCTTCTCCTTCTTTCTTGAACTCTTTCTCTGCCTAGAAATCCCACTTACACCTCCTGCCTAGTTATTTTCCGTGTAGCTTTCTATTACACCAATAACAGCAATATAGTTTCAGAGAGTATATAAATATTCCACAGCGAATAAATCCTTTTCATTTTAATTCTAACAATTGTTTATTTTGCTGGCAAATTCAAATGTAATATTATTTTGTGAAATTACACATATATATTACTTACTATGTATATTTAAACTATATTTGAGAAAAATATTCAATTATTTTATAAAATTTAATATACGTACCATATACTGTACATACTAATTTGAAATACAATAAATATAATGTGAAGAGTATCCTCCTTTGAAAGGAAATTTATATTTCATCTCCACTGATATTATTAAAACTCTCATATTCAAAGTCATTATCTCATAGCCTCCTTCACTGCTAAAGATTTTTTAAAAGCCATACTTTTTCTAAATTATAACTATGAATAGTTGTTTACAGAAATGTTATTATGAAAAAGATGTCAGATATATGTAAAAGTAACAAATTCTTTAAAACTAATACTTAGCATGAACATTTCTATAAAGTATTATTTAATATTTAAAACCAACCAGCTGAAATTGCATTTTCTTCATCATAAAAGCTGCATTTATTTGCTTTCTTTTAAAAATGTTTTAGATATATATCCAAAGGATGCTCAGTCGTACTAAAAGGACATGTGTTCAACTGTGTCCATTGTTTGTCATAGCCAGAACCTGGAAACAACCTAAATGCACCTCAACTGAAGAATGGATAAGGAAAATATGGTACATTTCAACAATGGAATACTACACAGCAGTAAAAAATAATGACATCTTGAAATATGCAGGCAAATGGATGGATCTAGAAAACAGCATCATGAGTGAGGTAACCCAGACCCAGAAAGACAATTATCATAATCATTCTTAAGTGACTTTTAGATATAAAGCAAAGAAAACAGGCTTACAATTCACAATCCCAGAGACCCTAAACAACAATGAGGACCCTAAGAGATGCACAAATGGATCTAATCTATATTGGAAGTAGAAAAATACAACACCTCCTGAGTAAATTGGGAACATGGGGACCATGGGAAATGATAGAAGGGGAGGGGAGAAGAAGGAAGGGGAGCAGAGAAACATGTAAAGCTCAATAAAATCAATAAAAAAATAAAATATCTGGTATTTAAGGATACATGTGAGCTTTCTATTAACATTAATTTATTTATCACATCATCAAATGATATAGCAATTCATTTCTCCAAAATAATCTGTATACTACTAACAAAATAAAGTTTGTATAAAGTCAGTTACATATGAAGTAAGGAAATGGTCAAATGACAATCAATTGAAAAATAAATGAAGCAATTCCTAGCAAGATACAGAACATGTGTTTGGTAAAATTCATAATACAAAATGATGAAAATATTTCAGTATAATATTCTATTCTTTGTGACTTTGAATATAATTGGTGACAAGTGATATTTCTTCTATGAGAATTGAAAATGAAAATATAAAAAGTCAATAAAACAAAAACTATTCTTTATAATTATGATGAAAATACTGTTAATATTTAATTAATCAGTAATTTAATTAATAGATAAGTAATGTTATCTAGCTGCATTGGAATTTTTTTTGTTTCATGTCTATTCATTTTCCAGATCAATGTAATTTAATCTTAGCTATTTTGTCTTTAGATGAAGCTAGGGCATTTTTATACTTTTCATGATCCTTCTAACTCTATGTTTAAAACCTAACCCTTAATGTCTTAAAGTATTCATGTATCTGGACATAGGACTATTAAAGAGACGAGTAAAAATTACGTTCTTAAAGTGACCTTTAATGAAATCTGACTGAATTCCATAGAAGAAGTTAAATCAGTAAGGGGGAGAAGGAAGAGACAGACAGAGAAAGAAAGAGAGAGAGAATGGGAAGAAGGAGGAGGTAGAGGAGGAGGAAGAGAAAGAGGAGGAGGAGAGAGTGAATGTAAACAGATACAATAAAGAAAATAAATGTGAGGATAAAATGGGAAGGTTGTGTTCTCTCAATAAGACAGGGATCAATTTGAGTCAAACCCTGGACGTTGTTCTTCCACTTGAAGCTCTGTCACTGCTAGAAATGGGTTTATTTGCTTAAAGAACTAACTCAGTGACATTTCGTATAAAATTCCTAGCCAGTTAGTATCAAGACCAAGGAAAGTAAGACTGATGAAAAGATCCTATATTCAATTATGATTAAATCATTCTCCAGTAGATTCAAAAGACGATGTATTTGTGAGAAAAAAATCTTATAACCTTAATTCTCTTATCCATGTTAAAAAAAAACTACTCAAAATCTTTTGAATCAAAAGATATTGATTACAATGAAATATCTATAAATATATTTATATAATTATTAGATTGTAACTTTTCAGTCTGTATAAAGGCAAGCCTTTTTAAGTGAAAATATGGCATTTGTCTAAGAAATGTTGACCTTTTCAAATATAAGCAATTTTCTCAGTTGTGGAATGTATTATTCCTGAAAAAAAAAAGAACATGCTTCCTTTGATCTCATGAAATATTCAAAGTGATAATGAAGCATGTTTTGCCTTCTCATAAACCTGCTAAGATATTATTTTTCTAGTTTGACAGTGGTGAAAATTTTATCACACAGCATGCAATGTGTTATTTTGATACATCGACACCATATCAAACTTTATCTTTGCACATTCAAATTTGTGACTAAGAATATTTCTGTACAAACTTCATAAACAGTTTCATGTAATTTTAAGAAAATTATTAGTTTCAGATGATTAATTGCTTTTTGTACTGTTAATTAGTGAAGGCAATGAGATGAGTGTAGTGATAATGGACTAGCATCAACTTCTTTTTTAAAAGCAAATACAATATAAGTATAATGTAATATCAAACCTCTGAAAGAAGTCTTAGGAGTTGTAGTAACTAACATTCTTACTTTCTAACATCATTTATAGAATTTTTAGTAATTCAGTACTGGTGATTTTAGAGAAAGGATAGAACTTAAAAAATATTTCTGTGTTTAAAGTATCATAATTCAATCGTATAGCCATTGTTTCTTTTCCCCAGCCCATTTCTTTTATAAAGAATGGTTTTTCTTCTTCAGAAATATAAGTTAGTTTACATGAAAGACACAAGACAAGAGGCAACACAACCCATACCAGTAATGGGATAATAGTAACCCTAAAACATAATCCAGTAGAATGACTGAGTTCCTGGGTTATGGTCAAGTACCTTCAAATTTCAAGTTCAATGTCTTATTTCCGGAATACCTTAACTCGCATGTGCTAACTCATGACCATTGTTATTAACCCTATCCAAGTCTATCCTCTTTTCTTCATCTCTGTTCCATAAACTTTGTAATAGCAAGATCTGGAGTTGGGGGAGCTATGTAAGAATCATGATATCCCACTGTTCTAAAAAATATTTTCTCAGAAATTTTATGATGAAGTTAAATATAAGTAGTATATGTGTTCTTACATTTTTGGTTATTAGCCTAACATTTAACAACTGAGCCATATCTTTTGCCCAGTGTACACAATCTTAAGTGACTGACATAACAGCTTTCAATAACTAGGTATGTACACATTTTAAACTCGAGATAGGTGAGAGATTAAGGCCAACATGTTTATGTCCTGCCTGTCCATATTAGCAATGTTTTGTCTCAAAAGAAAAAAATATGATTTATCCATACGGACTGATGGATACCAGAGCATTAAATATTTGGTCTAATATATAGTATCTCCTAGAATCAACTCCCAATGTCGTAATTAAGTATGTAAATTAAAAAATAAATATAAGATATCATCATCATTCCATTTCCTTTTGATTTGTACTTTTCCTCTCTTTAATATATATTTAGAAGTCTCTATGCTTTAGTGCATTGGTAAGTACAGTCTTCTATATCTAATTACACATATCTGGTATCAAATATTTTCTACATTGTGACATATAAAAAAGGGAAAATGTTGATGCCTAAAGCCATTATTTATTTTTTAAAGCATTTTGTTCTCAAGTAGTTTTTGACTTATGAAGAATACCATAAAATGTTATAGTTTTCCATCCATACTTAACTGGTCATTTTTCCACATATCTACAAAATTTTATATCTGTAAAATCAATCATTCCCTTTTGCCCACTTTTAGCTATATGTTTATGTACATTGAAAAGAAAATTTAAGGGATATTTGTGACTTAGCATATTGTATAGGTTTTTGTATTACTTACGTTAGTAACTACTTTTTGGTATGGCAATGAAATAGCCTTTATTTTGTATTGAACAAATGATTTATACCATTATGTTTTTTGTTATATATACATTTAAGCCACAAGTGCATGTATATACATTTGTCTTCCATCAAAATGCATTCTTATAAATATAACATGTGCATCAAAGCAGTAACAATAAAGCACTTAACATGTAGATGCTGCCTTATTTTTATTTCATAATATTCAGAGAAGTTAGAGTACAACTTGTATGAATTAAGAAATGATGGATAGCTCCATATCAATAATGTAAAACCCATCCTTTAATTTATGTACTCAGTCATGTTACACATATTTCTATTTTGAAGGATTAACACCATAAATATGTAGTCTACATAAATCCAAAAAGCATTAACTATTTTAATAATTATAGAGAAAGCTTAAAGCTACATTGAGGAAATAAGATAACATTACTGAAACCAACTTGTTATGCAGCCTATGCTTTTTTTCATTTTCAAAGTTCAGAAAAACTGGATTCAAATATTTAAAAGTAAAATCAAATAGTTATTCTGAACTCTTCCATCTTTAATATCTTGTAGTCTTACCTGGGTCTAGTGTCAGAAAGATGGATGTCTACAGTGTCTCATGTCCCTCAGGAAATTTCCAGCTCCGCCACTCTTTATCTTGATGACCTACCTGAGTGATTACATAAAATTCTGATTAAGCAAGGCTTTCTGTCAGCTTAATATGGTTTCTCTGAATGAAGGTTGGGAACAATTACAGAGCTATGATTAACACCCTTTGACCTTTAGCTGATGATTATCAGTGCTTTGATACATACAGGATCTAGTACTTTTGTAAATGAAAGCTGCTGGCAAGGATACCATTGCTATAAAGCAGAAGTTTCTAAATAGAATGAAATATCCTTGAATTGAAATTTTATTGGTGAACTGATGAATTAAAGAAAATCTGTTCTTGAAATAGTAGTCAGGAGACACTCTTGAGTTTACTGAAGTACCCAAATGATTAACTTAAGACTTATTCAAATTTAAATCCCAAACTCAAGAAAAATTCCCTTTGCTAATATAACCAAAGCATAGGAAATTAAATAGACTCAAGGGGAATTTAGTGAGATGTATTTATCTAGATTATTAAAAAATATAATGTGTTGGATAAATTATATTTTAACAATTGGGCACTTGATATGAATCTTGGAAATTACTCTTGGAAGAACAAGTGGTTATTTTGTATTAAAATCAATGGTCTTGGGATGATTGTTATAAGTACATGCCAATAATTTCCAGACTTATTTTGTGCTCATCTTTAATGTCAGTCTTGCAACTGTTATGACAAGATAGATAATAATTTTAATTTAAAGAGGATACCTTACGGTTTGAGTGGTGTTGCACAGTTGGGATCTCAGACTGGGGTAACTGAGTCATGAATTTGAAAATTTTGAGATGTATCTGGAGTACATAGTGATATTCTGTCAAAAGAATTAAATGTGTTGAGAAAAAGAGAATGTGGTGTGTACTGCCCTAAAAAGGACATCTGTGTCACATGTCTAAGGATCATGTAACCCTTTATAAGACAGTGGAGAGAGTATAAAACCCTAAAGATGGAAAAGAGTTCTGTCTTATGAACATGCTGTTGTATCTTCCTCACATAAACTCAGAATCAGTAGCTATCTGCCTAACAATAGGCCCATTAACTTACCATCACAGATAGGCAAATACTAATTAGTATCCATTCCTCCAGAAGGAGCTATTGACAAAGTCTACAGGAGATTGAAAGTCTTACTAGTCAGCAGTATACAGAATAATATATTGTTTCCTCTCAAAACAACCCCTCAGGTCCATTATAATGTAGGAAACTCTAGCTAAATAGAAAGGTTTGCACATAGAAAAATGTATAAGTCAAGAAAAACATTTTAGAAGAAGTGATTTGGGAGAATGGGGTAGGAAAGAATGGATGATAATGATTATCTTTGATGAAACACTATTCTATATATGCATAAAATTATATAAAGTTAAATGAAAATGTATAAATCTAAGTAAGTTTTCTAAAATTAGTACTAAATAATTCTCCATATTAAAATACAGTTAAAGGTACATTACTAAATGAATCAGTGTTTATAATATTTGATTTGTAAAGAAGAAAAGTATACATTCTAATTTGTGAATAATGAAGAATACTAGATAATAGACTTATGAGGTTTATTACAATATACAAATACTATCAATAACCAAATATTTTAGCATTTTAGAAGTATCTATAAACTTTATACAATTTTAGCTTCTCATGCAAATCAAAACAACTCTGAGATTCTATCTTACAACTGTAAGAATGGCCAGGATCAAAAACAGTGATGACAACTTATGCTGGATAGGTTGTTGGGTAAAGGGAACACTTCTGCATTGCTGGTGGAAATGCAAGATGGTACACCCCCTTTGGATGTCAGTGTGGCTATTTCTCAGAAAATTGGGAAACAACCTTCTCAAGACCCAGTAATACCACTTTTGGGTATATATCCAAAGGATGCTCAATCATGCCACAAGGACATGTGCTCAACTATATTCATAGCAGCCTTGTTTGTCATATCCAGAACCTGGAAACAGCCTAAATGTCCCTCAACTAAAGAATGGATACAAAAAAATCTAGTACATTTACACAATGGAATATTACACAGCAGAAAAAGAATAACGACACCTTGAATTTTTCAGGAAAATGGATTGAGCTAGAAAACGTCAACTGAAAGACAAGTATCACCTGTACTTACTCATAAATGGTTTTTAAACATAAAGCAAAGAAAACGAGCCCACAAATTACAATCCCAGAGAACTTAGACAACAATGAGGACACTAAGAGATACATAGATCAAATCTACACTGGAAATAGAAAAAGACAAGATCTCCTAAGTAAATTGGGAGCATGGGAAACTTAGGGGAGGGCTGAATAGGAGGGGAGAGGAAGGGGGGGAGCAGAGAAAAATGTAGAGCTCAATAAAAATCAATAAAAAAAAGACTGCACCTTCTTGAGGTAAAAATGGAACTCCATATTAGAGTAAGTTTACCAATTTATTGGGAGCTTGCCAAGTTCTCCCATGACCATGTGGCTTGCTGAATGCTATTCTCTCTCCATTGGAAGTAGAGAAAGATATCTTGTCTTACCCCAGACTCCTATAAAAGTGTATATATATATATATATATTCAAAATTATATATATAATTTTGAAATGAAATTAAGTTTTTGAATGAATGAAATTTTTTTACATCATCCATGTCACAGTGCAGAAAATGTCAGTGAACAAATTGGAGCTGGAATTCCTTAGGGGAAACAGAAATCATGACTACTAAGACAGTTTTTAAGCTCTTATAGGCAACTACAATGTACAGTGGAAAGTTATGAAAATTACATTCTGTTGTTTCACTAGTCATTCTTATACACATGCATAAATAATCATATGGTTAAGTGGAGCTGAATCATTATCATGCTGATGAGCCCATGATTACAATGAAGTGAAGGGCTTGACTGTGCCTGCTATTGGTTGCTGAGTAGCTCATTCTGCTCGCTCTGCATGTAGACATTTGCACTTCCACTTTTGGCTGCCTGGATCCTGGACAGTCTTACTACAGGAGAAGAAAATCAAACATCCTATGAACACTTATAAATTATACTTATAATTTTTTTTGTAATATGAAAGAGAACTTTTAATCTCATCTTGGAAAACCCCAGAACCCTTAACTATCTTTATTTGAAAAATAAACTTTTTCTCTGTGTTTGTGTTCATACAGGCTCCCATGTATGAGCATATGTCTGTATTCATATGGAGGCCAGCCTCAAGTACCCTTCCTATGCGCCGTCCTCCTCATCCTCTTGAGACAGGCTCTCACGGGCCTGAACCTGGGCTACCATTGGCTTAGGCTGACCGGCCAGCAGGCCCCCAGGTATACGCTTGTCTCTGCCTCCCAGGTGATAGGGATTTCAGCACCATTATCAGTTCTCCACATGGAGCTCAAACTTGTGCAGCAGTTTAACAACCGACCTATTCCGGTGTATTCAACTAAAACACAGACTTTTAGTTATTTTCACATAAAGGATCTGACAAGCTAAAGGTTGTTTTATTGTTTTTGGTGTTGAAGAAAAGATGACTGATTATGTTTCTGTTCTTTCATACGTAGATTTTAAATGCCTTAGGTATATCTCAGACCAATTAGCTTAAAACCTCTGGAGATGAAACTCATCCTCCTTAGAATAAACTCTTTTAAAATAAGTTTAAAAAAAGAAATTTTATCTTTTCTCAGTTTCAGGATAATGATTTATTATTATTATTATTATTATTATTATTATTATTATTATTATTATCTTTAAAAATGTTTATTGTGCAAAAGTAGAGTTCCTGCTTGACTCAACTCCCACTGTGTCTGACTGTCTCAGGGATCAAGAGAGGATGGAGGACGGGCAAATGACAGTGCACTTACCTTTTCTGGAAAGGTAATCTTCATCCCAGTGGGCTGACTCTGCATGCAAAGACAGTATAGTGAGGCCAGTCTCTGGACAGAGCCAACAGATGCATTGAAGATGCAATAAACTTGAAGAACATGAGAATCTTATTAGGGTAATACACCATATTATTTTTAGTTAACACTTTTTATGTAAAAGAAGATGAAATATACTCTAAAATGATGAGGACGTGTGTTACTACAATAAATGCATAAACCAAAAGCATACTAAAATTGTGTACAATACAGCATTTTATATTTTTTAAAGAGTTGTCAATTTGATTAAAATAAATTATGAAAATCACCCATAATGTAGTATGTTAAAATATTAAGTTATTTGTGATGTCCCTTGATTAAAGAAATTTCATGTGCTGTTTTGGTCTTATGTACTGACATCCTAAATGTGAGCATCCAAAATGCTCTTATGTGTTGAGTGATGTTATACCTGCAATGTATACATAATAATGTTAAGTAATAGAATTTGTTGATTGTTTTTGAGAGTTTACAAGCTATGTATAAAGATGGCTTTGTCATTTTTTTATTAGAAGTTAAAGTGTTTTATTGTGGTACTTTAGGGTACCACATTTTATATTTAGTTAATTTTTGTAAAGTTCACAACTATTATTTTTGAAAAACAAGTAAAATCGATATTTTACCTATTTTTTAATAAGCAGCATATCTAGTTTTTTTAGACAAAATGTTAGTTTTCATTGTTTTAAAACATCTTCTTTGTCATTACTAGAATTCCTTACACAAGTTGCTCTACTTAATTTTGTCACATTCTTAACTTCCTCACTTACCATTAAAACAATTTCTATGCTAATTTGGTACATTTTAAAATGTGATGACCTAAGAGTGTGATAAGATATGTATAGACTGATTCTTCACTAACTGAATCTTCATCTTTAAAATGCTTAACTATTTACAATTTAAATTTATTTATGAATTAAGATTTATTCTATAAGAAAAACTCAAGTTAGACAGCCTTGACATTTAAAGTCTTGCCTCTTTATTAAATACTTCTCTTTCAATATGGGAAAACATCAAAATATATTACATTGTTTTTCTAAGAGTTCAATATTAAGTTTAGTTTTAAAAATTTACATAATCAAAATATATTACGTTGTTTTCCTAAGAGTTCAATATTAAGTTTAGTTTTAGAAATTTACATACTACTATCACAATATTAAATGGCATAATATTAATGCATTTGCTTTTTTTTTTTTTAGTTTTTTGGGAGGCAGGGTTTTTCTATAACTTTGGAGCCTGTCCTGGAACTAGATCTTGTAGACCAGACTGGCCTTGAACTCACAGATGTCCTCCTGCCTCTGTCTCCTGAGTGCTTAGAGTAAAGGTGTGCCACCACTGCCCAGCTTGATTTTCATTTTATGAATAAATAATTTATAAATGAATAAGTAAGTAATATAATTGGCTTCTTTTTTAATTTCAAATGGCATTCTTGAATGTTGAGAAGGTGGTTCACAGCTTTAATTTCAACACTTGGAAAGTAGAAGCAGACAGATATCTCAAGTTGAGGCCAGTCTGCTTTAAGGAGCAGGTTCAAAGATAGCCAGAACTATACAGAGAAGCACTGTCTCTAAAATCAACAACAACAAAATGGTCCATACATATGCCAAAATTTGTATTTTAATTGTGTTTTGTTAATACTAATAAACAAAATTAAAATAATATAAATATTAATATGGGAATTGAACATTTTCTTGTTATTTGAAGAATGCAATATGTTGTAATATATCACTTCAGAAACCTTAAACAAATTCATGTGATTCTTACTAGAAAATTGAATGATTATAAATAAAATTTAAATTTTGAGTAAATATCATGAACTTTCTAAAAGATGAAAATTTATATGGGTTTAAATATCTCTTAAATACTTCCAGTACATTAGAATTAGATACTCTTTCTTTCTTTCTTTCTCTCTCTCTTTCTCTCTCTCTCTTTCTCTCTTCCTTCCTTCCTTCCTTCCTTCCTTCCTTCCTTCCTTCCTTCCTTCCTTCTTTCTTTCTTTCTTTCTTTCTTTCTTTCTTTCTTTCTTTCTTTCTTTCTTTCTTTCTTTCTTTCTTTCTTTCTTTCTTTTTTGTTCCTGTTCAGTAGGCTGCCTTTTTGTCTTATTGACTGTGTCCTTTGATTGACAGAAGGTTCTCAGTTTCAGAAAGTCCCATTTATTTATTGTTGCTCTCAGTGTCTATGTGACTGGGGTTATATTTCATGAGTTAAAGGTTACTTCCCACTTTCTCTTCCATCAGGTTGTGCGGTCGGACTTATACTGAGGCCTTTAATCCATTTGGACTTGAATTTTATACATGGGGATAGATATGGAAATAATTTCATTCTTCTACATGTTGACATCCAGTTATGCCAGCACCATTTGTTGAAGATGCTTTCTTTATTCCCTTGTATAATTTTAGCCTTTTTTGTAAATAATCTGGCATTCATAGCTGTGTGGATTAATATCTGGGTCTTAGATTCAATTTCATTGGTAAACCTCTCTGTTTGCGTGCCAATGTCAAGTTGTTTTCATTACTGTAGCTCTGTAATAGAGCTTGATGTCAGGGATAGTGATAGTTTCTCGAGACAGGGTTTCTTGGTAGTTTTGGACCCTGTCCCGTAACTAGCTTTTGTAGACAACACTGGCCTCCAACTCACAGAGATCCTCTGCCTCAGCCTCCTAAGTGCTGGAATTAAAGGCATGTATTATATTTTCATTTTGACAGCTTTTCTATGTTGATTTTCAATAATGTGGTACCATATTTTTAATTTTCTTTAAAAACATATGATGTTTCTACTGGCCTCTAATGTAGCTACTAAAATATAATAATCAGCCATAAAATAAAACATGTGAAAAACACAATTATATTCAGTGTAATTTTCTAACAGAAAGTGTGGTATATATAAAAAAGGCAACAGACGACATACAACTTCCGAGAGTCAAGATCATGACTATCATTTTATGTGGTAAATTTCTTAAAGGAGAGGAAGTATATATACAGGGGAAGAGACTAGTTTTAGCTATGACTTATTTAGGAAAGTAAAAAAGGCCATTGTTGAGCACATGTCCTTGAGGTATGATTGAACATCCCTTGGGTATGTACCCAAAAGTGGTATTACTGAGTCTTGAAGAAGGTTGTTTCCTAATTTCTGAGAAATTGTCACACTGACATCCAAAGGGGCTGTACCAACTTGCATTCCCAACAGCAATGCAGGACTTTTCCCTTTTCCCCACAACCTCTCCAGCATAAATTGTCATCAGTGTTTTTGATCTTAGCCATTTTTTTTGCATTTTTTTTGAAGTTTTAACTTTTGGGTACATACCCAAGGGATGTTCAATCATACCACAAGGACATGTGCTCAACTATGTTCACAGCAGCTTTTTTTTTTTGTCGTAGCCAGAACCTGGAAACAACCTAAATGCCCATCGACCAAAGAATGAATAAGTAAAATGTGGTACATTTACACAACCTTGAATTTTGCAGGTAAATGGATTGAGCTAGAAAATGTCATTTTGAGTGAGGTAACCCAGATCCAGAAAGGCAATTATCACATGTACTCACTCATAAGTGGATTTTAAACATAAAGCAAAGAAAACCAGCCCACAAATCACAATCCCAGAGAACCTAGACAACGATGAGGACACTAAGAGAGACATACATGGATCTAATCTACATGGGTAACAGGAAAAGACAAGATCTCCTGAAAAAATTGGGAGCATGGGGACCTTGGGAGAGGGTTGAAGGGGAGGGGAGGCAGGGAGGGGGGCAGAAAAAATATAGAGCTCAATTTAAAAAAATTAAAATATGAAGTGTTCAAAGTCTCTAAAAAAAAGCCATTGTTTTATAAGCTACTCTACTTTATAGATCTTTTATGATTGTAGACAAATTTGAAACATATATAACAATTATAACAATGTCTATAGTCCATATCAACTGATGCCAAATTTGAGTGTATAAGTGCTATTTTCTTTGGGAATGCATGCAAAATGTCAACAAAATGAATATACTTACAAATTAAACCCTCCCGTAAGCATAAACTCATATACACACAGTTACACATAAAAATTATTATTTTTCGATTTATTTTTTATTGATTATTGGTTATAATAAGAAGAGTTAACTGGGCTTTAGGAGGACTAAGTTTTACCAAGAGATGATGTAAAAAAAAAAAAGGCAGAAGTCTTCAACTCTGGTACCCAACCTTAGGGCCAGCAACTGTTTGGGTGTCTTTTATTTGGAATTCTGGCCTCACCAAACTCATCTGATGTTCATTCATGGTCTTTAGGCTGCAAATATTTTACAACCATCTGTTAGGTGGCAGGTTGCCTGTTTTCCAAGTTGGTGAGCCTGTTCCACTAGGAAATGGGTGCCAAATGAATAAGTGTTTTTTTGAGTTACTGTTCAACATACTACACATGCTGTACCTAACAGTTCTTTCTGTCAACTATATCCTGTGTGTGAGAAATGCTTTTTTTCTTAAAGACATGTTAGCTTAGAACAGCAAAGAGTATTTCTTCTCCTTAAAAGGTTATTTAAATTCCACAAGTTATAGACATTTACTAAAATGTAATACTAAAAAGAGTTAAATATTAATGTAATATTTGCCAAGAATAATTTGGATTTTATATATTATTGCCATGTTATGTGATTATTCATTTTTCAATGCTTTCTAATGTCTTAGAAATTAGCAAAGTCTATTCCATGCTTAAATTTCTAAATTATCTCATAAGATATATTCTTATTATATTAAAATATGAACTATGAACATATGTTCTTACATTTTCGGCATAAACAGAAAATAAAAAAACTAAAATCATAGACTAGTTTAAAGTTTAATAAAGTAAAAAGGGCTGAGAAAATTCTATTCTACACTTGTTTAATAATTGCTGTATACAGAATTTTTAATGTATATATATTATTTATATGGACTTTATACTATCTTAAGAAATATTTTTATAATAATATAATTCACAGATATGTAACAAGTTGCAGTAACTATAAAAATTATATTATATATTGTGATAGCACAACTATTTAATTCCTCAAAATATAACTTAAACAAAGGATTTGTTAAGACCCCTAATAAAACTACTGATGTTCCTCTTATAGTCACAAACAGCTCCTGAAATAGAAAGTCATAAAAATGATAAGACTATAATACTTAAAATATTTCCCAAATATTTGTCATGACAAAGAATTTTAAAGTGAAGTATGCAGAATCTATTCCAGGCAGAAGAGATTATAACACATACTTACTAAAGTTTTAAAACCACATAATATCTGCACTCAATGCCCATTTATTCAGAAGTAAGTGAAAATGACCACACTCCCCATGGTCCACAGATTCCATCAATTTTCCACAGTTACAAAGTATTCCAAGTACATATTTGCCAGATTACTGGACAAATATATTCTTTATTATCAGCAAGGGATTTGACACGCATTATTTTACTGAGTGCAATGGGAGTTGTAAGGCTTGAGCACAACACTTCCAAGATTTAAATTGTACCGAACACTCATCTTGTTGATGATTTACCTAAGTGCAATATAATTCATTTTCACTGCTCTCTGATGCCCTAAAACTTTCCCTTGAAAATAATTTTGCACAAGTTTCTCAAATAGCAGCAATTTAAAAAGTTATAGTATGTTATTCAAGAGAATACAGTACAGAGATGCTTCATTATTGCCTGTTACTTCCCCAGCAAACCTCTTCCATGTCATATGTGCTATAATTATGGTTCTTAATAATATTTTGTTCTTGATCTCTTTAAGATATTTAGCATTTTTAACTTTGTTTTTGTTTATTTTAAACACAGTGAAATTAGAACAAAAGATATTTTGTTTTTTCTAAAATTAGTGGTAAAGGGAAAAATACTCAGAGGGAATTATCATGACAGAATTCTAGTATCTCAACAAAAAATCCTATACACAGAAGGGGAACAGAAAACAATTTTAATAAATGTGAAGAGAAAAAGAGGTTGCATAGCACTTGCCATAGACGTTTGCTTAGGAAATTGGAAACAGGAAGTTGGATTGATAGTATTGGATCAGGAAGAAATAATTCTCAAACCAAATTTTCATGTAAACAGTCTTGTCGAAGTAACTCTAAAAAAAGAAATTGTGATGATGTGCATTTGTGCAGGTATCTACTCTAATCATTTTACCAATAAAAGAGTTTTATCTTAACATGACCAGTCTATCTTTGACTTCTTAACAAATTAAATCCACAGAAATAATCATTAGATTCCTTTGCCAAATATCACTTATTTAGCTGTTCGTTTGGTTATTTATTTATCCCATTGATGTTATGTCTAATGTTGAAGTGGGAGAAAGGATTTATGCAAAAATCAATGAGAGAAATAAAGAGAAACTCTTAATTGGTAAAGGTAAGCAAACAGCTCACTAGGAGTTCAGTAACAAATACCATAAACTATGTCTTAACTTCGTGAAGATCAATTTAACGAAATTGTGGTTGTAGGAGTTCCTCTAAGAGCTACACAAGTAATATTATATAGATGACTGATCAGGATTTACACACATATGCGAGCACACATGAGCATGTATGTGTGTGTGTGTGTGTGAATCTCAAATCTTTGTACATGTCTGTATGAAAAAAACAATAAAAAATGTATGAAGTTGAAAAGGAACAAGAATTCTATACAGTAGGTTTTATTTTTTTAATTAATTTATTTATTTATTAAAGATTTCTGTCCCTTCCCCACCACCGCCTCCCCTTCTCCCCCCTCCCCCCAATCAAATCCCCCTTCCTCATTCGCCCAAAGAGCAATCAGGGCTCCCCGCCCCGTGGGAAGTCCAAGGACCACCCACCTCTATCCAGGTCTAGTAAGGTGAACATCCAAACTGCCTAGGCTCCCGCAAAGCCAATAGGTGCAGTATGATCAAAAACCCATTGGCATTGTTCTTGAGGTCTCAGTAGTCCTCCTTAGTCCTCATTGTCTGCTATGTTCACCAAGGCCGGTTTTAACCCAGGCTTCTTCAGACCCAGGCCAGCTGGCCTTGGTGAGTTCCCGACAGAACATCCCCACTGTCTCAGTGTGTGGGTGCACCCCTCGTGGTCCTGAGCTCCCTGCTCGTGCTCTCTCTCCTTCCACTCCTGACTTGGACCTTGAGATTTCAGTCTGGTGCTCCAATGTGGGTCTCTGTCTCTGTCTCCTTTCATCGCCTGATGAAGGTTAATATTCAGGAGGATGACTATATGTTTTTCTTTGGGTTCTCCTTCTTATTTGGCTTCTCTAAGAACCCGAATTATAGGCTCAATGTCCTTTATTTATGGTTAGAAACCAAATATGAGTGAGTACATCCCATGTTCCTCTTTTTGGGTCTGGCTTACCTCACTCAGGATAGTGTTTTCAATTTCCATCCATTTGCCTGCAAACTTCAAGAAGTCCTTGTTTTTTACTGCTGAGTAGTACTCTAATATGTATATATTCCATAGTTTCTTCATCCATTCTTCAATTGAAGGGCATCTAGGTTGTTTCCAGGTTCTGGCTATTACAAACAATGCTGCTATGAACATAGTAGAGCATATACTTTTGTTGTATGATACGGCCTCTCTTGGGTATATTCCCAAGAGTGGTATTGCTGGGTCCATGGGTAGGTTGATTCCGAACTTCCTGAGAAACCTCCACACTGCTTTCCAGAGTGGTTGCACAAGTTTGCATTCCCACCAGCAATGGATGAGTGTACCCCTTTCTCCACAACCTCTCCAGCAAAGGCTATCATTGGTGTTTTTGATTTTAGCCATTCTGACAGGTGTAAGATGGTATCTTAAAGTTGTCTTGATTTGCATTTCCCTGATCGCTAAGGAAGTTGAGCATGACTTTAGGTGTCTTTTGGCCATTTGAACTTCTTCTGTTGAGAGATCTCTGTTCTGCTCAGAGCCCCATTTTATAATTGGGTTGATTAGCCTTTTACGGTCTAGTTTCTTGAGTTCTTTATATATTTTGGAGATCAGACCTTTGTCAGTTGCAGGGTTGGTGAAGATTTTCTCCCAGTCAGTGGGTTGCCTTTCTGTCTTAGCGACAGTGTCCTTTGCTTTACAGAAGCTTCTCCGTCTCAGGAGGTCCCATTTATTCAATGTTGCCCTTAATGACTGTGCTGCTAGGGTTATACGTAAGAAGTGGTCTCCTGTGCCCACGTGTTGTAGAGTACTTCCCGCTTTCTCTTCTATCAGGTTCAGTGTGTTCGGACTGATATTGAGGTCTTTAATTTACTTGGACTTGAGTTTTGTGCATGGTGATAGATATGGATCTATTACTGCTAGTGGCCCACAAACTGTTCACACAACTGTCACCCACATTCAGAGGGCCTAGTTTGGTCCTATGCAGGTTTCCTCAATCCCACTAGCTCAGGTCAGGCTTTCTGTGGATATCCCCATCATGGTCTTGACCCCTTTCCTCATAATATCATCCGTCCTTCTCTTTGACTAGACTCGGGACACTCAACCCATATCTTAGCTGTGTGGCTCTACATCTGCTTCTATCAGTTGCTGGGTGAAGGTTCTATGATCATAGTTTAGGTGGTCATCAATTTGATTACAAGAAAAGGCCAGTTTCCAGTGCTTGAATTGACTTTTTGGATCCCATTATCTTTGGAGGGATACTTTGCTCACACCAGATAAAGCGGGGAAAGCCTTGGTTAGGCCTAGAAGTGATATGCCAGACTTTATTGATCCTCCATGGGATGCCTTACCCTCTTTTAGGAGTGGATGGGGAGTAAGGGGGAGGGTTGTGAAGAGAGTGGGAGTAGGGGAGGGAGTGGGAACTGGGATTGGTATGTATAAAATGAGAAAAGATTGTTTTAAAATAAAAATAATAAAATAAAACATCTAAGTAAAAAATTGTATCCCTAGATATTTTAGAATTTACAGAAAATCTAGTTGAGAAGAAATTAGATTTAGTCACATGTTGTATGTATAGGTATATTTTAAATGGTCTTGAGTATATATTTATATTTATAAGAAAATACATGTTCTGTATTTGGAAAAGTTTTATACAGATAATTTTACTGCAACTGAAAATTTATATGACACTAATAATTTTAGTATCATTTTAACTAAATAATCTCATTTAGGGAAATTTTGATTCATTTACAATCAACTAAAATATTGAACATTTGTATTGCTTTTCAAAATGTATAAAAAGGAATATAATTTTTTTTTTATTTAACAAGAGGGGTCAGTCGGAACCCACCCTCCTCTTATCCTCAAGTGAAGCAATTCCCGCCTCTCCCCCCACCGCCTGATTAAAACCATAGTTTTACAATTTGGATCAAGTAAAGTTTTCGATCATATATATATATGAACATCATGGAATCTATCTTATCCCATGACATTCTTCTCTACCAGAGTGTGTTGACTGCCTTGGCATCTGCGAACTACTATGCTTGCCATTACTATGCACTGCCATTAGTATGGGTGCTGTATTTCTTGGATGAAAATATTTTAGCTGTGCTTGTCCATTAGTTTGAATTGTTCTTATTATCATTATAATGACTATATGTATATACTATAAAAATGTAATGAAATAGGTAATATTAAGTCAAGTAAGTAAAATCAAAATTGTATACAGAGTAACAATTCAAAAGTTAAATCAATTATAAAAATCAAATATATTAAAAAGTCGATATTTCATTTTGGTGCAGAATGCATGCAGATACCAGATTACTTCTTCTCTGGAAATATATTTTCATTTTGCATGTTTCTTTTACTAGAAAAACAAACAGAGTAAATATTATTTTTATGATAGTCAAAATTTCCTAATTTATAAATAGCCCACTGCAAATTTGGAGTCGGCTGGTTGCATTACATGAGGAATAAGTATACGTGAAAGACATTAAAATGCTCTCAAGGTTTTGCATGAAATTCTAAACATTGAATAAAAATGCAAAGTAGTACAGTGTTTTAGAGCCATGAAAACATTTCTTTTCCTATAAAGTGGATCAAGCCTTCAAGGTTCGTAACCAGGCATTTTTACCATGATTTAGGATATGAACCAATTCATAAAATGCAGCAAACTATAAAGTCATAAACGTTAATCTTCAAAATGAATTCCTGAAGTGCACCAAAGGAAGTATAAATATGTAACAGTATAAAGGAGAAAGCTTAGGGAGGTTTTGTTCATACATATTTACATGGTGTCGTGTACAACTTATCTCATACAAACACTTGAATTTTAAGATCAAATGTTTGATATATGTTATTCTTTTCAAAGCACATTACATACAAAATACAGTTTTCATCAAAATGACAGTAGCCAATGTCTAAGTATGCTATACTAAGATTGGAAAAGTGTATTCCATAATTATTTCAAGCTCATGCTCCAGATAATCTGAGAATCTGCCATAATTATAAAAGTGTAGGTAAACAAGCTGATAATTTCTCTGTCGTACATGAAGTTCATTAGGTAAAAATGTATTACTCTTAGATATTTCAAGACTCCAAACATTATTGGATAGGGTACCAGGACTGCCTTCCCATGTGACCAGATTGGTGACTACACTGTCATCATAGAGCTTCATCCAGTAACTCATGGAAGCAGATGCTGAGATCCACAGCCAAACACCAGGCTGAGCTCCAGTTGCCAATTTTGTATTTAACTTTGCATTATTTTTGCTTCAATACATTATTTTGAATCTTATGAATATTGTTATGGGAGGCATATCTAAATGAATTATAATGTTTAAAATTCCTCATATTAGGTGACTTACTGAAGAATAACAATTAAACATACACACACACACACACACACACACCACATACACACACATTACATTTAAATAAAAGTTGTTGGGTCAAGATTTTAATGCTTTGTACCAGTGAGCAAATGTATTTGCTGCCATTTAAGTAAACAAGTCTTTTAGAAATTATTTACACGTATTCTTTAAAACTTGTTATATGTGTATAATACATCTTGATCACATCCCTCTTTCCCTATTTCTCCAATGCAATCTATCCTTGGATAACTCCCTTGAAATATTTCTTTCACAACCTTTTGTCATCATATTCATTTATCTTTATATTACCATGTAACCAATAAGTCCAGCTCTTGCTGTTGATATGTCTATGCATGTGAAATCAACCACGAGGCGCTAGTAACTAAGGTAAGGGACATATGCCAATGGCTTATGCTCTGATAAAATGTGATAATATCAATATGAAGCAAACAATGAGAATAGAATTCACTTGTGAGTTTATGACCTTAATCTTGACTTATGACCCTGTTTACAGTACTGTTTACCATCACAGTTATGCTTACAGTCATGAATTCCTTCCTTTTAAATTCTTTGGAAAGTATTTTTCAGGTTGTTATTATTTGAAGATTTTTTTTCAGAGTTTAGTAGTTCTTGGAGGTTTCATGTTGTCTTTTGTTGTTGTTATTTTTGTACATCTAGAGTTAGTTGATTGATTCAGTCTATGCCTTTTTCTTTTCTATTTTCTTTATTATCCTTTTCCTTAATCAAAACTTTTTAAAATGTTCAAGAGAGGATTAAGTCACAGTACGGTTGAGAGTGCTTCTTCCTCCAGAGTAAAGGACAAGAGTCTCTATTTCTCTTTCCTCTGAGTCAGCTAAAGTCTTATGCATCAAGCAAGGTTCATGAAGCAGTGTAGATATGAGCTGGTACAGATAGCCATGTGTGGTGGGTGTGTTCAGTGAGTTTTCTTGAGTGGTGTTGGTTGACCTATGCAGAGGAAGCTATGATCCTTCATTTGATGGTGGAGGTCAAGAGGAATGGGTTGCTGAAACAGAATATCTAGGTACACCAACAAAAATAGTGGCAAAGGCAGTAATGCCTGGCACATGGAACATGAGTCCATGGTTCAGAGCTATATTTTCTCATGAACATAAGATAACCATATCTCGAAAAAAAAAGAAAGGTCACAGTCTACAATGAAACCTAGCATGTGAGTGCTTAAAACTTATGGTCTTTACCCTAGGCATTATACTTAAAACACACTAGTTATTAATTGGTTTTCTTGAAAGCATTACTTAAAGAACAAATATTAACGTAATATAGTAGTTCTCTTCTCTTACCTTCTGAGAATTATATTTTTGATCTTCAGCATGCTGTTGTGCACAAAGCAAGGTAATTGGTTTTCCATATCAGTTAAATAATACTATCCCTGGTATAATAATTATTTTAAGTGAGGGAATAATAGAAAGAAGTCTTCGTAATTGAGTTTATTTTTCTCTTAGTGCAGGTTTATACAATTTGACTTTATTAGACCTATGTAGCAAAGGTGCATACTATTATTTCCACTTTACTTACTTTAGAGATTTTGTGTTTTCAACCCATATTCACAATCATTACTCACTGAATCACATAATAGTCATTAATAACCAGTGAATTCCTAAGATTAATTATATCTAAGTTTAAATAATATCAAAGCTTGCTTTCTATTGCTGTAATAGACACCATAATAAAAGAGCCACTTGGGAAGGAAAGATTTTATCTTACATTTCTAAGTCACAGTTCATCAAAGAAAGAAGCCAGGGAAGGTCCAAATGCCAGGAGGTAGGTACTGAAGCAGAAATCATGGCACACTGTTTGCCACTATGCTCCTGCTGCTCATTTGCATGGCTTTCTTATACAACCCAAGATCATGTGCCCAGAAGTAGCATGGTAGAATGTAGGACAGGTGTTCCTACATCAATCATAATATGACAAAAATATCTCATAGACTTTCTTATAGGCCAGTGTGATAGAGGCATTTTCTCATTTGAAGTTGCTTTGTCCCTGATGTCCCTAGCTTGTGTGAAGTTGGCAATACATAACCAGCAATACTGATTTTATTGAGAGCTTGATAATACAAATACAGCCTTGTGACATCATAGAAAGTTCATTATTCACTGAAATCTCATCAATTTTTGATAAAGTGTAATTTTAAAAGCCCTACAATCTTTAAAAGTCACAACGCTTTAAAGGTACATTTTTTTCTTTAAAAATTCAATGTCTTTTTAAAAACCCAAAGTCTCTTAACTGTGGACTCCTGTAAAATAAATAATAATTATAACAATGAATAATAGCAATAATAAATACCCAAACAAGCAAATACAAGAGAGAAGAACCAGGGCTAAGGCACAATCAAATTAAAGCAATTGAAATAACAACAGTTTAAATGATTCAGTTTCCAGTGTCTATGTATCAGTCATCTTCTGGGGTCCAAAAGGCTTGAGTAGGGCCGTGTCTCTGGCTAATTCAGAGAAATAATCCCTAAGGCAGTATGTGTACCTAGTCTATTAGAGGTGAGCTTCATTCCACGCATGCCACCATTTTTGTTGGTTCTGGCATCTTCAGTATGCTGAGGCCACCATACCCTGCACCTTTACCATTTGTAGTAATTAGAGTGGCGGGGTTGCATCGCCAGCACCCGGCTGTCCACATTGCTAGCTTATGCCCCGAAATAATTACACGGAAACTGTATTCTTTTAAACACTGTCTGGCCCATTATTGGCTAGCTCTTACATATCTATCTAACCCATTTCTAATAATCTATGTAGCCCACAAGCTGGCTTATCAGGAATGATCTTAGCCTGCATCTGCATGTAATGCATGGGATAAAACCGGACTCTGAATATGGTGGACAATGAGGGCTGCTGAGAACCCAAGGACAATGGCACTGAGTTTTTTTTTTTCTCTTGCAAATAGCTTTTTATAATACTTTAAGGTATCCAATAATATAAGAGTTCAGAACAGTTGAAAGCTAGCTCACTGATCAGTGGATATGTTTTTTTTTGTTATTTATTTATTTATATATATACTTAGTAAAGATTTCTGTCTCCTCCCCACCACCACCTCCCATTTCCCTCCCTCTCCCCCAATCAAGTCCCCCTCCCTCATCAGCCCAATGGGCAATCAGGGTTCCCTGCCCTGTGGGGAGTCCAAGGACCACCCACCTCCATCCAGGTCTAGTAAGGTGAGCATCCACACTGCATAGGCTCCCACAAAGCTAGTAAATGCAGTAGGATCAAAAACCTATTGCCGTTGTTCTTGAATTCTCAGTAGTCCTCATTTTCTCTATGTTTTTTCCCAAGACCGGTTTTATCCCAGGCTTTTTCAGTCCCAGGCCAGCTGGCCTTGGTGAGTTCCCAATAGAACATCCCCATTGTCTCAGTGTGTGGGTGCACCCCTCGCGGTCCTGAGTTCCTTTCTCGTGCTCTCTCTCCTTCTGCTCCTGATTTGGACCTTGAGATTTCAGTCTGGTGCTCCAATGTGGGTCTCTGTCTCTGTCTCCTTTCATCGCCTGATGAAGGTTAATATCCAGGAGGATGCCTGTATGTTTTTCTTTGGGTTCACCTTCTTATTTAGCTTCTCTAGGATCACGAATTATAGGCTCAATGTCTTTTATTTATGACTAGAAACCAAATATGAGTAAGTACATCCCATTTTCCTCTTTTGGAGTCTGGCTTACCTCACTCAGGATAGTGTTTTCTATTTCTGTCCATTTGCATGCAAAATTCAAGAAGTCCTTGAATTTGGCACTGAGTTTTGATCCTACTGCATGTACTGGCTTTGTGGGAGCCTAGTCTGTTTGGATGCTCACCTTCCTAGATCTGGATTGGGGGGGGGGGGGACCTTGAACTGCCCCCAGGGCAGGGAACCTTGACTGGTCTTTGGACTGAAGAGGGAGGGGAGTGGGGTGTGGGAAGTGGGGGGAGGGGGAGGGAAAAGGGAGGCGGGGAGGAGGTGGAAATTTATAATAAAAAAATTTAATTAAAAAAATGACAAGGTTAGGGTAAGATATTTTTGTTAATGGTTTTGAGATAGAAAATCTTAGGGGAACATGTCAAAGTTTAGAAAGGTAGTAAATCGAGTGAAGGCCTCATTGAGGCCAAGAAACAACAAAGAGAGGCTGGTTCTTATTAGCTGAGGTACCAACTTATTCAAATGACTTGGTAATCATCAATTCATCGTACCCATTTCATCCCTCAGTTTCCTGATGCTGAAGGGGTATGCACCGTAAAGACTTAACAATAGAACTGATTGTCTTTCATAAACAAAAGTTTCTATTTGCTACTCCTTTAATTTTTTTTTTTATAAGATTTACCAGGTTGATCCTCAAGGCTTGCTTAGCCTTAACAATAAAACACAAGACGACAAGTCCAGGGTGACCCAGCCCACAGTAGGCTGACCTCTTCCACACCCATCATTAATCAATAAAATTCCTCACAGACTTGCTTGCTGGCAAACTGATAGAGGCATTTTTTCTCAGCGAGAGTCCAACGCCAGTTTCTCAATGAGATTCCCCTTCCCTAATAAGTCAAGATGACAAAAAAAAAAGTATAAACAGAACACACAAAATAAAAGGGTTTTTTATTTTTTTTCTTACATTTCTATGCTACAGTTCATCATTGATAGAAGTTGGTTCAGTCATTCAAGCAGTAATCTACATGCAGGAACTGAGGAAACAACCATTAAGGGAGGGAAATGGCTTACTGGCCTGCTCCTGTCTCTTGTTCACCTTTATTTATAATAAACTCTAGGATCAGTTTGCAAGGTTGTCATAAGCCAAACGTTAAGTGAACATCTGTCATCTGTTAGGGTCCGTCCTCGACAGAATTCCCACATTCAATAATTGGAGCATGAGGATCAGAATTATTAAGCAAAAAGAACATAGATATGAGATAAATAAGAGACAGAAACAAAAAACAGCGCCAAAAGAAAAATTCAATCTGCATTTATTTTCCACATGCTTATATACCTCACTCCAAAAGGGGAGAGGGGCAGCAACAGACTTCCTTAACATGACATATGGATGAGACCAAGTATCCTGCAGGCAGCCACTCTCTGGACCCTTCTGCCAAACTCCATTGATAGAGAGGAATAGATTTGAATTCTCTGACTTTTAGTTCCAGGTGTAACAGATCCACCTTTATAACTCAAAATACTAATTAACCACGCCCTAGGTCAGGATTTCTTCTTTGTATGTGCACCTGTTGTCAAGAAACTTGAAAGAGCAAAAATAAACTCAAACTCTCTGACCTTTGGTCAAGGTTGGAACGAACTGACATCTGTGGGCCCTGGTATAAGGTATAACACCACCCTCCAGTGGGCTGAGTCTTCCAAAATGAATCATTAATCAAGAAAAGTTAACAGAGACTGTTCTATAGGCCAATTCAGAGGATGCATATTCACAATGAGGTTTCCATCTTCCAATATGCCGATTGCATGTGTGATGCTTTAAAAATAATCAGTGTTCTCTAATGAGGTTCCATTTCTTGCTTCTTCTCTTTCCTATTTTGTACTTAATATTTCTTCAAAGGAAAAAGTGTATTTTATTTATGCCTATATTAAAGTTTGATTTTTCTGTAAATGAGTAGCAGACTGAAGAATGTTATTTCCTGTAAATAATCAGTAGCTTGTTAGTAGAGGAATCAATACATCCACTAATAAGAAGAGGGTATAATGAGCCAGTTTTCAGGAATGTGTAAGTCAATGTGAAACAATCAGAAGAATTAGATTCTAAATTTTGAGACTGACTTCAAGAAATGAGAAAACCAAACAATTTTAAGATGGAAGAGTGAGTAACATAATGGAAACATTCCATGACTTATATTTTATTTAAAAAGTAAGGGCATAAAAAAAGATTATGAATAATAAAATGTAAGGTTCCATTCTTTGCACATTACTGTAAGACCAATTTACTTAGAAGATTTCAGGCTATTTACTGTTTGTAACACCGATAGACAGACTAAATACTGATATTTATATTTAGCTATTATATCTATAAAATATAGAATGCAATCCTATGATTATAGAAAATCCTGAAATACTGGGATTATCAAAAAGAAAGATTGTATTCCACACATTCTTGGCAAAATTCTAATCAACTTAATGGGTCATCCTCAAAAAGAAGACAGACAGACAGCAGGAGAGTAACTTTTTGAGAATAAGAATGCTATCAAAAAAGCAAGTGGATAAGTAAGGGAATAAGGATTGAAAATGAATAATAGTTTTACAAATACACACAGGCACAAATATGTGCATATGAAACTGTAAAGCAACAAGAAAGATGCAAAATGCAACTGTAAATCATGTTAAATAAAATAAGCCAAACATATTTATCATAGTTCTAATTATCATTCTAAAATCCATTATAAACAAATCAGAAATATTTGTGTGCATTGTGTGTGGAGGGTATTTCTTTGTGTGCATCTCTGTGTATCTGTTCTGCTCTCTCTCTGTGTGTGTGTGTGTGTGTGTGTGTGTGATGACAGAGAGAGAGAGAGAGAGAGAGATAAAGAAGTCTAGAATGAACAGAAGTAAGAATATATCCAACACATTTAAATGGGATTATATTTATGAAAACCAGTACTATGAATCACTACAATTAATAAAATAAAAACTATGAATTACACTCAAAGAGAAAATAAAAGAACTCTTATTATATCTATATTATTTATTAAGGTAGAAATTATAATTTAACAATGACATTAAGAAACACAGTACTTAGAAAGCCACTGACTAAAGTTTGTAATTCAGACTTCTGTTGATATAAAAATTCTAAAAAAAAAAAAAAAACTTGCTGGGTGGTGGTGGCATGTTTTTAATCCTAGCACTTGGGAGGCAGAGGCAAACAGACTTCTGTGACTTCGAGGCCAGCCTGGGCTACAAGAGATAATGCCAGGACAGACTCCAAAGCAATAGGCAAACCTTATCTCAAAAATCCAAAATAAAAAAAATATAAAAGATTATAAAAGAGAACTTGAAAAGTGAGAAGAAGCATTTTGTCTCGGGTTTGAAGATCCAAGTCAATATGTTGTCCCATTGCTTCAGGGTCTTAATAAAGGGTTGCCTCTTGGTTGGCACATATTTTTAGAAGAAGTTGCTCTCCTCATATTGACATAAATCAGTGAAATATTGATGTATCCCAGATTATACTTGAAGAACATAGCACTAACAACATGAAGACTTCCACTATGTCACAATTAACCAGTTCAGTGACTTGCAATAGCTCTGTCAGTTGGAAATTAATTCTTTAAAATGTGGAACTCTTGAGAATACTAAACCATTGTTTTGACATTAAACTCTTGTCTGTAATTCTTCATGTTTTTCAGATAAAACATATCTTTTATATGTATCATAACAAGAAAATATAATAAATTTGTGTATGCTTGAAAAGAAAGTTGAAAGCTTTGGTGCCATAGATATTAGTATTCCACACATAAAAACCTTCACTTTAAATGTAGGGCAATAGCCTTTTCCACTTTCCATCCAAAAAACTCTGTTGCTACTTTGTCCCATGTGTCTGAGACATAGAAAACCAATACTTTCTCCTTCTGTACTAACTAGTTCAGAGATTTCTAGTAAGGTTAAATCTCTTGTGAGGATCTGAACAGTCAATATTAAGGCATAAATTCCTCTTTATCTTTTGTTTCTCTTTCTCTCTCAATGCTCACCCACAGTTTTAGAAACTATATATTCTTGTAAAAAAACTACATGACAAATTGGATGTGACATCCTCACAAACCTGGAAAACTATAGTAGGAACCACATTTTAGAAACAAACTTTAATATTAGATAAATTAAAAATTTCAACAAAAGTTTCTTTGTTTGTTTCTGTAACATTTGCATAGCAGTTTTCAGAACACCCTATAACTGGTAAATATTGAAGAGAATGAGTGTTTGCCATGGACCAAGAATAACTAGTCCATTGAGTTATAGTTAATGTAGGAATACATAGGCATCATTTATTGTCAGACTAGAAATATTTGACATCTATAAATCAGGATCTTCTACATGTCAGTTGATTTCATAGACAGATGTTCAGAGTAGGATCAGTTGTATCTCTTCTCTCACAGTTATGTTCCCTCAATTAAACAAAAGTTCACCTTTATTTTATACTTTAAAAATAATATGAGACATTAAAATAATAAAACTGATAGAAAATACAATAGAGGATAAAATGAGCCAATTGGCACTGAAAAGAGGAAAGCAGGCCAACTGACCCTGACTTTTGTTCTCACTCTCTCTCCAAATATATATTTACCTACTTCCTACTTAGAAGACACAACTTGGGGAAGGTTGATATTTCTAGGTTTTGGAAAATAATTCATCTTAAATGCTTTTTTATTGCTGATGTAGGCCTAGGAGTTAAGATGAGGTTTTCCCTTAAGAGTATTCAATTAGTTCAGCAGACTTATTGATTAAGGTGAGTTTATTATCATCAGTGAGAGTATCTTATGAAATCAATGGGTAATTCCTTGTCTTCTTTCTGTTCAAGATATAAACTGCACTTCCAATTATTGAATACCACCACCCCTGTTTCATTGAGTGTTACCTTCCATCATTAACTGAGCTATTATGGTGGTGAAGTTTCTCCTTATGCTGCTTCATGCATTATTTTTATTGGAAAAAAATTTCTGCCTCCTCCCCGCCTCCCATTTCCCTCCCATTCCTCCCTCTCCTTCTCCCCTACCCCCACTCCTCCCCCTCCCTCTCCAGCCTGCAGAGCAGTCAGGGTTCCCTGTCCTGTGGAAAGTCCAAAGTACTCCCCACTCAATCCTGGTCTAGGAAGGTGAACATCCAAACTGGATAGGCTCCCACAAAGCCAGAACATAAAGTAGGATCAAAACCTAGTGCCATTGTCCTTGGCTTCTCAGCAGCCCTCATTGTCCGCCAAATTCAGAGAGTCCGGTTTTATCCCATGCTTTTTCAGTCAGAGTCCAGCTGGCCTTGGTGAGCTCCCAAAGAATCAGCCCCACTGTCTCCACGGGTGGGCGCACCCCTTGTGGTCCTGACTTCTTTGCTCATATTCTCCCTCCTTCTGCTTTTCATTGGGATATTGGGAGCTCAGTCCAGTGCTCCAGTGTGGGTCTCTGTCTCTATCTCCATCCATCGCCAGATGAAGTTTCTATGGTGATATGCAAGATATTCATCAGTATGGCTATAGGATAGGGTCATTTCAGGTTCCCTATCCTCAGCTGCCCCAGGAACTAACTGGGGACATCGCCCTGGGCACCTGGGAGCCCCTCTAGGTCCAAGTCTCTTGCCAACCCTAAGATAGCTCCCTTAATTAAGATGTGTGCTTCTCTGCTCCCCTAACCAACTTTCCTTTATCCCAATCATCCCGTTTCCCCAAGATCCTCCCAACCTCCCCTTCTCACTTTTCTCTCCCCTTCTCCCCTTACCCCCTCCCACCACCCCCCCAAGATCCCAATTATTTGCCCGGCAATCTAGTCTACTTCCCATAACCAGGAGGATAGCTATATGTTTTTCTTTGGTTCACCTTCTTATTTAGTTTCTTTAGGATATCATATTATAGACTCACTGACCTTTATTTATCTCTAGAAACCAATTATGAGTGAGTACATCCCATGTTCATCCTTTTGGGTCTGGGTTAACTCACTCAGGATAGTGTTTTCTATTTCCATCCATTTGCATGCAAAATTCGCGCAGTCATTGTTTTTTACCGCTGAGTAGTATTCTAATGTGTATATATTCCACACTTGCTTCATCCATTCTTCCATTGAAGGGCATCTAGGTTGTTTCCGAGGTTCTGGCTATTACAAACAATGCTACTATGAACATAGTTGAACAAATGTCCCTGTCATATGATCGGCATCTCGTGGGTATATTCCCAAGAGTGGCATTGCTGGGTCCATGGGTATGTTGATCCCAAATTTCTGAGAAACCGCCACACTGCTTTCCAAAGGGGTTGCCCAAGTTTGCATTCCCACCAGCAATGGATGAGGGTACCCCTTTCTCCACAGCCTCTCCAGCAAAGGCTATCATTGGTGTTTTTGATTTTAGCCATTCTGACAGGTGTAAGGGTGATATCTCAATGTTGTTTTGATTTGCATTTCCCTGATTGCTAAGGAGGCTGAGCATGACCTTAACTGCCTTTTGGCCATTTGAACTTCTTCTGTTGAGAATTCTCTCTTCAGATCAGTGCCCCATTTTTTAATTGGGTTAATTAGCATTTTAAAGTCTAGTTTCTTGAGTTCTTTATATATTTTGGAGATCAGACCTTTGTCTGTTGCGGGGTTGGTGAAGATCTTCTCCCAGTCAGTGGGTTGCCTTTTTGGTCTTAGTGACAGTGTCTTTTTTTTTTTTTTTTTTTTTTTGATTACAACTCTTTTACTTTGGGTTTCTTTTTTTTTTATTTTTTTTTTATTGGAAAAAAAAAAATTTCGCCTCCTCCCCCGCCTCCCATTTCCACTTCCCACTCCTCCCTCCTCCTCCCCTCCCCCCCACTCCTCCCCTCCCTCTCCAGCCTGAAGAGCAGTCAGGGTTCCTGTGGAAAGTCCAAAGTCCTCCCCCCTCGATCCTGGTCTAGGAAGGTGAACGTCCAAACTGGATAGGCTCCCACAAAGCCAGAACATGAAGTAGGATCAAAACCCGGTGCCATGGTCCTTGGCTTCTCAGCAGCCCTCATTGTCCGCCAAATTCAGAGAGTCCGGTTTTATCCCATGCTTTTTCAGTCACAGTCCAGCTGGCCTTGGTGAGCTCCCAAAGACTCAGCCCCCACTGTCTCCACGGGTGGGCGCACCCCTTGTGGTCCTGACTTCTTTGCTCATATTCTCCCTCCTTCTGTTCCTCATTGGGACTTTGGGAGCTTAGTCCAGTGCTCCAGTGTGGGTCTCTGTCTCTATCTCCATCGATCGCCAGGTGAAGTTTCTATGGTGATATGTAATATATTCATCAGTATGGCTATAGGATAGAGTCATTTCAGGTTCCCTATCCACAGCTGCCCCAGGAACTAACTGGGGACATCACCCTAGGCACCTGGGGAGCCCCTCTAGATCCAAGTCTCTTGTCATCCCTAAGATGGCTCCCTTAATTAAGATGTGCTTCTCTGCTCCCCTAACCAACCTTCCTTTATCCCAATCATCCCGTTGCCCCAAGTTCCCCCACCCTCCCCTTCTCACATTTCTCTCCCCTTCTCCCCTTATCCCCCCTCCCACCACAACCCCAAGATCCCAAATTTTTGCCCGGCAATCTGGTCTACTTCCCATAACCCAGAGGATAGCTGTATGCTTTCTTTGGGTTCACCTTCTTAATTAGTTTCTTTAGGGTATCAAATTATAGACTCACTGACCTTTATTTATCTCTAGAAACCGATTATAAGTGAGTACATCCCATGCTCATCCTTTTGGGTCTGGGTTACCTCACTCAGGATAGTGTTTTCTATTTCCATCCATTTGCATGCAAAATTCGCGAAGTCATTGTTTTTTACCGCTGAGTAGTATTCTAATGAATATATATTCCATACTTTCTTCATCCATTCCTCCATTGAAGGGCATCTAGGTTGTTTCCAGGTTCTGGCTATTACAAATAATGCTGCAATGAACATAGTTGAACAAATGTCCTTGCCATATGATCGGGCATCTCGTGGGTATATTCCCAAGAGTGGCATTGCTGGGTCCATGGGTATGTTGATCCCAAATTTCCTGAGAAACCGCCACACTGCTTTCCAAAGTGGTTGCACAAGTTTGCATTCCCACCAGCAATGGATGAGGGTGCCCCTTTCTCCACAGCCTCTCCAGCAAAGGCTATCATTGGTGTTTTTGATTTTAGCCATTCTGACAGGTGTAAGGTGATATCTCAATGTTGTTTTGATTTGCATTTCCCTGATTGCTGAGGGAGGCTGAGCATGACCTTAACTGCCTTTTGGCCATTTGAACTTCTTCTGTTGAGAATTCCCTCTTCTGATCAGTGCCCCATTTTTTAATTGGGTTAATTAGCATTTTAAAGTCTAGTTTCTTGAGTTCTTTATATATTTTGGAGATCAGACCTTTGTCTGTTGCGGGGTTGGTGAAGATCTTCTCCCCAGTCAGTGGGTTCCCTTTTGTCTTAGTGACAGTGTCTTTTGCGTTACAGAAGCTTCTCAGTTTCAGTAGGTCCCATTTATTCAATGTTGCCCTTAATGACTGTGCTGCTGCGGTTATACCTGAAGCGATCGCCTGTGCCCATCTGTTGTAGGGTACTTCCCACTTTCTCTTCTATCAGGTTCAGTGTGTTCATATTGATATTGTGGTCTTTGATCCATTTGGACTTGAGTTTTGTGCATGGTGATAGATATGGGTCTATTTTCATTCTTCTACAGGTTGACATCCAGTTGTGCCAGCACCATTTGTTGAAGATGCTTTCTTTCTTCCATTGTATACTTTTAGCACCTTTATCGAAAATGAGGTGTTCATAGGTTTGTCGGTTAAAATCCGGGTCTTCTATATGATTCCATTGGGTCGACTTCTCTATTTTTATGCCAATACCACCCCGATTTCATTACTGTAGCTCTGTAATAGAGTTTAAAGTCAGGGATGGTAATGCCTCCCGAAGTTCCTTTATTGTATAAGATTGTTTTGGCTATCCTGGGTTTTTTGTTATTCCATATAAAGTTGATTATTGTCCTTTCGAAGATCAGTGAAGAATTTGATGGGATCTTGATGGGGATTGCATTGAATCAAATTGCCTTTGGTAGGATTGCCATTTTTACATGTTGATCCTCCCAATCCACGAGCAAGTGGGAGATCCTCCATTTTCTGGTATCCTCTTCAATTTCTTTCTTCAATGCTTTAAAGTTCTTGTCAAATAGATCCTTCACTTCTTTGGTTAAAGTTTGAGACATTTTATGCTGTTTGTGGCTATTGTGCAAGGTGATGCTTCTGATTTCCTCTCGCTTCCATATCCTTTGTGTATAGGAGGGCGACTGATTTTTTTGGAGTTGATCTTGTATCCGGCCACATTTCTAAAGGTGTTTATCAGCTGTAAAAGTTCTTTGGTGGAGTTTTGGGGGGTCACTTATGTACACTATCATATCATCTGCAAATAACGAAAGTTTAACTTCTTCCTTTCCAATTCGAATCCCCTTGATCCCCTTATGTTGTCTTATTGCTATTGCTAACACTTCAAGCACTATATTGAAGAGGTATGGAGAGAGTGGACAGCCTTGTCGTGTTCCTGACTTAAGTGGGATGGCTTTGAGTTTCTCTCCGTTTAGTTTGATGTTAGCTGTCGGTTTGGTGTAAATAGCTTTTATTATATTTAGGTATGATCCTTGTATCCCTAATCTCTCCAAGACTTTTAACATAAAGGGATGTTGAATTTTGTCAAAAGCTTTTTCAGCATCTAAAGAAATGTCATATGGTTTTTTTTCTTTCAGTTTATTTATATGATGGATTACATTGATAGATTTTCGTATGTTGAACCAGCCCTGCATCTCTGGGATGAAGCCTACTTGATCATAATGGATAATTTTTCTAATGTGTTCTTGGATACGGTTTGCCAGTATTTTGTTGAGGATTTTTGCGTCGATGTTCATGAGTGAGATTGGTCTGTAATTTTCTTTCTTGGTTGAGTCTTTGTGTGGTTTTGGTATCAGAGTGACGGTAGCTTCATAAAAGGAATTTGGCAATGACTCTTCTGTTTCTATATTGTGAAATACCTTAAGGAGTATAGGTATTAGGTCTTCTTGGAAATTCTGGTAGAATTCCGCATTGAAACCGTCTGGTCCTGGGCTTTTTTTGGTAGGGAGGTTTTTGATAACAGCTTCTAATTCTTCGCGACTGACAGGTCTATTTAGATTGTTCACCTGGTCCTGATTTAATTTTGGTATATGGTATTTATCTAAAAAGTGTCCATTTCTTTTACATTTTCCAGTCTTGTGGCATACAGGCTTTTGTAGTAAGATCTAATGATTCTCTGAATTTCCCTCTATGTCTGTGGTTATGTCCCCCTTTTCATTTCTGATCTTATTAATTTGCAAATTCTCTCTGCCGTTTGATTAGTTTGGATAGGGGTTTATCAATTTTGTTGATTTTTTCCAGGAACCAGCTTTTTGTTTCATTGATTCTTTGGATTGTTTTCTGTGTTTCTATTTTGTTGATTTCAGCCCTCAGTTTGACTATTTCCAGTCTTCTACTCCTCCTAGGTGAGTCTGCTTCTTTTTTTTCTAGAGCTTTCAGGTGGGCTGTTAAGTCTCCAATGTATGCTTTCTCTGTTTTCTTTAAGTGGGCACTAAGGGCTATGAACTTTCCCCCTTAGGACTGCTTTCAAAGTGTCCCATAAGTTTGAGTATGTTGTTTCTTTATTTTCATTGAATTCAAGGAAGACTTTAATTTCTTCTTTATTTCTTCTTTGATCCAGGTGTGGGTCAATAGTTGACTGTTCAGTTTCCATGAGTTTGTAGGCTTTCTGGGGTAGCTTTGTTGTTGAATTCTAACTTTAGTCCGTGGTGATCTGATAAGACACAGGTGGTTATGGATATTTTTTTGTAACAGTGGAAGTTTGCTTTGTTGCCGAGGATGTGGTCAATTTTCGAGAAGGTTCCATGAGCTGCAGAGAAGAAGGTATATTCTTTCCTATTTGGGTGGAATGTTCTATAGATGTCTGTTAAGTCCATTTGATTCATTCCCTCCATTAATTCTCTTATTTCTCTGTTAGGCTTCTGTCTGATTGACCTGTCCATTGGTGAAAGAGGAGTGTTGAAATCTCCTACAATTAGTGTGTGTGGTTTGATGGCAACCTTGAGTTTTAGTAATGTTTCTTTTACGTACGTGGGTGCTTTTATGTTAGGGGGCATAGATATTCAGGATTGAGACTTCATCCTGATGAATTGTTCCTGTTATGAGTATAAAATGTCCCTCTCCATCTCTTCTGATTGACTTAAGTTTGAAGTCAACTTTGTTAGAAATTAGTATGGCCACACCTGCTTGTTTCTTAGGTCCATTTGCTTGATAAACCTTTTCCCATCCCTTTACTCTAAGTAGGTGCCTGTCTTTGTGGTTGAGGTGTGTTTCTTGTAAACAGCAGAATGTTGGATCCTGTTTGCGTATCCAATCTCTTAGCCTGTGCCTTTTTATAGGTGAGTTGAGTCCATTGACATTAAGGGATATTAATGACCAGTGTTTGTTAACTCCGGTCAGATTTTTAGTCATAGAGTTTGTGTGTTTGCCTTCTTTGAGTTGTGCTGGTGAAGGGTCTCTAGATGTTTGAGATATTGTGGTCATTGTTGGACTCCTTGGTTTGTGATTTTCCTTCTATTACTTTCTGTAAGGCTGGATTTGTGGCTACGTATTGTTTAAATTTGTTTTTATCCTGGAAAATTTTGTTTTCTCCATTTATAGTGAACGAAAGCTTGGCTGGGTATAGTAGTCTGGGCTTGCATCCATGTTCTCTTAGCTTCTGCAGTACATCTATCCAGGACCTTCTGGCTTTCATGGTTTCCATAGAGTAGTCAGGTGTAAGTCTGATAGGTTTACCTTTATAAGTAACTTGACCTTTTTCCTTTGCAGCTCTTAATATTCTTTCTTTATTCTGTATGTTTTGTGTTTTGATTATTATATGGCGAGGAGATGTTTTTTTTTTGGTCCAGTCTATTTGGTGTTTTGTATGCTTCTTGAACTTTCAAAGGAATATCTTTCTTTAGGTTGGGAAAGTTTTCTTCTATAATTTTATTAAATATATTTTCTGGACCATTGAGCTGTACTTCTTCTCCTTCTTCTATCCCAATTATTCTTAGGTTTGGTCTTTTTATTGTGTCCCATATTTCCTGAATGTTTTGTGATGAGAATTTGTTGGTTTTGCTATTTTCTTTGATCAGTGTGTTTATTTTCTCTATGGTATCTTCAGTGTCTGACATTCTTTCTTCTATCTCTTGTAATCTGTTGGTAGTACTTGTCTCTGTGGTTCCTGATCGTTTACCCAGGTTTTCCAATTCCATCCTTCCTTCGGTTTGTGTTTTCTTCATTACTTCCATTTCATTCTTCAAGTCTTGAACCACTTCCCTTATCTGTTTGATTGCTTTTTCTTGCTTCTCTTGGTTTTCTTGGGTATCTTTGAGCGACTTATTCATTTCCTCTACTTTTTTGTTTGTCATCTCTAATTGTTTATGGCAGTTTTTCACCTCCTGTTTAAGGTCCTCTATTATTTTCATATAATTCACTTTTGAGTCAAATTCTTCTAATTCTTCTGGAGTAGAGTGTACAATTCTTCTTGTTTCGGGATCCCTTGGTTCTGGTGATGTCATGTTGTCTTTCAGGTTGTTGGAGGAATTCTTGTATTGGCGCCTTCCCATCTCTTGCTTCAAATGGAGCCCAGAGAGGCCTGGTGTCTTGGTCCAGACTTTGCTGTGACTGACTCTCTGGGTGTATCTCTTCAGTGTAGAAACAGGAACCAACCCGTCCAGATGGAACTCCTCAGCACAATAACTCAGATGGCAACCCTGGAGCACCAGCTGTAGGTGCCCAAGCTCCCCCACAGGGAACCTTGAGACCTGCCCAGAAGGCAGGCACTCCCCGCTCTGGGTGGATAGCCTTAGTAAAGTAATTTAAAACCCTTCTTGAGCACTGGTCCAAGCAAGCCGCAGGGCAGGGTTGGGGGTGGGGTGGGTTGCCCGGGGGATTGGGTCTTGCCTAAGAAAGGCAGCCCTGCAGAAGGAGTTGGGGGAGGGGGGGTTTGTGCTAGCTTCTGGGACACACCGCCCCTGGCTAGTAGACACTCACCCGTCCAGATGGAATTCCTCAGCTCCTAATCATCAGGGCCTTCTGGTAGCTCAAGGATCCGGGGACAAGAGGAAGGGGGTGGGAGGGAGCGCGGGGTCCAGTAGACCACCGGAGATCCTGGAGCCCCAGCTGTAGGTGCCCAAGCTCTCCCACAGGGAACCTTGAGACCTGCCCAGAAGGCAGGGACTCCCCGCTCTTGACAGTGTCTTTTGCTTTAAAGAAGCTTCTAAGTTTTTGTAGGTCCCATTTATTCAATGTTGCCCTTAATGACTGTGCTGCTGGGCTTATACCTAGGAAGCGATCGCCTGTACCCATCTGTTGTAGGGTACTTCCCACTTTCTCTTCTATCAGGTTCAGTGTGTTCAGATTGATATTGAGGTCTTTGATCCATTTGGACTTGAGTTTTGTGCATGGTGATAGATATGGGTCTATTTTCATTCTTCTACAGGTTGACATCCAGTTGTGCGAGCACCATTTGTTGAAGATGCTTTCTTTCTTCCATTGTATACATTTAGCACCTTTATCAAAAATGAGTTGATCATACGTTTGTGGGTTAAAATCCTGGTCTTCTATACGATTCCATTGTTCGACTTCTCTATTTTTATGCCAATACCATACTGTTTTCATTACTGTAGCTCTGTAATAGAGTTTAAAGTCAGGGATGGTAATGCTTCCAGAAGTTCCTTTATTGTATTGTTTTGGCTATCCTGGGTTTTTTGTTATTCCATATAAAGTTTCAAGATCAGTGAAGAATTTTGATGGGATCTTGATGGGGATTGCATTGAATCTATAAATTGCCTTTGGTAGGATTGCCATTTTTACTATGTTAATCCTCCCAATCCACGAGCAAGGGAGATCTTTCCATTTTCTGGTATCCTCTTCAATTTCTTTCTTCAATGCCTTAAAGTTCTTGTCAAATAGATCCTTCACTTCTTTGGTTAGAGTTACCCCGAGACATTTTATGCTGTTTGTGGCTATTGTGAAAGGTGATGCTTCTCTGATTTCCCTCTCTGCTTCCATATCCTTTGTGTATAGGAGGGCGACTGACTTTTTGGAGTTGATCTTGTATCTGGCCACATTTCTAAAGGTGTTTATCAGCTGTTGGAGTTCTTTGGTGGAGTTTTTGGGGTCGCTTATGTACACTATCATATCATCTGCAAATAACAAAAGTTTAACTTCTTCCTTTCCAATTCGAATCCCCTTGATCCCCTTATGTTGTCTTATTGCTATTGGTAAAACTTCAAGTACTATATTGAAGAGGTATGGAGAGAGTGGACAGCCTTGTTGTGTTCCTGATTTAAGTGGGATGGCTTTGAGTTTCTCTCCGTTTAGTTTGATGTTAGCTGTCGGTTTGCTGTAAATAGCTTTTATTATATTTAGGTATGACCCTTGTATCCCTAATCTCTCCAAGACTTTTATCATAAAGGGTTGTTGAATTTTGTCAAAAGCTTTTTCAGCATCTAATGAAATGATCATATGTTTTTTTTTTTCTTTCAGTTTATTTATATGATGGATTACATTGATAGATTTTCGTATGTTGAACCAGCCTTGCAACTCTGGGATGAAGCCTACTTGATCAAAATGGATAATTTTTCTAATGTGTTCTTGGATACGGTTTGCCAGTATTTTGTTGAGGATTTTTGCGTCGATGTTCATGAGTGAGATTGGCCTGTAATTCTCTTCCTTGGTTGAGTCTTTGTGTGGTTTTGGTATCAGAGTGACTGTAGCTTCATAAAAGGAATTTGGCAATGACTCTTCTGTTTCTTTATTGTGAAATACCTTAAGGAGTATAGGTATTAGGTTTTCTTGGAAATTCTGGTAGAATTCCGCATTGAAACCGTCTGGTCCTGGGCTTTTTTTGGTAGGGAGGTTTTTGATAACAACTTCTAATTCTTCGCGACTGACAGGTCTATTAGGTCTGATTTAACTTTGGTATATGGTATTTATCTAAAAAAGTGTCCATTTCTTTTACATTTTCCAGTTTTGTGGCATACAGGCTTTTGTAGTAAGTTCTAATGATTCTCTGAATTTCCTCTATGTCTGTGGTTATGTCCCCCTTTTCATTTCTGATCTTATTAATTTGCAGATTCTCTCTCTGCCGTTTGATTAGTTTGGATAGGGGTTTCTCAATTTTGTTGATTTTCTCTAGGAACCAGCTTTTTGTTTCAATGAATCTTTGGATTGTTTTCTGTGTTTCTATTTTGTTGATTTCAGCCCTCAGTTTGACTATTTCCAGTCTTCTACTCCTCCTAGGTGTGTCTGCTTCTTTTTTTTTCTAGAGCTTTCAGGTGGGCTGTTAAGTCTCCAATGTATGCTTTCTCTGTTTTCTTTAAGTGGGCACTAAGGGCTATGAACTTTCCCCTTAGGACTGCTTTCAAAGTGTCTCATATTTTGAGTATGTTGTTTCTTTATTTTCATTGAATTCAAAGAGGACTTTAATTTCTTTCTTTATTTCTTCTTTGATCCAGGTGTGAGTCAATAGTTGACTGTTCAGTTTCCATGAGTTTGTAGGCTTTCTGGGGTTAGCATTGTTGTTGAATTCTAACTTTAGTCCATGATGATCTGATAAGACACAGGTGGTTATGGATATTTTTTTGTAACAGTGGAAGTTTGCTTTATTACCGAGGATGTGGTCAATTTTCGAGAAGGTTCCATGGGCTGCAGAGAGGAAAGTATATTCTTTCCTATTTGGGTGGAATGTTCTATAGATGTCTGTTAAGTCCATTTGATTCAATACCTCCATTAATTCTCTAAGTTCTCTGTTAGGTTTCTGTCTGATTGACCTGTCCATTGGTGAAAGAGGAGTGTTGAAATCTCCTACTATTAGTGTGTGCGGTTTGATGGCAGCCTTGAGTTTTAGTAATGTTTCTTTTACATACGTGGGTGCTTTTATATTAGGGGCATAGATATTCAGGATTGAGACTTCATCCTGATCAATTGTTCCTGTTATGAGTATAAAATGTCCCTCTCCATCTCTTCTGATTGATTTAAGTTTGAAGTCAACTTTGTTAGAAAGTAGTATGGCCACACCTGCTTGTTTCTTAGGTCCATTTTCTTGATAAACCTTTTCCCATCCCTTTACTCTAAGTAGGTGCCTGTCTTTGTGGCTGAGGTGTGTTTCTTGTAAACAGCAGAATGTTGGATCCTGTTTGCGTATCCAATCTCTTAGCCTGTGCCTTTTTATAGGTGAGTTGTGTCCATTGACATTAAGGGATATCAATGACCAGTGGTTGTTAACTCCGGTCACTTTTTTAGTCACAGAGTTTGTGTGTTTGCCTTCTTTTAGTTGCGCTGGTGAAGGGTGTCTAGATGTTTGAGTTATTGTGGTCATTGTTGGTCTCCTTGGTTTGTGATTTTCCTTCTATTACTTTCTGTAAGGCTGGATTTGTGGCTACGTATTGTTTAAATTTTTTTTTTATCCTGGAAAATTTTGTTTTCTCCATTTATAGTGAACAAAAGCTTGGCTGGGTATAGTAGTCTGGGCTTGCATCCATGTTCTCTTAGCTTCTGCAGTACATCTATCCAGGACCTTCTGGCTTTCATGGTTTCCATAGAGTAGTCAGGTGTAAGTCTGATAGGTTTACCTTTATAAGTAACTTGACCTTTTTCCTTTGCAGCTCTTAATATTCTTTCTTTATTCTGGATGTTTTGTGTTCTGATTATTATATGGCGAGGAGATTTTTTTTTTTTTTTTTTTGGTCCAGTCTATTCGGTGTTCTGTATGCTTCTTGAAGCTTCAAAGGAATATCTTACTTTAGGCTGGGAAAGTTTTCTTCTATAATTTTATTAAATATATTTTCTGGACCATTGAGCTGTACTTCTTCTCCTTCTTCTATCCCAATTATTCTTAGGGTTGGTCTTTTTATTGTGTCCCATATTTCCTGAATGTTTTGTGATGAGAATTTGTTGGTTTTGCTGTTTTCTTTGATCAGTGTGTTAATTTTCTCTATGGTATTCTCAGTGTCTGACATTCTTTCTTCTATCTCTTGTAATCTGTTGGCAGTACTTGTCTCTGTCGTTCCTATTCGTTTACCCAGATTTTCCATCTCCAACCTTCCCTCGGTTTGTGTTTTCTTCATTACTTCCATTTCATTCTTCAGGTCTTGAACCACTTCCTTTATCTGTTTGATTGCTTTTTCTTGTTTCTCTTGGTTTTCTTGGGTATCTTTGAGCGATTTATTCATTTCCTCTACCTTTTTGTTTGTAATCTCTAATTGTTTATGGCAGTTTTTCACCTTCTGTTTATGGTCTTCTATTAATTTCAAATAATTCACTTTTGAGTCAATTTCTTCTAATTCTTCTGGAGTAGGTTGTACAATTCTTCTTATTTCGGGATCCCCGGGTTCTGGTGATGTCATATTGCCTTTCAGGTTGTTGGAGGAATTCTTGCATTGGCACCTTCCCATCTCCTCCTTCAAATGAAGCCAAGAGAGGCCTGGTTTCTTGGTCCAGTCTTTGCTTTGACTGAGTCTCTGGGTGTATCTCTTCAGTGTAGATGCAGGGACCGTCCTCCTGAGCTTGAACTCCTCAGTACCCAAACATGGATGACCATCCAGATGGAACTCCTCAGCATCACTCTGGGTGGGTTGTGGATGCAAGCCCAATGTCTCTCCTGGTGCCTGGAGTGGATCTCCTTGCTGCTTGGGTTTCTTGCAAACAAAGAGCCCGCCTTGCTTGCTGCAGGCAGGCCACCTAGACAAAGGAGCTACTACTCTCCCGGGTGCCCTCCCAATTCGGACCCTGTCCCAGCGCCCAAACAGGCTGAGCTGGGAGATGTTGTGTGGTTCAAAGAGGGGAGAGAGTCAGACGGAGTGGAGGAGGGCCGTGGATGCAAGCTGGGTGGGATAGGAAGAGAGCTGCTTCATGCATTTTTAAAGAATCATCCTTTGTTATCTGATGTACATACTGAAGGGGTCTTTTTTCTTGGATGACTTTCCAAAGACCAAGTTTGCACTTTACATTAGTTATAGTGTACATAAATGATTCTCAGTTTTTTAATAGACTTATTTATAAAATAACATCTACATTTCCTTATTTTAAAAGTCTCCAAATACTTATTTATTTATTTACTAATGGCTCGTGATGATCCAATATAATCAATAAGGAAGGCATAATATCAACAGCTTGTTTCTAAAATGTCTATCAGTTGCCCTACATTTGTAACTCCAAGTCCTTACTTTATAACAATTATATTTTGAGGTAACTGTGTGTTAGCTTTTTCTCCCCATTGTGTTCAGATTTTTAATGTTATTTCATGATTTGCTCCTTGGACTTGATAGTTCTAGAATACTCTCATGTTGTTATAATACCTTCAGGTTAACAATGCTTTGTTGTAAAGTGTCTAAGATGACCTGTTAAGTTTCAGAGGTCGAAGGGATTTGAGTTTGTCATATTAAAGTGACTTCTCTGTCAGTAAATCCTAAATAGTAACTCTGGTACTGACCCAAAGAAGGAAGAGGAGTGACTTCTTACAATAAAGCTTAACTAACTCTGCCATTGTCCGAAAGGGTCCCAGGGGAACCCAAAACAAACCATGCTGTTGCCAAAACTATAGGTTGCTCTCCAAAAACAGCAAGTCCTTACTGCTGATCACAACAATACAATCTACTGAACATGGAAAAGTAGAGCTGGTGATCATATAGAGCAGGCTACCAAAGAAGAAACACCAAACTATCCATAACTTTTTTATATATGACAGTGTCCATTTTGCATTAAATGCTTATTGCAGTTGTGGCACAAAAAATGCAGATGTATCTACCTAAATTCTGATTTGATTTATGGTGTAGGAGGCTTTTCTGTATTTGTATTTCTTTCATTGGTTAAATAAAGAAACTGCCTTGGCCTTTTGATAGAGCAGCAATTAGGACGAAATTGGGAGGATGAAAGCAGGGTCTGGGATTGCTGCCATGGAGCCAGCCACCAGGTCAGATATGCTGAATCTTTCCTGGTAAGCAATGACCTCATGGTGAAATACAGATTATTAAAAATGGGTTAAATCAAGTAAGATGTGAGAATTAGCCAATAAGAGGCTGGAGGTAATGGCCAGGCAGTAATTTAATTAATACAATTTCCATGTGGTTATTTCGAGGGATTAAGCTAGCCGGGCAGCCGGGACCAAACAAGGGGCCCCGCGCTCCTACTACAGACTTAAGGTCCACTGCAATGCGATGAAACCTAAGCCAGACACTGGGTAACCATCAACCAGAGATTAGATAGTCAAGAGATGTAGGGTAAAACCAAATGTTACTATAATAAAAAGAAGTAAATTGTAGCATTAAAACACCTCATGGTGTTTGGATATATTCAGAGATTGGTACCTTGCTCAGTCATCATCAGAAAATCATCTTTAGAAACAGAAGGAACAGATAGAGAGACCCATAATCAGCATGCAGATAATGAGAGACCTTGGGATGCTTATCTCTAAATTTGACATCTCTCTTAAATATCTCCCCTTAGAGCTCAGTGACCCCCACAAAGGTTGATTCAGAAAGAGAGCTAGAGAGGATGGAGGACACCAAGAAAACAAGACTTCTTACCTCAACAGTATATAAGCACATTTAAACTTACAGAGACTGAAGTAACATGCATAGGGCCTGCAGAGGTCTTCACCAGGTGAGATTCTCAAGCTGAAAGTAGAAATGTACATATGCCCCATCCCTAGACAACAGGTAGTCTCCAACTGATAGTCAACTGAAAATGAAAATTTTGTTTTCTCCAAATGAGTCGCATTGAAAAAAAAACGACTCTTGAAGGTAAGCTTCATGTCCAGCAGTAGAAAACCAACAGAAAACAAATTGAATAGCATCTTTGGAGGTTCCTTGTCTCATAATGTTATTTCAGTCCCTTTTTATCTTTAATTTTATTGCATCTTTGTTTGCATTATATAATTTTTACATGAGTGTGTGAACTAGTGTGTCTCTGGTCCCTGTGCCTTCTTTTGAGATCATCTTTTTTTCTGTTTTGTCCCATTATGATGTGCTAGTTTTATCTTATATTATTATGTAATATTTTGTTTTATTATTTTCCTTTAGGTACTTCTTAAGTTTCTAATGAAAGACAGAAATTCAGTAGATGAAAATGGGAAGGGTGTCTGGGAGGAGCAATGTGCAGTAGAGGGAGGTGAAACTGTAATGAAGATATATTGCATGAGAAAAATATTTTTAAAGCAAAGAAAAAATACAGCTTATGTTGTCTTCCAGGATAAACATTTAGTAGAAATGAATTTTGGTATTAAATTCTCATTTTAGGAAGTCAGGTTCATTAAATATATATTTATTACTACTAAGGAAACTAACAAATTCCCAAATTTGTGTATAAACAGAAAATATCTAGTAAAATCTACCCTTGAATGTTCATCTCATGGAATATTCCAAAGTATACAGTCTGAAAATGGCAATATAATTTGATCCAAGCTGATAGTATGACAATAAAAATTTTTAAACAATTTTTTTCCTGTGAGTTAAAAACATAAAAATCATTTTGATATTAAGATTTAGCAGGCCGGGCGATGGTGGCGCACGCTTTTAATCCCAGCACTCGGGAGGCAGAGGCAGGCGGATCTCTGTGAGCTCAAGACCAGCCTGGTCTACAGAGCTAGTTCCAGGACAGGCTCCAAAGCCACAGAGAAACCCTGTTTCGAAAAACCTAAAAAAAAAAAAGATTTAGCAGGTCTATCTCATTGCCAAATAGAATTGAATGTATCACTTAATGCCAGTGTTTTCTGGCAATAGAGAATATTAATTTATTTAGAAATAATTATAACCATAAAGAAAAATTGTTTTCCTTTGTTTCATCCCAGAATGACCTATTCCCCTGTTCACATCACATATATTCATGATGTATTTGATGAAATTCAGCTGTAGGTCAAATGCCTTTTCACTTAGATGGAATAAAAGTTTCATTTCAGCATGCTTGATTTTGCCAGGAGAGAGTTAGACATCATGAATGCTTAATACTTCCTTGGAATTTTTATTTAAATGGCTGAATAAACTGCTTGTGATAGAGCTGTTATAAATACAGATCCAAGACAAATGTAAACATTCCAAGTTATGACCTCCATCTTTCAAGTCATACTACCCCCTTTCTGTAGTACCTTCTCCTAAATCATTTGTTCCTTTTCTTATAGTACTGCTTTTCCATAGAATTTTTTTAAAAATCTCCCTTTGTTGTAGTTTTTCTATCTTTAAAAGCCTCATCTGTATCAGTTCCTTGAGAACAAGTCTGTGGATGATGTTTGTCTGCTGAAGATCCAGGGAATGTCTGTTCCCTTTCACTTCCTTAATTGTATTCATACTTTAAGAGCCAATTATTCATTAGGTTTTATTGTAATTTTCTTTTTGAGTTATGTATCTTACTGTGGAACCAAGTTTTTCCTCAAATGATCACTGCTCAGGTCTGACCTACATCTTACAAATTCTCTTGCCTCATCCTTTCACTTCCTATTACAGATCTCTTCGTGATCTTAGCCCTACCCTCTTCTTTACTACACTGTGTCACTCTTGTTACTCTGGGATCAAGCTTCCGGGCTAATACTAGCTAGTATGACCCTGTTATGCTGCAGGAACTCACATAGGATTTAATAAGTTAATTATTAAGCAAATGAGTCAATAAATTGAATGAATATTGTCTACATTGTCCTGGTTTCTACCTTTCAGACCAGTCTTCACATATTCCCACCATGCTTGAAAACAACAAAAGATGTTTGTCCTTGGTGATAACTTTGTTTTTTTTTAAAAAAAAAATAAAAAAGTATTTGCTGACAACTTCTTATGAAGCTTTCTAAAAACCAAAAAATAAAAATAAAAAATAAACATTACTAAAGTTTTGTGTTATGTGACCCTTTTATGTTCACTGACCTCTAGTGTTTGTTCCAGATTCCTGTATTTATTTTGGTGGTCTTGGCTAGATTATTCCAAAGTTGTGAATCTGCCTCTCATTTAAACAGAACTTTTCCGTCTTTCTCTTGTTCATACTACACAAAATCCAAACTGCACAGTCCAATTATAGCAGCATTAAAAAGCAAGGCTAATGCCAATATTTGCCATTTAATTGGCTGTTAATTTTGCCTTCAAAAGCTCAGCTTTATTCTAGTATTAATTATTTATCTCTAAAGCTCACACTCTTGCTTATAATCATTATGATTGTGACATCTTCCTGAAACAAACATTCTGCAAACATGCTTATTCTACTTGTTTATCATATTTATTATGCTTAGACTCATTTAAACATAAATTATCAGTTTCTTGAGATTTTTTCCAGTCATTTACTTCTCATTTTATGCCATGAAGCAGATTTTCTAGCTCAGAATAAAGAATTTTTTTAAAAAAAATGAACAAATAATTGAAGATTGGAAAATAACTTTAGTCCCAATATACTACACAGTTCCAAATGTACTTATATACAAACTGCCTTGTTCATTTTGGCATATTTTGTATTGAATAATTAGACTTCCCTATTTGTAAAAGTTCTTCATTCTTGTATTTGTTGACATTTATTTTTTTATATTCACTTTGTGTGGCTACTTCTCCTTTTCAAAGATAAACTAAAAACTTATAAGAACAGGAGTTATGTCAATCATTTAATTTCAACTTTATCAATTTAAAAAAATACTTCATATAATTATAGAACTGGACAAACATTTAAAGATAATCAAATCTGGTCTAGTTTACATAGGTTTTTATGGGCATAAGCCCAGTTGAAAGTATACTGGTGTAGGAGTTCCTTCTGTTTACATGTTGTTTTCATTGGCTAATGAATAAAGAAACTGCTTTGGGCCTGATAGGGTAGAACTTATGTAGGTGGAGTAGACAGAACTGAATGTTGGGAAGAAGGGCAGAGTGGTGTGTTGTAGCAAGGAGTGGCAGGTCATTGTCCCACCACCCTGCTAGCTTAACCCCCAAAATAACCACACGGAAATCTGTATTAATTAAATTGCTGCCTGCCCCCTTATCTCTAGCCTCTTATTGGCTAACTCTCACATCTTGCTTTAACCCATATCTAATAATCTGTGTAGAACCACAAGGCCGTGGCTTACCAGGAGAGATTCAGCATGTCTGACCTGGTGGCTTCATGGCGGCTCTCTCTGCCTCTGCTTTCTTCCTCCCAGAATTCTGTTCTGTCTACTCTACCCATTTAAAGGCTGCTCTATCAAAAGGCCAAGGCAGCTTTTTTATTCAACCAATGAAAGCAATAAATATAAAGAAGACCCTCTGACATCAGTGGTAGATGCCATGGATCTCCTGCCTGAGATGGATGCTGGCTAGAATCTTGCTGGTAACCCACAGTCATGTGGTAATACACAGCTTAATAAAAATGACCTCATTAAATCATTAAATTTACTTAAATGTTTCAAAGTACACTTTGTACTTGATGAAGGCATACCACTATTTGCTAACTAAAATGTATACGCATTTATATGTACTTAGAAATTTAGAAAAGAAATTCCATTTAATAACATGTCAAGTCAGAGTGCCTAATTGCCACAGGCATACACTGATTAAGACAGAGTCAAAGAGAAGCCATGGAGCACCTACTGGAGACAGACATGCTGAAATTTTGCTGGAAGGCCTTGTCCTCGTGCTGATGCACAGATTAATGGACATGGGTTAAATTAAGATGTAAGAGTTAGCAAAAAAGAAGCCAAGCAGTAATTTAAATAATACAGTTTCTGTGCGATTATTTTGGGGCTAAACAGCTGGGAACTAACTAGGGGCATCCTTACTACAGTGCAATCATTTGAGAATATGCAGGTATATCTAAGAGATTCCTGGCTAGCCAGACCAACTGAAATTGTCCTTCTCAACATTGTTCACATATTTATACATAAATGGCAGTTTAATAATATTACCAAACTCAAAATCACAATCTTCAACACTATTATAACAATGTGTCTTTGTCATATGATTATTATTTGCATGACAGGTGTGAGTTTCTTGTTGTCCCTTGTTTTTAAGTGTCCCATTATGAGGAAGAGAATGAGGGTGTGAGCAATAATTTAACACAGAAAAACACTCTCTTTTAGAGCAATGAAATCTGAGCACCCAATAGCAGAAGCCTATACAATATATCCAATGAGATAATTTGACACTCAACTTGAAGTCGAGAAAGATCCTATCAAGGCAAAAACCTGAACATGTTATAGCAATGAGAAAAGTGAGGATTCTCCATAAATAAATGAACTTCACAAGTTAAAATGATGTAGAGTCTTCACTCACTGTATAAAATTTGATTTAACCCAATCTTTTTTTCTTTTTTCTTTTATTTTTTGTTTATTTTTTTTAGTTGTTGAAAAAAATATTCTGCCTCCTCCCTGTTTCCCATTTCCCTACCCCTCCTCCCACACATCGCCCCCTCCCCTCCCCTTCCCCCCCCCCCCACTTCATTCCCCCTCCCTCTTGAGAATGAAGAGCAGTCCAGATTCCCTGCCCTGCGCTAAGTCCAAGGTCCTCCCACTTATATCCAGATCCAGGAAGGTGAGCATCCAAACATGCTAGGCTCCAACAAAGTCAGTTCATGTATTAGGACAGAAACCTAGTGCCATTGTCCTTGGCTTCTCATCAGCCTTCATTGTCCCCCATGTTCAGAAAGTCCAGTTTCATCCCATGCTTATTCAGTCCCAGTCCCGCTGGCCTTGGTGAGCTCCCAATAGATCAGTTCCACTGTCACAGTGTGTGGGTGCACCCCTCGTGGTCCTGACTTCCTTGCTCATGTTATTCTTCCTTCTGCTCCTCATTTGGATCTTATGAGCTCAGTCCGGTGCTCCAATTTGGGTCTCTGTCTTGATCTCGATCCATCGCCAGATGAAGATTAATTGGTTTCTAGCCATAAATAAAGGACATTGAGCATATAATTTGTGATCCTAGAGAAGCTAAATAAGAAGGTGAACCCAAATAAAAACATATAGTCATCCACATGGATATGGGAAGTAGACAAGATTGCCGGGCAAAAATTGGGAACTTGGGGTGAGGTGGCATGTGGCTAAGGGGAAATGGGGTGAGAAACGTGAGAAGGGGAGGATGGGGGGAGCTTGGCGGAACGGGATGGTTGGGATAAAGGAAGGGTGGATACAGGAGCAGAGAAATATATATCCTAATTAAGGGAGCCATCTTAGGGTTCGCAAGAGACTTGACTCTAGAGGGGCTAGCAGGTGTCCAGGGAGATGTCCCCAGCTAGTACCTTGGGCAACTGAGGACAGGGAACCTGAAATGACCCTATCCTATAGCCATACTGATGAATATCTTGCATATCACCTTAAGCCAATCTTATAAGTGCTTCTGTCTGTAGTCATCATCAAATTGAAATGTTTCTTAAGTTATTATCTTTTTTGAACTATGTGTTAGTCTTTAATTATAGACAGTATCATTTATACACTTAGGATATTTGTGATAACAATCATGAATGTTTAACAGAGTCTTAATTCTACATCCTTTTAAACACTTCATACAAACACATAAACACACACTCCTAAGCTCCCCTCTTAATTAGTATTTATGAGTCTTACTTCACAAATATTGTCTAAAAAGAAACAAATAAAGTTTCATTTCATTGTATTTGTGCTCATTCATACTTGAAGCAACCCATGCTTCCCAGAACTTTCCTTACTTGACCTTATGTATTATTATATCTATCATTTTTACTTCATTTATTAGTACTCGTTGTTTTGCAAATTTGTCATACTTCATTTTCCCCATAAAATGTAAAGTGGAACATATGGATACATGTACAGGTTAGAAAAGGGACACAGCCAGGGAAATCACAATTGGAGGAAATAATGTGGATACTTACTACTGTAGAACCATAATAAAGTATTTACATGCAGTTAAGCCATAATGTAGAGACAATGACTCTATTAGACAATGTAGTCAATCATATAACAAGCCCAGTGACAAGACTGTTACCTTTTTTGGAACTGTTGCTTAATGAGGTCTGGTAAATATCCAAATATTTTAGAGTATTGCCACAGAGGTTGATAGCAAGGCCCTCTTGCAGAAAACACCACATATCTGAGTCAAGGATAATAGGTAAATCAATTTACTAAGCTGTAAAACTTTTATCTAGTGACTGTATTTCATAGTGCTCTGGTACTATGATAGTTCTAAAGGAGAAAAGTAATCCTCAATCTTAGCAAGCTATAGCCAAATGTTATCAGTTGTAGCTTGCTGTGACCATATGATTCACAATAATAAATGGCCTGGAAGGATATACCTAGTGGATAAATAATAGCATTGATATTAAAGGAGTAATAGATCAATTCCTGATTAGATTTAGGGCACACAACACATGACAAAACTCATACCCGGCATCATTATTGGGGTCAAGAATCTTTGATTAAACAGGTGACAGTCCTTAGGGAACAACATAACTCTGCTATAACTAAATTTAACACATTGCTAAACAGACTTCTAAAGCCTCATACCCATAGATATTTCTTTAGTAGCATAAGAGAACCTCCTTTTAGCAGCATAAGTCATTTAACAGAGAAATCCACTAGGAGACAATATGTTGAGAATCAGAGACTGTAGCATATTTGATAAGAAATGAGACTTTCTGTCATATCCTTTCATCCCTGGCTACTTTGGGCACAACACAGCAGTTGAATACTCAGACTTATTGAGGTTATGGAAGAGTGCAAAAGAATTGTGGAAGGTAAAGTCAAAAAAAAAATCATTTTTAACATGGAAGGCAGAGATCATCATAAATTCTCATCCCTAGCTGAGGAGCTCTTGGTAACAAATAGCTTCCAGAACGAGAGAAGAAAAGTCAGTTTTGTCAAGAATACATTCCCGAGAGGCTATTCTTACTTCAATAGCTGCCCCTACACACACACAATTAATGGCTGTGAGGAGTGGGCTTTGTTATCAAGACAAAACTTAAAGCTGAGAAAGAATTTGAGTAAGGGTGTATGATGGAATCGAGGCAGAGGGAGTGGGGAGTGGTAATTGAGACACATTTCATGCAAGTATTCAATTTTCAAACAAAATATAAAGCTTCATTCTAAGAACATTTCACATCAACTAACAAATATTCAAAAATGTAAAAATATGAAATGATATAAAAATTAAGCTTTAATTATCTATACCTTTAACAATTTTGAACATATTCTTTTTCAAGAGACAGGACTTGACTGAACTTTGGAATCAAGCAGAGTCTGTGTGATCAGGAGTATTGTGAGTGGACCACCGTCTGCTCTCCAGTGCTGAGAAACAGTTACATGCAGCCATATTCAACTATTTATGTGAGCCTAAGCTCATCCAGTTTATAATACCAATAAAATACTTCATCTGATTGTCCTCAATCATGTATATAACTGTACCTTAATAATTAATCTAGAAACACATCAGTATCATAAATTCCTTTTCTAAGAGCACTATTAGAGCCTTTATACACTAATAATTTCAAGAAGTACTTTAATTTGATGACAATTCCTCCATTGCTTAACTGAGACTTTGAAATTAAAGATATAACTTTTAATTTACAAGAAAGACTCATGTTTATCTCTGCAGATATTTGATGATATATTTGTCCATTCTGGAAGCACTACATCAACCCAGATTCTTGTCTAAAGTTATCATACTTAAATAGACTTGTGCATGATTAAATTTTTGCATATCATACTTAATTTATCAGTTTTCTTCTTACAACTCATATTCCTTTATTAGTCCATTAAACCCTGCTGATAAAATACTTTTCTAGTTTCTCCTCTTACTCCTCCTCCTTCCTCTCTCTGTCTGTCTCTCTCTGTCTCTGTCTCTGTCTCTTCCTCTCCCTCTTCAGTGCTAGGAAGTGAATAAGAGGCAATGGTTTTACAACATTTTAAAATGTGTATAATCCAATAAATTAAGGTAGTGAAAATTATCAGTAAATTATAATTCAGGTAGTTCACAGTTTTTTTTTTGTTGTTGTTGTGCATTATATGCATGATGACTGCTCATGGAAAAATAGAATGAAGCAAGAGGCACTGCCTTTGAAACGCAACAATTCCATAGACAGTCTTCAGTAAAAACATCGCATTAGCAAAGGCCTAGCAGGTTTATAGGGTTCTAAAATCTTTAAGAATATTTATAAGAGAAGCATAACAAAACAGTGTGGGTTTAGTCAAGGAAGGAATAATTTAAAGTACCTCAAATGTGTTCAAAGAATATTTATGTTATTAAAAATAAGATTGAGAACATTTTAAGACAATAGGCAAGATTGTAATTAGTTTAATAAGATCCAATTAGCAATCGGCTCAAAATCAATAATGAACCTTGACAGAGACATAAACATCATTCATGGTCTATCATTTTCCATACTCAAAAATTCACATTTACTTACTTAGTGAGAAGACTACAATGGATTCTTCCTTTACATATAATAATTTGCTAGACTTTGAGGCTTTGGGGAAATATATACACTCAGTTCTCATTCTTCCTTTATTAGAATTATCTATAATTAAAGGATAAATGATTTTAAGAAAATGGTTTATGTGCTTCAAAGTGTCTTCAAAGTAACCTAATATTACCTAAATCGTGTTAAGGAATGGGGGTCAGTAAAAGAGCTCAACCTGTGGACATTCCCACATCGTGGCCCTAGGGTGTATAACCCATGTGATTACATTTATTTCCACCTGAAATAAAATTAATTCAATGAGCTTACTTCCAAAAACAAGCCCAGAAAGAACATTTAACACAATAGAATACCTCTTTGAACCTTCTACTGTGGAGCTGACTTCTGATTTCTATATAACTTCCGTTTCCAGCAGTTCTTAATAAGATTAGCTGCAGGATTTACTAGTAAAGGGCAAAGCCTGTTCAATAATGTCCAGCTGTTCACAGTGAATGTGAAATGGGCCTAGATTGGAACATCTATTCTGTCTTCTTAAAAATACTTCCTCCATGTAACAATGTTTATTCTTGCAGCTTTTCAAAAGACGCCACTGGGTTTAAAGAGCATGTGATCTTTTGACAGCTCCTGTTATATCTGCATTTCTACATTAACTTCTTTCACCAAGTTCCACGGAATTAAATATAAAAAGGTGGTAGTTAAAAAATAAAACTGTAAGATTTGTTTTTTCTACTATTCACTTTTTTTAAAAAACTTTTTTCAAAGACCCGAAGGTAAACGAGATTCAAGAAGATAACTCAAGGAGAAAATTAAAGACTGTAATAAATTTTAATTTGTTCTTCAGAACTATAAATGTTCAGTCAGCATGTAAGTTCTGTTTGTTGAAATTGCATTTTAATATTGGCATGGCATACCATTAGTAATGACTTTTTAAAGGCTAGATTTAAAATATTCCAACTACAGTAGGCTAAATAAAGACATGTAAATTTTGCCCTTGGGCCACTCATTCTTTTGGTAATTCATGCATTAGAGAAAGTAAAGTACATCAAAAGTTTTAAATGAGCCACATTTCCCCCCAAATAAACATAAATTGTAAAACTTATGTTTTAAATGAACAGAATTATTCTGATAAGGAAAACTACAGAAAACGCAGCTTTACAAAGACATGGATCTGTATTACATGCATAAATCAAGCATGGGCAAGCAGGATACTATGGGGGAAGAAATGGAGGAAGCTTGAATTTGGTTCACAGGAAGGGAACGGTACTTCAATAGTTAAAGATCTAGAGATGACCATTAATTAACATCAGAAATTTGATGATGAAAGTGAGGAAAGTAACATAGCCCAATGTTACCAAAATAATAACGATAGGGAAATTGAACATTGACTTCATTTTATCAAAATACAGAGGAAAGAATCATGAGTTATAATAATTCTTCATTGACTGAAACAAATACCACGATGTCAGTGATTTTGCTAGATACTCAAATACCACAAAAGTCAGTGATTTCACAAGGTACTAGAGATTGGGAGATGGGTTAGATAATAAGTGAGTTAATCCATGCAAGAAAGTAGTACATATCACCACACTTACCTTAAGTCTGTTAATAGTGTGAGGAGTCTTCTAGCTAAGAGTACGCTGGTGTCCTGGAAAGTCCTGGGAAGACTTGTTGTGAAGCAGAATAGGACATTTAAAGTCAACTGGCTACAGTGACACCATGACAAAAGGTTCAGGCTGAGAAGATTTTTATGATGTAATCGTGGCTTATGTTATGCATTAGACAAGGCCTTTCCTCCAGAGGGACCAAACTATTGTACTAAATAGGTTCCCCTCTCAGCATGGAAAGAACCTCTTTTGGTGTTGTAATTACTACATCAAGAAAACTGAGAAGTCATTAGTTTCTGGCAAATGCAGCTCTCAATTGGAGGAGGAATAGAGTCAGGGTAACCTGACCTTTCCCAACTCATCTTAATAAAGACTGGTTTTATGCAACATGCGTACCTGTGGTCAGAACAGACACTAAAATAAATAACATTATTGAAATGTGAGGATCATGGGTGGAAAATATTATGAAAATATACAATGATCATTAATTTAATAACAGAGTGTTTGGAGAAGAACTTCCTTGAGAGAAGGGAAAAAAAGCATTGTTGGAGTAATGTGGAGAAAGATTAGATTTTCATCAGAAATAGCTAACTTTGAGCAAAAGAGCCTTAAAAAGATCACCAAATATAAAAATCCGGAGTGAAAGGGATCTCAAATACAAGGCCAGGATTTGGAGTTTAGGTCGACAGAAGGCAACCAAGTGTCAGGGTGTACTCTGAATGCTTGTTTGTCATGGCAAGAACAAAAGCACAGAGGATAAAGGGCACAAATGATTTTACAAGGAGTCAACCATACCCCAAAATTTCCACACAGAGACAATAAAGCACAATAATTTATACCTATTGATAAACGGAGTGATCTTAGCTTTCTTTTACTTTTTCTTGATGGTAAATTTTAAAGTAATGAAATCTTTTAAATGCTGAAGGACCTGCTGGACTTACAGTGTCAAGCATCATTTTGATTCGATCAGTTTGCAGTGAATGGGGCTCAGATTTCAAACTATATTATCAGTCTTTGATTTATATTAAGGTTTATTTTAAAAGGTGTTTTTAGAATGATTTAGAATGTTCAATCCACCAACAACTAAATTTTTTGTCAAATATTTTACTGTGAGAAAGCCTATAAAATAACTTACACAATATATTACTTTAATAAATTCACTAAAAATCTTTTGGTTTATAGCTCTTTCTTCTAATTATAGTGTGGTGTAAAATATGTTGCCATATGAACAGAAAGAAAAAGATAAACAGAATTCTTATTGTGACATCACAGAGACAAACTGAGCAAACATGAAACAGCATCTAGTTTTCAATGTTTAATAGTCAGTTGTGTCCCTTTAAATTTGTTATTTTAAAGATAATTTCAACCTAAAGGCTTGGATTTATGTTCCCTCATCATCTCTTCACAGTCAAGAGCACAGTACTATAGCCAGATATTCTGACTGGAGCAGTGGATATTGAAACTCTGCAAAAAAAACAAACAAACAAACAAACAAAAAGAAAACAGCTTTATTTGTGCTAGCATTTGCTCAGAAGATTCACATCTGAAAGCTGAGCCCTGAGTGGAACAAAGCTTTGCCTCATATGCAAGTTTACCTCTTGTGTTCATATAATACGGTAACATAGACTTTCATTTGAATATTTTAAGGCTACAGAGCTGTCCCAAGAGATTACATGATTGAGATGGTGTTTCTGTTACACTGAAGACTCTGACACTGATTAAACCATGTTGTTTATCATTTGTTCCAAGAGGTCTCTCACCACAGTAAGCCTCCAGAAAAAGAGGAAAGGCTAAGGGTATGACAACACCACATGTGTGAGCACGGACAACACCACATGCGTGAGCATGATCTAGTCCACATGCTTCTTTTTATCGCTTGACAACTACTACGTTTCCTTTTGTGTGTTCAAATAATTCCAACTCTCCAACTTAAAATTCTGCATTTCAGGTCTTTAAATATGTGTTTCTATAGCACTCTCTCCCTATGTTCTCATTAGTACAAATCAGCATTTTTTTTAATTTACATTTCCCATACATGGCATTCTGACTGCAGTCCCCCCCCCCACACACACACTATTCCCATTCCTCACACTCAAAATCCACTCCTCCTCCATTTCTCTTCAAAAGGAGCAGGCCTTCCAAGGATATTAACTTAACAGCATAACAAGATGCAATAAGACAAGGCCCAAACCTTCATATCAAAGCTGGGCAAGGCAAACCGCTAGGATAAAAGGGTCTGAAGAGAGGGCAAAAGAGTCAGATACTCCCACTCTTAGGTGTCCCACAAGAACATCAAGCTAATAACCATAATATAAAAGCAGAAGACCTAGCTCAAATCTGTATGAGGTCTGATAATACCTTCAGTTTCTGTAAACCCCTATAAACCTTTTTTATTTGACTGTGTTGGCCATGTTCTTGGGGTGTCCTGTACCCCTCTGGCTCTTAAAGTCTTTCCTTCCCTTTTCGATGGTATTCCCCTAGTTCCACCTAATGTGTGACTGTGAATCTCTGCATCTGCTCCCACTAGTTGCTGGATAAGTGATCTATGAGCATAGTAAAATACCGTGAGAAATAATTTCATTTACTTTTTTTTTTTTGCTATGTGTTTTATTTTTTTTTCTTTTGTTTGGGGAAGAATTGTTTGTTTGTGGCTTTTTTTTTTCTAGTCATCTTGTTTGATTTATCCTAGGTCTCTGGATTATCCTCACAGTGACAGGAGTAGGCTCTGCCTTATGAACTCTTCCTCAGGTAAGATCCTTCCATGTTTGGCAACTCCCACATATTCTGTGCCATCATTTTCCCCAGCATAGTGGCATTTCATTTGTATGTCAATAAATATAGCTAACCATGAAGATTCGAAAAACAAAGCAGCCAGCCATTGGCTCTTACCTTGACCGGAAATGGATATCCTGCCTGCAGGAATCTCAGAATGAGACTGAGAGCTGTCTCCTGTTTTAATAGTCCTATCTAGGACTAGGATTAAAGGCATGTACCACTGGGATTAAAAACATGCACCTAGTTTCTATGACACCTAGTGTGATTACTGGGATTAAAAATGTGTGTAACCACTGCCTAGTCTATAAGGCTGACCATTGGGGCAGTTTCACTCTCTAGTTCTCAGGTAAACTTTATTTATTAAAGAACAAATAAAATGCCACTGTACCCCAGAAAATCTTTTAAGGAGTATGACTCATAGGTCAAAGGTTTTGTGGGTGAACTGGTGTCCAAGCCTCATGACTGGAAGCTCTGCCTGGTTACAGAAGATACCTAGTTCAGGCTGAATCACTGCATTTTAGAGTCTTTGCTAGAATCACCCTCATAGGTTCTAGTGGAGTTTCCACTATGCTAGGTTACAACCCCCTCAAACCCTACCCTCCCGGTTCCAGTGGTCTCTCAGTATTTACCCCCTCAACCCCTCCCCATCATGTCACACCTCCTTTTCTCATCCCTTTTTTTTAAACGTCCACCTTTGCCCCTAGAATGCATGCAGGCCTTGTTCTTATCTAACTGGCTTCATATCCCCAATATGGATAGAGTCTTTGTCTTGATGGTAATTAATTTAACCAATGAAACACTTTCAATCTAATTCAAAAGGATGCTTCTGACGACAAGACAGGTGATAATAACTACTACCAACGAAGTGTAGAATTAGAAGAGGTTTTTCTGTTTTATTCCTTACCAATTCTTCCAATACAGAGTGTTAACTGTATAAGCTTCCATGTGAAGTCTTTCACTCTTGTGAGGAAATATTTGATATATGCAACAATGGATGCACTGTAGTAAGGTACAATCATACTCACACTGCTTGTAGGTTAGCTTCTTGGCTTTGTTTTATTTTCATTGTTTTGGATGAACTTGTTTCCCTTTGAGGCCATAGAAACAAGAAGTTCAGAAAGGTTTGGAGATTGTGTTTCCTTTTCCACAGGTCAGTTAGTGTTTGGTAAACCTCCCACAGGACAGCTCGTTATTTAGTAGATATTCTTTAATATAGGCCTTATTAGAGCAGAACGCATTGTCTTGCCCTAATCTGAAAAAAAAAAAAGTGTTTCTGCTTCTTGCCATAGTGCTGGAATTAACAAGTGGAGCTCTTAGTTACAACACTGATAAAAGTTTGGATAATAATCTGCTGTAGGAAATCATACAGCCAGTAGTTACCCACCCACTAGGGCTTTGCCTCTTATACTATTTATGCCAATGTAGAGCATGTGTGAGGTCTCTTTTCCGGCTGGTGGATTCTGTTTCTGTTCTCCGTTCCAGCAGAAGATTCTGATTTGTGAGTCTACCCCTAAATAAATAACAGTTTCTTATTCTCAATTCTTAGCTAGTGTAGGATTTCTTTCAAGTGTCCTTCTTCAATAATCATTTTAAAATTTGCCTTTCTGGTCTTATCTCATACAGTCAACTTCCCCACCAATTTTAGGTATTAGTTTGTACACAGAGCCTCATGTAATTTGTCTTTCACTGATTAGGTTTTCAAAGATTGACTTGGGATTCTGTGAAATTCCTAGACATGAGTATTTCTCAGCAAATAAGAGCTCTGTATATACCAGCTTTTCCAAGCCTGAGTCAGAGGCCGGACGTGATCTCATCATGATGATGAAGATAGGAAGAGTTGGTGCCATTCAGCTTATCCATCTTCAGTCTTGTTTGAGGATATAAGGGATGACTGTTAAACATCCCAGCCATCGTGGTTTTATTTTATTTTACTTTACTATTGCCAATATTTTATTAAAATGTGATCAATTCATTGCCTGTTTTGTTTTTTCACTTGGTTTTACCAATCTGCTTTAACCTTGTTTTGAACTCTTAGAATATGTTTCTAGGCTCTTAACTTTGTGTATGTGCAGACAAAAAAAATTAGACCACAAAGCAATCAGATATAACAAAGGGCAGCAACCGATGAATTGCCAGAAAAAGAGAGAGTAGAGACAAAAATTAAACTTTATTCTATTCCATAAGAAAACAATACATTAAAACTATGAGAATAAAAGATTAACATGTGTGAACATGTTTTGTAAAACATATATACAGAGAAACACGTGCAGCAAATGTACTTTAATATGTAGTTGTCATAAAAATGACAACTAGAAAAGGCAAAGATTTAGAAAAATACCTATTCAATTCTAAGGTTCTGAACAGTTAACATTTCCCCTTAGCAAAATGTTACATAGAAAAAAGTTTTATTTTAGAAGCAAGAATCACCTAAGTATCACTTTCATTTATCAGGGATTTTCCTCTGAATCTTTTCCATACAAAACTTATCTTTCAATTCTGCAGTGTTATATAATTATGTAAAAATCTTTTTTTTTTTTTCTTTTTTCACTCCTTTTGGGACTTTCACTTTCTTTTGAGTTCTGCAGGGTCCAAGATTTAGGATCTGATATTTTAAACACTAGAGTCACTATTTTAAGCTCAGTGTTTTTCTTTTGTGTGTGTTAAAAATACATCTGTGTTGTTTGATATATATTATTGTTATTATTATCTCTAGTTTTGAGTTTTTGAGATAGGGTTTCTCTATAGCTTTGGAGTCTTTCCTGGTCCTTGCTCTGCTGACCAGACTGAACTCAAATTTACAGAGTTCTAGCTGTCTTTGCTTCCCTAGTGCTGGAATTAAAGACATGCGCCACCACTGCCTGGAGAATTGTATTATTTCCAAAATTTTATATTTGAACATTTTACTCTCAGTAGTTTTAGGAGGCTTCTAACAGCTAATAAGACAGGACTCAGGGAAAAAATAGTTATATAAATCTTCATCAGTCAATAATTAATTTGCCAATGATTAATTTAATTTTGAATATTAAAAATGATTTTTTCAAATAAATTTTGAAAAGTATATTAAGTACCAATTATGATGGACAAATATGTAATCATATTTCTAAAGATTTTAAAGATTAAAACAATCTTTTTGTATGTATATATATGGATATGTTTTAAAAGAATTAAGAAAAATAAAGCCCTTAATTATTCTTCTTCTACTATTATCATTATATACTAGATAGCAGGCAACTTATAAAGAATATTGTAAGAATGGTTTGGTCTCATAGTTCTGACTCCTGAGAAGTGACCACATCTACATGTGGTAAGTTCATTCTTCCTGGGTATTTCTGGGAACTCCAAGATGACAATGGGCACCACAGAGAGCTGTTGTTGTATGCCTGCTACTGCGGGTTTATCTCACTCCTCTGTTGGAATCATTAATACAATCACGACATCATCTGAGCCTGATTCCCTCCCCCTGACAACTCTTCTAAATGGCATTAGTGTCTGAACTTGACACTAGCACTGGGATGAGAAAGTCTCTCAAGTCGGATCAGAAGCATTCAAATCTCATGTAAACATACACATCGACATATAAACAAGGGCATTCACAAATTCACTCATTTCAGAGTAATCATTTATCACATACTGCAGCGGAAACACCTTTTTATGTCCTCTTGGGTTTTATGATCCAACATCATACAGGCTCTTTCCCAATCTTACGTACCAAAGTTTGCCATGAAAAGACTATTTTCATCTGCCCTGTTAAATCAAATGTAATATCACTAAAATATAATACATATCAGGGGAATTTTAATTGTTGGTAAATCTTATAATAATAAATGTACACCCATAGAAATATAAAATATTTTAGTCAATACATACTCTATCAATCCATTCTTCTTATGCCAATTCAGGAAGGAAAAATGAAGTTGAAAAATTGTTTGCATTGCAAGTACAGCTTTTCAACAATAATCTCATATTCTCTTATTGCTCTCTAATTACTGCTCAGGAAGCAGATTATGTTCCATTGTGTTCTAAAGTAGTTTTAACTTGCTGTATTGCTTATCAATATAACCAGCTGCTCAATGGTAGATCCAGTGATGATGACGTTTTTAATTGCTTTTTTTTTTCATTTGGCTAAGTAAGTTCAGATGGTCACTAATTAGTTCTGTCATGGGGAGATAGTTTTGTTATGAACAATGCAATCAGTGTTTCATTGAAAAGACAACTGTCCTAAGATCAGCACTGCCTAATTACCCCTACGAATTCCTCCTCAGTTTCTTTATTTGCGAGAGCTGTCATGTGTAAGGTGACAGGAATTAAACAAAACTGCGACTTGAAAGGATGCTGCCACCAGCGCATATAATGAGTCCTCGATTTTGCTTGCTAAGAATCATTCAGCTGAAATGAGGCATAAAGACTTCTCTATTAAAGTTTATGCAGTGCTTTGGGGCACCTCAAATTACACTAAATTATAAGATATGGAAGTTAAAATATTTCAGTTTAACATTGCATCATAAATCTTCTACAAACCCATAAAACTCCTTAAAGTAATAATCTTGAAAGTAAAGATTTTCTTTTAGCTAATTTTTTTTAAAAAAATCATAGCTAGATAAAAGAAATAATTGAGATAGTGGCATAGATATGAATCAAAATGATGCATTTTCTAAGTTTTCCTACTACCTTTTGTTCTTCATGTATCTACAGTTAATACTACAGTGTAGTTTTTTAAAGCATACAGACTAACTCAGAAACAAAAGAAACATCTTCATGGCCTATAAGCAATAGTACAAAATAGAGTTTTATTCTTGCTGCCCACTTAGTTCTTTTGGTAGAAATTCATAATTTCAAAGGAAAAACAAAATTTTATGTAGATAAGTTTATTTTAAATGCTTTTAAATGAATTATTTTATGGCTTACCATCAGGAAGAAGGAGACCTAAATTCTCTATATTATATATTTTTCCCAATACTCCCTCCTTTCTTTACTTAGTTAAGGTGCATCTTCAACAATCATATGTAGTTCATCATTTACGTCACATATCCTGATGAATTATGAAGCTTTAGCTAGTAATAAGTCATTAGTATAGGAAAATATACAGGTTTATATCAGATAAGTATAATAGTACACTTATTATAGAGTCACAATCAAAGGCAATATTTCTCAAAATTAAAATGTATCCTTAAATTTAAAAAAGCACCTTTAAAACTTTAAAGCTTATCACACTGCCGCTGCAACCAGGAAGCAGAGAACGATGAACACATGAAGGGACATTTACTTGCTCACACTCAGCAACCTTTCTCTCCTCTTGCAGAGTTCAAAACTCCTGACACACAGGTGGTGGACTGACATTAGGAAGCAAGTCAGGCTGTTGAAGAAGGCTGTTGAAAGGTGTATTGACGCTTTCAGCCCTTCTCACTCTGTCTTTACTTCCCAGTGTCAGCACAAACCAAAAGTAATGGAGTAAGGTAACTATCAATAACCATTGAATCTTGAGCTTGGACAACTTCTCTGTCTTAAAAGTTGATTATCTCAGGTACTTAGCATATTTTTTCATATCAATATAAATATTACCAATGTAAAATCCTTAAAGACAAACAAAATAAATTCTCAAATTAAAAATTACTAAACAAATTTGACTTCAATAATTATGATACTAAACAAACACTGCAAAATAAAATATTGCTGAGTTATAAAACAGGTGAAAGCAATAACAGGACAATTAAAAATGCATATAAGATAATATTGAAGAAAAACAAGATATTGAAAGCTCATGAACATTGGGACTATATGAAAAATATTGTGCATACATATCAGGTGAAAAAAAATTTTTTAAACTAACATTGTGATCAACAATAAAGCACATTTAATTCTATAAAAGTTAAAATTAAAGCACAGAAGAAACAAGATATTTAGAGTAAAAATGGTAATCACAAAGCAAAGTGAGTCATATGTATAATTTTCATGGCATGTTAATTATTTCACTGTGTAGTGTTTTGTTAGAAAGAATATTGTGGCATGTTGAGAATGCTGATTTTCTCTGGGATATCCCAAGGTAAAATGAGACATGTGAATAAACCCATTAGAGTTTATAAGAAATTTATCATTAAAAAATAAATAAAACTCTTGAAACTTTCCTTGTGTTATACATACTTGGACCATTTCTCTGATTTTCCCACATGTACCATTTTATCCACTCTCTAAGTTAAATGATGGAACAACTGAGACCATATCACCCAGTCTCTATAGTGTCAGTTTCCTTATCTAGGAACTAGTGAATTAACATTATATATCCTTCCTTAAAAGATGTAATTACTTGCAGCACACAGTCTTAGAGTTGATGCTGTCTGAATATTTAGTATTAGTTATTATAATTAATCTTTTATAATTTTTCTTGATTTCTACAGTACCATCAGATATATGTTGTGGGTACTGGAGTTTAAGCATCTGTAAGCTCAAGCCTTATTCCAGTTAGTGTACAATATAGATATTCATATATTTTAATGTAGGCAAGTGTGAAGACAGATGTATGATTTTCACAACAAGATTTGTGTTTAGCTGATAACAATTTAATTATGATTTAGATGATATGAAATATATGAATCAACCAGTCAGCCTTTATGAGAAAATTACTAATTCTTACAATCAATACAAGCCTTATTTCAAAACTGCAATATTACATTCAGTGAAGGTTTTCATTCTAATGTATGAATTGCTTTACATCAGGGAAAAAATATTAGAAGATATATCTTTTTGATGCTTACCTGAAATTTGTGTGATAAATCAGATAAATTTGACTTTAACTGCCTAAATATAAAACTATATGTGAATATATATGTAGTTATACATATATTTAATTATATATATTTTCCCTATTCACTTATGCAGTTTTATGTCTAAATCAAAATAACCTTTCCATAAGTGGTATTCTTTCATATCTCAAAAGACAGGGCCTGTGTTAGGTAATGTGGGCATGTCTGATTGTGAAAGTAACCAAGAAAGACTTACAGTAGATAAAGTTTTATTATGAGATGACCATTGGGAATTTGCAATCATGTAAAAGCTTCTCCCTGAGGTTTTCTGTTGACGTACTGGAATGGGAAGATAAATGTCTCTAAGATTTATAACATTTGGCATCAAAATTGAATAACATTTCAGGACACAGGAGCTAAATAAAACCTCAAACTTTTATCTGTTAACATTTTCTACCTTGAGAAACGGAATTCACATAGTTTTATTTTACACTTAAATGTGGATTTTTCTAATCAAAATAATGAAAACTAAGCATTTCTGGATGGGTTCTTATTAGACATCTTTCAGAAGTTAATGATAGCAGAGTGACAAACCAATTCCTAAATCTATTGTGTGGAAGTAATGCCAAAAATAAATAAATATAGAGGATGAACATTGCTAGATTTGGAAGGGGGAGTCAGGATCTAAACAATTTTGACAATTGAGACTGAATCTCGTAATGTTACCAGTATAGGGAAAGTCACATGGAATGGATATTCTACTATGGGGGAGGACCATTGTTCATGCTGTCATCCGTTAAAGATATTTTAAGAATATAGGGGGTCCTAAATCTAGTGAAGAACAATTGAAACTAACTCAAGCCCATTTGGCATCCAATGAAATACATCAGAAAACTGTTTAAAGATTTCATAGAAATTTCATATTTAGAATACTGTCAGGAAAAAAACATTGTAAGATATCTTTAAAATAGAACTGTAAATTAAAAATTAAGTAATTCAGTGAGAATTAATATTATATTGAATATACACTAAATGAACATACTGTAACGTATACTTACATAGCTCAAAATAATGACCCAATATCTTATGTATGTCTTTCAATATTTTAAAGAATGTAAATATTGAAAACAGTATAAATAGTATAAACTATGATGACCTTGGAGTATTACAGAACTCGTTTAAAATGTAAGGGTTGAGACCCATCCTGCCCGAAAACTGGCCTATCCACATGCAACCTCAGTAGAACTCTGAAACACAGCTTGCTACAATACTGAGGGAACTAAAAGATGAGTGACTAGCCTAAGCAGTGGGCCACCCTACTTTCTAGAACCTCCTTAGTGGGACCAAACCCAAGGCTCCTCCCCCAACTGCCTTGGTTTCTTTAGCCAGCCAGTAGGAATTTTCCAGTAGATAAACTGCCCCAATACCCATCCCCATCCACCTGACCCTGCAATCTACTAGTGCTACCCTAACCCCAAACCTGCCTGTCTACCTGCAACCTAAGTGGAACTCTAAAACACAGCTTGCTACAATACTGAAGGGACCAAGAGCTTGCGACAATATTGAGGGGGCCAAGAGATGGCTACAGCTCTAACGGGGACTAAGAGACAGAACCATGAGAGAAGACCAAGAGAACAGGCTTAGAGAAACCTCAGTGGTTTTCATAGGCTCAGACCTTGAAGTACAGAGCAGACCAAGAACAGTACACAAATACTCAGACAGCACTGCAAGGATTGGACCAAGATGCAAAGCCCCAAGATGCAAATGCTGGCCTCATTTGAACAAAGAGATGGATAGACACCAAGGCAAGAATTCATCCAACAACCCAAAACAACATCATCATAACACCAGAACCCAGTGGTCACACAACAGGAAGACTTGATCATCCTAACCCAGGAAAAGCTGAAGAAAATTACTTTAAGTATAACTTTATGAAGATGATGGAGACCTTTAAAGAGGAAATGAAAAACTCCCTTAAAGAAATGGAGGAAAGCCAGTGTGGGGTACAAGAACCTCAAATAGCCAAAACACACTTAAGGAAATGTTCAACAGCCTTAACTATCAGGGAAAGGCAAATCAAAACAACTCTGAACTATCACATTACACCTGTCTGAAAGGCTAATATCAGAAACTCTAATGATATCTTATTCTGGAGAGCATGTACATTTTTTTTTACTTGAAGCAAGTATCACCTTTGACATCTATAGGATGTAGGTAGAATACTCAAGAAACATTTTAGCCATAGTTCTCTAGGAGATACTGTGGTATCTAGTTGACATAATTTCAAAAATATTTGATAACACCCAGTGTCAATGTCTGAGTATTTTAGAATAAAAAAAATCAGTTTTTTAAATAAATATTTGGGCCAATCAAGCAAAATAGAGATAAAATGACTCAAAATTACTTGCGAAAACCTCTCCTTTTTACCTTAAATAAATATTATCTGCCTAGAAAATAGTGATAAATACAACTTCTGTTTTAATTCATTTCCTGTTTGCTGCCTCAGGAAATTCTAGAAGTATTCTGTTATTTATTTTTTTATCACCTTTAAGAAAAATGTACATTATTGGAGAGACCCGATGAGAGGTATTCTGGCTTTCTATTTTTGTTTTTCTCTCAGATTAGGAAAGATAGCACTGTTTTGGAGAAAAAGTTGCAGATCCACCTCTGCAATAATAAGATTTTTGTCATAGACTTCTAAGATTCAACTTTCCTTCATAGGTTTCTGTTAAAGTTAGATATAATTTGTCAGTATGTCTGAGATGTAAGTTCTTGATACATGAATATCAATATGTGTCAGTTTTGAAGGATGGTGGCTATGATCAAATGGTACTCTGGAGACTGTGGGAAGCTCTGCACTTTCATCAAACAGGATGAGCAATGCTTTGCTATAGGTCATACTAAGGCGATTAATAGCATTTGATATTAGATACAATTTAGACAATAAAATGTTTGTGAATATGATCTTTTATAGTAGAATTCTGACAGGTAAGTCTATTTTTTTTGGCTTATATTATTTTTCCTGAAAATCCATGAGGTTATACTTACATTCTCTTCACAATTTAAACACGTTTCAATGCATGTTTAAAGTGACATATTATGTGATTTGTGTTACTTTAATCCTGATAGGTTAACAAGAATTTCTGGACATGCTACCATCAGTAAAAGAGTTATAAACACAAAGGTTATGATCAGCTTATAAGGTTAAATACATGAGTTTACTAATAGAAGGTTTCATTCTAGTTCTCATCAAAATTAGAAATCAAGAGGCATGTTTGCAATTTATAAAGAAAAAAAATGCCTAAATTCAGGCAATTAAGGTTAATAAGTAGTTGCTGTAAAATCTACTTCTTTTTTTTTTTGACATGAAAACAAAGGTCTATATTGTCTTACAATAGAGTTTGACATGATAGAAGCAGTGTGAAGGCCAAATCTAATTTTCCGAGGCCACCTGTTCCTTAAGCACTGAACACTGATTTTTCTCAACACTGAGAGTAGGTGTCATTAAAGCAAGCAGGGGAAACTCAAGGTTTTCTTTATTTGAAAACACAGTAACTGGTTGCAATTCTAATTTTTAAATTTGCAGCAGAAGAATGGATACTTGTGAGACCTGCTAAAGTTGAACACTGTAAGCTCAGTGGGATGGCTTGTCATTAAGGATATTAACTCTCCAGTGACTTTGACAGAATCTGGGTTATTAAGTGGAGAAAGGCAAGGCATGGGGAAAGCTACCACATGAGTGTCAGGAATCCATAGAAGTCTGAAAGCATCCCAGTAATGGATTCATTGCTAAATCCCATGTCCCACTCTGAGTGCTCTGAATTTTTCTTGTGTACCAGAACCATAGTCCCTGCTCAGGGCTTTCCCTAGCTCCATTTCTTCCACAGATGCTTTGGACATTCTTCGCAAGCGCCACTGCTTTACTCCTTTGAATTTTTCAGACATTCTGTTTTCCCCTCTCTACTTGTTCTGAGGAACAACTGTTTTTTTCTCTCCTTACTTAGGTCTTCAACGTCATATATATCATATCTGCTGGTAAGCTTGTGGTTTTTTTTTTGTTGTTGTTGTTTTTTTATTGGAAAAAAAAAAGAAATTTCTGCCTCCTCCCCGCTTCCCATTTCCCTCCCACTCCTCCCTCTCCTCCTCCCCTACCCCCACTACTCCCCCTCCCTCTCCAGCCTGAAGAGCAGTCAGGGTTCCCTGCCCTGTGGAAAGTCCAAAGTCCTCCCCCCTCAATCCTGGTCTAGGAAGGTGAACATCCAAACTGGGTAGGCTCCCACACAGCCAGAACATGAAGCAGGATCAAAACCCGGTGCCATGGTCCTTGGCTTCTCAGCAGCCCTCATTGTCCGCCAAATTTAGAGATTCCGGTTTTATCCCATGCTTTTTCAGTCACAGTTCAGCTGGCCTTGGTGAGCTCCCAAAGAATCAGCCCCACTGTCTCCACGGGTGGGCACACCCCTTGTGGTCCTGACTTCTTTGCTCATATTCTCTCTCCTTCTGCTCCTCATTGGGACATTGGGAGCTCAGTCCAGTGCTCCAGTGTGGGTCTCTGTCTCTATCTCCATCCATCGCCAGATGGAGTTTCTATGGTGATATGCAAGATATTCATCATTATGGCTAGAAACTAGACTTTAAAATGCTAATTAACCCAATTAAAAAATGGGGCACTGAGCTGAAGAGAGAATTCTCAACAGAAGAAGTTCAAATGGCCAAAAGGCACTTAAGGTCATGCTCAGCCTCCTTAGCAATCAGGGAAATGCAAATCAAAACAACATTGAGATATCATATTACACCTGTCAGAATGGCTAAAATCAGTAACACCAATGATAGCCTTTGCTGGAGAGGCTGTGGAGAAAGGGGTACCCTCATCCATTGCTGGTGGGAATGCAAACTTGTGCAACCACTTTGGAAAGCAGTGTGGCGGTTTCTCAGGAAATTTGGGATCAACCTACCCATGGACCCAGCAATGCCACTCTTGGGAATATACCCACGAGATGCCCGATCATATGACAAGGACATTTGTTCAACTATGTTCATAGCAGCATTATTTGTAATAGCCAGAACCTGGAAACAACCTAGATGCCCTTCAATGGAAGAATGGATGAAGAAAGTGTGGAATATATACACATTAGAATACTACTCAGCGGTAAAAAACAATGACTTCACGAATTTTGCATGCAAATGGATGGAAATAGAAAACACTATCCTGAGTGAGGTAACCCAGACCCAAAAGGATGAACATGGGATGTACTCACTCATAATTGGTTTCTAGAGATAAATAAAGGTCAGTGAGTCTATAATATGATATCCTAATGAAACTAAATAAGAAGGTGAACCCAAAGAAAAACATATAGCTATCCTCCTGGTTATGGGAAGTAGACTAGACTGCCGGGCAAATAATTGGGATCTTGGGGGTGTGGTGGGAGGGGGCGTAAGGGGAGAAGGGGAGAGAAATGTGAGAAGGGGAGGGTGGGGGGAACTTGGGGAAACGGGATGATTGGGATAAAGGAATATTGGTTAGGGGAGCAGAGAAGCACACATCTTAATTAAGGGAACCATCTTAGGGTTGGCAAGAGACTTGGATCTAGAGGGGCTCCCAGGTGCCCAGGGTGATGTCCCCAGTTAGTTCCTGGGGCAGCTGAGGATAGGGAACCTAAAATCTACTTCTTGTTTCTTCTTTTTATAATGTTGACCTCAACTGCCCAAAAAGGGGATTGTTGGGAAACTAAAATGCAGGTAAGGGCTGGTTTACAGATTATGCAAGGAAAAGTTAGTAATATTAATATCATAGCAATTTCTCAATTACTGGAGACACTACAAGATTTCCATCTGGTCATAGGAAACATCTGCTTTGAAATAAATTCAATTAAAAAAATCTATAGCTAATAAGGCAAAATCAGGGAATTCCAAATTCAAATTATGAAATATTAAAAAGAAAGACTAATATGGTAATAATTAAATACAAAATGACACATGTTAATTGTTTACAGCTGTTCAAAAAAACATTACTTTTACAAATATATATATATATATTTGTTTTTGACTGGAATGTGGTATAAATTTTGACATCTTAGAATAATACCTATAGCAATATACAGTATCATATATATATATATATGTATATATATAACTTTTATGTTATATTTTGTATATGTATGTAAATATATATTTAAATTTTTGTTTACCTATTGAATCTGTTTCAAAATTTTATACAGTCATATTTATATAAGTCTGATTAGTTCTATTACTTATGTTCTCCATGACAGGCCCACTGCATTGAGCACAGCTTTCAGGTTCTTGTATGTGCCTGTTTATGTACAACAATCAAGATGATCCAAGTGAGTCTGACTTAAATTCTAATAAATGTTGTTTTACATTTTTAAATTTATCTCAATTTCTTTATTTATTCTTTGGGAATTTCATATAATACATGCTAATTCTACTCCTTCCCAGCCGCTGCTCCATATCCTCCCCTCACCTCTACAGTGCTCGCCCAAATAAAATTTTAAAAAATTTCTAATGGCAGCAAATCAAAAACTGGAAGCAAGCAAGCAAAATCAATAAACAAAACAAACAAACAAAAAAACTCTTTGTTCCTCCATCTTTCCAGGCAGTAAGTATAGGCAGGAAACCCAAACAGGAAGTAGAAATGATGTAATGAGAACAGGAGAATTCTGGGAAGGAGGAAGTTGATTCCCCCCATTCCTGCCCAGATCACCAAGGCAGCAGGATGTGATCTGTCCCACTGAAAAAAAAAACAAAAAAACAAAAAAAAACAAAAAACAAAAGTACTGAGCCACATGGCTAATATAGATCACAAAAATGGGTTAATCAAGATGTGAGAGTTAGCCAGTGAGAGGCTAGAGCTAATGGGCCAATCAGCTTATAACTTACAGAGATCTTTGTGTGAATTTTCTCTGGGACTAAACAGCTGGGGGTACAGGCAGGATAGAAACCCTAACAAGAACAAACAAGGAGGCCTTCATGTTACATTTCTTGCCTCTCCAACACCTCTTCTTTCCTCTTGGTGGCATTGGCAGCATCAGTGTGCCACATAGCAAACCATTTTATCCAATCAGTTTTACTAGGAAATGCTCATTTCAATGAGTCATTGATCTGGTTCAAGGCCTCTGGTTTTTGGTGCACTATCTTCAGTGGAATCCTCACTGAAGCTCCTCTGGGTTAACCCACAGGCAACTGAAGTCATTGATATCCTGCTGGCATCATTTCATAGGACCAATCCCTTCACGTGTCCCAGCAGGTCCTAGATGGAGTAAATGTTAGTATGGACCAACCCAAAGCCCAGATGTAGGCCTGGATGGAAGCTAAGCTTATCAGTCCAGGTCACTGTGGCCACCCCACTTTGGAGAGGAGTTCCGAGTCAGCTCCCCTATGCCATCAGGGTTAGTTCTCCTTAACACATGTTCCAAGTGCATGGGACAGTGAGTGACAGCTTTCCTGTGAAGGCTGAGGTCAGGTTTCTTTATTAAGTGTTCAGTGAGGGACAGAACCAGTTTTCCCAGGGCCAGCTAGGGTGGGCCAGCTCAACATAAACATTTGATTTCATTATGTGAAGTTCCTATGGCCCCCTAAGGTAACATAAGGCACAAACAACACAGACCCCAATGGAAGCAGGTCTAAGGACCCAGACATGATCCTCTGCAACAGCTGAGTCTAGATGTCACCGCTGTACCAGGCAGCAATACCGTCCACTCAGATCAGCACAGCCCCAGTTTCAGGGTGTCATTTGGACATTAATTAGATTGACACAAACACCGGCAATCTAGATGATCCTTGGCGGCATCAGGAGCTATGGCCATCAACACAGACCCTGACTGCAGTAGGTCCACGGACCCCAACATGGCCCCCAGTTGCAGCCGTGGCTGCATAGGTCACCATGGCACTGGGTAGTAGTGGGTGACACACAAATCTGTATGACCACAGCTGCAGCAATGCTCTTAGGCATGAACATAACCCTAGGTGGCTAATCAGACCCCAGGCAATCACACAGCCCTTAGTTGCAATAGGAACCACAGATGTTGACTCAGACCCTGGTTGCCGCAGAGCCAAGGAACCAAACATGACCATACACAGCAGCCTGGCCCAGACTACACCATGGCCCTAGGTACTACCCCAGGTCACTCAGATCAGCATGACTCTAACAACTACATGACCGATGGACACCTACATAGGCACAGGTGGCAAAACAGACACTGAGAACAATTGTTGTCTTTAATGCCAACATTGGACTTGGATGTCCACACAGAATTTGGCTATGGTAAGGCCATGGACTGAGACACAACCCTTGGCAACAGCCTGAGCTCAGAAGTCACCATGGACCCAGCGGTCAAGCAGGCCACCCACAGCAGCGTGTTCCTCACTGCCTTAACTTCTTCAGTTCTGTCCTTTTCCACAGCGCATGAACAGTTCAGCTTCTCTTTCTCTCACCTTTCCCCACCGCTTATTTGCTCATCATGATGATATCCACCCTCCTGAACAGAATACCAGGCGAGTGGCGCATCTCTTTCCATCAGCCCGGCCTTAGAGCCCCAGGATGGCCCCAGGGAGACCAGTGCGCTCCTGAGTGAAATTTTATTTTTTAACCTAGTAATCATTAGTTTCTCTCACCTTAGAATCTCAGTGAAAAACTGTTTCGAGATGCCTAATAAGTCCTTCGTTAGATTTAACATTTATTAGATATTCTGTACAGAAAACTTTGCAAATATTCTGAAAGAACCATTTTGAGGATGTGTATAATCATACAATTCATCAGAAGAAGATGCTGTCAATACTGACAATACTGACCATGTGGCAATACTGACCATTTCCCAAAGTCGTTCATCCTCCACTCTCCTTTAACGTCAACTTCAGTTCTGAAGTTTCATACTATCTGCACATGCTCACTGAAATCACTTTTAACCACTGATATATTCATACCTGGATATGTTTTTGTGGACTGAAATAACTACAATTCACAGCAGCACTAAAGTAAAAATCATACTAAATTCCCAAAATTCTAAAGAACAAAAGATGACTTCTGTAATTTTTTGTTAAGTAATAAAATATTTATAGTTTACAGAAGTTCCGAGTATAAAGTATAGAGTACACACCCCCTTCTTATTACTCCTATCTTGGTACAGTTTTCCCTACTAACTTCTTGGCACAGTAGAGATCTAAGGCTGGCTAATAAGGAAAATACTGATATATGACTGGATTGTCAACTAAATTTCATGGATAATTCATGTTTCCAGTATGCGTGTTGTTCATTTCATGTATTTATTAGAGTATTTTGGCATATTCATTACAGAGTCATACAAAAGAACTCCACAGTCCTACAAGTTAACCATGCTCTATTCATTCATTTCTTTTGTCTCTACTACAAAAATTCTAGTAATCACTAATTCTTCTCTGTTCATAATTCTAAATTTCCAGGATACCATGAGACTAGAATCATAGGCCATTACCTTTCAGGTTTGGTATTTTTATAAGAACATGTGTAATTGAAGTAACTTCATATCATTTTATGAATTTCTAGGTAATATATTATGATAACTTGGGGAAAGCTATTCTAATGTATTTACCACCGTTTCTGTTTCTTCTTTTATTTTCCAACACCTATGAAAGATGGCTTGGAAGTATTGATAGTGATCATTTCAGGTGCATGGTAGCAAGGGGGGAGGGGAATATGCTGCTTTGAAACCCCATCAGGATTTACAGTTGGAATTTACATACTATTACTGGTATTACATATATTTCATGGTTTTATTGTGGTGACGCAATTTTGAGCAATTCAACAGTTAGGTGCCAGTTATGTTCTCCAAAGACGCATAAATTGTTTCATTTTTATTCTGTCAGTGAGGTGCAATGGAATGTTGTAGATGTATAATCTGGTAGGAGGTGAAAGTTGGGTACTGCACTTAAGAAGAATTCTGGCGTTTTCTTTGCTCTATCTCTTTCTCCTCTGAAAATGCCTCTTCTATGATGTTCTCCTACAAAAAAACATGTCTAAATATATGGTTTCAAAGCTACCAAAGAAACATGAACCCAAACCAAAAAATATTTATTTCATAATGCTGTTTATCTTGGATATTTTTGTAACAGATGCAGCTAAAATTCTACCACAAACACATATTCATTTTATTCAGCATATTCTTGTTTTCTTTTCAATAATGGATGACATTACTTTGGCCATGATTAAATTGGTGTATTTATCATTATCACATTTAACTGCACTTCACTCACTTTGATAGACATAAATGACATCATTTTATAGTGTTTTTGATCATTAATTGAATGAAAATAACACTGAAAGTATCTTTAAAGGAGAAAATTAATAACATTTCTCATAAAATATGGCTTATCTACTTTCTGAGCATAAATCTTGTCTAATTATTTCCAAGTTAGAGTTGCAATTTAAAGCTTACCCTACAATATAAAATGCTTGTTTCTGTTTCATAAACACAGATATTTATGAATTCAATTATCAGTTAATTATCTGAGAAGGGAAATTTTAACCCAGCATGAGGCTGTTGCTTTCCTATATCTTAGTCACTTCCCCCAAAGAGAGCTAAGCTCTCATACCATCAGCAAAAGACAAGTGAGAATAGAGACAGTTGCAACCTTTGAGTCCGTTATGAAAATTTATAATTAATGATATTGGAGGTGTTTGCCACTTAAATCAGGTATTATGATTTCAAGGGTAAATAGAAGAATAGATTATAAAAACTATGTATCAACTTGACATGACTCGACTGGCTGATATTCATGGGAGGGCTGAGCTTTTCTGAAGAGAAAGAAGGAGGAAATGGGGGGAGGGATAACCCAGATTGAGAGTAGGGATTGGGAGCAGAGGCAGAGGGCAAATCGCAATTGGGCTGGAAAAATATTATTAAGTATTACTTTGCTAAGTTGGTTTAGTGGATAACCAATTCCTACATCAAGGGGATTTTTGATCCTCCCAATCCAAGAGCAAGGGAGATCCTTCCATTTTCTGGTGTCATCTTCAATTTCTTTCTTCAAGACTTAAAGTTCTTGTCAAATAGATCTTTCACTTCCTTGGTTAGGGTTACCCCTAGATATTTTATGCTATTTGTGGCTATCGTGAAAGGTGATGCTTCTCTGATTTCCCTCTCTGCTTCCTTATCCTTAGTGTATAGGAAGGCCACTGACTTTTTGGAGTTGATCTTGTATCCTGCCACATTACTAAAGGCGTTTATCAGATGTAGGAGTTCTTGGATAGAGTTTTTGGGGTCGCTTATGTATACTATCATATCATCTGCAAATAACGAAAGCTTAACTTCTTCCTTTCCAATACGAATCCCCTTGATCCTCTTATGTTGTCTAATTGCAATTGCTAGAACTTCAAGCACTATATTGAAGAGGTATGGAGAGAGTGGACATCCTTGTCTTGTTCCTGATTTTAGTGGGATGGCTTTGAGTTTTTCTCCATTCAATTTAATGTTAGCTGTCGGCTTGCTGTAAATAGCTTTTATTATATTTAGGTATGACCCTTGTATCCCTAATCTCTCCAAGACCTTTATCATAAAGGGGAGTTGAATTTTGTCGAATGCTTTTTCAGCATCTAATGAAATGATCATATGGTTTTTTTCTTTCAGTTTATTTATATGGTGGATTACATTGATAGATTTGCGTATGTTGAACCAGCCCTGCATCTCTGGGATGAAGCCTACTTGATCATAATGGATAATTTTCCTAATGTGTTCTTGGATTCGGTTTGCCAGTATTTTATTGAGAATTTTTGCATCGATATTCATGAGTGAAATAGGCCTATAATTCTCTTTCTTGGTTGGGTCTTTGTGTGGTTTTGGTATCAGGGTAACTGTGGCTTCGTAAAAGGAATTTGGCAATGACTCTTCTGCTTCTAAGCAATCTACAGATTCAATGCAATCCCCATCAAAATACCATCAAAATTCTTCACAGATCTGGAGAAGACAATAATCAACTTTATATGGAAAAACAAAAAACCCAGGATAGCCAAAACAATCTTATACAATAAAGGATCGTTTGGAGGCATTACCATCCCTGACTTCAAACTCTATTACAGAGCTACAGTATTGAAATCAGCTTGGTATTGGCATAAAAACAGAGAAGTCGACCAATGGAATTGAATAGAAGACCCTGACTGTAACCCACAAACCTATGAACACCTGATTTTCGATAAAGGAGCTAAAAGTATACAATGGAAAAAAGAGAGCATCTTCAACAAATTGTGCTGGCAAAACTGGAAGTCAGTCTGTAGAAGAATGAAAATAGATCCATATCTATCACCATGCACAAAACTCAAGTCCAAGTGGATTAAAGACCTCAATATCAGTCCGAACACGCTGAACCTGATAGAGGAGAAAGTGGGAAGTACTCAACAACAAGTGGGCACAGGAGACCACTTCCTACGTATAACCCCAGCAGCACAAACAGTAAGGGACTCATTGAATAAATGGGACCTACTGAGACTGAGAAGCTTCTGTAAAGCAAAGGACACTGTTGCTAAGACAGAAAGGCAACCCACTGACTGGGAGAAGATCTTCACCAACCCCGCAACTGACAAAGGTCTGATCTCCAAAATATATAAAGAACTCAAGAAACTAGACTGTAAAAGGCTAATCAACCCATTTATAAAATGGGGCACTGAGTTGAACAGAGATCTCTCAACAGAAGAAGTTCAAATGGCCAAAAGACACCTAAGGTCATGCTCAACTTCCTTAGCGATCAGGGAAATGCAAATCAAGACAACTTTAAGATACCATCTTACACCTGTCAGAATGGCGAAAATAAAAAACACCAATGATAGCCTTTGCTGGAGAGGTGTGGAGTAAGGGAGTACACTCATCCATTGCTGGTGGGAATGCAAACTTGTGCAACCACTTTGGAAAGCAGTGTGGAGGTTTCTCAGGAAATTTGGGATCAACCTACCCCTGGATCCAGCAATACCACTCTTGGGAATATACCCAAAAGAGGCCTTATCATACAACAAAAGTATATGCTCTACTATGTTCATAGCAGCACTGTTTGTAATAGCCAGAACATGGAAACAACCTAGATGCCCTTCAATTGAAGAATGGATGAAGAAAGTATGGAATATATACATATTAGAGTACTACTCAGCAATAAAAAACAAGGACTTCCTGAAGTTTGCAGGCAAATGGATGGAAATAGAGAACACGATCCTGAGTGAGGTAAGCCAGACCCAAAAAGAGGAACATGGGATGTACTCACTCATATTTGGTTTCTAGCCATAAATAAAGGACATTGAGCCTCTAATTCGTGATCTTAGAGAAGCCAAATAAGAAGGAGAACCCAAAGAAAAATATAAAGGCATCCTCCTGAATATCAACCTTCATCAGGCGATGAAAGGAGACAGAGACAGAGACCCACATTGGAGCACCAGACTGAAATCTGAAGGTCCAAGTCAGGAGCCGAAGGAGAGAGAGCACGAGCAAGGAGCTCAGGAACGCGAGGGTGCACCCACACACGGAGACAATGGGGATGTTCTACCAGGAACTCACCAAGGCCAGCTGGCCTGGGTCTGAAGAAGCCTGGGTTAAAACCGTCTTGGGGAACAAACATAGAGGACAACGAGGACTACTGAGACCTCAAGAACAAAAGCAATGGGTTTTTGATCCTACTGCACCTATTGCTTTGTGGGAGCCTAGGCAGTTTGGATGCTCACCTTACTGGACCTGGATGAGGTGGGTGGTCCTTGGACTTCCCACGGGGCGGGGAACCCTGATAGCTCTTTGGGCGAACGAGGGAGGGGGACTTGACCTGGGGGAGGGGGGGAAATGGGAGGCGGCGGTGGGAAAGGACAGAAATCTTAAATAAATAAATAAATTTAAAAAAAAAATAAATAAAAAAAAGGGGATTTTTTTCTTTCATGTTAACTTTCCCAGTCATTTCTGTTGCCAGCTCAATAATGGTTTTACATCTAGCTCACAGGTTTCCTCAAATTTAAAGTTAAACTATCCTAAAAAGTTTCATTTAGTTATTTTAGTTATATCTAAGAGAAGTTCATCATCTTATTTCTACAATACCCCAGTAAACTAATCCTTTTTCTTTGAAACCCTGTATGAACAATCTGTTGGGTATTTTAATATAAATAACACCTTTTTTCACATTTATATACTTAGTGTGTGTGGGGGGGGGTGAGTGGATGTGTATGTGTGTGTCCTCTAAAATGGGATTTGGAGTCTTTATTTCATTTGGAAAATCAGCTGTTCGTGTTTTCTAATTCTGTCTCTTTACCAATTTTCTTCATTGAGTTTCGATACTTTAATATCTTACTAGATGATTTATCCTAAGAGTTTCTTGTCCATTACCATTTAATTGACTTCATTGAAATTTTGTTTCTTAATTTTGAAGTGTTGTTTTTTTTGTACTAACTTTTGGTTTTATCTTTACATATCCACTCCTTCTGTAATCACATCTGTGTTTATAGCTTCAAAATTGTAGGATTAACAACTTTCGCCTCTTTTCTCCTTAGTACAGCTCAAACTTAACAACTAATAAATTGTTTTTTTTTTCAAATGATAGCTTCTGTATTTGACACGTTGCACGACTGAATTTTTTTACAGGATTCATGATAACATTCTTATATGATCTGATTCACTGCCTCAAGACTAGGAATTAGGCCTACCTTCCAAATATTCCCCAAATCACCCACCAGGTAACAAGTAGAATTTATTCCTGCAAAGCTAATGGGTATCTCTCTTAACTGATTCTAATATCTATATGCTTTTTATATTGCCTAAGAAAAAAGATTTTCAAATAAATAAGTAAACTAACAAAAGGGTGTGTTATTTTTTACTGATCTCTTTGTTGTAAAGAATAAATATCTTGAAAAAATTCTTTGAAAATTATTGAATTTTTTTAGATCAAATTGTGTTAACAATGGTGACAAATGTTAGAAAATGCTAGAAGAAACAGGGAAAATTAGTTACAGTTTTAGAGAAACAGAAAGTGATTTCTAACTTTACCTGAACTTCTTTTTATATACTTTTATTAATTCTTTGAGAATTGCACAACTTCTACCAGATACCATCCTGATTCCAACCCATCCAACATGGTGTCTTCATTTGCGTTTAAATCTATCAGGTCCAGTTAAGGTTGGTTGTATGCATTGAGGTATGTGACCATCCACTGGAGAATGTTTTACTCCTCAGCGTCAACACACTTAAGGATGTGGAAGGAAACTCTTCCTCTCCCAGAAGATAAATACTACTAATAGCTCCTCAGCTACAGGTTGGAAGACTTCATGAAGACTTCCCCGCTTATGCTGGGATTTTGTTTGACCTGAAATTAAATAAGTCTTGCACTTGCTGACACAATAAAATTTACATGACCTTAAAACAGTTCTTAGAAATTTCTTTTTATCTTCACTTCAACTCAATAAATATAATCTGTCTTAACCCTTGCCTTCGCTACTGTGGTTCTTAATTTTGTTTTTCTTAAGCTTTTGATTTTAAGTTCCTATATAAAATTTCAAATCTGACCTTGTAATCCTGATATAGTGTCCCTTTATAAACATATTTTTCTTCATCACAAAATTAGCAAATAAATGATTACTAGCAAACACTTTATTTTACCTTACTGTTCTTTAGAACATGGGCTATAAAGTGTCAAAAACTGTATTTTAAAAATCACAATGGGGAACAAAAAAAAAGACACATGAGATAAAGGATAATGATAAGGTCAAAGACTAGAAACAAACATTATTCTGACCTGACCCTATAAAAAAAAAAAAACCTACAAACTCTCTATAATTCTCACTCCTAAAGACTAAAGAATAATGAGATGAAATTTAACAGCTCCATTAATGATAGCAATGGATGTGAAATAGATCTTCATAGAAGGAAAGATTCATGAAAACCTTGGATTTTCAGAGAGACCTAAACAGTTGGAATGATCCTCATAGGAATCATATATTTGCAAAAGTAATGCAAATCATTTCATGTGTTTATTTCCTGAATAAAACTACCTTTCCTCTTAGGCTTCCTCATAAATTATCAATGAATATATATATATATATATATATATATATGTCTTTAAAACACAAGACAAGTCTTACTTGTAATAAAAATGTAGAACAGTTTAAACCAAATTCATCCCTGTCTTAACAAGAAAAATGGTTCAATAGCTCTTTATTTGAACTATTCAACAAATGAACACACTATTTTATCCTCTCAGGTTTATTCCTCTGTGTCATGGATTTAGTGCAAAACACACCACAGAGCATGCACTAGAGCATTTATTAACAGCTTCTGTCACACCCCGAGGTGTGCGGAAAATGAATTATTAATGGATTTCTATCAGAAATGTGCTATATCTATTACCTACTCCCATCTTACATTACAGAATATTATGGAAGTTTGTATGATGGTTACTAAACTCCCAGAGATAAAGAGAAAATGAAACTCACATTGAATTAATTTCCATATTTTAGGAGAACAAGCTTGACCATGTAACCCTCTACATAGTCACTTGGTACAAACTTAAATATTAATGCAGAAAGGTTTGTAACATATTTTCAAGTGTGAATTTTTCAGTGCCTTCTGATTCATCTCTTTTGCAATGTACATTTCTTGAAAGCTGTTTTTGATTGTCATAATATGGTCTTTTTTTACATTTATTTTTTTAAATCTCCCTTTTTACACACACACATACATATGTTGTCTAGATATTTCTTCTGTATTCAAAATGAAATTTAAAAAAGTTCAGGAAATGGGATGACTCAGGATACTTATCCACAAGGTTTTTGAAGCATTAAGTGATTCCTAAGGAACAGATGATTTCTGAATAAGTTGATTTTTCTACAGACTGCCAGAACTCCAGGGTTGAAGTTTTCACAACTAATTATCCCACTTTGGATGCACATTTCCGTGTTGTAGCTACCTTTTAGACACCCACTCTCCTGTCAGTATTGACTCACTTACACTTCTACTAATAGCACCAACAAACTAAGAAATTCAGTTCATTAATCAATACTTGAACACACTCATTTCTGAGGTCTACCATCATTATTCTTTTAGAGATGAACTGATACTGATTGTGTTGGCCAGGAAAAGACACATGCACAACATATAATGGTTGTTTTTTTTTAAAGGAAAAAACCTCAAAATGACAAAAACAACTAACTTGTACTCTTTACACATCATTTTGACTATATTCTTTTTCACATATCTAGAAACAATTACTTATTTTAACTAAAATTTGCACTTATTTTTGCTTTCATAAATAATGTACTATGCTATTGATTGAATTTTGTTTTACACACAGTAAAAGGCTTAAATCAAGCAGATCAGAGTTGGTACTCAACATTTATCACTGACTTATGATGAAAATGTGAGTTTTTTCTAACTTTTGAGATATCTAGTATCTAATTATGTATAGTTTTAGTACAAGTTTTTCCTATTATAAAACATTAACTAAAAGACAATTTCCTCATCTTTTAAGTTTATCTATTCTCCATAATCTGTGAAAACCAGATTTTATAAATGACTCTTTTGCCATTATATGAGATTTTGCAGAATTTATAGTTGCACATTTGTATCATTTCATGTACTTATATTTTATTATGGGAAAGTTGCATAAATCCCAGAATTCTATTATCAATTAATAGTATTCAAATTATAGTTTAGTCTTATTTTCTCTACCATTGATCATTTGATGGGTATTTTGTTTAAAACATTTGTGCTATATAAACAGTGTAATAAAAGGTAAGGACATGCAAATGTTTATTTGAAACTAGATTACTTTGTCTTTGTTTACCCTCTAAGGAATGGGTGTGCTGGACCATATGTAAGCACTGTTTATATAGTTGTGTGTTTTTAATTTTTAAGAAAACTTCATATTATATCCTTCAACTATTTTATATTTCTACATTTCTACAAACAACATTTGTGACAGTAGACTTGCTGAGTTATTCACTTTTATGTCTTTTTTAGAAGATAGGAGACTCAAACCCAGATTAAATAGGTATTAATATTATTTGTCTTTATGTTTGATTGTCCTTATGGATTCTTTGCATATACAGGCATTAACCTCTTATGATATTCAGTTCAAAAATATTTTCTATTGTCTTGGAAATTGCCTTTTTAGTTTGTTGACTATTTTCATTGAGTTCTCAATTGTTTCTTTCTTTTTTTTTTGATTCTCTGCTTTTAGAGCATTTTACAAAATATCACCTTTCTAATGTCCTTAAGTATGACAACCATTATTTCTTCTGATACTTTAAAATTCTTAAGCCAAATATTTAACTCTGTACTTGTTTTTAAACTGATTTTTTGTTTATGGTTACAAGTAGAATTGGACTTTTGTATATTGTTATTTAGTTCTTCCTAGCAAGATTAAGAGTTGCATATTCCTTTTCTAACTTGTGTTAACTGCAACTTTGTTGAGAATCTGTTGTGAGGACTTGCATTGTACTGTTTTCTCAGGATGGTTTTAATTAATTGAGGTTTGGGCTGAGTAGTTTGCTTTTTGCTTATGTCTCTATACAAATTTCAGCATTATGATTTATTCCATTGGTAGGTTCAGTCTATCTACTTATTTAAATATATTGAAATATTCTCTTATGCATAGAAGGAAACTCACTTTGGTGTAGTGACATTGTCTTATTGATATGATCTTTAATTATGTTTCATGGCTTTTCCATAAGATATTTAACATCAGTATATATCAAAGATATTATAGAATATATATAAAGCAAGCCTCCTTTGAAACTATTAAACTATTTCCCCTGGGTAAGAGATGCAGTCTAAGGAAGTTGATCAGCTTATGAGTAATCTGACCTAATAGTAGTTTGATCCCTTGATGGTTTCCATATTTGATGGCATCATTGTAAGATATTAAAATTAAGTGATGAACTTGGCCTTAGTTATTTTTTATTCCTATGATAAAACACCGTGATAAACAGCAGCTTCCAAGGAAAATGCTTATTTCAACTTAGAGTTCTGCAGTAACGCTCCATCAGAAAGAAGAAAGTCCTAGCAGGAACTCATGGACAGACCTACATGCTGGGACTAAAGCAGAAGCCATTGAACAGTCGTTTACCTGCTTGCTCTCTCATGGCTTGCTCAGCCTGATCTCTAACATAATTCAGTTCCTCCTGCAGGTTTGGCAGTAACCACAGTGGGTTGTGCCTTCTAACATAAACCATTATTCAAGAAAATGTCTTGCAAAATTGTCCACAGGCAATTTAACGGTAGAACATTTTCAAAAAAGATCCTTGCTTCCTAGATATAGGGTCTATGTCACAATGTTCTAGCTTTCCATACACCATTGTAGAAACAGTAAAGCTAAATGATTCAAGCTTCTACCACTGTGACACAAAATTAATTTTACTCCCTTAACCTGTTTGGCTCAGTATTTTGTCACAATGATTAACATGGGAAGATAAAAGGGAGAGGGAAAATGTTGAAAGAGGAGCAGCCAGGCTGTGTCCCCGGCACCCGGCAGCCCACACAGCTTAGCTTACGCCCCGAAATAATTACACAGAAACTGTATTCTTTTAAACACTGCCTGGCCCATTATTGGCTAGCTCTTCTCGGCTAACTCTCGCACCTGGATTAGCCCATTTTTTATAAGGTGTGTAGCACCCCAAGGTGTGCTTACCGGGGAGATTCTAGCCTGCGTCTGTCTGGCATGGGAACATCATGGCGACTCCTCACTCAGCTTCTTTCTTCCAGAATCCTGTTTTGTTTACTCCACCCATCTAAGGGTGGGCCTATCGAATGGGCCAGGCAGTTTCTTTATTAATAAGAAATCACTCCCACATCATTTCCCCTTTTTCTGTTTAAACAAAAAAAGAAAGGCTTTAACTTTAATATAGTAAAATTACATATAACAAAACAGTCATCAAGCAATAATTACAGTTACAATATTTATATCTACTTTATCTTTTATCATAACTAAGGAAAGCTATAACTAACCATTCTTCAACTCCATCAAAGACTCCAGAAGGATATAATAATACCTAAGTAAACAGGAAGTCAAATGCTCTAGAAATGACAGAGACATCTCGCTGCCTGGACAGTCACCCAAAGTTCCTCTGTACCGTTGGGGCATCTATCTTCGGCCTTCAGGCCCACAGTATCCAGCAGACAGTTCCATGAAGCAGGAAATTCCAAAGACAGTTCAGTCATTTTCTGCTGTGTCCTGCAGAATGTCTCGTAGACTCTTTCATGAATCAGGAACCTCGAAAGACCATCTAATCTTTAGGCAAGTTTAGCAGTCCTCTCTCTGCGGGTTCTTTGTGTCCAGTTTATGCATCAGTCCAGGCAAGAGCAGTCTCTTGCCCAAATGGCTATCAAACTCCATAATGATCCTCTTCAATGCCCATCTTCCTCTCGAAGTAGATTGGTGCTGCCAGCAGCAGACGTGTCTCATTGTCATGAAAAACCCTAAGTTATTAAAACATTTAAAATGCCATATTCTGCAGTCTTTGAAAGATATGAAGAATGCGTTATCTGAAATATATCTATGTACATCTAAAAAATCTAACTAACATGACTACAAGCTTGACCATTATTGATGATTATCCATTAACAACCTATATATGTTACATTTTTAAATGAACTGCACAATCACAATACTTAATCAAGATCAGAAATACATATACACATAACAAAATTGACCTTAAAATCCATACCAATGCAAATTATTCATATCTATATTATATCCCCCTTTAAATGTAAAAGAACATTTATAAACAATATTTGGGAACATGGGCGCAGTTTTTCCTCTCCAAACTGCTTCCTGCTGAATGGGGGCGTCGTTAATTAGGTCTTTTATGGTATAACCTGTGTACCAGGGTCATCTCAGTTGGCAGTTGAGTGAAGTAATTTTTGAGGATGTTCACAGCAACCTTTCAGGAGGGCGTGGCCTATCATACCAAATTGGAATAGAAGAAATCCATAGGGTCTGGTCCTCTGTGAAAACAAAAGAAGACCCTTTCCAAAGCATCATATCCTTAGACCCAAATTCTGAAGTCATATCCTCATGATATCCATTCTGGTTCCACTTGGCAGCCCATATAATGTAATGTCTGTCTGTACTTAGCTCCTTTACAGTCAAAAATTTTAAAGAAAACACAATGTAGACTCTCTCTGAATTTTCCATTTTTACGTGGCTTATTTTTACTTTTTTCTCTTAATCTATAACTATCTGTACTCTGTCTCTTTAAAGACTTTACCTTTTTTTTTTAACCATTAACTTTATTCTCTATCTTCTTTTTCTTCTCTCTCTCAAGCCTACGTACATTCATCCAACAGTGTGGCCTTTTATGTCTGAATCTGTTTTATTGTGCATCTGTAACATTTTTTTCTTACTATCCAGGAGCGTTTTGTTTTAAGCGCCTTTAAATCACTAAGCGCTTAAGAATCTAAGCTGTGACATTCCTAGGTCAAAAACAGGTACTGCCTGCTGGCCCCGCCCAGTCCAACATGTTGGAGCCACTCGTGCCTTTGATCCTTGCACAGTGCACCAGTAGCATGGTGGAGCTGCTTGTGCCTCTGAGCTGCGGCACGCAATGTCCCCCTTTTAGGCACACAGCAGTCTAGTTGCCATCAAACAAATCGTAGCACTTTACTCCAAATGCTCCATTCAAAAGCTCTGTCTCCCGCAGGAGTCAGACAGAGATCGCAATGGCGGCACAGCCCGGAAAGCCAGCATTTTAAAACAGCCAGTTTTTTTCCTGATGCTGAGTCAAGACAATTTCTTTTCAGAGTGCAACCCACAAACAGCAAAAAGCTGTCTTAAATTCTCTCTCTCTCCTTTTTAAGCCCTCTCAGGTTTTACGTGGAGTTCATTAGCACGTTGGGTGCCACTCTGTAGTAAGAGGAGTAGCAGGGCTATGTCCCCGTACCCGGCAGCCCACATGGTTAACTTACACCCCGAAATAATTACACGGAAACGATATTCTTTTAAACACTGCCTGGCCCATTATATCTAGCCTCTTCTTGGCTAACTCTCGCACCTAGATTAGCCCATTTCTTATAAAGTGTGTAGCACCCCCAAGGTGTGCTTACCGAGGAGATTCTAGCCTGCGTCTGTCTGGTGTGGGAACATCATGGCGACTCCTCACTCAGCTTCTTTCTCCCAGAATCCTGTTCTGTTTACTCCACCCACCTAAGGGTTGGCCTATCAATGGGCCTAGGCAGTTTCTTTATTAATAAGAAATCACTCACACATCAGGAAAACATGATCAAAATTTATTATATGAAAGAAATCTTAAGGAAAATAATAATGATTGCTTTTTAATGTGACTATAATAAAAGGCATTTTTCATGGTTTATTTTGGCTGAGTCCTTCTCTGCTAACATTATAGGATGTATTTGGCTCTGCTGTTTTCTTTGTCATAATTTCAGTTGTTCCTCCTAAGAAGCCACCTGCCTTATTTTCTACGTCATGATTAAATATTGTCTTTATCTTCACAAGTAGGCTGGGCTTCACACTGCACACACAGTGTAAGTCACCCTGCCTGGTTTCTTCAATGTGACTTTACACTACAAACTCCAGTGTTCATGCTATTAAGAAAGTCCTTTATAAAGCTTCCTCACCTGACCCTAATTCAGTCATGTTAGGTTAATAGTTGTGTACTTTTTTTAAAATGTAATCCTGGTAAGGTATAAATATATTATCTATTCTTGCCTATAAAATTTGATATGACTGAACAATTCCTAAAAATCATTCTTATATCTGTGGTGTCAGTTTCACTATCTGCAGGTATCTGTTTTTATTAACTTGAAGATTCTCTGAATTATTTTGTTAGTCTAAGGATCTGTCAATTTTGTTTTATACTTTTCAAATAAAACTTCCTCTCCGTGTTACTGACATGTGGTAATAATTTTCATTTGCCTGAGCTAATGGGAGCTCACTAACTCCAACTGGACTGGTAGTGAATGAGCATGGGATCAAACTAGTCCCTCTGGATGTGGTAGGTAATTGGGGTAGACTGTGGGGGCCAATGACAGTGGTACTGTGATTTGTCTCTACTGTAAGTACTGGCTTTTTGGGATCCTATTCTTTTTGGATGTATACCTTGCTCAATCTAGATGTAGTATTGAGGGCCTTGGACTTGCCACAGGGCAGGGTGACTTGTCCTCTCTTAGGATTGGAGGGGGAGAAAGTAGGAGGAGTGGAGGGAGTGGGAATTTGGATTGGTATTTTTTAAGTAATAAAATAATTTTTAAAAATCTAAAAAAAATATATTTTTATATTATAATGTGGGCATTGATCACTATCACCCTTCATCTAAGTCCTGCCTTAGAGGAAGTCATATTCTTTTAGCATATGTACCCTGACTCTGAGTCCACAATCTTTTCAATGATCAAAGTGACCAATGAAAGATCAATTGGCAGCCATCAAATATTCAATAAATGTTTATTGCATAATAACATCTTCTGAGAAAAATTTTCCTCTTTTATCATATGAAATTGAGCAAGAGAGCATAAACTCTTGCTGTAAGCAGCTTTTTTATCTTGTGGACAGATTATCATTGTTGAACAAGTCATGGGATATTTAAATCAAACATTAAAACTGATTATTTCTCGGAATTTTGGTGATGAAATCAGAATATACTAGGAGGTAAAGTGAAAGACTGAGGACATAGCACTTGCGGCATCTCATAAGATCAAGGACACCAGAATTGGCAAACTTGATGTAAATCTAGCTGAGATTGAGGGCAAATTAACAAAAAACATAAGTTTCTTTAAAACTTAAAAATGTCTGCCTCAGAGAAGTCAGGTGTAATTCCAATAGGTATGCCTTTATGTGTGACTTGACTTTTTTCCTTTGCAGCTCTTAATATTCTTTATTCTCTATGTTTTGTGTTTTGATAAATTATATGGCTGAGCTCCCAGAATTCAGTTAAAGAGTGAGAGGAGTGAGATTATGAACAAAGATGTCAACACCATGCTGGGTTCACCCACTGAAACAATCTACCTGCGCTAGGGGAGCTCACTGACTCCAGCCAGATATGGAAAGAACCGGCATAGGACCAAACTAGGTCCTCTGAATGTATGTGACAATGTGTGGCTGGGGCAGACTATGGAATCATTAGCAGTGGCACCAGGATTTATTCCTACTGCTTGTACTGGCTTTTTGGGACCTATTCACTTTGGATGGATACCTTGCTCAGCCTTGATTTAATAGGGGAGAGCCTTGGATCTTCCCCATAGCAATGTACCTTACCCTCTCTGAGGAGTGGATGAGGGTGGGGTGGGAGAGAAGTGGAATGGGCGAAGGGGAGGGAGTGGCAACTGAGATTGGTATGTAAAATGATTGTTTTCTATTTTTAAAAAAAAGAAAGAAAAAAGTCTGCCTCCGATCTTAGATTAATCGTTGCATAAATAAGTGTTTCTTTCTGTATAGACTACAATGAGGACCCTAAAAGAGACATACATGGATCCAATCTACATGGGAAATAGTACAAGACAAGATTTTCTAAGTAAATTGGGAGCATCGGGACCACGGAAGAAGGTTGAAGGGCAGTGGAGCAAAGAAAAATGTATATCTCAATAAAATCAACAAAAATGTTAAAAAATAAATTAGTGTTTCTTACATACATATGATATGATATAAGTTATTTTCAACTTTGTTCTTTTATTATTTGAAATTATAATAGCATACTAAGATACTTTTCAGTTTCTTTTTCACCTTCTGAATCCTGTCAAACCGTCCTCCTTCCTCTTTAAATGTTCTCATTAAATGCTGTAACATGTATATTTGTGTAATATACATTTGCATATATACACTTTCCTGAATACACACACACACACATATGTATGTATGTTTAGTGTTATTCATATTTTTTCAGGATTGATATATGATAATGTATAACAAACTGTGTGCTCTTCTTTGGGAAAGACTATTTCTTCCCACTCTCTTCATTCCTTAGTTGCATGTGGTTCTTTGGATAGGTGGGAGTCCTTCTGAATATCTCCAGCAATTGTTAGAGTTATTTGGTAATTAAAAGGTCTTATAATATGTCATTCAATGCAGCAAATAAGTGTCCCTCAACAATCTTAAGAATTATTTTACTTTACTATTAAAACTAAGATTTTCTTAAAAACAATAACAAAAGAGTACTTTTACACAAGAGTTACTGCACTAGGATTAAAATATCTTCATGCCCTAATTGCATTGAACGAAACAAAATATACACATTGGACTCTTCTTAACAACATAGTGGGTTTTAGTGTGATCTAAATTTCTTCAAGCCAGGGTCATGAAACTGTATGAATGCATTAAGATATTTTAAATAAATTTCTTCCAAGGAGACCAAAAAGACAGGTACCATCAACTCCAAAATTATCAGGTGAATTTGCCCTAGAAAATATCTTAGTAATTCAATCAACTTCTGTGGACAGTTTTAAATCTGCTTATGTGATATACAACTGACATTGTCGTAAACAACTTTAAGCAGAATCAAAAGAGATTACCTCTACTGTCAATCACAAATATTTGACCATCTCATGATTTGAGTTTTATTACTTAGATAGAATTTTTGTTGGTAGATATATGAATAATATTTTGAAAAGAAAATATTATACCAAAGAGACAAACTATATTTGTCAAACATCAAAATATTTTTTAAGTTTTGACAACTTGAAGGATTGTACTGATATTACCTTTGATAGGGAACATCAGAGAAAAAATTGTATGGTGGAAAGAGTTGATGAATTTGGACATACTACTTCTGATTTAGGTTATGGACCAAAAAAGATATTGAGAATCTAGCAGAAACTTTGTTTCAATGAATATTCTTATAAGCAATAGTAGCTAAATTTTTGAGAATCAATGAATGCATCATTTCTCTGGGTGTATGCTTTTATTTATTAGGGTTTTTTAATTTTCCTAATTCTGCATTTTTTATTTTCTGAGCATTTTATAAAATATATTTGGTCATATTCTTTTATCTCTTCTAACTCTGCCTAGATTCTCCTGCAGTCCAGTCCCTACATTCAACTTTATACTCTTCTTCTCTTAAAAGAACAGACAAAAAAATATACAATAAAAGCAAACCACTGAGTTTGGGTTTTTCTGGCCAAATACTGTTGAACAGAAAGCCTTCTATGTAGTGTCAATGATATATACAAAGTGACACTCCATTGAAGTACACTGACCTTCCCACTTCTAACAGTTATGAAATGTAAATATTTCTTTTCTGGAGTTGGAACTTGTGTCTACATAGCATTCTATATGCTCAATTTTGTGTGGCCCGAATGTGTGCAGGTTTGTTCATGCTGTTCGTGCTCTCTGAGTTTACATGTGCATCTACTAGGCCATGCTTAGAAAATAAAATTTTCTTGAAGTCATCCACAACCTTCTTTTTAAAATTCCTTCTACCTCGTCTTCCTCCTGGGTCCCAGAGCATGTTATGGATAGGAGAAAGATAGACCTTTCAGTCTGAATGGTCAAGATCTTTCACTCTTTGCATGTTTTCTGTCTGTGGGTTTCCGTATTAACTACTGCCTATTGTATGAAGAAGCTTTTCTCATGAATAATGTAGTGCTCCAATTGTCACTATCAGTCATTTAAATTCTATGTCCATTCATCAAATAATAGTAATAGGCTTTCTCTTAAAGCCCATTAGCTTTCTAGTCTATGGTTCTTGGCCTCAGCTATGAGTATCATCTGCTAGGTCAGGACTTAAATCTAATCACAAGGTGCTTGTTTACTTCCGTTGTGTTCCTATTACATCAGCTTGTATAACACCCAGGAGGTCAGTATTTTTGCTAATAGTATTTGAAGCTAGAAAAAAGTGATAATTTCTCTTCTCCTTGGATTCCTTGTATTTAGTACCTATCAGCACTGTGAACACTAATCAATGATGGTAAGGTGTCTACTTCTACATGTTCAATGACATATGTATCTGTTATCTCCAGCAATAAGTTCTTTCCATTATTTTGTGGAGGTAACACACACCATTGATAATAATATCCTGAAACATTTCCTGGCATGTGTATTTGACCTCGGTGGCCAAAGCTCCAAAAGGTGTATCCTATTCCTAATATTGTATACATTATTCCATAGATTATCATATATAGGTAGAGTATTGTCTTCCCTATTATGTGGTAATTCCATTTAAAATAATTTCATCTGTATACGCAAGTGGTAGGTTTCCAAATAACCTTTTAAAAGGTCTTGATTGTTAGTTGTCCATGCAAATATTTCTTGTTCTTTCCTACCTCCCCATTTACCTCCATATTCCTTCTATCACTTTGTCACAGTATTTTCTATTTACTATTACATGGAACAATGTCTCCTCCATCTTGGTCCATTATTAGATCTTAACCCCTGCAGATATTTTAAATACGTATCTAATGCATAAAGTCTAATACCCATTTATTAAAGAAAACATGATGTCTGTCTATCTGGTTTTGGTATCTTTGCTCAAAATGATTTTTTTTCTTATTCTGTCCAACTAACTGCAAATTTTATTTTTCTGGTGGTCATCTATGCTGTTTCCAATATTTTGGCACTTGGAAAGGAGCAACAGTGTATAAAGATGAACAGGTATCTCTGTCATAAAGTGAAGAATAGTTTGATTATAAGCTCAAGAGTAGCATATCTGTAACGTGACCTTTTGTAAGAACCTGCATACTGAATACCATAATGTCTGTACAAATTTGCACTTCAAGTAGCAGTTGCATTAGTGCTTTCATTTAAAACATTTTCACCAGCATTTACTGTCATGTATTTATTATATGTCATATATCAAATAGCATATGTCATGTGTCACTTGTTTTGCTAATCTTTTCTAACATAACTAGGGTAAGACAAAAATCTCAAAGTAGTTTTAGTATGTATTTCTCTGACAGTTAAGTGTGTTGAACTTTTTAAGGTGTTTTTAAGTCATTGTATGTGGCATTCTGAAAATATTTAGATCTACCCCACAACTTTTAATTGGGTTATTTTTAGCCTTAATATTTACCTGTTTTTAATCCTTTGTATATTGTGGTTACTAGTCCTCTGTCATATAAAGATATTTTCCCATCTGAACTCTGCCTCTTTTCTCAAATGACTTTGTCTTTTGCTATAAGAAGCTTTGTAGTTTCCTGGAAAAAATATTATTTGTTGATTTTAATATCTTTGCTATCAGGGTCCTTCTGTTCCAAAAGGTTATTTTATTTGCCAATGAACTCAAGCATATGTCTCGCTTTCTTCTCTGTCATATTTGTTGTATCTAGTGTTATCTTCCAGTCCTTAATACGCTTGCAGTTTAGTTTTATGCAGAATAATAGGTGTAGATCTATGTCAAATATTCTAAATGCAGCTATCCAGTTTGATCATCAATGATTATATCTTTCTATGTGAGTATATTTGCCTTTTTCTTGGTTAATTATCATATACATCTTTAAAATTATAGCCTATTTCTCTTTCTGTGATTTTTTTGTATTTTATATCTCCAAAATAAACATCCAAACATTAAGAACAAAGTAGAGCTTGTTTCTGTCAATTATACCCCAGAACTACTATTGGTTCTTACAATTATTTGCTCATGACAAACTATGAAAGGTTTCTTGACAAGTTTAACAACAGGTCTGTAGAAATATTGATCTTAGCAGTATTGTAGTCTTAAATTTAATTATGAATAATTGATATCTTCACAGAATTTTGCCTTTTCTTCTGAAGAAAAAAAAAGCTCCTTTTATATTCCTATAAATCTGGTCTCTCCCAGGCATCCCATTCGCGGGTGTCGAGAACTCTCATTTCCATTGCTACTCACACTTCATGCATCTCTTTTTTCCCCCTATTTTGGTGAACTTTTTAACGATAAGTTTTTCTCCTAGATTTCAATTATATTGAATCTACATGAAAAAGATTGTAAGAGCCAGTGGTGGACTACTGATCAAAGGAGATGGGGTCATTTAGAAATGATGGGCAGATTCACAACTGAACTCTTAGAGTGTGACTACAGGCACAGTCCTGCCCAAGCTAGAGCCAGATAAAATTCCAGTGTGGAGAAAAGAAACAGACACAACCCCACCCATAACCAGAAAGCTACCTGCAATTCATTTCTGATGCAAGAAGAAAATCAGTTTCCTCCAATGGAATGGGCCACAAGCTCCAGATTGTTTGACAACATAAAATAGAGTTCATCTGTGTACTTTTTAAAATTTCTTGCTACTAAAAACATAGAAAAGCAAAAAACATAAATAGAAAAAACAAAGTCACCTCCCATATCGGAAATGAGAGTTCTGAGTGTTCAGAGGGTAGTAAAGGAAGGACTAAAGAGGCCAATATATTTAAAACACTATGTCTAAATTCTCGAAGAACTAACAGAGTATATGAAACACATTTTTATATAAGACGAAAATCAAAAATAATTATTTAACACACTCAGTAAGGTGCTAGGAAAGCACCAAGGGTTCAGATACTAGGAGGCATTAAATGTCCTGAAGGGAGAAACCGAATTTGTGATTCTGATTGGTAATTGTTTTTGTTTGTTGAAATAATGAATAGTATTGGCTGTTCTTTTCTATGATCAGTTTACAGATTATAATTTTCATTAGCAAAAATCTTTTAGTTTGTACCAAGGTAATACAAGAGTCAGTGCTTTTAAACTTCTTTTTAAATAGTTTAAAAATCTTTCACAAGTGCTTGCATGAAAATGACTTCTGAGCACCTTGATTTCCAAGGAACCAAAATGTCAGTGGAAATGGAAGGTTTGTTGGTCCCATTTATATTCCATCAACTCTTGTGCAATTTGTCAATGTCAAAATTGGCACATTGTATTCCTAGACAGCTCTGTGCCATTATGCTTCTAAAGATTACATTATATTACAGTGTATTCAATTCCCTCAAGCAAGAAATAGGATGGCTTCCTATAGGTAAAAAATATTTAGTTCATATTGAAACTGATCATTTGTGCCTTCTCTCCTTGCCTTTAGCTGGTTTTCATTTGCGAATCTGATGTTAAGGAATGAGTCACAATTTTAACCCAGAACAGAAAGTTGGAAGTGGATATGAATGGAGTTGCTGAAATTTCATTGTTCATTGAGTCCTGAGATATAATAGAATTTCGATAGTTTAACCTGTTTATCCTAAATATAAATAACAAATATGATAATAATGACCTTTGAATGAACAAAGGCAGGAAAATTATAAAGAACGAGACATAATTTGGGGAAAATTTGTAAAATATTCACTCCATATTACAAAAAAAAGAAAAAAAAGAATAATTTTTAGTATATAAAATGTAATCAAGTCCAGGATATTATCTAACATTTTAAAGAAACGCATAGTCAGATCCCATAAAAACCTTTTTGTGTCCTTGATCTTGCTACACTTTCTGGAAAGCTTCTGGTTGGAAAGGAGGAATTTTTTTTGTCAACAGATCTAGTCTGCAAAATTAATTTCCCTCTTCCTGCCTGAGGAACAAAAGGTTCACTGATGGTATCAACTTCTCTCCTTTTTCTGCTCTTCTCAAACTCTCTTGTAGTGATTAGGAGGAACTATCTTCACATGTTCTTGATGAATAGCTTTTAGTGTCTCTTTTTCGACACATAAAATTATTACAGAATGAAATGCATTTCATTCCACCAAACACTGGCATCATCAATATTGCTCCCTTCTCCTTCTTCATCCTCTTCTATTTTATAATTCAGGGGTTTTTGTTGTTGTTGTTTTTGTTCATTTGTTTTATTTGATGTTTCTACAGAGTCTGTTTAAATGTGGGCATCAAATTCATTATGTAGCTAAAGATGAACCTGTAATCTTGAGAACTCCTTTTTATGATGTGCTATAACTATAGACATACACCAAAACACCCACCAAGTCGTTATCTTTATAGGTACTATTATTAATAATTTTCTTTCTTGCTTTTATGTTTGGAATCCTAATTATAGATTACTATTAATTTTTCAAGAATGCCATCTAATTAAATAAAAGCCTAGGAGATCTACGGTAATCTCCAAAGAAATATACCTTTCTATTAATCCTCAAGAGCATTTAGGATGGATACACATACACACACACACATACACACACACACACACACACACACACACGCATACACAAACAGAAACCTATGAAAATTACAATGCAACCAAAAACTCTGAGCAGATAAATGTGCTTTTGTCAAGGCCTTATGACCTGTGAATGATACCTATGATCCAAATACTTGAAAAGAAGATTCCTGAAAGTTGTCATTTGACAACCGTATGTTCTCTAGTCTATGGCTATCAAACAAAACAGACACACTCACAACCATGTATATCCACAGATAAATATACATGTTTTAAAGAAAGACACATAATAATATTCAAACATACACAAATGTATCCATAGAGATGCAAAAATAGATAAATTGATAGAGATAACCTGGCCTGGGTCTGAAAAAAGCCCGGGATAAAACCGGTCTCGCTGAACATAGCGGACAATGAGGACTACTGAGAACTCAAGAACAATGGCAATGGGTTTTTGATCCTACTGCACGTATTGGCTTTGTGGGATGCTCACCTTATTAGACCTGGATGGATGTGGGTGGTCCTTGGACTTCCCACAGGGCAGGGAACCCTGATAGCTCTTTTGGCTGACAAGGGAGGGGGACTTGACTAGGGGAGGGGGAGGGAAATGGGAGGCGGCAGTCGGGAAGAGACAGAAATCTTAAATAAATAAATTAATTAATTAATTAAAAAAAAAGAGGGAAACGCAATTTTTCCAAAACAGCATATGATTTTTTATTTTTCAATAAAACAGTGCGCATATCTGTTTGCTTGTTCTCTTGCTCTCCATTTGATAACTTTGCACGTGTACAGCTCTGACTGATGGTGTTGCCCACAGTGACCTGTTCCTCCCACATCTAGTAGCTTGATTACTGTACTGCAGGCATGCACAAAAATCAACCCAATGTAGAGAATTCCTTATTTGTACTTTTTCCCCAGATGATTTTATATTATGGTCACTTGATTAATAAAGATAGTATCGCAACATAAATGCTGGCACTATAAATCATATTAAAATAATAAGGTATAAAATGGCAGAAATTGAATAGTAAATAGAGTGAACATTTACCGCCTCTTTCTGATAGACATGGACAATAAACATCAAACACCAGAGGAAAAAAAATGTACTGCTTTTTTATGCTTTTAAAAATAAATTTATAACTGTTTTCAGCATCATTTGCATTGCAATAATAGGGAGGCTATTAAAAATTCCTTTTAGATTTAATGATACGAGGTGGGAATCGCTTAAAAAGAAATGAAAAAATAAAATGTTTTTCCATCTTATTCTTTTTATTTTCATGTTTTCTACTAGTCTGCTGAAATTCTAATTTGGCCTCAATTCTCCCCATCTTTTACAATAAAACTTGCACTCACTTTTATTATTTGAATATCCATTTCTGATATATTTTATTCTATTCCTGCATAACAAATCACTTCTAAATTTATCACACCTGTAGAATAAAATATTTACTAGCACAAAGTAATATAGATTTAGCTTTATTAGAGTTTTAAACTAGGCATTGCCTGAGCTCTGAACTTATCTGTTGACAATGATGGCTGAGTTAAGCTTTGTTTCTGGATTCATTCCCTATAATTTTGACACGATTCATTTCCCTGCTGACTATTAAGGGGCAATTCTCACTTCTCAGGGTTGTGGAATACTAGATGATTTTAGTTATAAAAGTGACCACAGGTCAAGGCACTATGGATATGTGCTTACACAGCGTGACTACTACAAAGTGGAAATATTTGGAAAAACTAGAAGAAATAACCTATTATGACTTCATGCATATACATTTTCTTGAGGACAGTTGATATTTTCTGACTTTAAGTATTTCTCAATTCCTCATCATACACCAGATATTAGATATTGAAAAAATATAGCGATTCAATTAAATAATATCTATACAAATGATAAACATCATATTCTACCAATCTTCTTACTTAGGACTTAAATTAACTTAACATATGATCGAGGTTGGTTGAGCATTATTGATTCTTCGGTCACATTTAGTTTGCCACTGACTTCATGTACTACCAGTTGGTCATCTGTACAAAGGCTTAGAATCTGTGACTATCTCAAATCAACCATCTTCTACCTACTACTTCATTCTCTTTTTCTCTTCTCCTTTTTTCCCTCCTTCCCTCCTCTTTTTTCCTTTAAAACATACTATCTTGATGTTATGCCACTGGGGAGACTGTAATCCACAGCTTTTAATCTATTAAAATCTTCCACATTCTCCTGCACTCTACCAGCTTCACATACTCTCATTAACTATTCAAAGTCTCTGTTATTCTAGCTAAATACGTCAAATGTCATGACCAGACCTAACTCTTGGTGTGGTGACACTGTGCCCTTGATAAATTTTTGAAGGAAAAAAGGAGGAATGGTTGTGTTAGCTATGTATGTTTTGCACATGTTATCCATCTAATTCTTGGCAACCCATATTCATGTTAAACTTTGCTAAAATTCTGATGAAGTTACATAATTTTGTCTAGTTAGCATTTGGATCTTTTTCCACTTTTCCAGACATGGGTCAAAGCAAGCTAATTCTATTCAGCGACTGTCCATTTCTACTACATAGTTTTCTCGTATTTTGTTTTAAAACACTCATTTCTATTATTAAGATGAAGACATATGTGTTAATGCCATCTATGTCTTCATCAGAAAACAAAATTTTGTAGACTTTTAAGTTTATGTGTTTCCCTCTGCTTTTAACCATTCATTTCTTCTGCATATACAAATACTCTTTAAGACATTTAAGCTTAGATAGTTAATAAATATTGCAAAATTACAAATTTGCTCAAAAATCTTTAAATAGATCTGCCACATAATCTGGGATCCCACATCTGTTCATACACCCCAAGAAAAAACACTATCCTACTATGTAGATACTTGTTTATCCATGGTCACCCATGCTCTATTCATAATGGACAGAAAATGTAATCAGATTACATTCCCACCAATTGATGAATGATAATGAAAAGGTATACATAAAGGGAATTTATTCAACTATACAGAAAATAAAATTAATAAAAATGAAGGGAAGCAGGTGAAACTGGAAATAATCAGAGTTGGGTAACCCAGACACAGAAATATAATTGCAGTACTTTCTCTTTCAGATGTTGGTCCTAGCCTCAAATTTTTTGATACTTTTTCTTTTTCATACCAATATAGAATTCAGTAATGATTAAGAATATATAGAATATATCTCAAGGGATGGAGGGTAATAAAACGGAAGGAGGAAAAGAAACAAAATTTTTTTGTTAAGTGTAGGGGCAGAGGAGAGGAAGGAGTATAGGGAATGATATGTTTCTATTTTTATTTAAAGTATTTTTGTATATTGACACAAATTTAAGGGTATTGTTCTTATACTGTATATCCATTTCTAATTTTGCTTAAGGTATTATTTATATAGGTCATACCTATATCTAGTTTAATTATACAATATGAAATTTTAGTCCTTTAAAGATATTCAAGATTGTAAAGAAATACAGTCCAAGAGTCACTCATATCTATCAAACTTATAGCCATATTACCTAAGAGTTTTGGTATGCAAAGATATATTTCAATAAGATAGGTTATTTTCAAATATTTCCAAGACATATATATTTAGTATAACAAAGTTAACTTTAAATTTGAGTCACTATATCAAAATCCATGTCAATGTAAATTATCTGAGATTAACAGTTGTTTTATCTTATTTGCCTATATTTTCCGAAATATATCAAACATCCATAACCCACTAAATAGCCTAAGACCATCCATACTCCCCAACTCTTAGGATGAGGACATAATTTTCTACAAAATGCTTCAAGGTGTTTGTGGGTGAAATATCTTTAGAGTCCCTGAGAAAATTTGAGGCAGTGGCCATGTTCTGGGACGATCAGCTATAACCTTTGCTGATAGATATCACCTGTCAAGGTTCAGGAGGTTTTCATTGACAAAAACTGGTTCATCTTAACCTGTGATGAACCTATAGTCTTATGTTTCCTGTGGAAACAAAAGCAAAACTGCATCTCCAAAGCAGTGTATCTTTTAAGTTCCATTTTACAAACATTTTTTTTTAACTTCAGGTTTAAAGTTAGAACATTTTGAAAATACATAGCTTGATATAGTGGAAATCAAATAACCCTTTTCCTCCTAAAGCTGCTTTGGACATGGTTTCATTAGAAATAATAGCCAACATGACTATTATTTTAGCTTAATTTGTGTTGTGTGAAAATGTTATCAGTCTTATGAAGTTAAGTTCCACTAGCAGGCAATGTAGTGGATCACTGTTTCGATCACTGTCTAGACCATACAATGAAATTTGCATCCCATTTATATTTTTTTAAAGAGGGGCATCCTTTACTACCAGGTAGCACATAACCTGTCCTAGACGAGATAGAGAAATTGCTTAATATTGGACTAATCAGACCCATAAAGCTTTCATACGGTCACATTCAAACAATTTCTTTTATCTTCTTATTCATTTACCCTGCATATACTAAATATTTATCGGATATCAGTTATAAGTCAAGAGCTGTTTTAATTTTAAATAATATAATATTTTAAAAACAAGCCTTGATTTCCCCTACACTCTTCAAAGAAGATATCTAAAAGCTGATTGCGACTCTTAACATAATGACTTGTGGGAACTAAACCTTAGAAAGATGAAGCAAAAGCCACATGATGCTCTTAACCTGTACAAGTTCAAGGGTTTTTTTCCCCATTGCAAAGATGAATGTATAAGGTACACTCATGTGCAACACTAAACTGTTTCCATGGCCATGATTCACTGGAACACACTTCAGATTATATCCTTGCGAAGTACTACTTAAGGGCATAGCGATATACATTCACTGATGACTTATATGTAACAATTATAAGATATATACTCCTTTTAGTAGTGTGACTCAAATAATTTATGATATATGCACTGTGCCAATATATTTTCTTCAATTGAGAACAATATATTTTAGATTTAAGTATATTAGTGTCAAATCCCATTTCTGTCTTTTACTATAATTCTAAATATTAAAGAAAAAGTTATATATCTATATTTTTAAAGTCATAAAAATGTTTAAGTTAATAATTATATCATTTAAGGAAAGTAAAATAAGGTGAACCTCACACAGTGTTTATAGACAACAATGCTGAGAATTATATACAAGTTGAGCAATTAGAAATATTATAAAATATTTAAACTAATGAAATATAGTATAATAAATGCATTATGAAAAATACAATAAAGATAGAAAAATCTTGTAAAGGATTTATAAAGATAAGCCATAAAATTACTTGGTTTTATTTTAAATAAGAAGAAATACATTTTCTGCATTGAAAGATATGGGTTTAAAACCTGAACATAACACGCTTGTTCAGCATACATGATTAGTGTAAAATTACAACAGTTATGTCACAAGTAACATCTTTAATATTTAAAAATAAAAAAAATGGAGTAATTTATATTTCCCAAGTGTTTTTCAAATCTACCCTCCAGAATCTGACTCTGGGTTTTTATTATCCATGCTACAGCCCAGAGGAAGATACCTAAAACAAAATTTGGTGAATTAGAAACAGATCTTATTGAAAAAATTTTGCCCAATTCAACTATTTGCCCAATTATCATTGAATTTGAGGTATTCCTATATTAAGGTTTCTGTTTTATGTCTGTGGATGATATAATTTATCCAAAGAAAAAACTTGTCTCTTTCCTTAACTTTGTATCTTTCCTGTTGCTGTGTTCTGTCTTTCTCTGATTATCTGTTTTGGACACTTTTTGTTGTTGTTGTTCAGAGTCAATATGACAGATTTGGTTGTCATACTGCCAAACATTTTTATCCTATATTTTAAGAATTATTCATTTTTTAAAAGATTCATTTTATGTGTTGCTGCTGTAACTACATGTCTGTATGTGCACTTTGTGTAGGCAGTGTCTGTGGAAGCCAGAATAGGATGTACTGCACTGGAAAGTGGAATTACAGATCATTGCTCATCTCCAGAGAGGTGATGGGATTTGAATCTGCATCCTCTGGAGAAAGAGCAGTGCTCTCTTTTACTGAGCCATCTCTATAGCCCAGGATTCATTTTTGTTTTGTAAGTATAATTGTTTTCCTGTATGTATGGTCACCCCTGCATGTAATATGCCCTCACTTGCCAGACAAAGGCACTTTATATCCTGAAACTGGATTAAAAGAAGGTGGTGGTTTCTTCTGACTGCTTTGGATTACCCAAGTTGTCTAAAAATACACCAAGTATTTTTTTTTCAGTTTATCTGAGTCAATTGTTTCTGATATCTATGCATCTAAAACTGATGGGTTGATGTATAGAAAGAAACATGTTTTAAAATAATCCTGATGGCAGCTTTTGAACATTAAGGAAAGTGTTATAAATGCAGACAAAATATGGTTGTCCTCATTTTAAGGAATAATTTTAAAAATATGTGGATATTTATAAGAAATATTGTTATTATTTTTTCTCTTAATTACTTATTTTATTTTTTAAACAATTTTCTTTCTTTATTTTGTGCACTAATCCTAGTTCCCACTCCCTCCCCTCCTCCAAGTTCCTTCACCTTTCCCCTCCACCCCACCCTCCACCCATTTTTCAGAAAGGATGAGACACATTGCTTTGAGGAAGGAGCAAGTCCCCCCTCTTATATCTAGGCTGAGCAATGTAAGTATTCTTAATCCCTGTTCCATCTTTCCAGGTCCTCAACTGCTCTTCCAGAATCATATCCATGTGCCTATATTATACAAACTTCTCATAAACCTTTGAGAACTGTGTCTAGCTTCAGAAAATGCAGTTATACTAGCAAAAAAAGGTTAATTGTTTGGTTACACCTTTTCTTTTACAGAACTTATTTCTGTTTTGAAATATTCTGAAAATATAGCTTACTGTATATGAATAAAAGTGACAAACAAGTTTTACACCTCCAAGTATCATAAATAAAGCAGAATATATAAGGACAGAGTCTTACAAAAATTGGTTTTAAATTATATCATGAAGTTGGATCTCTGAGAGAAATGCAATTTAAATTAAATAAATTTCAGCTTAATAAAGTTTGTTTTTCTGAAATTACTTTTTGTCCACCCTTAGAGCTTCAAAATATTCTATTAGGAATATTGGCTTACATGTTTTTCTCTCCTTCCAGGACATAGAAAGAATCCTTTACTGTCAAGACTTTGTTTTACTAATAGCTGTATTCTTGCATTTCAATACTCTAGGGCTGAAATGGTTTTATTGGACCTTTGAAACAATAAAAAAAATAGTCTGGCAAAATGACTCAGAGGTTAAGAACACTTGATGCTCTTGCATAAGACTCCTGTCTGATCTCTAGCACCCACAAGTTACTTCACTACTATCCCTAATGCTAGTTTCAAGGGCTGTAAACACCTCTTCCAATTTCCATGAGCATCAAGAATGCATATGACACAAATAATCCATGCACAAGCAAAATACTAACGCAAAAGAAAAGTAAATAAGTTTAATAAAATTTAAAAAGCAACACCACAAGCTCTGTATAATGTAGAAGTTGAAAAATTGCAATGATGATGCAATGTACCTGATTCTAAAATTATTTTACATTTCTAATCAATTTTGTTTCATGCCATTTGTTATTTTATCATATATAGAGATGACTGCGGTAAGGATACATTGGGTAAAGTGTTCTGTGTATAGAAAAGTTGACCTGAATTTTAATCCCAAGTCCCTACACAAAAACCTCATCAGAAAGACCTCATCCAGCAAATGATGGGAACAGATGCATAGACTCTCAACCAGAGTCCTTGTGCCACACATTAAGCGGCCCTCGGGGAATCCTGCTGAAGAGAGTGAGGAAGGGTTTTAGAAGCTAGGGGTATCAAGGACACAACAAGAAAACCCACAGAATTAAATAACTAATGTTCGTAGCGGCTCACAGAATCTGAGTCAGCAACAAGAGGCCCAGTATGGATCTGCTCTATGTGCAATGCACTGTTGTAAGGCTTGGTGCTCTTGTGGGACTCCTAAGAGTGGTTGTGGGACTCCAAAGAGTGGTAATGGGGGACTCTTTCTGACTATTCCATCTGCTCTTGGGGACCATTTTCCTTCTACACTGGGCTGCCTCATCCAGCCTTAATATGAGGCAATGTGCCTAGTCTTATTAGTCCTTGATATGCCATGTTTTTTAATAGTTCAGCGACACCTGCCCTTTAGTCAATATCTATTGACTAAAGTTATTTGAACTGCTATATTTTGACCATAGATCTTTTTATACTTAGTATATCATTATTTTAAGTAGGTATAAAGTCAATGCATTTTTATCGACATATATGCATTGCACACAGTGATAGTTTTCAAAGACACAATGTTGGTTGGTTTTGTCAACCCCTGACTCATAATTGATAATAAATAAATATTAATGAACATCAGATAAATAAATATGGACAGAAATAGATACCTTGGGAAACAAAGGAATGATTTGAATGTGGATATTTGAAAGCCTGATGACAGCAACTTGTCTGATATAAAATTATTTCACCATTTTGTGCAGAAATCAATGTAGTACCGGCTTCATGAAGTGCGAATGGTCATAATGCTCTTTTTCTTTTAGAATTTGAAAATATTGGTGCTATCTCATTATCTATATTTGACACAATTCAGCAGTAAGTGCATTATGTCCTGGACTTTTCCACTCTGGTAGACATTTAAGTGATACTTTAATCACATTGCATATTCAATGTGTACATGAGTTGCTTATAAGTTCTTGATAGAATTTTCATAGGTCATATTTAACTAACAATTTCTGCTTCTAGAATTTTCAGGGTTTTTTGTTGTTGTCGCTGCTGCTGCTGCTTTGTTTTTATTATTTATCTGGTTGTTTGCTAGTTTGATTTTTGATGTATATGTTTTTGATATGTTCTTTAAGAATTAAAGCACCTATTATTGATTGAAAATTGTAAGAAAAATTAAGATGGAATAGGCATATAAACAATTTCCTATTACTGTTTCCAAAATATGTTACAGAAAATTCTCTCTGAAGAAGACTTTCAAATATTCACATTCAAACTAGACTTTCAACTTTCTTTTTTTTTAATTGATTTTTATTGAGCTCTACATTTTTCTCTGCTCCCCTCTCTGCCTCTTCCCCCCTCCTTTCAAACTTCCCCCAAGGTCCCCAAGCTCCCAATTTACTTAGGAGATCTTGTCTATTTCTACTTCCCATGTAGATTAGATCTATGTAAGTCTCTCTTAGTGACCTCATTGTTGTCCAAGTTCTCTGGGATTGTGGTTTGTAGGCTGGTTTTCTTTGCTTTATGTTTAAAAACCAACTATGAGTGAGTAGATGTGATAATTGCCTTTTTGTGTCTGGCTTACCTCACTAAAAGTAATGTTTTCTAGCTCTATCCATTTTTCCTGCAAAATTCAAGATGTCGTTATTTTTTTCTGCTGTGTAGTACTCCATTGTGTAAATGTACCACATTTTCCTTATCTATTCGAGGGGCATTTACAGAGGTCTGATCTCCAAAATATACAAAGAACTCAAGAAATTGGTCACCAAAAGAATACATAATCCAATAAAATAAATTGAGTACAGAACTAAACAGAGAACTCTCAAAAGAAGATTGTAAAGTGGCTGAAAGACATTTAAGGAAATATTCAATATCCTTAGTCATTGGAAAAATGCAAATCAAATCAACCCTGCGATTCCATCTTACACCTGTAAGAATGGCCAAGATCAAAAACACTGATGACAAGTTATGCTGGAGAGATTGTGGGGGAAAGGGAATTCTTCTGCATTGCTGGTGGGAATGAAAGCTGTTACAACCCCTTCAAATGCCAGTGTGGCGATTTCCCAGAAAATTAGGAGACAGCCTTCTTCAAGACCCACTTTTGGGTATATATCCAAAGGATGCTTAATGGGGCCACAAGAACATGTTCTCAACTACGTTTATAGTAGCTTTGTTTATCATAGCCAGGACCTGGAGACTTTCAACTTTCAAAGACTACTGCTGGTGACCTACTTCTCCCCAGTATTCCTAAACTCCAGAAAATTTCAAAACCACTCCGAAAATTGCCACTAATGTGTAGCAATGTTCAAGACAAACATTAGAAGACCTTTGAGATTAAAATCACATCAGTATGCATCCAACTTTTGTTTAAAGTATTTGTTCAACAAATACTTATATATTCACATGGAAAGAACTGTGCAATCAGACTGATTAAAGACAGACAGGTTATCACTACGTGATTTTGATTGCTTAATTATAGGATTGAAGAGTTGGAATTATATACCAATTTGACAAATGTGCATCACTCTGAAATTAATTGTTTTAAAATGAGTGTCAGTGGTATTATCTCTACTTAAAAAAAGCAGAAGGGCAGATAGTAGTGTCTAACATTACTTCCAGTAGGGTTAAAAAGTACCGGAAATGCACCCAAATGACTTCATTGAAAACTATATATAGCTGAGGAGTAAAACGTAGGACAGCAAAGCTAAATGAGGAGGCTCATGGAGAAAGGTTTAATCTGTGGTGTGGGAAGTGCTACCATGATGTTGACATCCCTTAAGAGTATCTCATTCCACTCCATGAACAAAACAGATTACAAAGTTCTTTAAGCATATTCAAGTCAGGGTAGTATTTTAAAATCAAAGATCAATTTATTTTGGTATTTTGCTTAAGAAGTATCATAATAAGTAAGTAAGTATCAATTCTTTTGAAGTCACAAAGGATGTCTATGTTACATCATGATTACAGCATGTTGTTCTGCTCATCCAAACTTAGCATCTGAATCTGTTGGACAGAATAAGAAAATAACTACAAGTAAGAATGGATTATCCTTGAAATTGATTTTGTTTCCCATGTAATTGCTAGTGATATTGAAGAATTACTTATCTCTTATCAGCCTAATATTTAGCAAGTATGTATGTTGTCTTATATCTTTATTTGGAGAATTCTCTCAACTTAGGGTGTCAATAAGACAAGAAGGATGAGAGAAGTTAATAAATGTCACATTGCAAAAGCACCATGGAAAAGAATGTACAAAAGACTTCCAGAAAAGATCCAGATGTAGAAGTTGTTACTTATGGAAGGTAAAATACACAGGGGTGGACTGCGAATTAAGCAGACATGTGTAATGTGCTACTTTAGTTTATATTACTTCAACATGATTATGAGACAACACATTTCTAAGGAGAAAAGAGACATGAAAGGACAAATGAGTTGGTTGAACAAGTTAAGCACTTGTGGTCAAACACATTGACCCCAGTCGGTTTCCCAAGACCTACATGGTATAGGGAAAAGACTCTTGCTAACTGTCCTTTAAACTTCATATATATGCCATGGTACACACAGATCTCACAAGCAAATACAGAATAATCAATGAATAAATAAAATGTGATAAACAGCCTTAAAAAGGTATACATTGGCTTATACTGTTAGAGACTTAACTCTAGAGCTAGATGAAGCTATGTCTTTCAGGAATATGCTGAAATAGCATGTCATTTGGGGGCTCATGGAAGAAGAAACCTTTTCACCTCATTGTTGAGTATGAAGAAGAGAAATGAAAGGAGAATATTATCCCACTGTCCCACTGGAGACATTTTGCCTAATAGTCTCTGACTTCTCACTAGCCCACACAGTTAATATTTATTCTATATTTCAATAGTGTCCTATGGGAGATCAGAAATTTAATACCGGAATCTCTGGTAGATATTCTAAATGCAAGCTCTAGGCAGCAAAATAAATAGATGGATTAAGAGTTTGACAAGCAAGAATGTTTGTACGAGGTCATAGAATTGACTCAAATTATAGCAAGAAAACATGTGTGCTAGGGAGGAGTTTTGACCACTGAGTGGCATTATGTGAACTGTCTATAAAAGATTCATCTGGAAACTCACTTAGCATAATAATGAGTTAAAGGAAGAGAATTTGAGAAAATATTATGAAAATGAAATGGGAAGAAAAATAGATGACTGGCAGCTCTAGTAGGAGTCTGGGGAGTGGGGGCTGAGCGAGTGAAGGGCATAATATAATCACAAGGGCACATTCTTAAAGTAGAAATAATAGTATGTAAGGTTACATTGTATGTAAACAATGAATACAGGAGAAGACAATAGGGTAATTAAAATATTTTAGGCATTTTTAGAAACATAAAGTACATATATATATATATATATATATACTTTTATGAAAAGTTGTGTAGAAACAGACTTAGTGAAGTTTATTAGTCAGAAAAGTCTAATTTACACCATAATAACAAGATCTCCAATATCTCAAAAATAAAGTCATTTATGTGTATGGTACATGACCAAAAATGAGCTGACATCCAGAGATTTGTTTACGTGGTAACAACTCTCATGAGGTTGACAAGATTATTCAGCAAAGGAAAAAGTACATGTTGTGGGCTTGTTGCTGCTGTCTGTTTTGTGATCCCCATTTCTGGCAGGGCAGAGAGTGAGAAGACCTGGAGGCAACAACACAGACTCTCAGAGATTCCAATGCAGAAACTCTCTATTTTAAAAAGGTCAGGGGTCTGTATGGGGCTAGGAAAATTAAGCTGTCACAGGAAAGTTTCTGGTTGGTCCTTTGAAACTCACGGTTGCTGCTAGCGTGTTGTGATTGGCTAGGAGTGCATACCATTAGTTCTTGTGCTTTTGGTCCACTGATAGGTTGTTTTTGACGACTTTGCTTATTCATTGTGAGTTTTCATGTGAATATTTATGCTTGCACTATTGTCCTGTGTCATCACACCCTTTTTATTTTATGTTTATTGGGAATCCTAGTGGGAGTTATGTATTTTTATAACTCCACCTTGGGGAACCCCAGCATTTTGGGTTGTGCCTGTCTTAGATTGGTTTGCTGGACATGCTCTTATCCATCTTTTATATACCATTCCTTGAAAGGTTGGGTCCCCAGAATGTCCCAAGAAATCAAAAGCAAGGAGAAACTTATAGAACTAGGGCTTTAAATGGCCTCCTGTATTTGCTTAAGTCAAGCACGGACCACCTCTTTTAGAGGTTTTGATCCAGCACACTCTACAGCCATTACCACATGGTTCAATTCAAAGGTTCATTACCACCTTGTTCAAAGGCTGTTGTCAGGATCTTAGCTGTAGGAGACACTTAAGCAGTAATACTAGAGCAAACACCACCCCTCCCATAAGGCACCATGCAACAAGTTTAGAGGGGTCTAGCAGGGATTTTATGCTATCCCCTAATTGGCCAAGGAATGTCATAGACAAATCCAGTGACTTGACTCATGTTGAGAAAATCGTATAGGTCCTGATTAAATGTTTACAGCCGGGCAAGGGAAAACCAGGTAAAAGCACGTGCAAATATCGAGGATATAAATGAAATTTCTGATGGAAGAGCCTAGCCTGTTCCAGCAAATGCAAAGACACTGTCATAGTCATAATTCAGAAGTCTACTCTAACATTGCTAACATTCCTGGCAGCCCTATATGCAATCTGATATAGGATAAGGGTCAGGGGTGTCCTCTGGACTGTAATTAGTCTTGAATAGCTTGCATGGTTTGGAGCATGGAATCCTCTTGGGAATTTAATTTTGCATGAGGCAGTATTTTACATGTTTGTGTGGCAGAGTGGCTAACTGAGAAAATACCTACAGGTTCTGATTGGGTCATTTCCAATACCTAAGGACTGTCAATAACTCCCCTAGTGGTACTCATACAGGATTTGGTTGTGTATAGACCCTTCCCTTATGATTAACTCCCATTATTATTAACCCCAAATTAATTTTATTGGCATTTGTAAAGGCTATAGTGATCTGGGGATTGGCATTTTTTGATGTTGTGGCATACTTTCTTATCTTTAATTTTAAAAAGGTGAGAGCAGAAAGTCATCTGTCCTGTGGGAAATGATTATCCAACATGCCCATACTAGACCTAGCAATTGCTTTAAAACAGACTTCCTCTCTAAGTGGTTTGCTCTTTTTCCTGGCTTTGCTTACGACAATGTCTCTGCAGTCTATATCTATAACTGTAACTCCTGGGTCAGAAAGTACAGCAAGTACCATGAGCAGTTGCTGACTGGCCTGAAGGGCAGCAAATGGCTTATTTTCATAGACTGTTGTGGGAAGTTGACTTAGCACACAGAGCATGAGCAACAGAAACTCCCTGCTGCCACCTTGGCTCTGGAAGAGGACCTAAAGATGTCCCACAATTCTCTCAAGTTAACTCACAAAGACATGAAATTCTCCATTAAGGTTGGTTCTACTGCTGTTCAAGTAACCTCAGCAGAGAGAACAAAAATATTGGGGCAATTTAAATGACATCTACTGTGATTCTGAGATTGAAGAGATCTGCCTAATAGAAGAGAACCAGTTCACCTTAGCCATTACAGACTGAGGCACAGCACTTACCTTCATGGACCAGGAGTGTGAAGTCATCATCCAGCCTATCATTCATATCAGGACTTGCTGGGAGATTCTACAATCTTGTGCCCACTAATAGCCCTTTTGGCATTTATGGCATTAGGTCTTTGGACAAGCCCTGGGACACTTACAATTGGTAACTGGCCAGACTGTCCACATCCCCCACAAGTACGCTGTGATGGGGTAGAATTATCATCATTTTCAAGTTTGCCGTTAGCCAAGGCATTGGTGGAAGCTGTAAGAGTGGAAATGGGCATGGTCTGTGTGTCAATATCATGGCAGATAAGGACCATTTATGAATACCCTCATTTCTAACAGATGCAATGACATTAGGCGGTGTTGGTGTTGAGCCCCTCTCAGTTTAGCTATATAATAAAGATATCCTTGATAGGGCCAGACGGGATGCACTTTTTAGCAGCATTGGTGACACAGATCAAAAATTTAGGAAATGATTCCACAAACTGCTGGACAAGATGGCCAAAATAGCCTACACTGTTCTGGGGCATAAAAGGTTTGGGCCTTGAAGGCTAGGTCAGATATTTATTGGAAATAAGCATGTAGGCCAATCATATTTTGTGAGACAGGAACAGTGTATGGGCCACAGTCAGTAAGCATGTCAAAGGTGATATTAAGTCCAAATTGTAAGTCTGTATCGGCTTGGGTCTCTATTGTATTATCACAGGCTGAGTGTCACTGGAGGAAAACCGAGAAGTCAAGAATAAACTTTAATGTAGAGTACCAATTGTAATGGGTCTGAAGCTACATGGCCCATTGTCTGAGCACAAGCTCAAAACAAGGAGAATCTGGGTAGCATCCATCACCCTTGCATACCCCTGCATGGCTCCCAGCCTGCTCCCGGCCCTGCTGCTGCTAGGAGGTCACATGGCTGACAAAGAGAACATCACTAGAGCCTCCAGACTGCACAGGAGTGGGTGCACCCAGAAGTTCTCAAGCACACCGAAAATGGGCTGGAACTACAGATGTTGGACCCAGCACTGATCCTCCTCATTCTGTGATAAACACAGGTGCTTGGCCTTGCCCTGGAAGTTGACAGTGAGGACATATTCACCACATCTTGTCTCACTGTGAAGTACCAAGAAGACTCCATGGGAGTCAGTCAGTGCCTCCTTCCAGTACTAACTGATCAGCCTTGAGTCAAAAGAGCATGCCATGGAACCAAGGATATCCTGAGAGGGGATTATCCCCCTCAACACCCTTTGACTCACCCTGGAACAGAAATAACCCTGTGGCTGCTTCTGGAAAGGAGGGGGTTGAAAGGCAATGAACTGTCCCTGCTGGGGACCCTTCCTCAATGGGAATGTGAGGAGGCAATTCTGGAGGAACCAGTTCCATTGAATCGAATTGAGAGGCAGGAATGGAGGCAGAACTAGGAGAGAAGGATGCTGATGGGTAGTTGTAAAGACCCCCATAAGCCCCCTGCTCGAGGCAGTCATTACTCTCGCTTGGTCCCAGCAGCAGATTCTGGCTGTGCAGACTTTCTGAATGATTCAGGCAGGGCAACTCCAGGTTGTCTGTGTTATCCTTTGTGAAAAAGAAGGTCCCAGGGGCCAGGGGAAGGGGTACGGGATCACAAGATGGGGGCTGATAGCAAGCAGGGCAGATTCCTCGGCTTAGGCACTCCTGGATGTCAGACACACAGGCCTTTAAATGAAGTGTATCAGTTGTCTCACTCTAAAGAGCCTTCTATCTTAACCACAAACGTGTTCTCCCTGTCAGGCTGTGTGGACATCAGTGATAGTAGAACAGGGAATGCAGAATTGGGGCCAGATGCCTTGGGAGGTACACAGAACTGCAAGTGACTTCCTCCTCCTTCTTCGCTTTGTAGCAGTAGGTGACACATCTGCCACTAAGGCTGCCCTCTCCTCCTGAGGTCAACCCAGTCGCCCCTCCTCCACGACCCGCTCTTGTTTGGTCAGAGGCGGCTTCTTCAGCTCCCATAGAACTGAGCAACTCTTCTCTCTGTACCATTCCTGCTTCATCTTTCAAGGTTCATTCACCATGACTCAGTCTCAGCATCTCAAAGAGGTGAACAGGTGAGTCCATCTCTGGCTAGGGGATGTGCCATCACTATCCAATCCCCTACTGGCTGTTTCAGCACCACCAGAGTTGGAGTTGCTGTTTCCGCCTAGGACTGGAGGGCCTGATGTGTTCTCCAGAGGCTCAGTTATGGATAAAATGTCAATGGCCTTTTGCTACTGTAGGATGTCTTGTACGTAATCTCTGACTGTGTGACTCACTGAACAGTGGGAAAAGCACTTTTTTAATTTTTTTTTTTTTTTAGCTTTGGCATTGAAGACGTTGTAGAGGAGAAAGAGAGACTGAGGAAGGAAGGGGGCCAGCTAGGTCCTCAGAAGATAGAGATGGGCCCAAAATATCCAGGGTCCCACCCACCCTGAAGCTGTCAAGGGACAAGTCACATACAATCTCAACACCAGAGCTCAATGGGGCCAAAACAGTTGAGGAAAGTGAGCCCAAGGCCTGGGTCACCTCAGCTTCAAAGTGCTGCAGGAATAGTTCAGCAAAATGGTCAGAAAAGGCAGCTTTTGCTCTAGACTCTGCATATTATAGGTGGGAGGCCAAGTAGAGGTGAAAACAGTGGTTAGTGCTGTCAACTAGATGCAGGCTAGAGCCATCTAAGAAGTAAACCTCCACTTAAGAATTGCTTAGCTCAGACTGGCCTGTAGACATGGCTTTGAGGAATTGTCTTTATAATTAAGTGAGGAAAGAGAGCTCAGCCCACTGTGGGCAATACCATCCCTAGGAAGTACATTGTGGGCAACTTCACAATCTTCTAAGTGTGTGTGTCCAAGTGCAGGTCAGTTAGTCAGTCAACAAGAACACCCAGCATGGCTCCTGCACTGACTTCTCTCACTGAGGATCTCTAACCTGTTAGATAAAACAAAGGCTTTTTTCTTTTAAATTGCTTTTGGTCAGAGTGTTCTTATCACAGTAACAGAATCAAACTAGATCTGGCATCTTTCAACCGCTTTGAGTTGTGCTGTTTCTCCAAAAAGTAATACAATGCAGTCTGGCTGTGGTTTGACTTCTAGCTAATCCCCAGGTTGGTCATTTTTCTCAGGAGCCTGTTTTGAACTAACTTGAAGAACACTGGAGAAGGAGCAAATTCTCAGTGTGAAGAGAGTAATTCACACTCTGGTGACAGACCACTCCAGAATATCAAGGACTAAAATAACAAAGGTTTACTCCTTACAACAGAACTCTCTCTGACAGGAGAGCCCTTATTCAAAAGGGGTTGCTTACAATTTCCCTTTGTTACCAGGCCTCCTGTAGGCCACTTTTAATCTCATGGTTAAAGGGGTACAGAAAACACATTATCTAATGCTACCTCCTCTGAAGAATCATACACTAAGTCACTTCTAAGATGATTCTTCTTATGTTTCTGGAATGAACACATTTAGGGTTAATTACTTTTTTACAACAGTTTGGTTCTTTATTTTGTTTTACAAAAAAAAATTATGTTTGTTACTTTTGAGTTTCTTAGATTTTTTGATCATTTTTAACAAAATAGAGTTATTTCTTTTAATATGTATAGAAATAGGGTCCACATATGCTAAAATCATTTTTATAGGATTATTTACCAGAGTATCATCCTACAAAATCTGCCTTTGATCCTTAGCGAATAAAATGGATAGGATCACGTGCTTTGGTAAATTAAAGTTGACCTCTAGACTCTTAAGAGATCCTTCTAAGAAATATTTTTTGATTTATTGATAGAAATTTGAGTAACCAAGGAAAGGATTTATTCTAAGTAATTAAATTTCCAAATAAATAGGACACAAGTATCAGTAGTATTTCAAAGGAAATGACATGAAAAAATATTCACTATAGCCCAGTATAATAATGATACATTAGGGGTATCTTTCAATTTTCTTCTCATTGTCTCTATCATCAGACAGTTATCAAGATGTCATTCAGGTTGACTTCTTATCTGACTCTTCTTGGGATAATTCTCAAAAAAAACATTTACTTGTTAACAAAATTGAATTCTTGAAGTGAGAAAACTGTGTGGTCATCGTTTCCTTCCTAATATTCAGCAAGGCATTCTTAGCTCTGAAGCTGCCTGCGTTCTTTGCAACATATTACTTCAAGTTAGCAAAGGCATTTCAAATCATTCTTGTGCCTTAAATTTCCATGTCCCTCCCTCTACCTTGGAAACTTTGCAGGCAAATTTAAAGGTCAAGCACAGCCAAACAACCCTTCCAGCCTGAGGTTAATCAATCCAAGACATGAAATATGGTTTCAGATACCGCTGCTGATGGTTGCGGGCTGTCTTAGTCTGTTCAAGCTTCTACAGACAAGCTGCATAGGCAGGGTGGATTGCAAACATGGCTTGCAAAAATAGGAATTTTGTTCTTCATCTTCCATGCCCAGCGAAGTTCATGATCTGGATACCAGTACAAGTGCTGTCTTCGGAGCTGTTTCTCCCTTACACAGCTCTGATCTTCTTGAATGTATCATGTTTCCAGCTGGTGAGAATAACATTTCCTTAGAAGACAGTATTTCAATAAATGAATTTAAAGTGATGAAAACATAAATTTTATAGCAATAACATCATCCCAGGACTAATATTTGTCATCTATAGATTATACTCACAAAGAAAAGGGAACACAAAGTGATCAGTTATCTTAGAAATCTTTTTGTGAAACTATTGTTCTTAAGACTTTGACATGATCTAGGTGTGGTGGCTCATACCCTTAATCTCAGTGCTGAGGGGTGAGGTATGAGAATTAAAGTTATTCGGGGGATCTGACTTTGACAAAAAGGAATAAACAACAAGTATATAACTCCAAAACTGCAACATTAAGTATGGTTAATTACTTAAATTACATTAAATTATGGTTTTACTCTAATTAAAATAAATGTAGATTATATAGCAAATGATTATTTAGATATGGTTAAGAAAGTTTGACTCTGAGAATGAAAGTTCGTATAAGTTCTTCCAAACTTTGGGAAGGAATTTGAGACATTATGAAGGAAAATGCATAAAAAAGGACATTTCTAAATCAAAAAGTGATAACCACAAAATTGGTATATTTATGTGAAAAGCCATTCAAATCAGAGTAAGAATTTTCCTGGGTTGATTGTTCAAATGAAGAGAGGAGATTGAGGTCAATCTGTTATTAATTAATCAAAGTCCATTGTGTCTCAAAAGATTAAAATTGAATTGTATTCCAGTTTGAATTTTAAGAGATCTTTCCCATTACAAGATTAGAAGACAAAAACTTCATTTAAAGGAAAAGTTTTGGAATTTTGATTGGATCAAAAGGGAGCCTCTCATAATAGATTTAGGGCTAATGAAATTTCCCACCTGCTTTGTCCCTGTTATCAGTAGCTACATGACAATGACAGGGTTGACGTAGGAGACAGCAAAAGGAAATTAAATATATAAATGTTGCAGATTTCTGGTTGCAAGAGGCCAATCTGAACCTTTATAAATCTTCCATGTGAAAATGAGCTGCTGTTCTGGGAAATCTCTTAGGTCAAAATTGAACATTGTAGCTGCTATAAATATTCTCAGATTACTTGTCTCCTTATTACCTGTGTGCTCATTTCTTACCCTCAAAATGGGAGTAGCATGCCCTCACATCTGATGCCTCCCTGAATGACCGGAAGCTTCAGCCCTGTGCACAGAAACCACAAGAAGCGAACATCCCCTTAACCACCCAATCTGATTATTAACCTCTAAAAATAAACACAAGTGGGAAAGATGATTTCCTCTTAAGAAAGGAGAAAGAAATCAATAATGACATAGATTCTATTTGAGAACCAAAATGCTCCAGCTACTGAATAAAATGTGTAAAACACTTATTGGAAAGGATTACAAAATGAACAAGCCTCGCACTTGATGGACTTTGGCATTCTTAGGAGAATACATGTAAGCAAGAAACTGAAGCAAAAAATAAGAGGAGAAAAAAGAAAAAGTTTGCTCAATAGCTAGCCACTACATATAGCTACACATTCTGCTCAAGTATCTTATATCTTATGTTTCTCCACATAATAAAAATTATATATATGCACATTTATATAGAGAGAGTATATATAAAGTATAGATAAAATTTACATATGTAAATATTCTCTTATAGTGGATATGAATACTAATTTTAAGTTCATTATCTCCATGTACCTATTTGAATGAATGGAATAACATTTGTCTCTATCTTTTACTTTGTTAAATAAAAATGATAATATCTATTCTGTGTTATTAAAAGATAATGAATGAGATGAGAAAATGAAGCATGCATAAACGTCAAATAGTGGAACTTACACTGGTTAAAAAAAAAACAACAGCTATTTAATTGCATTTAAGGTACAGTCAATTGGAGAGAATTCTTGCCAAGTACTATAAACCTAGTGAACTACCGTTTGCTGAGGAGGTCCTAGATATTTTAGTGCACTACATAAATGTGCACATTCATATTTAGCAGAACATAACACATATTCATCGCGAGACACTGAAATACAATCTTCTTTCTGTGTGTTATTAAGTATTCATAAAAATAGGAATATATATTGTTCAAAAAGGTCAGCAATGTATACTTTCAAACCTTTTCATGCAATTTTCTTTAGGGTTCATTAAATATTTACAGCTGAGAGGATCATTTTATACAATATTACAGTTTCTAGTATTGTCTTTTACCTATTGTTATATAGAAGATATGGACATTTTCAATTTCTACACATCACTGTACGAGGAGCTACAGAACCTTTATGTGCCATTTAAAAATCAATTTTGAAGTTTTCATTTTCATATTCATTGTCTCTGTAACCTATTGCTTTTTGTTACCATTTTGTTTAGTTCACTCTCACAATTATTATATAAACTAGGAAGGAAAAATTGATTTTATTGCTTCTTGCTAGGCTTATTATACTAATTATGGCAATTATTTAAAAACCTGGTAGATCATATGCTCAGAAATCTTTGTTAGAATTAAAGAATTTTAAAACAAAGTATAGAAAAGTTGAAATTATGGAAAAATAATAAAGCTGGAATATTAAATTAGTGTATTTTCTTCTACAAAAGACATTTCTTGAAATAACTTTCAGTAAGAATGTAACTTTTATATATGTACATATTTAGGAACTGACTAGTTATTGCCTAAAGAAAGTTCAAGGTAGTGTTAGTTGTATTTAATATTATTTAGCATATATCTTACATTAAAAAAGCTGAAGTAATACAAAATATTAAGAAATGCCTATGGGTTAAAAGCTATTCAGAGGTGTCATTGGTATTTAGGAATTTAAATGTTTTCTCATGTGTGGCTTAAAAAAATATTTTACAGACTAGGAACTAAATTAACCAGAACAGTTAGCATTATAAGATTCCTAACACTGTGGATACAATTAATATTCAAAATATTGACACTTATGTAATTTAATTATTCGTCATACTCTCTAATTCTGGGATAATAATTTTCTGTTTGAGCTGTTTGATAGCTTTATTCTTGTAAGAAATGCTTGCTATCAGAAATCTATTTAAAATCTACATGTAAAAATGGTATCTTCCTTATGAAGCTACTATATAAGATCATCATTTTATTTCTTTCTACAATCTTAAATTATTTACTGAGTTTCAATAGTAAGTATTAAATAAAATGGTATAAAATAAAATGATTTGGGAGAAAGATAGTTGTAATACAAACGCATACTGATTTCTTACTTGATAGTCTGTGAGATGTTAAATATATATTTTAAGTTATTAATTATGATAAAAATTTCTATTAAGCAACATGACCTAAAAATATGAACCAAAATTAGTTATATACTTATTAAAACTATTTTAATATCAAATGATATATTACAAAATAAAGGAAGAAAAAGAAAGAATGTAAGTTGTCATAACTATGAAGTTTGCTTGTTTTAATCTCTAATAAACAGTGAACAGTGATCATGTTAAACCAATAAGGTAAAATTTATATACCTTAAGATAAAATGATTCAGATATATGGCAATACCATGAGCTGAGTCATGTACTTCCTTGGCCGCCAATGCATATGTCACAGCCCTAACTCTCAGTAAATCCTATGCATCTCTCTTCAGAAATAGAGTCATAATTAGTAGTGATATTGAAGGAGGGACAACCCCCAATCAAGGACATAAAGATGAGCAGAAGCACAAATATAAGACTGCATGCTAGCAAAGATAGATCCATGCAGCTGCAAAGAAGTGCATGCCAGAGATGGAAGAACACCAGCTGAGCTTGGACTAGATGAGGAAGAATTCCCTCAAGAGTTTCAAAGGGTGAATAACCCTTCCCACATTTTGACTTCTAGGAGAAAAACTTAAAAAATTAATCTCTATTTTTTTCTATTACTTCAAACACTCTAGTTTGAAGTAATTGTCTTACTGCAGTTACAGGAAACTGAGATTCAGGACATTGGAGATAAAATGCCTGTACTCAGATTCTGACTTCATTTACTAAAGCCCAGAGCCTTGAGCTAGCTTTTGAACATCATTTATTATATAATGATTCTCATTTGCAAAGTAATAACGAAAGTAACATGATTTTTTTTCTAGCAAAATAATGCATCCTTTTTACCCCAGTGATCTCATAATTTGTAGACTCCATCAACAACAACATTCAGAGAAGAAAGATTTATAGTGGTTTTCTGTCGTGGTGTTCATCAATTGCAAAGAGAAGCTCCCTTGATGATAGCTGATGACTACACCTATCTGTATGTATAAGGACAAATATTTAGAATGCAGTATGGGATAATGCTATATTTTTTAAGTGGTAGTTTGAAGGGTTTATCCCAAGGTCTATGATGTCACTACCACTGTCTAGTTGATTAGATTTCCAATTTAAAGTATGATTTCTTCCTGGTTGAACAGTTCTTAAGTCTATTTAGAGAGCTTCTGATTACTGCCAATATATGGTGATACTATTTCACCCTGAGGGTTGACCTGCTATGCTCACTGGTTATGGTTGTGGGTCATAGGCATTAAAGCTCAGTAGTAATACTGATTGCTTCCCTGTGTTTGAAGCTTTTGTGGTACAAAAAGGTACCATAACATCTCATGATGAAGAGAAGGCATTCAGGTCAGTTTCAGTTCAAGGGACTCAAGTCCCTATGTACAAAATGATCAGTTATGTAAGTTCTACTTCTAGAAGACGACCATAGGCACTAGAAATATCCTGGAAGGTTTTGGGAGTCTCTTAGACAGCTCGAATGAACAAGTCAAAGGAGGTCCAAATATTAATGATTGGTGTTGTGTTCTTGGCGGTCTTTGACTCTTGGAAGGGACAATGTCAGTTCAAATAAATTTTGATTTATAATGTACATATGACAAAAAAATTAAAAAATAGACAGAAGCCTATGTTGTCAGTATAAATTTAGCACAGGTCAATTTTACTTGTCACTATACCACATACCTGCTTATGGAGAATTTTCAGTGTTTCAGGTATGAGGAGTAATCTATGACTGATTAAATACATTGAAGAAGTCAACAGAGATGATATGGGAAAAAAAGACCCAATTTTTCTATAAAAAAAATTGTGAACATCCAATTTAAGAATTTTGGTACTGGCATTGGTACGGATATGTGGAGATGGTTGGATGTCATTATCAATCTTAGATCCTTGTTTGAGGAGCATAGCCTTCACATTTTCTCTTTCCTTCTTCATCCAGAGGCTTCTTGAGCTCAAGCAATCTGAATGCAAAATCAGCTCTGCCAAGAAGGGATTCCAGGTTTCAAAAGTTACATTTTCTCTGAATTGAGGCATATGATTTATTCAGGTTTTTCTTCATTTTTTCCAAACTGTCACAAAAATACATTCAGACTTATAATTAAAAAAATTTATTCCAAGAGTCAATGAGACAATGCTGGTGAAATCATAGAATAATTTTCTGAGTGTTTCAGCTATACAACGCTTGTGAAATTCTGTGCTCTCTTTGAAACTAAGCACTGTCATGAAATGTAAGTTGCTAAGAAGGTGAAAAATTCATTTTTTTTTTACCCTGAGTCTAAAGATGTGGCCTCACAGGTCTCTGCCGATAGACCACTTAAGTTTTACTGTTACTGAATCCATACTAGCTGGATCTGTGTAGGTTAGAATCTCAAAGGATGGTAGTTTCTCTGGTAACATGCCATTTGCAACAACAATAAGGACTTTCAAATGCCTAACTACACCACACTTTCCGATGCTGCTCTAGATCTTCTTTCTGGCCCTATTGTGATTCACTACACATTTCATTTGATGGTCCAGTCTCACCTCAGCGGGAGGAAAATGGCAAAAGAATGCTGACACTCTTCCAGATGCTAAGTGTGACATTCTGCCAGCTGTGTGACTCAAGCAAGGGAGTGAAGACTAAAAGAGAGGGCAGACAAAAGGAACTTACTATATAGACACAATAAGTTATGGCTTCAAAAGGGGAAGAGAATTGTCAGGAAAACATCGGTGGCTGTCAGACTCACCTTGCCTGATGCATTCTAAACGCAGGAGGATTTTTGATCAAAGATGTCCAGGATGAAGGTAACCTGAAAGAGGGAGGCATAGACTGCACTAGTCTAGGCAAAGAACTCTGTCTCTGAACACTAAAGTCTTTGTGTGAATACCGCATGGAAAGGATTACAGAAGAAAGATGGTTTTAAAGTCTACAGCAGTACTCTGCAATTGCCACCACCTCAGGGAATATGTCCTTGGGCCAAGGTTACTGAAAAATCTTTACACGTGACACAGATGAGTAACTGAAGCCACACACATTTAATTCACTATTGAAAGAATATAGTGTGGTATTCTGTGTAAAATCAATTTTTCTAATTTTGGCAAAGCATTATTTGACATAAATAATACTTAACCAAAGAAAGTAACTTTATAGAAAGTTTAAAGTAGGAATTAGATAAAAGGTAAGATCAATCAGGTACACATTCCTAGTTTGGAAGGCTATATTTATGGTAATGAACACTTCTATAATATAACACTGTTGCTTTTAATGACAAATTTTTAAATTCCCTTAAATTCAACTGTTATTTTTGTTTGAACTTCTATCTAAAAATTTACAGAAAATTTTCTCAATATTGTGCCTCAATTATTGTATTCAAATATATGTTTTTTTTTTTTTTGCCATTCTATGACTCCAATTTGCTTATTTTTTCAAGTAAAAGTTTAAAAGAAAGTGCCATAACTTTAGGTACTTCAATAAGCATACAACAGAATATAATGTTTGTCAATTTAAAATTATGATTCTTATCATCTTATAATTTCCATATCATATAATCCACGTAGTACATACAAACAACGAGGAGCAAATCCTTACCCATGATCACAGAATTAATAGACCCCCACACTAGCATTCAGATTAAAAAACAGCATCTAGATTTGCTTGTATTCAGGCAAAGAGATATGTTAACTTCCTAAGAACTGTTTGTCAAAGATTATCTTGTCTCCAATGTTACAATCAACAAAAAGCAGTTGACTGTAGGATTTTTGTTGTTTAATAGTCCTGAGAACCTTGGAGAGCTAAGACAAACAACGACAAAGGAAAGTTAAAAAAATGATCACAAAAATGAGTAGATTCCCCAGAATTGTTTAAAAATACAGAGAGAACTAAAATAGAGAAAGCATATTTTGGTTAAAAAATGAATCATACTTAAATATGGTATTCTGAGGAAATCAAATATTTATTACTTCACTATCTTTGCAATAATCTTTCACACTAAATTTTATGGAATTCACTACTACTGAGGTTGGCTTCAGAGTTGGGATGAATCACAGCTACAAACTTATGTAAAAGAAATACTTGCTGTAACCTAATTGGGGTCAATTCTTAATTTGTTTATCAGACAGAGGCTCCAGTGTCTGCACAAATAAAATGAAAGCAGAAGATCACTGAAAAGTTTTATACAGAAACCTTAGCCTAACACTGAATCATTTAATAGAATTTAATGTGAATTAAAAAGCTAAAAAAATTCACCAAACTATTCATTGTTATGTTTATAAAGTTTATCTTAGCAACGTTGTATTTACAAAGTTTTACTTACTATCAAAAACATAGCACAATTAGTTTCCTATAAAATCATGGAATACACCCCCTTACAAGAACACTTACTCCAATAAATATTATGTTTGAATTACCATATAAAATCAAAATGAAATTATTTGAAACAAGGTTTCTTCCTTTATAACAAGGACTAGGCAGAATTGTTGTATATTATTAAAACAGTACTGGTTAGCTTTCTGTGACAAAGGAATATGGCAAAGTTACTACAAAATTATAATCAGGTGTAATATATATATATATATATATGCTATTATGATAGTGCTTTTATGTAATATGAGACGCTATTTGTCAGAAAGGCATTTTTTGTACATACAATGTGACTGATTTCATTTCAAATGATTTATATCACTCCAATTAAATCAGCCCTTTTGATTTCCGAGAAAGAGACCAACACTAGTGAAGGACTCTGCCACCTAATCAGAACAGTGTTTATGCCACTGGTCAGTCTTATTAATCTAAATACTCCATACTGCTTTAACGTGACTTGAATATGTGTTGTATTGTGTACATTCCCATTATGTCAATTTTTATTATGTCAAAAATGATTTGACTAGTCTAGATTTTAGAAAATTAATAGACTCAGCGTGATCCCTATTTCCCTGGGTACGGATTTTCACATCCGTGCTCCTGCTGCAATTGGAATTATAAAAATGAAAAAATTTAAAGGCTTTCTTCAGCTCCAAGAAGCAATATTGTCATGTGTATAATATTTTTCTCTGATAGGGAAAGGAAAAAAAGTCTCAAAGATTTGTCAGATTTTTATCAACAAAAATGGCATGAAATTGTGGAACAGCAATAGCAATTTATATATAAATCAGCTTTATGTGCCTCAGTTCTCTTTAGAACTTTTAGTTTCATGTGACTTGTTAATTAACTAAATACTATTGTTTCTTGAAAATGATTTTCTTCTCTGTGGACAAAGCAGCTTTCTTTCTGAGTATTTAACTTTCTATAACTTACATGTATAAAAAAAGGGAAAATATTAGAAGAAGAAACATGCATTTAAACTCTAACAAATATTTAACGTCATAGGCATGATGGAAAACCACAAGTTCAAAAAGGAATATGATGGTTGTCTGAATACTGTGTCCACAAGGAATGGAAATCAGAACATAGACACGTTTAAAGAGACACTAAAGTATCCTTACAGGAGATGAAGAGGGAAGAAGAGAGCTGGGATAAAGATTCACCAAGATATAGTTGTGATATTTGACTTTCAATTCCCTGCTATATGTTTATCTTAACATGGAAGATTACATTTTAATAACAAGAAGGAAATAGACAGAAAGTGTGCTGTGTTTGGGCAGGTCAGGTTCTTAGGTACATAAGAAAAACCACAATATAAAGACCTCCCTATATTTGCTGTTCTCAAATGCTCCTTGGTTTGAACTCCAAGAAAGCACATTTGGGATTATTTTGTTTTCCATCTTGTACATCAAATTACAAATTATGGAGCAAAATGATTTTTTATACTACATGCGTTAGGCATGTATATTTATAGATAAGTATATGGCAAGAATGTTTCATGACAGAAAGCTGAGGTATTTTGCAGGGAGCCGATTTGAGTGGCTGCCATTATAAGATGGCATTTGGCCCCAGCCTCACTTGATAACTCCATATTAAGGTTGCAGTTCTTCCACCAGAAAACAGGATGAGTTGTTGTGATCTAGCTGCCCACACTTCCCCTGACCGGCAGGGGAACTTCCTTGTGGTCTGTAATTGACAGGATGTTCCCCTGCTTTCTTTCCTGCCGGTGGGTCTCCGGAAAGGCAGTCAAGGTATCAAAGTATCAAAGGTTGCTAGGCAGAATCCATATATAAACAGCTATAGTTCAGAGCTCGGAGCCCCTTGCTTTCTGCTCTCCCTTCAACCAAGAGGCTCCAATAAAGCGTGATTTGAGAAGAATCCTGTGGCTGCTCTTTCCTGCTGGTCAGGGAGTTCGCCGCAGTATTTGAAGGAATGAAAGATGAGTTTGTAATCACTACAGATAGTGATTACAAGATTAATATATTGTACATGATTTTCCACAGCTCTTCAATGTGATAGCCATCCATAGTCAGTCATGAAAATACAGGATACCAGCATTCCAATACGCCAAACAGAGCTTAGAGTTCTCTGGTAGATAAAGAATGCATAAGTCCTAATCCAGCCATGTCACATGGAACACATATTCTCTTAGGATCAGAAACAATTAAATATCTTTCTGAAGTTGTTGAAATTTAAGAGATTGGCTATTGATACGAAAATGTAATTGACTAAGATCAGCCCGTGCAAACATTGATTTTTAACATAAATATTAAGGATTGTCTGCCATCAATCTAATTTCTTGTATCTAATAAAGTGGATAGGAAAGTGGTATCACCCCTCCCCCCATGGAGAAATTAGTGAACAAGTAAGAAACAAAGAAAGGTGACACATAGTGTATGGGCTTCAATGTTTTAATACTGGAGGGCTTAATTTGTCTTATTTTAAAGATGAGAGCTGTTACACATAAATGAACATGCTGCATTTTCTCTTATTGTTTGTTTTGATGTGTTTGCCTATGTGTATCCATGTGTGTGTGCTTGTATGTGTGTTTCTGTGCATGTTTAGGAACAAGTCTTAAGCCTTATTCATGGTAAGCAATTCTTGTTAAACATAGGAAATATCATATTTAACCTTATAATCCAAAACCTAGGAAGTTGTCATCTTTATTCCACATTCCAGATTCTCCTTACTTAGCACATGATAACATAATCATTACCATATATTCCAAATAAAAGAGTCAAAGAGGATCGGCATACATTAAATTAAGCTTCTCTAGCTAAATGTGTTCACCAATAATAAAAAGTGCCTTCCCATTTTCTTCAATTCTTAACCAGAAACAAAAACAAAACAAAACAAAACAAAAAACCATAAAACAAAACGAACAAACAAAAAACAGGTGGGGGAAAAAAAGATTGAAGAGTTATACTGTCCATTTATCTGTGGAAAGTATCCAAGTGGAGTTTCTGCTCCCTGTCTTAGAAAAGGGTGTGCAACTGTAATTTTCTTAAGTATCTGAGAGGCCACAAGTAAAAAGGCAGCTGTGTGCTTCCATCCCAGTGGGAATCTCAGCATCTGTGAGAGTTTGCAAGATTCTTGAATTAGTAAACTCCACGGCAGGGGGCAGCCAGGCTTGTTATTCTATTTTGGATCTGAGAGAATGTTTCACGTTTACCAGTGGCATTCTAAAGTGCCTTACCAATCACCTAACCATTGTTACGTTATTTTGAGAGGCCTAAAGAATGGATGACAAGATAACTTTGGGAAAAACAGTTTTGAAGGGGAATTCAAATGAAAGGATTTCAAACTTCTTTTTATTCTTCATAATAGAACTGTTTTATGAATTCCTGTGAAAGGAAATTTGAGATTAACTTTGTACATGCCATTTTCAAGGATCATTTGGAAGTTATGTGCATTTATAAAAATAATATTTAATAGTAAGTATAAAGAAAGATACATTGCATTAATTCTTGTAAAGTGGTCAGTCTTTTATTATCCAGCGTTTAAAACTGAAATGTATAAGGCTTAGAGATTTCATAAAGCCTACTTTAATTAAAAATTTAAATCAAAATAAAACTGCATTGATGGGAACAAGAGATAGAAACTTTCAGGTAGGAGAGTGACCCAAAGCAGCCTTTCTGAGAATGTACTTGAAGGAGGCAGCTGGTGCCAGAATAATTATGGCACCTGCTTTTTTTTTTTTTAATTTCTTCCAAATGAGCATCTTTGGCTGAAACTGAGAAGCACCTGTGTACTCATTGTTGAAACTACTGAACGGCCAGCTTATAAACTTCCCACAGTAATGTATATAAACATTCGTTTGCTCTGTTATTATATAGGTAATCAATGTGAGGGTAGAATTATTAAGAATGTTGCATGCAGAAAACGATGTTGAGCGTATACTGAAGACATGGAGAGCAGAGATATAATCTCAATAGTTTTCAACTAGCAAACATGTGTCAGTATCATAAGAATAGTTACTCTTTTCTTAACTATATGATGATGAGAAATTTAATTCATCTAGATAATATAACGTAATAAATTTACATACACAATAATTTTGCTTCATCCAAAGAGGAGAGAAAATATTCCAAGGACATTCAGACAAGTCTACAATGAGGTATAAGATCTCAACAAGACACCCTTGGTGATTATAAGGAACAAGAACAAAGCTACTAGTGATTTCTGAGTGGACTAATAGATTAATTTTCAAAAGTTTTGTTCTCAAAATTATAGTACAGTCTGAAATATACAGTGACTCATGGTATATCATTGTTTCCTGTGTTAAAAATTAAAAAATATAAAAATTCTCATATTCTGATGGAGTTCTGGTCTTGTTACCTGACTTGAGTTCAACTCATTTATTTTTTAAGAAAATGTCTAGCTAAATACAACTCTGAGCCACTTGAGTGTGTGTGGTAGTCTTTGTTTCAAGCATTAAGTCTGACAGATAAAATTTAAACAACTTAAGTAAATATTAAATATTTGTTTGTACATATAGATATGTGTATAGATTTCAACCATAGTATTGTTTAAACTTTAGCATTTACTTAATTAATTTATAGAGTCAATCCAATTTTACTTTTCTTGAAAGAGATATTTTACTTTGGTGACTGATAAGTTAATTTTAATTGTTATGACAATGAAAAGATTTTTGAGTACTATGGATATTTTTGACAACTACACCTAAGTGATTTATTCTGTGGCTTAACAGAGTTATTCTTACACAAGAATTTCTCAAGTGGACATAAGCTCCCATTCAGTGGCTCTGTAATGCAAGGTCAATCCTGTGTGAAGCAAGGTGCCCACTAGGCCTTTAGTCATGACTTTTGATCTAGGACGATGGAAGAGAGAACTGTGCCTGCACCCCTTCCTGCTGGGTTATTCTGGGGATTTGATAAATTCTTCAGAGTCTATTCCAGGAGATGTCAAATTAATTTGAGGTTAATAAGAATTGGTCATATAAATAAGCATAGAATTGTAAAGAAGTGCTAATAACAGTGGAAAATGAGACCACAAAGATGAGCTCGGGACACCCAGGATCACATTTTTACAATGATGATGTGTTAGCAAGAAGGATGGACAATGGGTGGAAAATTGAAGCTCTATTAGACACTATAAATTGGAACAAATACAACATTTTGAATGGAATGAATTTTTCCTCTGAGGTAAGAAGCATGCAGAGACGGAAGTTACAAATGTACCTGAAATTATCAGTGAAAAAATAACTTAATTTTTTAAGATTTTATTTTATATACATAAATACTTAGCATTCATGTATGACTGGTATTTCACCATGGTGGCCTGAAGAAGCCATCAGATCCCTTGGAACTGGAGTTACAAACTGTTGTGGCCCACTTTGTAGTTACTGAATTTTGAACCTGAGTCCTTTGGGAAAACAACCAATATCCTTAACCACTGCCATCACTTCAGCTCCATGCTTTCAATTTACATTAATGTAAAAGTAATGGAAATTATTAAAGGGCAATCTGAACAAAGAGTGGGGAAAATGATATGCTTTGTTTGGAAGAATTATATGAAACTTATTTCTTAAAGTTAATCTATAATAATTTAAGTAAAAGCATCCAGTCTTTTATTCAATTCTGTAGACATTAGAGTTTAAAAATCATGTCCCCTTCTCCAACACCAGTCGTTCTCCACCCATGTGGAAAAAACATGCCTTCATTCTGCATACCTTTGAAATATATTAATAAGAAGAATATAGCACTGATTTCCTACAAATGGTATAATTTCTGTGCAGTTTGACAATGTAACTGATATATACGTTTTTACTTTTAAGACAATTTTGATTTGCAAACCAATCTCAGTTCCCTCTCCCTTCTGTTCTCCCACTCCCTTCATCTTCTCCCTACCCCACCCCCATCCACTCAGCAGAGAGAGTGAGGCCCTCCATGCAGAGTCAGCAAAGTCTTTTTGTCACTTCAGGCAGGACCAAGGCCCTCCCCTCTGTATCTAGGCTATGCAAGGTATACCTTCATAGGTAATGGGCTCCAAAGAGCCAGTTTATGTGTTAGGGATAAATACTGGTGCAAATGATATTAAATAGTAGGGTTTTTTTTTTTTTTTTTTTTTTTTTTTACTGTGGGAACTGTCTTTTACATTGTAGAAAGTCAAACATCATCTCCATACTCACTGGCATGTACAAATTTAATTTTCATATCTTCCTTTTATAACAAGTAAAACAATTTCAGAAAAGGGAAAGATACCTACATTAAATATTGAGGACTACAGTTGGCTGGAATATGTCTATCTGTACTCCTATTATTTACCCATATACATTCATACTTGTATTATATATTACTAAACCAGTAGTACAGGGAATCATTCCAATTGCTTAACATCTGTGGCAATTTTAAGGTTGAATACTGATTTACTGATTCAGAATATTAACTTAACAACATCTGCATACAATTACTATCATTTAAATCAGAGAACCTGACTTCTTTGCTCATATTCTCTCTCCTTCTGCTCCTCATTGGGACATTGGGAACTCAGTCCAGTGCTCCAGTGTGGGTCTCTGTCTCTATCTCCATCCATCGCCAGATGAAGTTTCTATGGTGATATGCAAGATATTCATCAGTATGGCTATAGGGTAGGGTCATTTCAGGTTCCCTATCCTCAGCTGCCCCAGGAACTAACTGGGGACATCGCCCTGGGCACCTGGGAGTCCCTCTAGATCCAAGTCTCTTGCCAACTCTAAGATGGTTCCCTTAATTAAGATGTGTGCTTCTCTGCTCCCCTAACCCACATTCCTTTATCCCAATCATCCCATTTCCCCAAGTTCCCCCCACCCTCCCCTTCTCACATTTCTCTCCCCTTCTCCCCTTACCCCCCCTCCCACCACACCCCCAAGATCCCAATTATTTGCCCCGCAGTCTAGTCTACTTCCCATAACCAGGAGGATAGCTATATGTTTTTCTTTCACAAGGGGTGCGCCCACCCGTGGAGACAGTGGGGCTGATTCTTTGGGAGCTCACCAAGGCTAGCTGAACTGTGACTGAAAAAGCATGGGATAAAACCGGAATCTCTAAATTTGGCGGACAATGAGGGCTGCTGAGAAGCCAAGGACCATGGCACCGGGTTTTGATCCTGCTTCATGTTCTGGCTTTGTGGGAGCCTACCCAGTTTGGATGTTCACCTTCCTAGACCAGGATTGAGGGGGGAGGACTTTGGACTTTCCACAGGGCAGGGAACCCTGACTGCTCTTCAGGCTGGAGAGGGAGGGGGAGGAGTGGGGGGAGGGGAGGAGGAGAGGGAGGAGTGGGAGGGAAATGGGAGGCGGGGAGGAGGCAGAAATTTCTTTTTTTTTCCAATAAAAAAATCAGAGAACCCTAATAAACCTGTAATTAATCTCTCAATCATTCTCTAAAGCAACTAGGCAACTTCACAGTCTATACTCAGATCAAATGCACTGTTATTTTGACTTCCTGCTAAAATATCTTCCATTAAATTATCTTCTTTCTTTACTTCACATGTTTACTTCGCTAATACGTGAAACAAAAGATAAAATAAAAAAAAGATGTCAAATGGGAAGGGCTAAAATGTGATTGGGCCTTTAGATGATATTCTCGTAAGGTAATTATCATTCCCAAGCCTCAGCTGCCACATCTACCAACTGAATTGAATACAAATACTTTCATGAAGAATCATTTTGACATTTGAAAGTGTATAAGAAGAGTAATATACTGAAAATACAAAAGTAGCCCCTTTCATCTCTAATGATTATGAAAAAGTAATAACCTGGTTCATGTGCTTTGTTAAAAATTCATAGTTTTATAAGAAGTAAAACACAATTTTTACATTAGTCAGTCATTCAACTCAAGACATAAAACACTATTAAATATTCATATTATCCACCATTTACATATTAATTTAGAAGCATCTAGAGTAAGTTTGTGTCTAAATGTATTATTTACACTGACCTTTCTAGAAAGCAGAATTGGATGATAACAAATACTTGGTGTTAAAAGAATAAGTACAGGTATTTAATTGCATAGTTTAGACTTTCAGTGTCAGATTTCTGCCCATTGCTCTCTGTCTTCAGGCAGCAACAGAAATGATTTCTCAACATAATAGAAACTCAAGAAATAACTCTGAATATGTGCATGGTTGGTTAACTGTAGGGAGTCATTTGATGGAGGAAGGTCATTGACTAATAAAGAAACTGCCTTGGCCCATTTGATAGGCCAGCCTTTAGGTGGGTGGAGTAAACAGAACAGAATGCTGGGAGGAAGAGGAAGTGAGCTCATACACCTTAGCTCTGCTTTCTGGGGCAGACACGATGAAGCCCCAACCCAGGATGGACATAGGCTAGAATCTTCCCGGTAAGTCACCACCTTGTGGTGCTACACACATTAATAGAAATGGTCCAAGCAGTGTTTATATGAATATAGTTTGTGTGTTGTTATTTTGGGGCATAAGCTAGCCAGGCAGACAGAAGCTGGGTGGCAGGAATGCAGCATGCAGCTCCTTCAACAGACATTTAAATTAGTGGTACCTGAAATCTCCAAAAAAGTCAATCCTGAAAATTTCAGCATCTATATGTTTGTTTTTCAGTCTTTTCTCCTTGGAGTAAAGAGAAGAGGGCATTCTATCCAGTGAGGTAGCTTATCTTTCAAATTTGACAAAATGTTTCTCCTTAGCCATCTGCTTTACCACTTACAACAAATGCAAACAATATTTTGGGATAAACAGTCATCTTAGGAGAGAACTATTTGCATCATCAAATGTTCTTCTCTTGTGACAGACTCAAGTAAATTACCTTTCTCTAAAGATAGACACGTTATAGATAATATGTCATAACTGTTTTCATCACAAAGAATCACTTGTTATTTGCCAGCTGATAAGATACTATTTAACTTTTCCTGGTTGGAAATGTCAGTCAGCATTTGCTCTAGCTTTATAGGGAGCTCCAGAATGACTTTCCATTGAAGACGAATAATTTTGAGGTCGGTTTGCAAGTGCATCGTTATCTTCATTTTTTAAAAAGCTAACCACATAGTTGTTTTCAAGAATCAGTAGTGCAACCAGCTTTTTCAGTTGTTAAAAAAAAGTGGCTATAATTATTCCACTTATCTCAGATAATAAGCTATTTCCTCTAGCTGTGTTTAGCACCTGTATTCAAAGCATTATGTTCTTTCTGGGCATTAAATGAATAATATTCACAGGGCTAAAAAAGATTTTGCTTCAGCAGAGCAGGCAGATGGTTTATGAAGGGGCTCACACAACAGCTCTTTGGTTTACTCTCTGAAGCATTGACATACTTCTCTTAAAAGGTAATACCTGCATGTGATGTGTCATAGTGTTCTTTCTTATTCTTTTTCCATACCAAGTCAAGCCAACTATGATATTAGACATATTTTACTTTGGTTTTAACTTATCTTCATCCTATACATCATGTGTCTGTTTTCACAATAACACTTTTACTTTGTATTACATGATAAGCTTCCAGAATGTTATCTTCCATATTCTGCCTAAAGAAGTTTTTACTGACTTCCTCCTTATACTGTCTCCTCATCACATTGTTCTCTTAGCATCTGTCTATGCCGTTAGATCAAGTGTATGTTCTATTAATAAGAAACTGAACACAGTGATCCTATAAGCCTATTTCACAACACAGATTCCTGCTCTGAATTCCAAATAGTTGTATAGTTCCCTGTTCTCCATGAGTATGTAATCAAAATAAAATTGAGCTCTTAGTAAAGCATCTAAAGCAGCGCTGTTTAAAGAGAGTATCCAAATTTGTTTCATGTACCACCACTTCACATTAAGGATACTATCTTCATGGCTGCATCAATTTCTCCTGCAGACAGACTCAGAGGAATACTAACTGGCCATGCAGTTGAACATTGCAATTTTGTTCAAGCCTCTGCAGAAGTTACTATTATCTAATTCACTGTTTGTAGCTCTCAATATACAATAGCCATGCTGACAGCAACATCTTATCAGAGAATATTTATTCCTAACAAAAAAAAAATAGCCTGCTGCAGCAATGTAGTGAAACTCAAAGGGTTGAGTGTAGAAACCCATCAGAGCAAGTCTTTCAGGTAATTCTGAGACAAGGTGAAGCTTCACAACTGCTCTGCAGGGCATTTTAGGTATTTCCTTTAGAATTTTACCCTACAGTATTTTCCTATATATTATGAAATATATAATACATATTTTTATTTATACCTACCTGATTTATTCATAGGTTTTATTTTTGAATATATATATTCAAATATATATGTATACACACACACACACACATACAGTAATGAAGGCCTTTGGGTTTCTTTAGGGTTCAGATCATACACTACAGGAGGAGAAGGGTATCTAAGGGTGAATGAATTCTCTTACACCATGTTGTTCCAAACAAGTCTCATTATTCTTCTCTTTCTATTTTATTTCTCCTATCCTAATTCTATTTCCTACTACCACCTCCTCAAGCCTAAAAGCTCCTCCTCCATGTGTAACTTGAATCAATGAAATAAATTACAAGAGTTACCTATCATTGGTCAAAAGCTCATTCCAAGGGTAAGAGATAAGGAGCTGAGTCATTTATCATGGCAACACAAGGCTCCAAGGTTACAGGACTAAGAATGTGACCAGATTGGTGAGGGGAGAGTGCCCAGTGATAAACTTTGAGACATAAGTCTATTGTCAGCAGACTTGACAAGCGAAGAATTGACAAGCTTTTCTTAGGGTGCTTTGTGTAGCAACCTTGGATGAACAACTGTGACTCTGACCATCTGACCCTATGTATAGCTGGAAAGTTTTAAACTTATGATCTATTTGCAAAAAGTATTTAGTCTAGTTTGAACTTGCTCTTGAGGGGAAGTGGGCTAATTGTGTGCAGTTAGTCCGAGCAAAGGAGCCAAATTAGGCTTTTAAGTGTCTACAATTCTCATGAGACAAATAGGTCTAGCTAAAATGAATGTACTAGAGTATATTCTATATATCAAAATCATATAGATAAATAAAAAGTCTTTTTCCTGACCACCCACAGATATATGTGTACCAGTAGATCAAGATGTAATCATAAGTTTACGTATATATGTGTATATATACATATATATATATGTATGTATGTATGCATATATACGTACACATACACACACATATATCTTGTTAGACATAAGATTGCACACTACAATGCAGTTATTGGGAAGACACGAAGTTGCTTCAGTAAATGTGAACAACAGTTTTCAGAGTCAATGGTCTAATGGTCTTGCAGGCCTTTCCAGGACAGGATTAACCTCCATCAGAGCATCACTCCTCTGGTACGTTAATGTATGATTATCAATTTTCATATGCTATATATTTCCATAACCTCTGACAATACATACACACACACACACACACACACACAATGCATCAAATAAATGAGTGAATTTTGACATCCTATCACCATGTCCTTGCTCCTGTAACACATTTTACCATATCATCCTCCTATTGCAGCATCACTGATTCAGTCTAGTTGTTAATCCTCAGTTCTCTCATTTATCATCTGTATTTTTAAATCTCAGTATTTCCTTCCACAACTCAAACTCTAATAATAACTTTACTTTTTTTTTCTTTATGGTGGCGCACGCCTTTAATCCCAGCACTCGGGAGGCAGAGGCAGGCAGATCTCTGTGAGTTTGAGACCAGCCTGGTCTACAGAGCTAGTTCCAGGACAGGCTTCAAAGCCACAGAGAAACCCTGTCTCGAAAAACCAAAAAAAAAAAAAAAGAAAATGTTTATAATTTAGGATAATATAGCATGTACCTTACATTTGTCCAGTTGAGTATGAAATTTTGATTACATAGGAGGTATTTGATGGCCTGGCTGGTTTTTGTAAAACCTAGAGTTTCCCACAGTATATACCAGAGTCTATTCTCTTTCTTTTATTTAGTTTAATTCATTCATTTATTTTACATCCCTCCTCTTCTCCCATTTTCCCCCTCCCTACTGGCTTCTCCAATCCACTGTTCCTCTGTTTCTTTACAGAAAGGGGTAGCACTCCCCATGAGTGTAAACAGAGAAAGCCATATCAAGGTGAGGTAGGAGTAAGTTCTTCCACTTATATTAAGCTTGGACGAGGCAAACTAGTATGAGAAAGCATGACTGAACTTATTCACAAGTACATATTAGTTGTAAAGCAAAGGATAACCATTCTAAAATACGCAGCCCTAGAGAGGCTAGGTAACAAGGAAAGACCAAAGTAGAAATGGAATTTGAAAGAAAATGACCCCCAAAGGGAGTGGCACTATTAGGAGGTGTGGCCTTATTGGAGGAAGTATGTCACTGCAAGGACAGGCTTTAAGGTCTGTTTGACTCAAGTTTCATGAAATGTGACTTTCAGTTGACTTACTGTTTCCTGTAAGATGTAGGACTACTGGGTATTTTTCCAGTATCATGTCTGCCTGTGCACCTCCATGATCCCCACAATGATGATAATATACTGAACCTCTAAAACTACAAGTGAGCAACTCCAGTGAAATGTTTTACATTATAAGAGTGATGTCTCTTCACAGCAGTAAAAATCCTAAGACACAAGTGAAAATAGAAGAGAACTCCTGGGTAGACTGGTTGCTGGCCAGGATAGGAACATGAAGGATTGCACTGGGGAAGGGGAGGATAGAGTTGAATAATGAAAGATATATTTTGATAGGGGAAGCAATTTGGAGTCGGGTAGAAACCTGGTACAAGGGAAATTCCCACAAATCTATTAAGATTGACCCTAGCTAAGACTCCTAACAATACTGGATAGATAGCCTGAAGAGTAAATAGGAGATGGATTGGCCACCTCCTGTAATCAGATTGATAACTACCTCAGTTTGTCATCAGCGAGCCTTCATTCAACGAATGACAGAAACAAATATAGAGATACACAACCAAGCACTGGTCTGAGGTCAAGAAGTCCTGTTGAAGAAAGGGAGGAAGGATGATACAGCCAGTATTATCAAATTCATCATAAAGGAACCCACAGAAACAGCTAGTGTGGGCTCATAGAAGATCACAGGCAGTGGACTGACAGGGAGCCTGCATGGGACCAACCTTGGTCCATTACATATGTGTAAGAGCTGTGTGGCTTGATCTACTTGTGGAATTACTAGTGATGGAAGGAGTGTCAATTCTCAGTGGATAGTTCTGTAATTGTGGAGTTTTATTTATTGAATTTAGAAAGTTGATATTAACTTTGTGTAACACTTGAATGTTTCACAAAGTAACCATAAATATCAGTAATAGAGCAATTGGCTAATGTTCATGAGAGTTTGGTTTCAATCACAAAGACTGAAAAAATTAGTAAAAGAAAAGAAAAATAATCATGGTTGTTCACAGAATATCCAGAATTATGCAAAGAATGAGAAAAATTTATTTTGCACAAGGATCCAGGTTCAAAAACAAGATCATTCTCACACAGGCAATTTCTCAGTCATCAATGTGGGCTTACTTGCTCTTTACAAATGAGTATTTAGTCTTTTCCACTAGAGTGAGAATGAATCAAAACCATGCCCTGAGCTGCCTAATTCTAGACCAAACTGAAGATTAACACATCACTGGAACTCTCATCACAGTTTCCAGATTGCAGAACCTGATTATTACTTTAGTTAGGGATTCATTCCTCATCAAACAAAGCAAATGCCTGGAGTTCACGAGAATGATGTGGAAAAGGCAAATAATGTAACATGTACCCTGCCTATACACAGACAGAAAAAAGAGGTTAAGGACAGAATATAAAAACAAAGGTAGAAAATAAGTACGAGTGCACGTGAATATATACAATTCAAAATGTTTGTATTTAAGATAATATGTTTTATAGGAATTATTATTAGAGTCAGTTTATAATCACTGAAATACATACTAATTTGTTTTATAATTTTGTTTTAGACATATAGGTTTTTAACTACATGATTTATAATATATATATATACATATATATGATATATTAACTTTGAAAATCTTTATAAGATTTCGTGTAGAGTACGATGTAGCATTTGATATTTTCCACTAATCAACAATATCAAATTTGATGCATATATTTCTATCAGTTAAAATAAGTAAAATATATTTCCTTCTTTCTGCATATAGTAATATCATTTTATGAAGGGCCTCTCACTAAATCCTTTAATTATAAAAAAAATCTCCAGGGCAGCTTGTATGGAATTGTGAACTGTAGCCACCTTCCTGGTGTTGGTGTGAACATGAAGCAGTAAATATTTTCTGTACAAGTCCCCACACAAGGTAATGAAGGTTCTTCTAAATTATTCTAACAGACTACCAGGTACAGAGAAGTCAGGTGTTTCACTATTTAATTTCACATGTATAGTTTTCATTTGGTTAGAGTAGAGTGGGATCAAAGAGCAAATTGTAATTTCCTTAGCGCCTATGGCAATAACATGCTAATGGCCTCCCTAACATGAAGAGTAAGACCTGAAATACATTTCAACTTATAAATTATTTCCCAGATACATTGCCTCCTTAAAATAGTTGAATACATTTGTAAAAATTAAATACTTGCTAGTTTCTTATTGGCAAATCTGACTTGTATCATACAATCTAAATAAACAATATTAATTATATAATTAAGAATAAAGAAGAGTGCTTGAATATTTTTTTTTGTCTTAGATTACCTAGATTTAGTTCTGATCTCCATCAGACTGAGGAACATAACTGTAATTATCTCTCGAATAATGCCTATCCACGTCGGTGATTTTTCATGTCCTTACTGAATGCTATTTGAACTGAATCATCTGTTTTATCCATTAATCTAAAGTTATAAAATTAAAGGCATAAAATACATTTTTACATAAAAGAAGCAATGCAATTTTTCAGTTCTCCTACAATAGGATTAAAAATTAGTTGTTTCTTTGTATTGCCTCACTGTAAAAGGAAAATGACAAAATAGTGATAGAGTGGTTTTGACTGAGATTTCTGTCCCACCAGGTACCGCAGTTCTTAAGTCCCAAAGAAACACACAGAGGTCTACATTAATCATAAACTGATTGGCCTATTAGCTCAGGCTTCTTATTAACTCTTATAACTTATATTAGCCCATAATTCTTGTCTGTGTTAGCCATGTGGCTTGGTACCTTTTTCAGCGAGGCAGTCACATTTTGTTTGCTTTGTGTCTGGCTTCTTCTGTGTCTGGGTGATGATCACAGACTGAATCTTTCATTCTCCCAGAATTCTCCTGTTCTCATTGCTCTGCCTCTACTTCCTGCCTGGTCGCCCCAACTATACTTCCTGCTTGGCTATTGGCCAATCAGCATTTTATTAAACAAGTACAAGAATCAAATCTTTCGAGGATAAAACCATTGTCCTGCAGCAGAGTGTTAATTTACTTGTCAGTATTTTGAACTGATGTGGGTGTTTTCCTTCCTTTGAGATTTTGGTGTCTATAAGAAGATTTATAGTAATAATTTAAGTTATCTAGAATATTGAAAAAAGACTCTCTTGAAGTCTATTTGGAGTTTCTTGCTTTCTCTCACTCTTTGACATATTTAAAGAACCATGGCAGTTAGAAAGTGCAGTCCAAAGCTGCATCCCTCCTCCCATCTGTTTTGTCAAAGGAAAGCAGGGGTGGAATGGGAAGAGAAACGTGTGAAGTTGATGTATTTAGCTCTTATTTTTTTCATATATCTTTTCACATCTCCCTGATGTGGTTACTCATCCATCTCACACGTACTAGGACTTTGAAAACTGTTCTCAGTCCAGCAAAACCACTGACAAAACACGTTTCACAGCCTGATGCACTCTGAGCATGTAAGGGAACCTTATTCACTCATTAATTTTCCAGCAGGAAATGCTGTGTAGGTGAGGTATTACATTGCAAATCAGAAGCTAAGGCATTCACTGTTGGCACATGTACAAGGGACAGATCCCAGAGGACAACAAGGATGAAAATGCTGTACTTTACATTGTTCATTCTAACCAATTAAAATACAGTTTTCATTTCTAATCAAATAAATATACTTGGTTTGCTAGAGGGTTCAATTAATATCTGAGGCCACATAATCTCTCCAGACACAATGTCAAAGGCTCTTTTAATGTCTCAGATTACATGCATGTTTGAGTATTCATAACGTGTTTTGTTAATATATATTTTCTTCCATCTATCAGTAGTCACATCTCCTCCATTGGCTAATTATTACTTGTACGTTTATTTCTGTGAATATTTCCACATAAGTGCATAAGTGTATTAGCTATGTTATTTTCAAAATCTCTATTTTCACATCCAGTCTTTCTACCCATACCAGGAATCCCTTCCCAACTTTCTCATGACTTTTATTTTCTCCACCTAGAAATCAGACTCATAGGTTTGCATTATACTTGACAAACTAGGTAAACATAGCTATGATAGACAGAAATGAACATTAAAAAAGAAAACTTTCAAAGATATACCAGTAGAAAGAAAGTATGAGGCAGTAAATTTGCATTTGTCAATATAGCAAGAATTAAAATAACAGCACCCAACATTTTTATTATTACTCTCCAGTCTAGCATAAGCATAGAATAAGTTCTTTAGCTCAATTCATGTAAAATCCAAGATACTGGCGATGGTGGCACATACTTTTAATCCCAGCACAGGGGAGGCAGAGGGAGGAAGATCTCTGTGCCTTTCATGGCAGTCTGCTCTTCACAGCGAGTTCCAAAAAACAGCCAGGGCTACACAGAAAAATCCGGTTTTGTTGTTGTTGTTTGTTTGTTTGTTTTGTTTTTAAATCCCAAAGACTCTGGTTCCTGATTCCCTGGTGTTACTGGTTTCAAGTATCAAGAGACCTCTTTAGATCCTCTTTGCTTTCATCTATGCAAACTGTTGTCAATTGGTGGACATGGATGAAGGATGATGGCCCATTTGTCTTTAGTCCTTAAAGAAAATTTGAAGGTTTATGAACATCCACACCTTCACACCCAATACAAATCATATATATCTGTGGACTAAATATTGGATCGGAAAGATGAGGTAAATTATTTGTTAGGTAAGTAGATAGGATTTTGGGTGTTTCTTCCAGAAGAGTGACCACTTTCCCAAAGAAATTTTCATGGCCAAAGAAAAAATAACAGCATCCTGTTGAGTTCATAACCATAGGTATGCACAGTCAAAATAAACTATATCTTTATATGTATTTTGAAGACAAGTGAAGCAAGACTCAGATCTTTATAGCTGAATACACTGACTTCAGATTGTAGTTGGATGAAAATAAAATAAACCAACAAATAAGCACAAAATAAATAAAAGAAAACTCCAAAGGAGCTGAGGTGCTTGCTTATACAAACACAATTTTACATTTTCTCAATTCTAATCGTATTTCTTTTCATGACTGGACCAATACACTCAGTATATTATACACACAACCATCCAGGTTAGTTACATTTTTCTCTCAAAAAAGGATGCATTGAGAATAGTAAAGGAAAGGCCCTGTGTCTAATAGAGACAAGTGGAATATTTAAGGTAACATGGCATTTGTGATTTATCCACTATAATTGTTTAGCCTTTATGGTGATATATTTATGCTCTTTGTAAGTCTCATTTAATACATTTCCCCATATTACATAGTCTGGCAATATTATTAGCAATGGGATAATGATTACAATAGGAAATTTTTGGTATTTTGTTTATTTTAAAATGTGTTCTAAAATCTTGGAACTGAGCTAGCTGAGGCAGTAATGGAATAAAGAACAAGCAATACACTAAAAGAAGGCCAGAAACACTGACAGAACGGCTGGTCTTGGGTTGGTCATACCTGCTCTGATGGAGGACACTTACTGTTTATTTTCTGCAACACAAGGTAGGTTAACTAGTCTTGGTGGAAGGTCTCTATTAGGGAGTGGTCTCAGTTTGCTGGCATCCTGGAAGAGGAAGCTACTGTTGCTAGTTATTGTACAAACGGTCAGAAATGCACAAGAACCAGGGAAAGGCTTAGTGAATTCATTGAGCCTGACCTCGGGAAAGCTTTGACAGTTTCAATGGGTGTGAGGCAATGGGGCTCTTGATATGGCCATGCTCAAGTCAGTGATACACATTCATTCTGGGCATGCTCTGTTCACCGTAGTTTTTCTGTTTTCTACTCTGCATCTACTACTGAAGTAACAACTGGTGTTATTGCATATTAAAAAATAAGAATTTGAAGTACATAGGGTAATATTTTCAGGTACTCAGTGTCAATACTAATATAACACATATCTCTTACTACCTGTCCTGTCTTTTTGCTGTGGGCAATTATATTTCCAGTTTGTGAAGATGACAATAGCACTTTTACCCTTCCAACAACCAGCTTTCTCTCTTGACATCTGACTGTCTGTCTTTCTAGGCCTCTTTCATATTGAACTAATTCCCCATTTCCACTCTTACATGACCTGAGAATTCTCATTGCCAATATTACTTTGCTGTGCCCATGTAGTGTTTTGTCTTATAGGTATGCTACTGCTCCCTTGTTTTTACCTACACATAGTAAGCATTTCATTTTGTCCACTATCCTGTGATACACCCAAGGCACTCTAGTACAAGCTAGTCAAATCATGGTCCAGTTTGCTGTAACTCATATTATGCTGTAGTGATCAATTGTTTAGGATATTTTTCTGATATAATGTATTTGATTTGTAATGTGGTTCTGAAGAAAAAAAAAACTCTCTTATTTGTTCTCAAGTCCCAAAGAAGATACATGTGATAATGCATTTGTACATTATAAAGATTTATCACTCGTATTGGTTTAATAAAACGCTGATTGGCCAGTAGCCAAGCAGGAAGTACAGGTGGGGTTAATAGACTAGGAGAATTCTGGGAAGAGGAAAGGCAAAGTCACAGTCACTAGCCAGACTCAGAGGAAGCAAAATAAGAATGCCTCATTGATACAGGTACCAAGCCATGTGGCTAAACATAGATAAGAATTATGGGTTAATTTAAGTTGTGAGAGCTGGTAAATAGTAAGCCTGAACTAATAGTCCAAACAGTTAAAAATTGGCATAACCTTCTGTGTGTTTCTTTGGGACTGAAAGGCTGAAAGACTGTACATAAAAGAAAATTGTGTCTACAAAGATATTTAAAGATGAAATTTGCCTTTCAAATGTTTTCCAGAAAAATCATCTACTTCCCAATGATTTTATACCTCATGGCTGAAATTCTAATATTCCTAAGTCTTAAGTTTTCTTCTTTCCCTTTAGCACAGGTTGTCTTTCTGTACAGAAAGTTAGTCAGAACTAAATAACATGGTCACAATATCACATGGTATATTGGTGTCCTATGCGATGGATATTCGGTTGTTTTCTTTGAATTCAAGTAATATGTGATTTAGAAATTGGTGTGCATAATGACAACTAATTTTTAGAAAATATGTGTAATGAGATTTTACAAAAATTAATTATTTATGACTATTATATGTTGTAGATTGTATGTCCTGTTTACATTTATGAAATAAAGTGAAAATAACCATTTTAATCAAACTAAGTGGTTTTTAAACAAATAATATACTTCAAAAATCTGTATTATAGTCACTTTTGAAGTTTTTGCTTTTTCTTCTTCCTCCGTTTTTTTTTCTAATTCTTGCAAGGAATAAAGGTAGTGATTTATATAGCAAATAAAAAAATTCATTTTTATCCCAGAGTTTTATGTATTCTACTGTGAGAGGCTGGTGTGAAAAAATGCATAACACCTTATCTAAAAGTTATTTACACTTAAGATATAAGTGGGTATTTGTGTCACATATATATATATATATATATAAACTATACTGATAGTTTATATATAAATATATTTTTGGTGATTATACAAAGTTTCAATTTATCATAATTATTGAAACTTTTGAAAAGTAAGACTTCAGAAAAAAAACCTCAGAATTTATAGGGAAATAGCCAGGGTTGGATTTATATAGGTGATAAACTAAAGAATGAAAATCTCTGAAAGTTGTCAAAATCTGTGTAGTGAACACACACACAAACACACACACACACACACACATATATATAATGCATGTTTGCATTGCAATTATATAAAGAGTCCTGTACATTAAAATTTCGTGAAATATGAAAATTAAACTCATTAATATTCTAAGGAAACATTCATTGATAAAATACCCTAATTTTACATTGACAACAAGGTTGAAATAATAGACTGACTCATCTGAAGGAACTATTATATTTTGCCAGTAGACCATGACACACTTATAGTTTACACTATATTTTCTTGCTCAATGCAATAAAGAGGCACTTTTTTTACAAAACATTATGCTATTTTATATACTGATAAGTTACTAATGAAAAACATGTTGAGTAAAAAGATAAAATAAAAAAGATATCTGCAATATATACCATAAAAGAAAGGAGTGTTAAATATATCTTATGATAAATTTGTGCTTTTTAAATAAATTTGATTCAAATTAATAATTTTATTAAAGACCTACTATAGTATTCTGAAAAATAATGGACTTCATAGGATCTCATCATCAAGTTTTGAAGGGTAACTATTAGAAATAGCAATGTCCTGCAATGTATATGGATATCTATGGCACCCTATAGACCAACCTCTTGAAAAGAGACCTCATGCCTGATACTGGCCTTTTATTTGCTAGGCAATATAACTGGGTAACTTCATCACAAATCCATATATACTGTTATATTCATTTTATTGTGTATTTATATTAAAGTTTCTACAGTAAGAGCTTTCATATGGCATTTTCTAAGGTTTTTGGTGTTTATTATTTCTCCCTATATCACTCCTCTTCCATGCCCTCCTATCTCTCAGTACACTTACTGCTTCCTGTTCTATATGCTTTTTTTACACCTTCATACTAATTGCCCTTTACTATTTTTTATTTATTATTATTTTTTGAGCAAAAGAGAGGTAATTCACTATCATACCAATCAAATTTCAAAGAAAGAATTGTGCAGAAATTTGTGTCTTCTAAGATGTTAGGTATGTTCAATAAGATAAATTTTAAAAGCAACTAGTTTCAGAAGTTCCTATTAAAGTGAGAATCACTGCTATTTGTTAGTAATTTCACAGAGCAAGAAATAAGATACAGAATAAAGTGTGAAAATAGTTTTAAAACTCTCACATTCTACATTTAATACTTTCTGTTAAATGTACCCAGGGAGAGGTTATATAAAACTCAAACACATTTTAAATAGCACTTTTGAAATACTAGGCTTTATAAATCTTAACTATAACAGTTATATATTCTCATTATATGGTTTTCTATATGCCTTTTATAAGTGAATGCATAAAATTTATTTTAATTTTACTATTTTTTATGGTTCACTGTGAATTAATTCTAACATAAAACATGGGAGGATAATAGTTGCTTGTTTAATAGTTTTGTTATGTATGTTGTCCTTAAATTGAAAAAAAACATTACTTTCTCCCCTATAAATATATATATATTATATATATATATGTGCATATATGTGTGTGTATTGATATGTATGATATATATGTGAATAAATATGTGTAAAAGTATATAAACATATATATGATTATGTAATGCTAATATGCAACATAGTGTATCAACTGTATAAAACATAAACTTAAATATGAAAACTCCTCCTCTCCATTATTGATGTTTGATAGTTTAACAGCTCACATGTTTTTGAGTTAAACTGTGAGAAGGAAGAATTTATAAATATTGCATCTGTTGAAGACTGGCCCTCAAATACATGATTATGATGGATTCTCACATTATATGTTAGTATTTATGTATAGGGTATAATGTTCATTACAAGTTACCAGGATGTTCTCAGCCACAAATATTTGTATACCATACTACATAATAGTGTTTCCTATCATTGCATAAGTAAATAATACACTTGTGTTGCACTTTATGTTTTTGATGCTACATAATATTATCATTTGTAAGGTACTGAACCATGTTGCTAACACAGATAAGAATAATGGTCTAATGTAAGTTATAAGAGTTAATAAAAAGTCTGAGCTACTGGGCCAATCAGTTTGTGATTAATGTAGGCCTCTGTGTGATTTCTTTGGGACTAAACAACTGTGGGAACTGGGCTGGACATAAACCTCAGACAACAGAAAACAGTCATTATCTTTTCTTCTTTTCAGACAAGTGAAATCTTGGCCACGTACTTTTTCCTGCTTGGGGTAATTTTACAGAGGGCAGTCTAGGAAACACACTATGGTTATTCTTTTCTAATCCTAGACATTGTAGTAAGCTTTGAAAAATCCTCACCTTCCAGATCACTTCTATAGGTGATACTAGAAATCTTCACAATATTAAAATTGTCCCTAGAAATTCTAGTATCTCTCAGCCTTTCTATATACCATTTCTAGTACATTGAAAAGAACCCAACAAAAGTCCATGTCTATCCAGAAGGTACATGTGATAATTTAAAGACATAATGTTTTTGTAAATATAATTTAATTAAGATGACTTTATGGTAACTTCGTGAGTATATTATTTCAATATTTTAGAATTCATTATCAGTGAGAAATTTAAATAGAAGTTACACAGAGAATAACCAAATCAATGAATAAATGATTGAATAATCATATAAAATGCGTTTTATACATAACTATGCCATTGCTGGCAAGTTGAGTTTTCAATTCACAAATTAATCATATAAATTTAGATAGACAATAAATAAAACATAGTAGATGTTTTATAACAAACATTTTTCTTATGTTCTCTTCAAAGTAGAATATATGAAATTTCCTGAGCAATATGACTTTTAATTGTAATTTTGAGGCATAGTCCTAACCCTTGTTATGCTCACTTCTTTGAGGTTGCTGGAACTCACATACTGCTCTCTTGATTATGCTATATCTTGCCATTAATCATTACTGAGAAATCATAAAGAAACTATATGATGAAACACAGCAAGTGAGATTAGGAGTTCCTCTTTTTATGCTAACAGAAGAGAGAATGAAAGCCAAGATGATAAATTACGAAGTCTTAAAATGATAATTTCTCCTGTCCTACAGTCTTCCCATTTGCTCATAATGCATTAAAGTTGGCCTTAATAGCAATGTAAATTTTAAAACAAGAGCAACAACTTGACAGTCCATATCTTTGGGTTATGACTAGAATGAGGTTCACATATCAGAGTCAGAATGTCAATGTCGACTATGCAGCAAGCAACCTGAGGTTTAGTGTTGTATCTTCCATTGTTCTAGTGCCTTCTGAGGGTGCACAATCTATCCATAAACTGAAGGCAAAGGGGGATATAAATGGAGATTTATTTTGTAAAAGCAAGCAACCTGGCTGAGGGGATAAAAGATGTTGAGAATTCTGCATATAAATATATATTATAGTGATAGATCAGCTGAACATTATAGTCCAGCTTTTTAAGCCCTGTTGTTGGGAGGATGCCGTAGCAACATGAATTCAAGATGAGGGGTAGCTACTTAAATGCATTCTTTCTTTAAGACAGAAAACTATTTATATATGAGAGTGCCATGAATCAGTATTTTATGTAGACTTCTACATCAGAAAGTATGGGACTTGGCATTATATGTATATGATAGTGTCTCTGTGTGTAAGGATATATGGATAAATAAATGACAGCTAGATGATAGACAAATATATAGATAGGTTTAGGACATTGGTTCATTTTACTGCTAACAGCAAGGCCAGAAATATGCTTCTGTTTACTTCATCTCGGCCTAGAATATAAATGCAGAATTTTATATCAAAATTCCAGAGATTCTAAGTTGGGTGACATCTTCTGTGTACAGAATACAGTGAGTTATTTTCTTTTGCATGGATAAATAGATGCCTCTCACTCTAATTTTAACTTCTAAATTAAATTTGACCTAAAACTGAGTTGAAAACTGTAATTAAATGTAACCTGTAATCTATCTGAAAATACATTTGCTCATTTTTTTAGTTCCAGTTTAAATTCTGTTTAGTTGTGTGTTTGTGAGAGAGAGAGAGACAGAGACAGAGACAGAGAGACAGCGAGAGAGACAGAGAGAGATAGGCAGAGAGAGAAGTTGTGTCTGCATAGATGTATGCATTACTGTGCATGCCTAGAAGACAGAACAAGGTATTAGAATCCTCAGGAGGCGTCTTGCAGGAAGTCAGCTTCTTATGCACATGTTGTTATCTCCAGACCTTGTAATTGCACAGCAAGCACTGAACTGCTGATTTATATCTCCAATCAAGAATATATTCTTGTGATAAGTGATTGTCTTAGTGAGGATTATTATTGTTGTGATGAAACATCATGACTAAAAGCAACTTGGGAAGAATGGGTTTTATTTTACTCACACTTTCATATAAGAGTTTATCGTCAGAAGCAGTGAAGGCAGGAAAATACAGGCAGTAGCTGATGCAGAGGCCATGGTGCAGTGCGGCTTACTTTCTTACTTCTCATCATTCCTTTAGCCTGCTTTCTTATAGGACCTAGGACAACCAGCCTAGGCTGCTCAAAATGAACTGGTTTGCTAATCTCTTCCTCTTCAACCACCAATTAAGAAAATATCGTACTAGTATGACTACAGCCTGACCTTATGATGGATTTTCTTAATTGAAATTCCCTCTAGTTTGTGTCAAGTTGACCTAAAATCCAGACACAGTAGTTGGTTGACAGGCTTTCAGTCAATTATGAGTTGCAAAGAATTCAGATGTGATAGAAAATCAAACACTAAGATATAACCAAAGAAGTGATTTCTTTGTAGTATTTATTATTGCGATTTTTCTACAAATATCACAGGTAGCATCTCTCTGTATCGTTAGTGGTTTGTGGTACAATACATTCATTAATCATCTATTTTCTCAAATATATGAAACTTATTTCATCTAAAGTTTTTCAAAACCATAAAAATTATATACTCTAAAGAAATAATTTAGATATCTTACTTGGAAGATCTCACTTCTTAAACAATGAGAAATAAGGTGGTTGGCTATATCTTTTTAATCAAAAGGTGATTGAATTATTTTCTCCTAATAGTGGTGATGATCCAGTGGTGGCCAAATTTTTGGTCTATCTCTTTGGGTATCAGTTGTCAAGCAGAATGATCAAAGTGTGGACAAATTAAATCCTGCAGGGTCTCAGGAAAAACAGACACAGCTGCCACACATGTTCCAACATAGACATACCAACACCAGAAAATTTCAGCAATTCAAGTCCTCAGACAATGCTGGCTGAAAGGATATATGAAATGTAGAGCAGAGAGGAAACAAGCGAAGCAGAACTGACCCCCATAATACATAGCATGCATGCCAGTTATGGGATTTCTGACAGGCTGCTCCTAGATGATATCTGTTTTGTCTCTTTGGGTTCTGATGCATTTGGTGCATAAAACACTAAGAGAAATTCTACCTGCCACTGACACAGGAGAAAGTGGAAGATATGCTTCTCTAAATTAACCAAGCAGAGTGGTAAGTGATGATCTACAGAACATTTGTGTGGAGCACAATATTTTCATTTGTTATAGTTTAGGGGTAAAATGTCCATCATAGGTTCTTGTGCTCATACATTTCTCTATATAAGGCTTTAATATCCTTTGTTTCTCATCACACATCAAGGAGTGAAAAGGGTTTGCTTTCTCTTGATACTGTTAGGCATATTAGTGTTATTGAGATTTTCAGGTTTAACATTTTATATTTTTTTTTTCTTAGTTTAGTTTCTGGTGAAGGTTTGAGTGTAGCAATATAGTCCCTATTAGACTAACACAGGGCTGGAGCCATTAAAGCCTAGATTCACAATCAAAAATCATTACAGATTTCTTTCTCACACTTATCAATGGTTATTTTTATAAATGAATAATAACGATATTATAAATGATAGGTATAAAAAGTAAGATTCCTTCTACGTCAGCCTGAATCTAATTCTAGAGTTAATTCCTGCCAAGTAATTTAAAGTATAGCTACTCTTGAACTTTCCATGGGTTTGAAAACCAATAAGCCTGTCATAAATTGAAACTGAGATGTTATATATTCAGTTAACATACTTAAGCCATTGAAAAACATTACTCAGCACTACAGTTCAAGAAATTGCTTCCGTTAAGATCTTGATAACTTTGGTTTCTGGGAGCTCTAACTGTTCTTTGTCACTGCCCAATATTCCAGGAGATCATCTTACCTCATGTCACCATCCCAGTAACAGATCAAAGTCAAACTGCAATTATGACTGGATATAGGATATTTGTAAATCAATGAGTATTTGTGAAGAATATTAAACAGTATGTGTCCTCGCTTGAGACTCTTCAAGATTTCCAGAGCCATAGGCAAAATCTTATTCAACCCCATATAGCTTGTATCAAACACTATTTTAAAGTATGAGATGCTTAACTACTCAAATAATGCCTTCTTTTCCTTCTAAATAGCTCCTTATAGCTCTATATTTAGTATATTTTATTGATTCTGTACAAAATCATTAATTGAATGAATGCATAAACAAATAAGAGGTGACTCTGAGTCTTCTTCATGAGTTTAGGTGCTTTGAGTCTATTTACTTGAGTCTGATATTGTCTGGATTGTAGAGTAAGCACTTGGATATGGACCATAGTGGTATGAGCACAGTGCTATGAAGGAATAGATTCTCAAAGCCATATCTAATAAGACAGTTGGTGTTACTTTATTCTATAGTTTATATACAGTGTCCTTACTGTATATATGGGTACACTGCAAAGAATAGAATGCTTATGTCATATGTTTTATTGTGCACATAGAATTATGTTTTTTCCCAAATAGTACTGTGTAAATTATATTACTCTGAGTCATTCTTTCAGTGTTTGAAAGATGCTGAGTACTTTGTTGTGTTGAATTGAACTGCCTTCTTTTGAAGAGCATTTTTCCACTGGGTATGGTGGTTGCAGAGACCCCAGAAACTTCCAACACACAATGGGACAAAATATTCATTGCCAATGCAAAAGGAAGAAATTAGGGAATATTGAGGAAATACAGGACAAATGCAAGATCAAAACAACAAGACAAAACCCAAATACTGTAGGCCACGTCAGATATCAAGGGCTTAGATGACTCCACCCTCTTGCTCTGCTGACTACAAAACATGTCCCTCTTTTGGGCTGCTTCCACATTTTGTGTGAAGTTCTCATTGACGGATGTTCTGGGACTCTGGAATCTATATAATCTTGTCTTCTTCAGTGCAATATGAACATCATTGTCATAACTTCCTGCATCAACCTTTTAGGACCTTTATGAAGGGAATGCTCAGTCACACATGTCCTGGCCTCAACTGGTCTCCTCAAAAAGGGAGGAAGATTTCACGGACCCTTTACTCAAGTATTCTTCATTACTCTGAAGCTAGACCTACCTGGGTGACACTGCTAAGCTCCGCTACCTGTTGGGATGGAACATTTTAGATTTAACAACATTTTAAGCAGCTTTCCTTTGCCATTGCTTTTCAGGAGCAGAAAATTCTTGAGATTTTTCCTTTCATTTAGCTGGATGGAGGGCAACTCTCACTTTATTCCATTTCTGACCTAGCTTCCCTTCTTCTTCATATCTCTTTTGTCACAGATTGGACTCCAACATTTCATTTTCGAATACTCTTCTTCAAACCACACTGTTTCTTCTTCTTTTTTTTTGACCAATTTGCTTTTTTGCTCATTAAATACTTCTATAAGAGTGATCAATAATAATGGGAATGAGTCAGTTTGGGGCTGTTTTGAAATCTCCACCGTCAATGGGTTGTTTTGCTCCTTTTTTAATTCTTTCTCAGTAAAACTCACAGGACATGTGCATAAGGAAACCACATTTTTTTTTTTTTTTTTTTTTTTTTTTTTTGCCAAAGTGTCACAAGCATTAGCTCTAACCCAGTTGTTAAGACTTTTGCCCTATGAAACTTCTTGATACTAGTCTTCATACTCCACATGACTTTCAGCATTGGGGCCTTCTATGTTCGTCCTAGAATGGCACTTAAAGCCCCACACAGAGTAGCCAATCTCTTTTCTAGTCCAAATTCTTAATGTCTTCCCCATGCCTCCAAAACAAACAATTAGTTCTGTCATAGCAATATCTTGCTCTGACATCAACTTCTGTATTAATTAACTCTATTTCTTTGACAAAACACCATGAGCAAGCCAACACATATAAGAACTCATTTAAGTGATCTAGTGTTTTGAGAATGTTAGAGTACATGATGGGTAGGCCCATATTTCTACATGGTATGGCGACCAGAATCCCAGACCATAGTTTGCACCTGCCACACAGGAGGTGGTCACATCCCTAACAAAGGGTCAGGATATGCTAACATTGTTCTGCTTCTTCTTTGTAATTTGGAGGATGCCTAAAAAGAGATGTTAATTTGGCCAATATGACAGAGCTGGCATACGAAGTAGGAGATAGGGAGATGTGACAGAATGGGCATAAAAATGTGTGGTCAAAGGTGTGTATGTGATCAGAGACATTCGCCTGGTTACCTAGAGAACAGAATGCTAATAAACTCTCCCCTCAGTTTATGTTTTGGTATGTAAGGCTGCTTGGAGAATAAACACAAAGCAATTTTCAGTATGTGAACTCAGAATTTCATGAGGGATCATTAGCAATCTCCCTCCTGATAAAGCCATGTGAGTTGTCCCAATTATTCCCACGCCTCCCCTCTGGTCTGGAAAAATAATTTATGGTCCAAACTTGCACCTGACCCCAAAATAATGGCATCTGATGGTAAAAAGAAAGCCATGGAGGCTGAAACAGCTGAACTCATAGAACTGGGATTTGGGGGATTTTTTTAGGTTACTTTTTACTATTTTTTTTTTAAAATATGTGTAGCTTTTTTTCCCGTTCCGCCTTGCGCGGCGAGTGCTCGTGGGTCCGTGAGAGCCAGAAGAGGTTTTTTGCAGTCGGGAGGTCGCGGGCGGCTGTTCCGCAGCTGTCATCATGCCACAAACCGAGCATATTGAATTACACCGTAAACGCTATGGATATCGTTTGGATTACCATGAGAAAAAGAGAAAGAAAGAAAGTCGGGAGGCCCATGAGCGTTCAAAGAAGGCAAAGAAAACGATCGGCTTGAAGGCTAAGCTCTACCATAAGCAGCGCCATGCTGAGAAAATACAAATGAAAAAGACTATTAAGATGCACGAAAAGAGAAACACCAAGCAAAAGAATGATAAAAAGACTCCACAAGGAGCAGTACCTGCCTACCTGCTGGACAGAGAGGGGCAATCTAAAGCAAAAGTGCTTTCCAACATTATTAAGCAGAAACGAAAAGAGAAGGCGGGAAAATGGGAAATCCCTCTACCCAAAGTTCGTGCCCAAGGAGAAACAGAAGTATTGAAAGTTATTCGAACAGGAAAAAGGAAAAAAGAAGGCATGGAAGAGGATGGTTACTAAAGTCTGCTTTGTTGGTGATGGTTTTACAAGAAAACCACCCAAATATGAAATGTTTATCAGGCCAATGGGTCTGTGTTTCAAAAAAGCTCACGTCACACATCCTGAGCTGAAAGCTACCTTTTGCTTGCCAATACTTGGTGTGAAAAAGAATCCATCATCCCCATTATATACAACTCTGGGTGTAATCACCAAAGGGACAGTCATTGAAGTGAACGTGAGCAAGCTGGGCCTTGTGACACAAGGAGGCAAGGTTATTTGGGGAAAGTATGCCCAAGTTACCAACAATCCTGAGAACGATGGGTGCATAAATGCGGTCTTGCTGGTTTGATAGTGACTTCTACTGAAAACTACGCACTGTTAGGAAAACACCATCACTGTGATCTGGCTGAATACTACCAAGGTGCCTACCCATGAGCAGTCATCGAGGAGTATTTATTAAATTGTAAATAAAAAATAAAAACTGAAAAAATATGGGTATAATATTTTATTATATTTAAGAATAAAATTGCCTTTCACATTTTTGATGATTTCAAAAAATTCTTAATTTAAATAGATTTAGATCATATTCTTTTTTAAGTCCCTCCAGATCCTCTCACACTTTGTTCCCATCAAACTTTAAGTCCTTTCTTAAAATAAATAAAACAAAAACACAATATAAGAGCAAACCCCCTAAACCACAGACCCAAAATAAAATCATACCTGTCTCCCTAAAATCCCACTAAATTGTAACCAAATAAATGCACCCAAAATATTGTGCAGTCCATTATATGTTGACAAACTTCTGCTGAAAATGAGGCCTATATTCGTGTTAATAAACCACATGTCCTTAAACTAGAAAAACTAAATTTTCCTCTACCAGCAGGTAGAAGTAGTAGTTAACATTTACCCTTGTAAAGGTTTTCATTTTTTTCATAAATATGCCAAAATAAAATATAACAACATAAACCAAAACTATCGCTTTAAAGTTGAACAAGAAAAAAGAAGAGAAGGAAAAGAGCTAACGAAAAGGCACAAAAACCAGAGATCCACTCATTTACTGATGTGGTAGTCTCCTCTGCGTTCTGTGATTACCATTAATGAATAAAGAAACTGCTTTGGACCTATAGCAAGCACAACTTAGGTAGGAAGGGAAAGGGTGGAGTCAGTGAGACACCATGGAGCTGCCACCAGAATCAGACATGCTGAAACTTTGCCAGTAAGCCACTTCCATGTGGAGAAACACAGATTAATAGAAATGGGTTAAATTTACATAAGAGTTAGCCAACAAGAAGCTAGAGCTAATGGGCCAAAGAGTGATTTAATCAATACAGTTTCTATGTGATTATTTTGGGTCTAAGCTAGATGGGTGGCCCAGAAAAACAAGTGGCCTCCTCCAAAAAGTTACCCACTCTGGAATCCCATAAAAACACTAACCTAGGATCCATGGTATCTACCGTGAAAATTTGGTGCAGAGTCTGTGGAGGGCCTGTGCATGCTACTTCTGTAAGAGATCAAATCCCCAAGTAGGACACACACATACACACATGCAAACACAGTACTCAATGAAAGAGAGAGAGAGAGACTGGGAATTTTGTAAGAACCTTGTAATTTCAAAGCCCACTGAAAGTGAAACACTTTCTAAAAAAAAAAAAAAAGAACACCAACAACAAGCAGTTTCACCAAGTGGGGATACAATATTCAAATCTAAGATTTTATGAAACTCATTCTTGTTCAAACCACCATAATGTTAGTAGGAAAAATGGAGAGTAGATATGTCCTTGTTCCATTGAATTCATGCATGAAGTTCTTATAAAATGTGTATAAAAATAAAAAGCTTGCTTCACTCTTCAACTATTTTGGGGGGGGGCAAGAAACAAAGTAAAGCCTAAATTGATAATCCATAGCTCCAAATTTTGACACAAGTTTTAGACACTAAATGATGGCAAATTTTGACACTACACCTTCTACCAAAAAGAATAAAATATTTCTCAGGACATGAATTTAACATAACAAATACAAATATTGTTAAAGTATGAATTTACAAGTGAGCAAGAGCCAGGGATGGTAAAGGTTGGAAGGAGAGAAATAATACAATTACATTTTAACTTTTTAAATAATAGAAAGAATGAACATATAAAAGTAATATAAGTTTATGCATTGATATAAACATAGATGTGTTAACTGCCTATCTCCATGCAACACAGTACTTCAGAAACTGGCAGATAAAGTTGAAAACACTTCAGAATTACATTTTCTTTGGATGAGGAATCAAGATGTAACCTGGCTGGCCGCTGCAGCTTCATATTCTCAACAGCTTTTAGTCTATTAGATAAGACTGCTATTAATTAAGATTCTCCAGAGAAATTAAACATTTAACATAAACAATTGTGTGTCAGTGTGTGTGGGGGGAGTGGGTAATGGATGTTTTTGGTCTTGCTAGTATCTATTTGGAACTATTTCTAAATCTATTAAATCCTATGGGGTTTATATTTTGTTCTCTTTACATATACCCTAAACATATCCTACAGTTATTTCTAGATTAGTTGTCATGTGCCATCTAAGAAATGTAAATGCTATGTAATTGATATGCTAATTGAAGGATTAATGAGATAAAAAGATGTACAAGTTAACTACCTTGATCACAGACAGAAGGTCAAGTAGACATTACATGTTCACCACTGATGCAAACACTGTGGGCCTGATTGCATTTTTTTATTCATGTTCTCTGAATACACAGATGTGGTGAGTAAAGCATATGCATATACTTGCAAACAGAAAGAAATACTTTTTATTGTTTGAATTGGACAAACATGAGCTAACTGGTTCAGCAATTTCTAATTCTGAGAGAATCCCTTCTCCCTTTAGGAAAACAGAATTTATTCTTTTAAGGCCTATAAATAAAGGACAAGATAATATGCTCTTTATGTGAACTTTTTGTTTTTAAGTGTCAAATAAACCAACCAAAAGGGATGGGATCATACTCAAAAAGATCCAGGATCCTGTTTGACTACATGCAGGCCTCATGGATCAGTTAAGTCAACACATGAAATTAACCATCACAGTGCTGTATCTATGCCAGTTTTACCCTGATGGGGAAGTGGTCATTGCCAAGTATCCACTCATGAGTTCTGGCAAAGCAAATATTAAACTTTCAGCTGGAGATAGAGTCCACTATTTAGGCCTCTCTCTAGTGTCTTCGGTTAGCTTTTAGCTGAGATAGTTCCACTACACAGGCCTCTCTAGTGTTTGTGTATACATCGTGGCAGCAGTTTCCACCAACTAACAGACAAAATAAAAAAAAAAAGATCTGCAATAGAATACATTGTCCTTTCTTTGCAACCTAATTTCAAAATTGGCATTCATCTTTTTGTGACTCTGTGTACTTTGTAAAGGAGTCAATAAAATCAATCCACTTTCCAGGAAAGGGCACCATCATTTAACTCAAATATTGGGCTGCAAATGACTATTGAGGGCAATGTTAGAGACTGCGGACTTTAGTTATGTGCAAAAATCTTCACATCATTTAGTATGTATTTCCACTTCAGAAAATGTAAAGACCTAAAACAAATGGTGTTCTTTACTATTTTCAATATAGAAAAAGTAAATGAAAATTGGCACCTTCCTAATATCACAATTTCTCTACGTTGTCATTCTGAGTCTGCTTATATTAAGCTATTTGCAGCTTCTAAGTGAAGAATTATCAGAGTGGGCCCTAGGGCTCCATTCATCAGCCATCTGTTTATGTGTGGCCTACGAGTTTGAATATTAATTAGATTTTTAAAGGATTTAAAGCAAACAAAAACTAAACAAAAGAATAAATACTTGACAATGACTGTATACAACCTACAAAGCTTATAATTTTTACTCTTTAGTCTTACTGAGAAAAATGGCCCACTCAAATATGATTCATTCTTTTTCTGTCTTATGTATTCTTTATTTAATCTTTTTTCATACAATAGTTTCTGATGGCATCCTCCCCTTCCTCCACTCTGTGTCCAACCTCATATGATCTGATTTATTTTTGAAAAAAAAAGTAAAGTATAAATTCATGTTTACTGAAATATTAAAATCAATTTTTGCAAAATATAATTTACCATATTTCACTGAAAAATTAATTTCAGGACATATAAGAACAACTAACATTTTTCCCTATTACATTTTTATTCCATGTGACACAAATTAAAAAATAATGATTCATCCATTTTCCCTTTCCTTTTAGATTTCCTAACAGCATATATAAGTTAATAAGAATCATATGAGATGGTAAACCCTCTGTAATTTGATATTTGTGTGCTGGGAACATCAAGAACAGAGACCTAATCCAGTGAAATCTTAAGGTAAATAACAGCAGTTGACATTTGGACTGTTGTAAGAAAAACATGAATTCACGCAAACATTTCTGCAGGTTCTTCAGCTTTTTTTTTTTTTTTTATTGGAAACAAAAAGAAATTTCGGCCTCCTCCCCGCCTCCCATTTCCCTCCCACACCTCCCCCTTCTCCCCCCCCTCCCCCCACTCCTCCCCCTCCCTCTTCAGCCTGAAGAGCAGTCAGGGCTCCCTGCCCTGTGGAAAGTCCAAAGTCCTCCCCCCTCAATCCTTGTCTAGGAAGGTGAACCTCCAAACTGGCTACGCTCCCACAAAGCCAGAACATGAAGTAGGATCAAAACCCAGTGCCATTGTCCTTGGCTTCTCAGCAGCCCTCATTGTCCGCCAAATTCAGAGAGTCCGGTTTTATCCCATGCTTTTTCAGTCAGAGTCCAGCTGGCCTTGGTGAGCTCCCAATGGATTGGCCCCACTGTCTCTGTGGGTGGGTGCACACCCTGTGGTCCTGACTTCTTTGTTCATATTCTCCCTCCTTCTGCTCCTCATTGGAACATTGGGAGCTCAGTCCAGTGCTCCAGTGTGGGTCTCTATCTCTATCTCCATCCATCGCCAGATGAAGGTTCTATGGTGATATGCAAGATATTCATCAGTATGGCTATAGGATAGAGTCCTTTCAGGTTCCCTATCCTCAGCTGCCCCAGGAACTAACTGGGGACATCGCCTTGGGCACCTGGGAACCCCTCTAGGTCCAAGTGTCTTGCCACCCCTAAGATGGCTCCCTTAATTAAGGTGTGTGCTTCCCTGCTCCCCTAACCAACCTTCCTTTATCCCAATCATCCCGTTTCCCCAAGTTCCCCCCAACCTCCCCTTCTCACATTTTGGCAAAGTCTTCAAAGCCAAGGAGAGAACTCAAATGTGTAGGTTTCTGAGAGCAAGTTTCAAGGAGCCCTGGCATTTTATCCATGGGAGGGAGAAGAGAAAGGAAAAGTTAACAGTTTATTGATGGTTTAATATTTACTCAAGGGTTACAATCATAAGGGACTTGAGATACATTTGAACAAGCATTGCATTTAATAAAAAGATTTTGAAATCCCACTCCAAATTCTCCCTCCTGTTTCAGGCTCTTGTGAAACCCAAAAAGCTTAGGGAACAAGAAATCTGTTAAGTTTTTCTTTCTTTGCCGAGTGCTTCCCAGAAAAGAGCAGAGAGCCTTTGGCTACAAATTATTTGGGGTTTCAGAAAATGATATGTCTTCCAAATATACTGATACCAATATACTTATTTAGTTTTCTTTAGTGATTTAAGCATAGTGTTCTTTGGTGGCTTAATTCAGTTCTAGGGCTCTCACTTCTGTTCACTTAATCCTTTTAGTTGTGTGCATATGTCTCTTGATCTTATGGTAGATTCTCCCAATAACTCTCTTGGAAAATGAAAACAGAGTAAATTGAAAATATTCTGAATTCAGCAAAACTTTGGATTCTTCCAAGCAGCAACACACTGTACTTCTCAGTTTTTTCCATCTTGTTCATGTGGCTGAAGGGAAGCTATGGATAACAATTGCAGCCATTTCTCTGATCGCTAAGGAGGTTGAGCATGACCTTAAGTGTTTTTGGCCATTTAAACTTCTTCTATTGAGAATTCTCTGTTCAGTTCAGTGAACTGAGTGACAAAAGATTTATTTTGACTTTTCAAAATTTTTAAAAGTAATCAAATATTGTCTATTTTCTGTCATGAGAAAACAATACAATAACTGACAAAGCAACATAACAAAGGGGCTTTTATAAATTTACAGTTTTAGAGGACAGAGTCCATCATCGCAAAAAAAAAAAATCATCACACTTAGAACAGGAGGTGACTGATCCAATGCATCTATGGTCAGGAAGCAAAATGTGAGGAATGCTTGTGTTCTTTGTGTTAGCTGTCCTTTTTCAGCCCAGAACCCATGCAGTGGGTTCAGATTCAGGATACATCCTTCTACAACTACTAACACAATCTAGATAATCCCTCATAGATTCCCCCAGTTATTCAATTTTACATAAAGATGAAAATCATTAGTAACTATCACTCCAATAGACCAAAGACCTTTCAGAATATATGCTACACATACTAAATTAAAAATAACATGCCGGGAAAAGAGATCTGTAGAAAACATATTCACTTTAGTCCCCGTAATTTATCATGGCTTTAGGAAAGGTGTCTGTTTACAGATCATAGGGTTAACAAACATGAAGGAAAATGAAATACAGAAACTCCAACTTCACTTGAATATATTAGAGCATCAAATTCCAGGACCATAGAATGAATGACTTTCTGGAAGAAATAAAATTATGCTTTATTTTTTAATTATAAAATAGAATGAACAATAGATTATGAGGTAAATCAGAGCAGGCACTCTTAAACAATAAGAGTTTATTAGAATTACATGCTAAAAGAATTTGGGAGTAAAAAGACATTGAACCATTGTCATAACATACAACAACAAAGTGGGAAGTTTTGGGTGCACATTGGGCTTGAATACAGGCTTCCAGGACCAAAGCAAGCAGAATCGTTCTTCTGTTTCTACCATGTACTAAATAGTGGATGATGTTTTTCAATGTGGGGGTAAATGGATTTTTGGATTATATGGAGTAACAGAGAAGATTCTTATTGATTTAGTGACCAACTTGGCATGTATATTGATAGAACTGAGAAATAGAAAAATCAATAATATGCCCAAGGTTTCTTAGGTATCCTGGACAATATGTTTCTAAATGATCATCAATCAAAGACAATAAAAAAAAAGTGTGTTGGGGGGCAAAACGGAGGAGTGTTTTAGGGTGCATGTGTATGCTTGTGTGTTTCTAATTTCTTTGTGTGTTTTCAGTTGGCTATTTAAAATTAAAAGATAAGAAGTATACATCAAAACTGTTACGTTGAAGTTTATAGTATTAATAAAGTATATATCTGGCCAAAGTAATTAAAGTAATAATACAGAAGATGAACAGAAAGAACTTAATTTGAAATATAAGAAGCAGCAATAGAAAAATGCTAAAATAACTGCTGGTGATGTAAAATATAAAACAGTGGAATAACGGGTAAGAAAGACTCAGTGAGTAGAATCCTTGCCAAATAAGCCTGAGGCTTTAGCTCCTCATGTGAGATGTGAGGAGGAAATGGGAGAATCACTGAAAGGCCCAAGGCCATCTAGCCCTGTGGACAATCCTACAAGAAAGTTATCATGTCACAATAAGAAGTCAAGAACTGACAACTGAGCTTATCCTTTAACCTTCTTACACTTGCTATGGCCACTGCCCCTGTACTCATATACCCATATATGCACATACTCAAATATATGCATATATATGCACATACTTGCTCCCACCCAAACACACACACATAACCTGTGTACAGCCATACCTTTGAATATGCAAACAACATACATATAAATGTAAAAACAAAACTCTAAATTGATATTTTTCAACGGTGTATTTACAGTTATGAAGAGCAGAATGTTAGCAGGGCAAACAACAATAGGAAATTCTCCCAGTGCATAAATAAGTATGATATGTACCACTCAATATATTAACAGACATTAAGAGATTTCTTTCATTATATTTTAGAGTCTCCTCAAAATAAAAACAATAAAATTTACACAAAGCAACCTCATTGGATTAATAGGCAGACTTTGAAGCCCACTGGGGAAACTTCCTGTAATATTTTGGCTCCCTGAGCTTAATACATACGACTACATGTATCATATTCCTAATAGTTTGTCACTTTCAAAGACTCTAAGAACATTGCATCAGTTCTTCTGATGGGAACATCCCCTTTTCTCATTTTTCTTTCACTGTCATTTTAGAGTGCAATAGCAATTGCTAAATGCCCTGCACATGTCCTTTTGATGCTAATGGTCCAGTGAATTATTGATTGACAATTTAAATATAAGAGTAAACTCTCATCTTCAGAAACTCTGTGAAACGAGTGGGGGAAAGGTAGCAAAATGTAAATATAGTCTGAAAAGCTCACTAATGATGTTTACTTTGCTACATAGCTGCTATTAGATAGATTGGATCAATCAAAAATAGAATTTCTGTTCAGCTTTAATGACAGTCTTTGTGTTCCTTAGTTTATTGTAGGCATGGTACAAGAGTGGCAATTTCACAGTAAGCAGCTGGACTGATGCTATTCATTAGCAGTAGTACAGCATATCATAGGAGAAGGCTCTGCTCCCTGTAAGCATCAGTTCCCAAATATTAAATTCTACAGTGAATGGTGCCCTTGCATAGTATGTGAGCAACACCATCTTATTTTTATTAGTCTGATAGGGGCAGAGATTTAAATAAATTTAAGAGTAGTTTACAATACACTTTTTAAAAGACAGTTGTAGAAAATGCTGTGTACTTCGTATCATATCTAGGCTGAAAAACAATAAAACCACATGCACACACAAAAATTGTCCTTGTTAGCTAGATTTCAGACTTGCCCAGCTGGGCCATTCCAATGATCTAGGGAGTTGAGGTGATCATGAGCCAATGATTATTCATTTGTATGAGCTGCCAGTATAACCTGCCAGTAATGGTTACCCTCATTCAGCATCTGTGCATACATTCTGATAGGAGTAATTGTGATGGCAGCCAAAATGGCAAATCCCAGCATGCCCCATGCTTAAAAACATAGTTATTTAAAACCAAGACTGGTTTCAAATTTCCTGAACTGGGATACTTCCTGAGCAACACTAATATATATAGTCACGAATAGATTTTGTTTACAAAGTTTCTCTAAGATATACTCAAAATGGAAATAAAAATGGGTGTAAAATATGGATACTAAAATGAGTACAAATTTGGACTTTTATTCAGCAGATACTAGTTAAGAATCTTATGGTAAAAGTGAATGTAGATAGACACTGCTCATTCATTCCCAGGCATCTAGGCCCGAAATAATCTCACAGAAACTGTACTACTTAAAACACTGCTTGGCCTATTAGCTTATGAATATTTCTAGCTAGTTCTTACATCTCAAATTAACCCATTTCTATTGATCTGTGTGTTACCACGTGGCTGTGGCCTACTGGTAAGTTTCTGTCTGGTGTTCAGCATAAGACATCTGTCTCCTGTAGTAGCTTCGTGGCTTCTCTCTGACTCCACCTACTCTTTGTCTCTCTGTCTCTTTGTCTCTCTCTCTCTCTCTCTCTCTCTCTCTCTCTCTCTCTCTCTCTCTCCCTCTCTCTTCCAGCCTGGCTATATTCTGTGAAGCTATTGGCTAAAAGCAACTTCTTTGTTATTGAATGGCAATAAAACATATTAACAGAATACAGACAGGAATACCATATCACCTCCCCTATTCTATCTAATTAAAAAGGAAGATTTTAACTTTAGCATAGTAAAAATTACATATAACAAAACAGGACTCAAGCAGGAATTATAGGTATAATATTTATTTCTACTTTGTCTTTTATCATAATTAAGGAAAATTATAATTATAACTTTCCATTCTTCAACTCCATCAAAGATCCCAGAAGGCCATAATATTATCTAAGTTAGAACTGACAGACATATCTTGTTGCCTGGACAGTCACCCAAAGTTCTTCTGTAGCATTTGGGTATCCATCTTCAGCCTACAGGTCCATAGTGTCTGGCAGACTTTTCTATGAAGCAGGAAATTTCAAAGATAGTTCCATCTATATTGGCAGTTTGTCAGTCACTTTTTTCTGCGTCTCACAGAATGTCTTGCAAATTTTCCCATGAACCAGGAACCCTGAAGGACCATCCCACCTTTATGAAGTTCAGTAGTCATTTTTCTGTGGGTCTTGTATGTCCAGAGCATACAGCATAACATCAAACAGTCCAGGCAAGAGCAGTTTCTCTCCCAAATGCCAAGCAAACTCCTTAAGGAGCCTCTTCAGTGCCCATCTTCTTATTGAAGTAATTGGTGCTGCCAGGAGCAGATGTGTCTCATTGTCATGAAAAGTCCTAAGTTCTTAAGACATTTTAAATGCCATATTCTGTAAGTCTTAAAAAGGTTTGAATTATATCTATCCATCTGAAGTATATCTTTATACATTTAGAAAACCTAACTAACATGACTATAAGTTTGATTATTATAGATGACTATCTATTAACCTGTATTTTTAATTAATCCTCAGTGGCTGGCTGGGCATTCCAGTCTTCAGTAGGGAGCTGATAGATGGGTACCGAGGGCACCTGCACACCCTTACACCTCAGCCACCTCTGGCTGAGCAGCAGTGAACTCAGGAGCTGGGGCGGTCCATTCACCCTGAAACTCCTCATTGGTCACAGCCTTCTCAGCAGAAGCCTGTTCTTCTTTCTCAATCTCCTCTGGTCTTTGTAGAAGTAAAGATCAGGCATTGTCTCCTATGGGTGTTCACGGGAAATAGTGCCATGCATGCGGAGTAATTCCTGGGCCAGCATCTACCACATCAAACCTACTGAATGAGCTCCCTTGTTATTGCATGGGATGGCTATGTCCATGTAGTGCAGAGGTGAGTCTGTGTTCCACTGGGCAGTGGTGGGCAGGTTCACTTAAGACACCTCTGTGAGGGGCTGGTGGTCAGCCCTGGGATCAGACAAACATTAGAAGCCCTGGCTCCCTGAAGGCTGCCTTGATCTGGTTATTGAAGATCCCTGGGGTGAAATGGCCGGCAATGGGAGAGGCTCCAGCGGCAGCAGCAAAATTCAACATGGCTCGCTCTCCAGTGCTCCTGGAGGACATGACGTTGGCATCAGCAGGGTTGTCAAGGGCAACAATAGCCCGAGCAGCACGCAACAACTTCTCCCAGGTCCTATTCAGATTGATTATGTAGATGCCATCGCTTTTCCTTTTGTAGATGAACTGCTCCATCTGAAAGTCGAGGTTGGTGCCACCTAAGTGGGTTCCTGCAGCAAGGAATTTGAGGACATCCTCCTCCTTCATCTGCAGAACATCAGGGGCTCCGGATATTGTATAACTTTCCCTTTAAGTTACGTCAAGATAGAACCTTCGTTTGGCGATGGATGAAACTAGAGACAGAGACCCACACTGGAGCACTGGACTGAGCTCCCAAGGTCCAAATGAGGAGCAGAAGGAGGGAGAACATGAGCAAGGAAGTGAGGACCGCGAGGGGTGCGCCCACCCACTGAGACGGTGGGGCTGATCTAATGGGAGCTCGCTCACCAAGGCCAGCTGGACTAGGACTGATGGAGTGATCAAACCGGACTCTGAACCTGTCGGACAAGGAGGGCTGACTGAGAAGCCAAGGACAATGACACTGGTTCTTGATCCTTCTGCATGTACTGGCTTTGTGGGAGCCTAGTCTGTTTGGATGCTCGCCTTCCTAGACCTGGATGGAGGGGGGAGGACCTTGGACTTCCCATAGGGCAGGGAACCCTGACTGCTCTTAGGACTGGAGAGGGGGAGAGAAATGGGAGAAGGTGGAAATTTTTAAGTAAAAAAACAAAAACAAACAAACAAAAAAAAGAATCAAGAACAATGTCGTATGGACCCGTCCCAGGGCAGTGTGGAAAAAGGACGAAGCAAATCTTAAATCACAAAATCATGTACTCCAAAGTCATTTTTAATTTTTTTTTGTATCAGGGTCAAACCCAGGGACTTTCACATACAAGGCAAGTGTTTTAATGTTAAATTGTCTCCTTAGACATCTCAGATAAATTTATTTTCTAGAGACAGTAATGGTGACAGGGTTATTTGAAGATGAGTTCTTGAAAAACATTGAACTCTCTCCTTTCTTGTTAAATGTATATGGGTGTTTTGCTTACGTATAAGGTGTATGCACCATGTGAATGCTTGCTGCTGATTGAGACCAGAAGAGGACACTGGATCTGCTGGAACTTGAGGTGCAGAGTGTTGTAAGCTCCCTTTTGGGATCTAGGAATCAATGGGAGTCCTCTAAACCAACAGCAAGTACTCTTAAGTGCTAATCCATCTCCCCAGACCAAAGGCTCAAAATCATTATGGTTTGATATTTCCCACCCAAAATATATATTGAAACTTTAATCCAAATTTGGTACTATTAAGAGTAAGGAACCGATGGGAAGTGATTTGCCTTGAAAATCTTGTTTTTGCGTATAGATCTGTGCCTTAAAGCATGTATCAGAGAGAATTAGTTTTAATTTCCTATGGTTTTCTGCCTCGATCAGACATTCATTTCAGATGACCTTGAAAGCAGTTACTGTGACTTTCTACATATAATAATTCTACTTGTACCTTTAATTTGGCCTTGTTAGCTCCTAGCACAGTGAGGAAGCAAATTTCCTTTTTAAATAAATTGCTCAGTCTCAGAATTTCCCTTAGAGAGGCACAAACAGCCAGCTAAAGTATTAGTTAATTTATGCAATTCAGACAAAAGATACTAAAATAAAGAAATGGAAATGAAGAGAAACAACCTTCTTCATCATCATCAATAGAATGAAGCATTCCCATTGTTTCAGTGCTCTCCTTCCTATGTAAGTGTAATGCTTTGTTTCCCCATGCTTTCATTTCAAAGTTGACTACATGCTATTAAAACATATATTCTTATAAATCAGTAAAAGCACTGATTGACTAGTCAGAATATTTTTCTGTGCTTCCAATGCACTTATTACATTAAGGTGACTCACAACATTCTTCTGTACAAAAATAAAAGATACATAGTGCAGGCTCTACTACACAGAGCTTAAGAGTCTCTTTATGTAGGTTCCAGATTGCTAATTCATATTGTATAAAGTATCTTATATTTAGCTGAATTCTTTAAGTAATGTGATTGATATAAGGTAGTTACAAATATTATCAATTGTGTCAAAATTGATTAAAAGTGTTATTTAAATTTTTAAATAAGGTTGAATAGAACAAACATTGCTTCAGAAAAGAAAAAAATAAAGAGAAAATAATCCATATATAAAGAAAGAAGGCATAAAAGGACATGGTTTGTAACAGAGGAGTATAAAATACCCTGTATCTGATACTAGCCAATGACTGATATTTCAGGAGATGTTCACATAGATGACTACTTAAGCTAAACATATGAGGAGCCTTGTAAAACAAGAGTGACCCTGCATTGTTTTGTACATTTTTAAGTGTAGGTATTAACCTGGGTATAAGTGAAGCAAGATGAAAGAAGACTGTAAGCCGGGCGATGGTGGCGCACGCCTTTAATCCCAGCACTCGGGAGGCAGAGGCAGGCGGATCTCTGTGAGTTCGAGACCAGCCTGGTCTACAGAGCTAGTTCCAGGACAGGCTCCAAAGCCACAGAGAAACCCTGTCTCGAAAAAGCAACAAAAAAAAAAAAGAAAGAAAGAAGACTGTAGCAACAAAATCATTTATTACAGGTTTATTTAATAAAATTATAAAATAATTAATAAAAATTACAGTGAAAAGTTATCCCTGTCACTATGCCAATTTCATAATAGATTCAAAACAAATACAAATTCCTGTTGAAAAACTAAACAAAACAATTAGTTATTTCATAGTATTACTAGTTATTACAAATACCTTTAAATCAGAAGAAATAATTTTAGTATTAATTAAATTCTCCACTTTAAAATGCTAACTATATTATTACATACCCCATATTAGATCACTTCCTATATTTTTGGGTAATCCAATCCTTGCTTTAAATGCCAATTTTAAAGTTTGTCTAGGGATGAGAGGAGAAACCATGATATGGTAGCCATTCCTGTACTTCCAACCATTCCTTTCACAAATCTGCTGCTGACTGGGCACCACCTTTAGCTCTGGAATTCTGTGTTCTATTTGGTATGTTTACCTTTCTCATTGGGTAGGAATAAATTTCTTTGGGATGATTACTATGCCTTCCTTCTACGACTTAGCCTTAGTTTGAGGTTGGTGTACAAATGCTGAGCTGGAGTATCCTCTCAAGTCTGCAATGGAATTATGACTTTTTCCTTATCAGAAGTTCCTTTACTGAGATTTAAACTGTTGTGTCTACTCTTATGCCATCCCTCCTCTACAACTAACTAATAACCTCAAGATACTTTTAGAATACTGGACAAATAAGGAGTAGTGGTACAATGAAATAGTCATGTTCAACTGTTTTTATAAAATTGCTAGAAGTGCTGATCATTGTTGCCTTATAACCAAGAAAACAAATGATGGCAAGGGTGTGACAAAGATAATAACACTTAAATAAGGTTGGAGGGAGTGTAAGACAGTGAGTTAGTATGGAAATCATTGTAGAAACTTATCCGAAAACTAAATCACAGTCACCACATGACACAAGTACACCATTCTTGGGCATGATCCCGAAGGACTCTTGCACTATGGTTGCTATTTTCTCAGGTTGCCTCTGTGTTAAACCGATGAACTATGTTATGTTGTTATACTCTGACAAGTCTATTCATCTCTGAGGAACATTCATGGACATTTGAAAAAATGTATTAGAAATATTATTTTAAACCTGATTGTCTAGATCAAAAGAAAAACAAAAACAAATGCATATTATGTCTAATGTTGATCCTCACTCTAATAGTTAAGAATATAAATTGTGGTGATAGAAAACATAGGTAAAGACAAGGAAATGTTAAATAAACTCATGTGACTGGAAGGAAAAGAGACTCTCAGGAGGGTAAAGAAGACAATAAAGAAAGGTAGAAGGGAAGGATGTGAGATATGAATGGTACCACAAAGATGAAGGGGCTGGGAAAGAATTGGCAGTAGGTGGTCAAACAAAATAAATTATGTACGGAAACCTCCATGTACACCAACATAAAATAATGAGAAAGAAAGAAGTGTTTAGACAACACAAAGGAATGAGTGTCCATACAAAATCCATAGTATGCTATCAAAGCTTACTTCTATAAAGGAAGCCTGGAACATGCCAGATTTGCCCCCCAAACCAAATAGGTTACTTCTGATGAGAGTTCTGATGTCACAACAGAGGGAAAGAGACATGCTTAACCTGAATGTCTACCTATAAAAATATGCCAGATATGCAAAGTTGATCACAAGTCTAGGTATGTGGCCCAAGACAAGCTGTAAATATTTGTGAAAATGGAGACAGTATAAAATATTTTAATGTCTACAAATATTCAGTAATTGTAAATAGACATGTTACTGAGTTAACACTAGAGCAATTGGTTTATGTTGTACATTTAATCTGTACATACAATCTAAAAAAACACACCGAAGTTTGGTTTTGAAAGTGGAAAACTGTTTAAGTCCCCTTTTGTGTATTAGGACCATACATTACAATACCTATATTATATTTTAATCCTTCTAATAGTTAGTATTTAAGAAAAGCCGTTATTTTATGGTCTGTAGAAAATGTTTCCATTTGTTTTATTATTATCGCTTCTTATCATCCTTTTATAATGCCAACTTGCCTAAAGTTACCTCAAAAGAAACTGGCAAGGAATGTTTTTAGATATGGGTCTTTTGATTCTATGACTATGTTTTCTTCTATTGGGCGTTTAATTAGCACTGTTTAAGTTCAATGCAATTTTATTGGGCTTCCATTCACACACACACACACACACACACACACACACACACACAAATTCTATTTGAAAGAAGAGCAATTTTACAGATGATTTTTGAATAAGTTTCTTTTAATTTAATTTAAATGTTATTTATAATGTGAGTCCATAACAAATTAGTGTTTTCATGGCTAGAGAGATAGTTCACTCTATACAGCTGTTTTCACAAGAGCTTGATTTCCATCTAAAGAACTCACAGAGAAAACATGCTGATAAATAGAGCACCACACATTTATAATCGCAGTGCTGAGAAGGCAGAAATAGAGAGATCCCTTGGGAATCAGTGGCCACAAGACAAGCAAAGCCATCAAGCTCTCAAATCCTAGCCTTTCAAGAAATCTTGTCTGAAAAAAAAAAGTGAGAAACAAACAAAGCAAGCAAACAAACAAATTAAAAATTAAAAAAAAAATGATTATTTCTGTTATTTCGCCAGGAAAAACACCTAAGGTTATCCTCTGGCATACAGAAATGTACAAGAATGAGCAAAAACAATGACATTAATTTCTCAATTTCTTAGATAAAGTAACATGTTTCAAAAATGAACAGTTCTGTATTTGTGATGGCTACTCTGAAAATATTACACCAAACCACTTATTCTACAATAGTATTTTAGTAAAAAGCACTGTGGTCATTTTATCATCCTGGCTGGTACCATCAGGACCTTCATTTGTAGGATATTGTTTGCTACATGTTGCAAATTATTTATATTGTGGATGAATTTATAAAACGGACTCAGTACAGCGCAATCTTAGTTCAAAAATGGAGCAATGCAGTGGTTTTCTTATGTGCCTGTATTAGTTACTTTTCTGTTGTTGTGTTAAACAGCAATGAAAAGAAGTAACTTCTGGACAGGTCTATTTTGGTTTAACATTCATGAGAGCTAAAAGTCCATCACTGGAGGGATGTATCTCAGGACAGCAAACAGCAAGCATAGTGTTTGTAGAAAAAAAAAAAAGAAACAAAAAACTGAGTGATCAAATTATAAACCATTAACATGAAGCAGAGAGATCAAACTTAAATAGTGGTGTACCTATAGACTCTCCAAGCCTATTCCTAGTGAGGCACTTCTTTCAGCAAATCTTCATCACGTCCCTAAATAGCACCACTGACTATGCACCAATTGTTCAAGTAACTCAACCTATGGAGACATTCTCATTTTAAACTCAAAAATATGTGTATTCTTTATTTCATAATTTTTCTTATGAGATATAGGGCAGTTTTGTTTTTTAATGCTTTTTTTCTAATTAATTTCACATACTTTTGAAAGCATACAAATTCATTAAAATTCATTAAGCAATGTATTATGAATATCTATAATTTTTAAGATTCTGTAATATTTATGAATTATTTAACTCTTTATAATTTCTCAATTTGATTCCTCCAGTTATCTGTGATAGCTCTTTGATATGCTAAAAGAGTTAGAGAATTCTTTTCACTTTATGACTTTTAAATGTTTAATAAGAACTTTAAATTTTAATAATCTCTATATTAAGAAGGATGTTTCTACCTTTGAAAAATAGTTTACAAATTGGTATTCTTTCTTTTATAGCAGGCTTTGTATTTGAATCATTAATGTACCCATTTGAGAATAATTTATTCTGGAGAGCTTTTAGAAGTTTGCATCATGCCTACTTAGCCATAAATATTTCTGATAAAGGAAAGTATATGTAAAAATCTCCCTTAAGAGGTGCAAATATGCTTCTCTTGTTCTATCTTTATATTCATCTGAATTTAATAGTAAGAAATACAAATTTGACAGTTACCATTGCACATATACTGTGTGCAGGATTTTTTTATGCAAGTACCTTTAGCCATGTAAAACATAGTTACATTTAAAATACGGCGGAGAGTAACATGTCTAAATGAGGATTTTATGATACAACACTTCAAATAAATATGAAACCAAGGTTCCTTATGGAACATTTCATTATAGGCCTACAGTCTCTCTTTCTCATATATAAATGTGTGTGTGTGTGTATACATGTGTACATATATATATATATAATTCTAAATATTAAAAGAAATTAAAAGAAAAATATGTAAGATCAACAAAGAGTATAAGTATAGGCATATTAGGTGAGGAAGTGTATTTTAAATGCCAACAAATCTCAAAGTGAACAGTCTTGATTTCCATACACTTAAGTGGAGTGAGGTCTTTAAAACTGTTATGTAATTTTGCCTATTAGTCTGTCTCCTAGAAAAGCTTGTTTGTTACATTGTGTGTGTGTGGGGGGGCACTCCAGAAAGGTTTTCTCTGTGTAGCAGCCCTGGCATTCAGTCTGTACATCATGCAGGGCTTAAAGTCATGAAATTTACCTGCCTCTGCTTCTCAGGTGCTGGAATTAAAATCGTACTGTGGTTTCAGGTGGTGCAGGTATCAAAGTTATTTTCTTCCATTCCTTGTGGACAAGAATAACTGACAAGAAGGACTGGATAGGTTAAGAATAGCATACATGAATGTCCTAAAATATTACATCTATTCAAAACATTTTAAATAATTAAATATATCCTTTGAAAGCTATTCCTGAATTTCTGCTTGTACGACTATTGCTTTGTAACTCTACTGCACTCATTTTTATTTCTGTGGCTCTTAGTGTCTATTGACATAAACAACAGAAATGCAAATTCTGATTCCTCTACCACACTAAAACCAAAGTGCATTAACATGCTAATGATGTTGAATGTCAGCATTGACATCCTGGCCTAAATTAGGTCCAGAAATTATCATGGAAAGTATTTATTCATAATAGAATCTAAAGTCACAACACCACTTCCAGTATCCCATTCTTCTGGGGCTTTAAATGACACTAAAACATAGCAAGATAAAGAAAAGCATAACTAATTTTAACCAACATGAAAATCAAGTCAGAATTTATTAGTAGCTCCCCACTCTGTGTGTGTGTGTGTGTGTGCATGCGCGTGCATATTAGTTTTTTAGATCTATTTTGGAAGTTGCTTTTTTTTAAAAGCAGTCATTTTTATTTTTACATAGGTCTCCAATTCAACTCTTGCAGAAGTGACATTTTGAGAACAAATGGCAACTGGTTCTATGAAGAACCTAATAAAAAACTGAAAATATTAACGAACTATTAGGTTCTGTCTATTCTTATTTTCAGCAAACTTGATTCATTTAATATTTTGATTTCTCTTGCTATGTTCATCCTACTCTTTTTGTTAACTAATTGATTCATTTTATAAACCCTCCTCAGCCTTCCTTCCCTCTTCCAACTCTCTTCTCCTACTCCCCTCCACCCCCCACTCAATCTATCGCTCCTCCTTAATTGCTCATAAATATAAGCAGTATAGCAAGCAACAAAGAAATTTTTCTAACCAGGCACACCTACAGGTGGAACCATGTGCCCCGTTGGCAGAATCTGCGGTTACAGCATCATGCAAAGTGAAAAAAATTTACCTCTAATGATTAATGTTTACCTCAAATTAAATCTAAAATCTCACAATCAACTCATCAACTATTCTATACTACTCTATCTCCTGTAGGGGATATACCAGGTTTTCTTCTATCGTCCTATAAACTACAGAACTAAGAAGGTTACTCTTACAGCTGGTGCTACTTATCTTTTGTTTTCATGCCCCTTTGCTTTCAGCCTCCTACAGTACTGGCACAGTTATAGAGAGGAGAGCATTGTGGGTTTCTTTTTTTGTTTGTTTGTTTGTTTTTTTGTTTTTTTCGAGACAGGGTTTCTCTGTAGCTTTGGTGCCTATCCTGGAACTAGCTCTTTTAGACCAGGCTGGCCTCGAACTCACAGAGATCCGCCTGCCTCTGCCTCCCGAGTGCTGGGATTAAAGGCGTGTGCCACCACCGCCCGGCAGAGCATTGTGGGTTTCTATAATTTTGCTTCATTCCCTGTTCCTAGCTGGTTCCATTAACTCTTAGTATCACCTACTTATTAGCATTTTTCCTAGACTTTTGTGGTTAAAATCATTCTCTCCAGGACAGGTATGCAAGTTTGTAATATTATCATGAACTGCTGTGACCCTTTCAGGCCAGTCACAAGGTGTATTGGGAAGGGAACATCCTGTCGTGAGAATCCTGAATTTATTGTCATCCAATTCACCTGAAACACCAATGACATTAGGGATTAGTTCAAATCCAATGTATATTTTTAACGACATCCCTTCTGGCTCACCCAGAGGAGAAACATCAAGAGAAAAATTACCTAATAATGGACACTTCATCTATGGCTCTCAGAAAGTAGAACTAAAGACAACCATCAATAAGGAGAGCACGGAGAGCAGGGAGCTCATATGCACCTTGGGTTGTGCCCAGACATATACAGCAAACTATCCATCAGCCTTGCGAAAAATGGGTTAAAATCTCCTAGGCTTTGCCGAAAGGAGAACTTGTTTGTGCTATTCTCAGGCATTATCCTCCGAAGAAGTCACATGGCTCCCAGCATAAAATGGTCTTGAACAGATACCCAAAGGATGCTCAAAAGGACTGTGATTCTTTGAGAAACTTAGGAGCTTCCTGTCCCCAGTTAACAGTTTTGTGTTCCTCTCCCAGGAGGCCGCCTTTTTCAACAGTAAAGCTTGTATACATTCCAAAGGATGTTGCTGTAGAAGTCTCAGACATTGTTGAGGATACAGACCTTCAACAAAAGGCTGCGGAAGCATTTGCAGCTGCTCAGAATTAAGCAGATCAATGAAGAATCAATGGAAGTAGCTAATACGCCCTGATTACATTATTCACTGTGAAGATTTTGACTTTGCTTTTCCCTTTACAGGTTAATAGTGAGGCCAACATGGACTACTGAGAAAATTATAGGCCTTCCTTCACTCACAGTGAGACCCTATCGTCCTAGCTACCTACAGAATGCCACCCTGCCCGAGAAAGTACAAGTGAGGCTGGAGAGATGACTCAGGGATGAAGAGCACTGATTGTTCTGTCAGAGAAAGAAACCAGTGGCTCCCTAGCAGCTAATAACCTTAACTGCAGTTTCAGGGGTCCATCGCCCTCTACTGCCTTCTTAGGGCACTGCATGTATGTGGTGTACATGCATACAAGTAGGTAAAACATCCTTACACATAAAATAAAAATGTTCTTACAGTCTTTTTGTTTTAAAAAAGAAGAAAATCCAAGGTAACAATCTACTACAAAAAAAAGAGGTCTGAAGGAAGCAAAATCGTTCTGTTTTGTTTTGTCATGAGCTCATCTATTTTATTTTACTAACTTCAGAAAATTGACAGTCGTCATCATTAAAGTTACCATTGGTTGTAAGTCAATGGTACAATCAGAATTTTGAAGCAGCTTCATGATGAACTAAAATTCCTCATCAGTGGACTAATCGCCATTGTGTTTGCATAATGCACAGACATACAGATGCTATATACACACGTACAGTAGACATTGCATTTTGTTCCGTTTGTGTTTATTTTTTTCATTGAAGGTACATTTTGTTTACTTACCATGGGAAAACTGAAAATACAAAATTTCTTCTGTATATGAAAATTCATAAATATCCAAGCCAAATGACAAGTGAAATAACTCCTTTGAGAAGAAATATTTAAAAACCCAATTTTTATTAGCATTTTTTTTTCAGTTTATTTTTCAGGAGGGTTTCTGTACTTGTTCTCATTTTCTGTTTTTAATTTGTTAACATGTATTTAGCTATATTTATGACTAGTAAGAGATAGTGTATATACGCAGATCCAACGGCACTGCCCTCTGAGGTACTTGAGACTTTTGAGAGTGGTCATATCTAGCTTATTCTTAGCTCTTTCAATTAATGGCTTATTCTTCATTATTTTCAATCTGAATCATATCCCATTTCAGAACCTTCAGGGCACATTGCAGCACCTCTATCAAAGTTTAAGGCACTGGAAATGGGGCAGGAGAGATAAATCAGTGGTTGAGAGCATTGATTGTTCTGGGACTGTGGTTCAGTTGCTAGCATCATCATGGAAGCTAAAGACACTGGAACCATTTACCCTTCGTGACCTCATGCTCTCAAATTCTAAGAACCAGAATTTAACCACTTGTGACTTTCTCAAATAAAAACACAATTGGTTTTACATGATACATACAGGTTAACCCTCAAATATGGACCAGGATACCTCTGTGAGAGATTTTTCTCACCGGTCATTTGGTATCAAATGACTCCCTCAATGACAGACTTAATCACCTCAATTTTTGTTTATTTTTATAATTAGTTTTCTTACAATCTTGCTAAATTTCCTAGGCTGACCTCAGACTTAAGGATCCTCCTACCTTATGTAACAGTTGCAGGGATTACAGTTGTATAACTCCAGCCTGATTATGTCTTTTTCTGGGCATCATGAACCATTCTTTAATAAGATGTACATCCAAAGGCAGACATTTCAATTATTAATATTTTATAGTTATAAATGGAATTTTTAGTTGAGGCTTATGATTTTTCTTTCTGTAAGTATTCTTCATCTGTAGCTGAGAATTTATTAGGAAGAAATTAAGTTACCTTTTGCATCCAGAAATTAACTAAAACAAAAATCTTAAGGTTACTTTTTAAAGCACAATTAATAAAAGGTCAAAAACTGGAGTTCAACTTGAACATCTAAAAAACAAAACAGTCAGTCACTGGCTTTTACCTCAACCTTACTCTAAAATGGTGATCCCACTTCCCAGAATCTGAGAATGAGACTGTGTTTGAGAGTTGTTTCCTCCCATTTTGTAATCCTCTCTAGGTCTGGGATTAAAGACGTGCACCACACAATTTCTATGCTAACTAGTGTGGCTACTGGGATTAAAGGCATGTGCTACCATAATGTATTCTGTAAGGTTGACCAGTGGGACTGTTTTATTCTCAGATCTTCCGGTAGTCCTTATTTATTAAAATACAACTGAAATGCTACTACAGCTTTTGACTTTCTAAGCTGGTCGTTTCCTTTTCAGCTAGAACCTCAGTGATTTGCTTCTTTGTTTGTTTTTGCTTTTGCTACCAAATTTTATCCCTTGTAACTTGATTTGATTTCTTAATTAGCATTCTATTTTGGGAATCTTCAGAAAGAATGGGTAACACAATGAGGTGGCCAGGCATGCATGTGATTTTTTCCGCTGTAGCTAGTGTTAATAATAGAGGACATTGTGGGTTGTGAGTCCCCTTAGTAATGCAGAATTGGTGAGACCTACGTGATACGCATATGTGGCACCACACACCACAGCTACAGTATGGTAGGACAATAGAAACACTTCTCACGCTAATTATCATCAGAGGAATCACTGCCTTCTAGATTCTGAAGAGCGCCTTTGTCCCTCAGCAAATTTATGTCCAGGTTTCATCTGAAAGACACATAAAAGGAGTTCAAACTCATATCTTATGAGATACGCTAACACATACACACACGCACACACACACACACACACACACCACAACTTATAAAAATAATATTGTCCAAAAGAGCCGAGTTTTGAATTTAGAGAACGGGTACCATGCAATGCACCAAGCTCTCATTCCCAGTGTATTAATAGCTCTAGAGAGATATGAGAAACTACTGACCACATAATACTGTGTCTGCTACCTCAGCAGGGACAGAGAGTGGGAAATAAATAGTTGAGCGTCAGGATAAACACTCTTCCATGTAGTCCAAATGGAGATCTCAGGATGACACGAGGCTATGAGTATGTTCAGATCTTTTTTCTATACTGCTTCCAGAGCTGGAAGTGCTTACAGAGCTTTTCTTCCTTCCCCTTCCCCCCACCTCAGCCACTGCAAAGGCCTCCATAATTGCCTTCACTTTCCCTGGCTTGCACTCAGCTTTCAGACAAACCAGAATGTGTTGAATAGCTGGGTCTCATTTAAGAAAAGCAGAGTATTCCTAGATTTCTGTTTTCCAGATTAACGTGAGGGAAGACTGTGATATTTTGTTTGCACTCTAACAAAGCTTGTCTGAGGATCAGAGACAGTGTGGGGAGACCCACTAGTTAGCCATAAAGGCCAGGCAGTGGTGGCACACACCTTCAGTCCTAACTCTCGGGAGGCAGAATAAGACAGATCTCTTGAATTCAAGTCCACTCTAAGCTACATTAGATTGATCCAATCTCAAAGAGAAAAAGAGTCTAGCGGTGATGGTTCACAATTTTAATCAGTGTACTTAAGAGTCACACCTTTAATCCCAAAACTAGGGAGGTGGAGACAGAAAGGAATATGGTTGGGTAGAGAGATGTAAGTCAGGATGAGACAGGAGTTCAAGGCATTCAGTCTGAGAATTCATAGAGAAAGGATCTTGTCCTTTTGGTTATGAGGATTTCATAGAGGTAAGAACTAGTGACTGGATACTCTGCTTCTCCGAACTTTCAACTTTCATACCCTAATATCTGGGATTTTATTAGTAAGACCAATTAGAAATTGATCAACAGGAGACCTTAAATAATCAGTGCCTCAAAAATTCCATTTCTAGATTTGAAATAAAAGACCATAGAACCAGCCAGGTATGACCTGAGCCTGTAGTCCCTGATACTTGAGAATCATACACAACATATCTCTCTGATAATGAGGCAATGCTGGGAATAAACTTGTTTATTGACCTTTGGCATCCAATAATACCTAAGTTCTTTATCTCCTTTTTTCAATAATGAGATATACAGTTTCTACTGGAGCTTACCAGTGAGTCAAGATATCTTTCATGCTATTGAAATGTGTATTTAAGTAAGAAAAGATGTTACCACAAAATCCTTGAGCTTGTTTCTGCACTAGAGATAGTTGAAACAACCTTAACAATGTCTCATTCCTCTCTGGATGATTCAAGCACCTTTGACCTGAGTAAGAACTGACTGGGTGCCTGGACCCTGCTCACTGTACACTTTGGAAATTCCTGCTTAGCTATCTTTCTGGTATGAACCTAGACCCTGTATGGAAACTGAATCCCTGGGTGAGCTGCAGCCATAATATCCTGCAGCATAGTGTACCCAGGAGAGGTTATCGTAGAACTCCAGAAGTTTCTTATGTTCCTGTCCCTATGCACAACCTTTACTTTGAGCAAGCCTACTGGGGGAAAAAAAAAGCATTATATCCAAAATATCAGAAGGTCTTATTTTCTTATTCTTTTCTACTTTCATTGTTCAGGATTAACAACTTATCTTTGTTTTTAAAATACAACATTATTAACATTTCACAGTATGTTGTACATACATATATACCTTGCACTTACCCATTACTACTGAGATTCACTTAGTTTTGATTGGATATTCTATATTGTCTTGATTGGTACATTTTTACCTATACTTTTATTATTGTTCTTAAATTACATGAACATTATTTTTAAATGTTAAAAAGAAAGTCACAAGAACAAAACAGAAAGCTTTTCTTAACCAATCGTAGGGAGCTATCTTAATATAAGTAGACTGGTAGGTTTAGGGGATACACTAGCCTTTCATAGTCAGTAGCATATATACTCAAGGACTGGTTATGTAAGACTATAATTACAGGCTAAGTGAATGGAATGCAGGTCACATCTTCAACTCAACAGTAAAAGTCATGACATCTTATTACAAAGTATTTGTTTAACTATGTAAAGATATATTGCTTTTATTTAAGTTAGCAAACATGTGTTGCCTTTCTTTATTTATGTAAGGATGTGTTTCTGTTTTACCTTGCCTGCCTAAGGCAACTATTTGGTCTCTAAAAAGCTGAGTGGTCAACAGCCTAGGAAGAGGTGCAGGCAGAACTTCGAGGTGGGGAGAAGAAGTCAGAGGAGGAATTAAGGCTCAGAGACAAAGAAAAGGAGATGATAGGGAGACATTAGGGGCCAGTCAGCCAGACACAAAGAGAGTAAGAAAGTAGGACATACAGAAGGAAAGAAAGCTAAAAAACCCAAGACAAAACGTAGAAAAAATAGAAACAGTTTAAATTAAGCTAAAAGTGCTGGTGGGATAAGACTAAGCTAAGGCTGAGCATTCATAATTAATAATAAGTCTCTGTGTCTTTATTTGAGAGCTGGTTGCCTGCCAAAAGAAAATGCGAACTCCAATATCAGGAATCACATAAAAGATTTTCAACAGATAATTACCTAAAGCTGTTCACTTTTGTAGCCCTTGGTCTAAAATGGCCTGTCACCGGACAGGGGTGGCGCATGTCTTTAATCCCAGCACTTGGGATGCAGAGGCAGGAGGATCTCTGTGAGTTAGAGGCCAGTCTGATCTACAAGAGCTAGTTCCGGGACAGGTACCAAAGCTACAGAGAAACTTCATCTCAAAAAACCAAATAAATAAATAAATGAATAAATAAAAATAAAATAAAATGGCCTGTCATGCACGTAGATAGAAAAGGATTGCTCAAGAAAAACTTCCTGTTGAACAAGGTTTAGGGAGAGTGTAAATTCTGTATAAACTACAGACAGAGCCAGATTTTTGTTTGTTTGTTTGTTTGTGAATTATTTGCCATTTTATCTTGAGATTGTCAGCCCCCTTACTCTGAAATTATCTTCTACACTATGTTCTACCTGTTCCTTCAGAATTCTTTCTGTGGACATCACAAAGACGAGGGTGCTATGATAACCCAATTTCTTGCACCTGTAATGTGAGCCCTCAGGAGCCAAAGTGGATAGAACCACGAATTTGAGGCTATCCTGAACTATAAAATGAAATCCTATTTCAAGCAAACTAAAACCACCCTACAAAAACCTGACTGAAGATACAAACAGCTAGTGGTTTCCTAACTCTAACAGGTAAATGTTCACCGTTCTAATATGTAGCTATTTTGGGTTTTTACCTCCATAATAATTAAGATCCATATACTCTGGTTTAGCACTAGTGATGAGAATGTCTGCCTCAGTATTAGCACTATTATCAAGTAGATAGAAGATCATAGATAGTACTAAAACCTTTATTTTTTCCCACCTGTGCAAGTACAGAAATACTTTAAACGTTGTTGTCCCTTCAAGAGCAGCCTCCATTGTACCCTTTGTTTTATTTCTCCAGAAGGTTCTGATTCTGTTTATCACGCTGTTCTAATTTACTATCTCCCAATTTGACATTACTCTGTTTCTGTCTGCCCGTTGTCCCAAACCTAAGAACCTTTCCTATCTATTCCCTTTGATGGTGCTGTTGTTCACACAAACAATTACTTTGTGTTACAGTCCATGTAATCATATTCTCTTAGGTCACTGAATAAAGTAAATCACACTTAATTCATTACACAATAAAGATGTCCTGCTCACTGAATATCTGATCTGTGTTGGATTCCTTTTGAGAAGGGATCTCACTGTGTCACTCTGGCTGGCCTGGAATTTGTTATGCAAATTAGGCTGACTTGAAGTCACTGAAATCTATCTGACTCTGCCTCCAGAAAGCTGGGCTTGTTACTTATAAATCAATTTCTTTCTTAGTACTAAAAGCTCATTTTGAACAAAGATTAATATAAAATAATAGTAGTTTCATCTGTGAAAAAAAAATTGAGATTAAAAACTCCGATGTGATTTATTGTAACTTTCCTTGAGGAAGAATTAGGTGGGCTTGTGGTTTAAAAAAATACATTTTCATGGGCTGCTTTCTTATCTGACTAGAAGCTGTTAGGCATGACCATGAATTCATAGATGAAACAGGCAGACTTTGTACGGACCTGCAAAACACTATTCCTATTGGCCAAGGATACATATTAAAGCACATAGAAACCCATTAAAAAGTAAACAATAAAATAACAAAAAAATGTTTTTTTCTTTATCTTTTAATCTAACCTAAACTCTTTTGGTGTTTACATAGATTTATTTTATTTTAGTCCTTACTGAGAAATAATCAAGCATGAATTTTCTGTCCCTCCTGTCTTTTCTATCCCTCTTTCTTCTCAGACTGCTGATTTGCAGTCATATGGGGGTATAAGGGTATCATAGTATCCCATATGAGGTCTTGTCTGTGATACGTGTCTTTTGCTCCAGTTTCTTTTCATTGTCAGACAAATCTATATTCAAAGGAAAAGTGAGATTTGTCACTTCATTCTAATAAAACATCTAGAGAAAACTGTCTTCTAGAAAACTATTTCTAGAGACCATTCAAATAACAGTTTTATAATCCATTTTTACCTTCCCGCTTTTAGATTCTCTCATGCTTGCAATTTTTCAGGGTCCAGGTTGGCTGTTATAATTTATAAGCTCATTTTTAGACAGCTTAACCATTTATTAGACAGGCATTTTTGCCTAAATATAGAAACTCCTACTCTATTTACATATAACATTTACTTTGGAAAATTAGTAATTATTAATTCCACTTTTGCTCTGTTGTCATTTAAATCTAGCAGACTTTTAGCTATATGTACTACAGGGATATCATTCTCAAGAATCTAGATGTAATCCTTTTGAAAGAGATCGAGCAACACAGATAATTCTCCTTTGGGTGATTTGGGAGATTCACTGTATACACTCACAGAAGCTTGTGTAACCACACTGACTGGCACTCCCTCTGAATGCTGTGTATTATTTTAGGTGATAGTTTACTTAGAGCCCTGTTTGTCAATCTTCCTAATGCTCTGACATTTTAATACAGTTCCTTGCATTATGTTGATCCCAGCTATAAAATGATTTTCGTTGCTACTTTATTACTATAATTTTGTTACTGTTATGAATCTTAATGTAAATATCTGTGTTTTCTGGTGGTCTTAGATGTCCTCTGTGAAAGGGTCATTCAATACCCAGTTTGAGAACCAGCCTGCTGGCCGGGCGGTGGTGGCGCACGCCTTTAATCCCAGCACTCGGGAGGCAGAGGCAGGCGGATCTCTGTGAGTTCGAGACCAGCCTGGTCTACAGAGCTAGTTCCAGGACAGGCTCCAAAGCCACAGAGAAACCCTGTCTCGAAAAAAACCAAAAAAAAAAAAAAAAAAAAAAAAAAAAAGAAAAAAAAGAGAACCAGCCTGCTGTTGTTGTTTGATTGTTTGTTTGTTCTTTTTTCCTTAGTCTTTATTATATGGAGGATGGATTTCATTTCCAGTTAAGGAAGTATTGCACTACCCAGGTTTTTATAAAAGGTAAGGAAGACTTTACTTTATTCATGATATTGAAATAGGGAGAAAAGAGTGAACCTCACTGAAACAAAAGGCAAGGTAGGTTGTTTTGTTTGTTGTATGTTTGTTTGTTTGTTTACATATCAATCACAATTTCCCCTCACTCTTCTTTTCCAGATCCCTCCTCTACCCCTCCATTCTATCCACTCCTTGTCACCTCCAGTCAGAAGGGATGAGGCCTCCCATGGGAGTCAACAAAACACATCAAATTGAGGCAAGACCAAGCCCCTCCCCCCTGCATCAAGGCTGAACAAGGCATTCACCATAGAGAATAGGTTCTAAAGAACTAGCTCATGCTTCAGGGACAAGTTCTGGTCCCACTGCTAGGGCCCCCACAAAGGACCAAACTTCACAAATGTCACCCAAGTGCAGAGGGTCTAGACTGGTTCCATGCAGGCTCCCTAGCTGTCAGTTCAGGGTCCATGTGCTCCCACAAGCTCAGGTCAACTGTCTCTGTATGTTTCCTAGTTATAAACTTGACCCACTTGCTCATAAAATCCCTCCTCTTTCTCTTCAACTACACCCCCAGAGCTCAGCCCAGTGCTTGTCTGTGGATTTCTGCATCTACTTCTATCAGTTATAGGATGAAGACTCATGTTTGTCTTTCTGGGTCTGAGTCACCTCACTCAAGTTAATTTTTTTTCTAGTTCCATCTATTTGACTGCAAATTTTAGGATGTCATTGTTTGTTTGTTTGATTGTTTCCATCGATAAATAATCCATAGTGTATATTTCTTTAACCATTTCTTGGTTGACGGACACTTAGTTTGTTTCCAGGATCTGGCTATTACAAATATTGCTGCTATGAGCATAGCTGAGCAAGTGTCCTTGTAGTATGATTGAATATGCTTTGGAAAATAAAAGGCAAACTAGTTTTTTAGTGTCTGTCAGAGGTTCTCAACAGGGCTGTGGGATCATTCTGAGATTTACCAGTTTGACAATAAAAAATGTTTAACAAATAAGAGGCTTTTAGCTATGTACTGGCAACAAGTCTATAACCAGGACCCATCCATTTCAGTCAGGGGCTTATAAAGTCAAAGACCACAGCTACAATGTGCTCTCTGCAACCAGAATGTCCTGTACTGCAAAGCAAGTTTTTTTTTTTTTGTTTAAAAAGGCAGAAGCAGCAATTTACCTTATAACCTATTACCTTGCATTAAAAACAGTATTTTTTTAATTGAACATGATTAGACAATTACAAAAAAAATCTCTCAATAGCTTTAACTTTTGGAAATTCATTTTTGCTTAATAGTCCTCTTAAACACAGTAATTTTAAACTGTGAAACGTAAAGTCAGCCATCAACATAAAATAAAAATGAAATTCATTTCTATATAAAGAATGCTGATAAAAGACACTGCAGAGATAATATTTATTGTACTAATTTATATTTCACTATGAATAATTATTGATTGAATGTAGTTCATGATATTTTAATATAAATTAAGTGACCAGGTATTACAAATGATTAATAACACAATTACAATGAAACTTTATATTCTTCATTTTGTGGATGGCTTATAAAAAATAAGTTGTCTTGATTGTCTGCATGCCTACCTACTGCTAAAGAATTTTTATCTAAGTAAATTTTTCATTGTTATGGTGACATTATGATGATATGGACAACAAATTATTTTAGCTGATGATATATTTTTCAATTTTCCAATGTAACAATTCTCCATGATTGTATTTCAGCTCCTAACTATAATAAATTCTCTTGCGTATTTCATTCTGTGTAAGTACAACTTGTAAAAACTAAAGGATGACCTCATTATCAATAATTCATGCTCAATCATGTTGCATTGCCTTTGATGACAGTATTGTGCTGTGTATTCTTTTAGAACTTATATCCCGTAATGTGGCCATTTGAATATGAGACCTAAGATTATTATAAAGGAATCAACAGATCATAACCAGATGTGCAGTGATTTATTTCAATGGCACTATTAGGATTGCAAAGCTTTCAAAGACAATCACTAAAATTCTCAATCAAGGATGAAAAAAATAGCTTGCCTTGAAAAGAAAAGCATTTTCAGGGTAACAAAATCATTTAATGTATTTTCTAGGTAATTATTCTTTGTTGAACCACAATTGCAAGGCTGATGATTCTTTTTACTAGCAAGCTGCTGACAGAAGGTGCTCAGAGGTGCAGAGAAAGGCATAATTTTGACTAATTTCTTTTTTCCTCTTTGCAGATTTGAGCATATCAGATAAATTGTTCCTTGTATTTTAGGGTTACTGGGGATTTAATTCTATGGTACACAGCAGTGATAGATTTCCTCTTTTGTCTGTGTGTGTTTCCTATAGCTCATTGATTACTTATTCAGGTTGTTCTACGGAATGCAAACACTGGCTCTGATGTGCAATTTATAATATAATGCTATTCAACTTAGTCAATGGAGGGGGTGCTTTTTGAATTGCTGCTGGAAGGTACAATATATTTATTATGCCCATTTTTTTTGGGGGGGGGGAGGCTGAATGCTAGCACACACATGTAGAAATCAATGGACAGTTTAATGAGTCCTTAACGCCTTCTACTTTTGAGTCCCGGGAACTGAATTCCTGTTGTTAGGCTTAGCTGCACCAGGCTCTCTACTGTAAGCATTAAAGAAATGTGCTGTCATATTTGGGCTTTAAGCTTTCTTCTCTTTGTTCTCTCCCATGACTTTGTTTTGTTGTATTCCTTCATCTGTTTTATTGATACATCATTTGAACATAAAAAAATAAGTAGCCATTTTCTTTCTTTGCCCTCAATACTTTCTACCTCTGAGACTATTACAATCACATATTCACATTAGTTTTAGGAACTCATTGAGCATAGAGTATCATTTTTGAGCACAGAGTATCTTTTAAAATGAGTACATTCATTTAGTTGTTGGAAGAATGTTGTGTGATTTTTCTTCGATTTCAAAGCACCTGAGTTTAGATATTCATGCTTCCATCAAAATTTTATCAATGGAGATTTGGAAATCATTCATAACATTATCAAATAGTAATCTTCCTGTACCTACTGATCCTTCAAAGGAAACCATGAAGCCCTAGGGCAGGATGTGATTTTCGTCAGGGTGTGAGTTTGTGCAGCTCATTCTGTACTTTGTGTTGTAGAGAATATCCTTACACCACACAGATAAGGCTTTCTATGTTTGCCAAGGCATTTGCCATGTTGGTAGATCACCTGTGATCACATCATTGAACTTTTTACTGAGAAGTAAAGATCACACATTTATAATCATCTTCTCTTTCTGTATCTTTCCTTTGATTCATAACTCAGCTGGAAGATAATGTGACTTCATGTCTTGAGTGTTTCATGTTTCAGTAATGCCCCTACCTCTTTCTTTCTTTCTTTCTTTCTTTCTTTCTTTCTTTCTTTCTTTCTTTCTTTCTTTCTTTCTTTCTCTTCCTTCCTTCCTTCCTTCCTTCCTTCCTTCCTTCCTTCCTTCCTTCCTTCCTTCCTTCCTTCCTTTTTCTCAATTTAAAGACAGGAACTTAGGGATCAGATTAGAAGATCTTTGAATGTAGTTGATTCATAAAAGCATCTTTAAATTATTGGTGATAACAAAAATGCAGGAGTACTTCACAGCCATAGTTACAAACATTTTCCATAATTAAAATTTAAATCATTATACAAGCTATCAGATATCATGATGGCATTTTAGAATAAAGTCTTTGCATATTCTGTATCTCCTTTTCTCCTCTAGGCTATGTTAATTAGTTGCAACTTTAATTTTACAGCTAACTGTGCAATAGACATAGTGACTTCCTATAGGATGTAAGTGGTATTAATCAAGAAAAAATACATAAACAATAACACAGAAGGTCTAGTTATCAAAGGCAGCAAACATTCTAGGCAAAGTCACAGAACGGGTTGTAAAACCTTGGATAGGTACAATTTGAGGGCCCTGAGTATGTAAAAATATTTAATAAAAAGCACATTTAAAGCTACTGGACATACATCAGAGTTAGTATTTGTCAATAAAGACTTAGAAAAGTATGTAAATATAACATGATTAAATAAAATATTCTAACACCAACTTTTCTTTTCTCAGCCCAGGAAGCCATTATTTTTATTCTTTTTTACTACTAATTATTTAGTTATCAGCCAATTTTGTATGTCTCATAATAGGAAATCTTGTTTCTTGAGACTACTTCACTTTAAAACAGTATACATCTTATATATATGGCTTATTTCTTGTTTGTCATAATCTTACTCATGTCAATATGCAACAGAGTACATTATTTGATCAAAATTATTGGCTTATAAATAAAAAAACACATTTTCAACCCCTGGTGAATCGTAAAATATCTGGACAATAAACATTGCGCCAATGATTGCGATCTTCTTCAGTATTGAACTCATCTCTCCATACTTTGCTCACAATAATCTTATTTTTGCAGCAAATGTTCTGACTTAATCTGATAATTCTTAACACCAACCTGAGAGAATACAGTCTCTTCCCATGGATCAGTCACTAGAAAAAATTACTCAGTTCCCACTAGCAGTGAAAACAAATGATTTTAAGAAGCTAAGAGATGTTAGACTCTTTCAGAAAGATATCTGATGCGTGGCACACATATACAGCAAAATCCACAGTTCACTGTCCTGTGTGTCTTTGCTGGTTTTCATCAGTAAAGAATGGTGTCACGACTCACTGTTTTATAATCCCTTTAGAAGGAAAACAAGGAGTTTAAGAACATAAAATAGAAAGTACAAGAGCTTTGAGGGCAAGAGAATAGAAGGGCAGTAACTCAGAGTCTTAATCTGATCCTATGGCTAACATGACCAAAAGCAAAACCAAAGTGTCCTCATTCAAGTGAACCTATGAAACAAATATACTAAAAGAAGACATCATTGTTTGCATGAAGATTTTACCTGTTTTCAGTCTTTTGTTTGAATGTATACACAGATCATTAAAATTAATATGCATATAACATACATATACATTAATGTATGTATAATTTATATCTGTATATATATATGCAATTTAGTATAAGTTTGCACATACTTTTATGTTTGTGCCTTACATATACTATTAGTTTCACAGAAATACTATTATGGATTGTTAGTGTTAGTGTCATTTACCTGGCTTAAATTTTAGCTGTTGCATGCAGTTAGGCAATTTTCCAAGGCATGCCAGAATGCTTTGGATGAGTAGTTCTCCATTGTGTCTGAATGTAAAATATGAATAACCACTGTTGGCAAACATACATAACTCACTAGTTATTATGGCTAAGAGACTACATTGTTAATAAAAATCTTATAGGTCAGGCATAGTAGGGAATGTAAAATCTTCGACAGCTACATTTTGTGGGGCCTACTCAAATAAAAATTTTGAACAAAAAGCATGTATTAGAAAATTATAGACACTTATGAGAGACATTAACTTTCCTTCTGTTTTTGTTCTTGTTGTTGTTCATACTTCTTTATAACTGTCCAGAAAATACATGAAAATGAATTACCAATTTTAATAGCTTTCTTGGCTTGTTACATCCACTTGAACATGTGTGAGTTGAGAAACACTTTTCAGAAATGGTTTTTACTAGAAGTAAGGTAGAGGGGCATATTTCAAATTGTATGATGTTTACACAGAACTTACTCATTAACCTAAATGCTCTAAAATTCATTTGGCTTTCAAACTTTTAGATTTTTGATGCTAAACATATATACAGAACTTTCTGGTTGTTTAATTTCTCATTTAGAAATATGTTCCTTGGTGTTTGAAAGACTGGAAAGTTATTTGATTCTCTGATGGGATTAATATCAAATAGAGATGAAAAAGTTAGGCATATTTAGGTGTCTTACCTTCCCACCACCAAAGTGTGAGTACTCTGATAACACATAATTACTTCCATTTGGAATTAGAATTAAGGGCCGCAGATGATGCATTCTTTGTCTATGGCAACTTATAAGTAACTTTAAGTTTAAATGCAAGACATCTCAGAGGACACTAGAAATTCCTAAGGTCTCTCATGCTATACTATATTATCCTCCTGTTTTGAAAGTCTAATTCAACTTTGTTGTTCTTCATTGTTAATTAAGACAATTTAGTTTCTAAAGACTAGAATATTTTGACTTCAATTTGTTCAACATGTCATTCACTAATTCAATGATTATTTTTAAGAGTCTAGCATATTTCATAGTAATATAATCTCACAATTAAAAACAGCAATTTGATTGAAGCTATTGTCACAAATGTATGCTTCAGAGGTCAGTGAATGAAAAAGTATTTGGGTAGCTTGTATTGAGAAAACGTTTAAAATAAGAGTACAAAATTGGGATTGTCATTCACTTGACATTAAGATAAAATGAGATAACTGAGTATATATTTTCAAATAAATTCATGTACATTTACATGTCTTTTATGCCAGTACAGTCCCACAGAACCAATGAGTTTTAAATGGACTTTTACAAGAAACCTTTGTTTAAATCATGAAGATCATAGTGATGGCAAGTCCAGAAAGATATAATAGCAAGAACTGCAGGGCCCATTTGTATTTTTTCTGTGTAAAGTGTAAAATTCATATTACGAATTATAACCACCATGGATAGAGGGATGATGACAACATATAATAAAAATTGAATTTTATTAGTTGTAAGCATAAATATACATGTGAAGCCAGTCAATTATTAAACAGTGATGATTTTCATTTCAAAATGTATTATTTCCAAAATCTAAGTCAGTTCTAGACTATACCAAAGTAAAGACACATTGTTATCTTATAACCTCCTTTCTTTTGCTTTTGAAAACTCTTTCCTGGCCTCTGAAATTTTGTGTGCAGATTTTGTGGCAATTTTCCCTTTCAATAATTGCTTTGAATAAACTTCATGATTTTCAGTGCCTTTACTTAATAAAGATAATGAGCAAAAGTAAAATGCAAAAGACAACAGCTGATGCAGCGGTGAATCATCCAAATGCCTGATCTTGACTTTAACCTGCCGCTGCTATAGAAGCAGCTATTAACATCTGACAGATGGTGCCAAAGCCCATCGTTGCTCCCGGCCCCTTGCTTTCCTTCCTCCCTCCCTCCTCTGCCCACCTCCTCACTTATGACCAAATCACTGTTCCTGGAAATGTTAATTCTCCTGGAGCAGTATGTTAACAGTATCAAGACTCATCACAATTGGATATATTATTGGCTTGTAAACCAAAAGAAAAGATGACTTTCTGAAGTTTAACTGTTTTTCTCTTGTCACAGAATGCAGGGAGTGCTCTGTTCTCACCAGCATGCACCCTTCATTGAGCATCATTTCACAATGTAGCTATCAATGTGTCTTTGTTATTTCCATTTTGAGTGTGTACATATGTATACATATGGCCAAATAAAATATGAGTTTTCCAGGGCAAATACTGTTTCCTTCTAAAAGTAATAAAATAGTCATTGAAATGGTTCGAAAGATTATATTGAGAGATTAACACCCACATTTACTCACTACTTCAAGATTCAGTTTAAAGCCACTATTGTGACTGCAGATACTACACTCATCAGTGTTTTCTACATTATAGAAGAAAGCTGGTTATAAAATATCACTAGTGTACACTTAATTTTGAGTATAATTTAACTACACAATTTTATCTCTGTATTACCTTCCTTTTGATAGCACATCAGATAATGCAAACTTAGTGAAATAAAATTGCGAATGTATTATTTGATGTGAAGAATTTTATATATATTAAAATTTTTTCTTACTGAGCTAACATGAAGATATTGACAACATTCTGTTCTTTTTCACATTAGGAAGGGCAGCCTAAGATTTGTTTTGCTTTGCTTTTGTTTGTCTGAGCTTTTCTGGCCCCCTTCGCTCACAATCGCCATCTATTTTCCAAGACAGCAGAAGGCAATTGACTCTCACCTGTGTTCAATACAGTGATATAAGCTTTCTATATCTCAGTTTCACATTATAGAGTCCTTGTGATAACCTTTACAACATGTATATGATTAGTATTTTGTCTTTACTTTTTTTTTTTTTTTTTTTTTTTTTTTTTTTTTTTGTTTTTGTTTTTTCGAGACAGGGTTTCTCTGTGGTTTTGGAGCCTGTCCTGGAACTAGCTCTTGTAGACCAGGCTGGTCTCGAACTCACGGAGATCCGCCTGCCTCATAAAGTAGGAACCTGAGTTCAATCCATAACTGGAGCTCCTGCTGCTATAGAAAATATTTATAGGATTTTGAGGCTGGGATATAATACATCTTGTAAGACCATTCGGTTTTCTAAACTATGAATAATGAAAGAAAATCCATATGCTCACCCAGGTGTGCATCTACATTGACCTCTACACACATACACATGCAAATAAATATATGAGTATACTTTTAGGAGGTGCGTGCATTATTTGCTCAATGGTACAGAGTGTTTGTGGCAGAAGTGTTAAATTAATCAACCTACATAAAACCTTATTGTGCTTTATGATTTTGTTTCTTTATATTCTTTGTGTTTATATTGGACATAATACTTTGAGTTAATAAGGCAAATATGAGCATATTTTGCCTATAGTCATCCATACATTGATAATTTTATTTAGAAAATGTTATTCTTTATGCAGTACTCTTTATATCACCAAATTATATTTCAAACTGATATGTAATAAAGACTATCATTTAATTCAAAATCCTCCAATTTTCTACTGAAGTAGTATTCAGGTTTACTCATCAGCAATGTGTACTCATCCATCAGGTCGATACTTGCTTAGATTTGACTTGGTAAAACCAAGTATCATCATTAAAAACTCAAAAGTTTCTGCCTCGAAGACCTTTTTCCCTGTATAGGGTAGTTTGGTTGGTAAAGCTCTCCTTGAATATTTTATGCTTATCGGATGTCTTACTTAGCTCTTAATTATGCACTATTCTTGTTTTTTTTTTTTCCCCAGTAGTTCCTGGTGCCCATGAGAGATACACAAAGCCCTTTTAGATGATCCAGGAGATTTGCCTGTGACTCTGGACTTTTAGTATTTTGGTAAATGTGAGAAGACAGGAGCAGAACCATAAGCTTCAGGGTCCATCTTCAGCTAAGACTCTTAGAGACACCTTAGGGATATTAGTTAAATCTCATTGAGAAATATTCTTACAGGCTGTTTTGCAAGTAATCAATCAAAAAACCGTTTTTCTGCATTCAATTTGCCTTGACATATTAAATTTCTGTTACATCTTTCCTACTACATAAAGAATTTCAAAACCCTCTGTATTAGCTACTTCAATTCAAGATGAGTTCCATATATGTCACATATTTTCAATAATTTATTCATTGACTTGTACATATTTTTTAGAGTTTTGTAATACAAGTGCAATTAAAATAATGCATTAATGCAGTCAACATTGACAGTGGTAATCAAAGACAATCACTAAACAATTATATTGTAGGGTATGCTTGGGTTTTCCATCCATGAATATGAATGGGTGTGGAGCCCATTATAGTCCTTTAAAGATACATGTAGACATTCTAGAAACACTTTGGGATTCACCTATATTTTATTATCATTTCATGCTCATCCATTCTCAAAACTTCATCTTAGCACTTATATTTTTCTAAAAACTGCCTTCTGGGTGACTGACTTTATGCAGTGATTGACATGAATCCTCTTTTTCCTCAGATGATAAAGGCAATGAGGTACAGATTTTGTTGTTTTAGATTCTCTGTGAAATTGGAGCCATGTGAGATTATACACCATCTCCTTTGTTCTATTCCCCTTCCAAATCTACTCACTCCTTTCCAAATTCATGTTCACAGGTCTACCTTTCTTAATGAAATACAAGAAAATTTAGCTTGCAGTAGAGCTCTGATTGAATTCCTCTCAATTTCCAAATCATCTGCCATGTGAACAGCATATTATTTGATATTTCATGTTCAGGTAGTGCTATTATTAATGCATTCCTTGCTCTATACTAGGCTTCATGTATGCTTTCATTCTGTCCTGTCATCCTGGGATGTCGTATTCCTCTGTTTGGTACTATTATCAAGGCGACCTTTTCAAACTGAATCTCTCATCTTTTGAAAAGTCTCCTTTTCAATTCTTAAACTTAAGGGTGACATCATTTATTCTTAGGTAGCTTTCTAGAATGTCTCCATGGTGGTTATACACAACAGTAAGAATACCGTAGAAAGCTCCATGTTGCATTCTGGAAACACTGCAGTGAAGTGTTTATGAGATTGTAAGTTATAATGTTGACATTCTAGCTCAGTCACATATTAACAATCTGGATTGGTGATATATTTACTTATATAGCACATTAAACTTATTTTATGTTCAGACTTTGATAAGTATTATCTAGTAGAGTTGGTTTATGGATTAAATTAAATAATGTGTATAGCTTCTTTAGACAAAAATAATGAACAATTTATAGAGTGTTTTAGATAAAGTATATGGATGGAAACATAATACCATAAAAATATATATAGTGATTTTTTTAAATTGAGTAACTGGAAAAAAAAGAGGGCTTGTATTTAATCATATGAAAGCCTAGGAAGTGAATGGAGAAAATTTGGAAAATTTAGGCAAGATATTGAAGGCAACGTCACTGTTTAATTTAAAAGTGAAAGTGTGAGGTTGTAAATACACAAGAAATCTCTAAGAGACAAGGAGCTAAGAAAACACATAAGTATTTCTGTTGTTCATATGATGTCTAAGGTCTACAACTTGCAATAAGATATCGGAGATAAAGAGATTAGGTGGTTTTCAAAAGATGTAGTTACTCTGGATTTTAGGAAGAACAAAACCACACAAGAAAGAATTCTAATCAGTAAGGACAATTGTTCTGGAACAGAAGTAACCATTCTGTAATGACCAGGTTAATCATTTTAAGGTCCAACAGCCATAAGACTTTGGGCTTTTGTAGGTCCAGAACCTAGACAGCAGTGATGAGGACATACTTTGAGCAGCAGTACTTAATGATAGATATTCCTTACCCAAATATTCCAATTCTTCCTGTACTAAATCTGAAGCTCATATAAATATGAGTTTGAGTATTACTAGACCGCTTTCTGATGTACTCGCATTGCAAGAATATCTTCTCTCTGATCTTCATCATCCATATTCATTGACGTGTTAGAATGCTGAATGAAATCAGATTGATGGGACTTTTGAGCTGCTGACTGTTGCCTTTGCAGTCCATTTACAAATTTGCAGAATTTTTTTTCTGAAAGTCCTCTAATGAAAGCAGAATAAAATAAATATTCTATGTTTCTTGTTTTCCAACCATAGCTTTAACTGAAATGTTAAATACATTGCAGGCATTTAAATAAAACATAGTAATGTTGAGCCACCGTGTGGTTGCTGGGAAGTGAACTCAGGACCTTTGGAAGAGCAGGCAATGCTCTTAACCCCTGAGCCATCTCTCCAGCCCAACATAGTCATGTTGAATATGTCTCGGGTGTGACAGTGTAGCCCCCAGAAGCAGGAGTACATTCTAATTAGTACAGCATAATGTTTTTCTTTGAAAATAAGTAAGATAAAATGTTTTGTATTTCACATTCATCTTCTTTTAACTAGACCTCAGTACTAGATAGCCTACCACCACTGTACTGCTTCCAGTGCACATATTGTCTACTACCAAAGAAATGCCAATCTGGAGTCTATCAGCTAATGAGAAAAATAGGAGTCCAGTTCCTCCCTTCCCAAATTCATTTCTGTTTCTTTGAAAGTTATTTATTAATAAAATGTAAATATAAAATATATTTTTAGAATGCAGCTAGGAATTATGCTGGTTTGGAGAAATGGTGTTTGTAGGTTCTCCTTTAAAATTCATGAGTTCACTATCTGGGTAGTTGGCTGAATTTTAAGAGTTAGGGACAATTACCCTCTTGCTGAGCCAGCCTTAAGCCTAACTAGGGAGCTTTTGAATACTTTTATTACACCCTTAGGGTTATCTTTCCATGATGTTCATATGTGGAACCATTGGTTGCTTCTGTCACCTGGAAGATAAATATTTATTCTCATACCCTACAAATAAGTGTAGGTCTCACTCCCGAACAAAGAGACTTCTCTTTGCAAGAGAAGCAGAGAATAAAATAAAAGAATACTACAACTGAAGGAAATGCAGAGAACGCATAATTCTACTGTACCCATCTCTAATTCATTCATCTACAACACAATTCATGCCCTCCTTGGCTCAAGAAAAATGTTGAAGAGTGCAACAGATAGATGATAAGAACTAAAATATCAGGTCATCTGAACTGAGATTGCATGTCCTAGAAATGTTGAGGATATTACACCCATAAAGTCCCAATAACATGACTAACCTGTACAAGACCAGTACAAAAACAACACTAACAGACATGTTAGAAATCTCATGGGCCCCTTCACTAGTCAAAGAACTCCATGCCACTAAGGAATGAAGCAAGTGGGAAAAATAGATTTTGCAAAGGAGAAATTTTCTAATTAGTTACACAATGCTAAATGGTCAGTCATGAAAACATAGATACAAGTCACATTTTGTGTGTGTGTGTGTGTCCTGGCACAAACCAGATACTTCATTTTCTTGCCAGGTGACCCCCAGTTGTAAGTTCCCAGGGTCTTAAACTGTTGTGCCCAGAAATGAACTGTCAGCAACCCATCTGTTCCCAATGTCTCCAGTTCAGGGTGGAGAATAGCAGCCTATGATCTTTTTGTGTAGGTGCTTCTTTTCCCCTTAAATAAGTCATTAACGTTTGCTTCCTAGGGTGTCAGATATCCCTTGAAAAATAAGCCCTGTAGCTTCAGGAGCATCGTCCTGAGGCTAAAGTACTGGGGACTTAATAATGAAAACTAAGGCTAGGCAGTGAGAGAGGGAGATAGTTAGTCTTGGGAACCAAGTTCATAATGTGTAGAACACTATGTGCAGTTCTTGGTCCTTGAACTGCTAATCACAAGATATTTAAGGCAAGTTTTTCTTTGTAGGTATTTACTATAATAAGTGGATTAATGAAGAAATGAATTATTTAGTGTAAATATAAACTTTGACTTAGAAGAAAGATAGTAAGATAATAAAACATTTTTAAAGGTTTCCTCAACTAAACCGGAAACCATTTCTTTAATTGTGCAAAATATACTTTACTGGTAGCTATAAAGTTATATATGCAAATATAAAAACAATTTAGGAGAAAGGTAACACTCAACATTAAACTACTGAAGCAGAAATAAATTCAGTACATCAAATAACAGAAAGGAACTGCTGTTTTATTGGAGTGCCTCAAAAAGCCATTAAGCTATTTAGACAGTTCATTTCTTTAAGTGCATGGAGAAGGATGGATACACGATAGAAAATCTAGGTAAAGCCATTGCAACCATTTTCAAATGCCACTTTTATTTCTAAATAGATTGGGGTCTGTTTAACAGATTGTGTTCAGAGACAATGAAGACGTCTATTATATCCTCTTATCTGCTAAGATTAAAGATATTCCTTAGAATAGAAAAAATGCTATTGAAAACATTTTGGAAACATTTAAAAATTAAAGACATATTTTTGTCAAAATTTCTGTATACATTTCTTAACATGCTTTATTGGTTGAACCTTCATTTTTTTATTCTGAAAGAAAAGTTTAAAGCAAGCACTTTATAGTAAAGAAGATTAAAAAAGACTTTCTTCTTTTCAATTTGGAAAGTAAGATCAGGAAATGGGCTGAAATCAGAAGTAATGAGTGAAAGGGAAACAGAGAAGGATGGGGTGCAGGAGAACAGCTTCCCTTAGAAAAGGCATCACACACAGATGAATAGTAGGTCAATCAGCAAGGTGGCTTTTGCTTCATTTTGTCCAGTTCATCATGCACATACTTGAACTTGACAAATAGGTTATGATTGATGGCACAACAATTTAAGTGAGACGAGATAGCTAGGAGATAATGAGGCTTTCTGAGTTAATTCTATCAGTCAGCATGACTGGAGCAGGAAAAGTGAAGTTCCACTTCTTGAAGAGCTTATTTCATTCTGTCTTCATCCAATGTGGGAAAAAAAAAAAAAAACACATAGACTAATGGAAGCCAGACTATATTAGAACACAAAATGTGCCTGTAAGAACTTAAGTCACAAGTCAGTGACTGGACTTTGTTGATGGCAGACACTATGATGCTGTTAGACTATAGGTAATGGTAAACAACAATATGGTAATACAGCAATAATGGAGCTTCATATATGGAAAGCTCATAACATTGCTACCAGTTTTATCTTAATATAATGGCAAACTTCATATACTAGAAATCTCATAACAGCACAGCCAATTTTATCATGATTGAGTAGGAGCCCATATTGGACTCCCTAAGAAGAAAGTATTCATCAGCATTTAAAGAAAGTGAAAGTCAGGTCCAGTTCCAGTTATGATTCATGTCTCACTCACTACTGTCTCAAAACCAGTAACACCTATCTGTGTAATGAAAGGTAATTGTTCTTTCAACATTTGTAATCATTTAAACTTAGACTACAAAAGAAAAAATGGCTGTTACAGTTACCTCAATAAAATAATATGAACAGGTCACTGAAAATTGGCCTTTTTTTCTCTTTGAGCTGTGATGGAGAGACTAATGATATTTTTTTGTATTGGGTCAGACAGTGTTGACATGGAGGACACTGACCTTTAAGAACTCTCCCAGCTTTGAAATTTTATAACTCACCAGTACGCTGAATGCATAACCCTCCGTTCTTCACATGTCCTGGTCAGAATATGCTTTCTCTCTGCCAAACTGAAGGTTCAAATCATAATCATATGGGCAGGCACAGCCAAGGTGTGTACCCCAGAGTGCTGGACCATCACAGAAACAGCTGCCCTCCTGACTATATAAAGAAGCTCAAATGATTCTGCTTAGATCATTGCATTTTATTCATGTTGTTGTTAATGCTCAGGTGTCTCATCAGTTAAAGGGAGGGCAGTGAATCCCTAGGGACAGGAGGTTCAGGGGATGCACTTTCCACTTAATGTGAAATGCTGAATCTGTTCGTCCCGTTATTGAAATTAAAGTGATGCGAGCACAGCAAGAGGAAAAGAGGTTTCCATTGTCACTAAATTTCAAGACTCCTAAGTGTCAAAGGAACATGAGGTTTGCTAAGAAAATAGAATGTGGAGACAGTGGTAACCCAGGCTCTATTTCACCAGTTAATATTAGAGGATTTATTTAGATCTCTGTGACTCAGATGTCCCCTCTTATTACTCAGAGAGGCATGATTGTAGCCTTAAAATTTATATGACAAAGTAGGAAGCTACTCCATAAGCATAGTTAGCTTGTGCTTCCTGAATTACAGGCATGTAATTATTTCCGTTGTTGCTGCCACTCACTCATATGCAACCAGTACTTCTCTAGATCCTTCAGAGCTGAAGTTCTAAATGTGCAGCTGAATGCTAAAATAAATCAGATCTCTACTTACAATTAACAGAGGCAATGGAGAATCAAAAAAAAAAAAAGATTTTTTAAAAGCTATTTTGGGGTTGAACCCAAAACTTCACATGTTCAGCTGAAGCTTGGTCTCCAAACTTTACTTACCCAGTAAATAGTTACTAAGTCAGAAAGTTCTCTTGGGGTGCTGCCAACCTGCAATGTATTTTTCTCTGACACAGTATGACATATATAACTCATTAGGAGTATTTGATATTAACATTATACAAACAATATAACCACTGGTAATCATATATCTCACTGTTAGGTATTCTAACAGCAAAAAGACATAATATTTCCACTTTTTTTTTCTTTCTATTCAATTATTTACACTTCCTTCCCTTCTACCAATCTCCTCCCATCCCCCCACACCTCCTCCTCCCTCTCCCTCCCAGCTTGAGAGAGGGCAGGGAATCCTGCCCTGTGGGAAGTCCAACCCCCCCCCCCACCCCCATCCAGGCCTAGGGAGCTGTGCATCCATATAGACTGGGGTCCCAAGGTCCAGTTGAAAGGCAGAAGGAGGGAGAAGACGAGCAAGAAAGTCAGGACCACGAAGGGTTGGTCCACCAACTGAGGCAGTGTGCCTGTTCTAATGGGAGCTCAACAAATCCAGCTGGACCTGGACTAAATGAGCATGTGATCAAACCGGGCTCTCTGATTGTGGCTGACAATGGGGGCTGACTGAGAAGCCACTTTTTTAAAAAATTAATTAGCAAAATTAAGTCTTTAGTAATCATCAAGTGATAGAACAAGGGTGGAAATATGTGATGTTTACAAAAGAATGTTTGTAATAATTGCTCATCTATAAAAAATGTGCATGATTACACATTATAATTCAATGGTGATTTCATTAAACACCGGCTTTTCTTAAAATGAAAAAAAAAGACAAAATTATAAGCTCAAAAATTCCCAGTATGAAGTAGGTTTGATGGTGTGTACTAATTAAACATTTTTAATCAGTACTCTAAAATGTAAGGAAATGGAAAACTGTCCTGCCTAGTTTTTAATTAGTATATTTTCCTTCTCACCATTTGTTTCTAATTGCCAATTTTAACGAAACTTGTATTTTCTTTAGAGGGTAGATTTTATTTTTTTCAGTAGTGCTATTTTAAAGAAACTGGCTATTTTATCCCCTCTATCCTGTTATTATTAATATAACAATCATTAAATATTTAGTACCTAAACTCATTTGTGAATACCTAAAGTTACTCATCACTATTCAAGGAGGGAAAAACAAAACCTCACAAATGAAAGTGCAGAGGAAATACATTCTGTTTGCTGCATTGCTTTCATTACATGGAACACAGAATCAAATAGAAAACCAAAGAGAAAAACCTGCCTCAACTAAGAAAAGATCACTTTTTTTTTTGCAGTAAAAATTACTCCTTTTCCTGTCATCTTCCTGGCTAATGCAAAATCATGTACATCATTACACATTAAGGAGACTGTGTGAAATTGCAAAGCCTTGTAACAGTCACTACTTCCTCAGTTTGAAATCAACTAACATTTGCTTTTTATCCCCCTTCCCTCTGCTTTTGACACATTCCTGTCATTTGGTAGGAGAATATTTGGATGAGAAAGTCTCAGAAACTGATTTGATATTTTGTATTTTACATTCTGTTTGACATAACGAACATTTCCCCCTCTTTTGCTGAAATCAGCACCGAGAGAGATCTGATACAAGAAAGCTTTTCAACAATTTAAAATTGCCCCTGTCATAATCTTTTCAGCTACGCAAGACCTTAAGCTTGCGGGGCTATGATAATCTTTTAAGACAAATTTGCTAGAAACTCTTCTAGGGATGCCTGCTTCGATAACCTCAAAAGCATTAATCAATTGAAGATATTTGACTAACACAAGTGTTCCTTAATGATGGCAAGAAAACAGTGGGGCATTTTTTTTTTCAACCAGAGACTCTCAATGACAATTTTATTGACTTGGTCATTCTGTAAGATTTAACTTCTCTTTGTTTCACTTATTTCAACCTACTGAATAATCCACTCCACACCCCTCCCCTCCCCAAAAGAAAAAAAGGTTTCTCTTGTTTAACCCTAGCTGTCTTGGAGTACATTCTGTAAACCAAGATGGCATGAAAATCAGAGACACACCTGTCTCTGCCTTCTGAGTACAGGAGTTAAAGGTGTGTACCACCACACCTGGCTGAATCATTTTGTTTTCTTTCGTTAAAATTATTCTTTCAATGCTCTCTTTGATATGACTATAGGAACAAGTATATTTCGAGATAGGCTAAAGGTTTTCTCTGATCTTTTAGTTGAAAATCTTTGAAATTGGTGTGGGATTGTGGATATTCTCTCTAAATCTTAAATCTTCTTATCAGTTATATACTATATGTTCAGTAAATGGTAATATATCCAGTCTCCATGTCTGATCCAAATAAAGATTGCCTTATTGTTTATCTTGTGTTGAAAATATATAACATTTCACTGAGTTAATATGAGAACATGCTATCAGTAGAATATTAGTTTTTCTATGATAATTATTCAAAAGCATTTATGTGCTCATTGTATTAGTTGCATTTACAACTGCATACCCAATCACAGATAAGTTCAAGTGGGGAGGGTTTCTTCTGGTGCATTGTTTGAAGACACAGTCCATCATGGTGTTAGAAGTTGTGATGGCAACCATGGCAGTTGATGGGTATGAAGACAGGAACACAAGATGTTGTCCCATACCTTGACAGAAATAAAAAAGGGAATCCACTCAACATTCTGGTCCTCCAAACTATGCTTTTTTTTCATCCACACTTATGTCTGTCCTCTGTTGTAAATTAAAAGCTTCCTCCTGTAGCAGATGGGAAAAATTTAAAGACCTTCCAGGCAGACAAGCAGATAAAGAGAGACCTTTGAATACAGAGTGCAAAATGGTATGTCTGCTGCAAATCACTCTTCTCAGATGCCAGGGAAAGAGAAAGCAGAAAGAGTCTCAGAGCCAGAAGGGACAGGAAACACCAGGAAAACAGGCCCTCTAAATCAACTGAGCAAAGCTAAATGAACTCACAGAGACTGAAGCAGCAAGCACAGGGCTTATATGGCTCAGCACCAGGTCCTCTGTGTATATATACCTTTTAGTTTAGTGTTCTTATGGAACTCCTGAATGTGTGAATAAGTGTGTTTCTGATTCCTGTGCCTTCTTTTGTGGCTCTTTCCTTCTTTACGTGTATCTTGTCCAATGTCAGTGTGACGATTTTCGTTTTATTTTATTAAAAAGAGGAAGTAACAAAATTGATCATTACTCTGATAGTCCTAAAAACATAAAAAAGTGAAGTGTTACTTTCAAAATATGCTTCTCAATTATTTAAAGTAAATTGAAAGTACTATCCCTTTGCTGTTAAACCAAATTTTTGGGATCAATATTTTACATTCTATTTTCCTTCTTTATCAATATTAACAAAATTGTTTTGATATAAATAACACTTTCCTCTTTCACTCTAGCACTGAGTGATTGTCTGCAGATATGCATTCATTTCTACCATTTTTTTCTTAGATTTCCACAATTGTGGTTCAAACCCAGAGAAGTTCACTTTGTAATTATCAAGCAGAATTTCTCCTCCATTCAAATACTAAGAATCTTGCCTATTTATGGTATTTAATTTTTAATTTTTTATATTGTCCTGACTTTAACATGAAAAAAGTGTTTCATAATATCTGAATGCATTAATTAAAAAATTCCTTGTATCATATTAAACTCTTGTGTCTAAAAGCAGAAGAATGACCAAAATAGAATTTTTTTTATCTAAAATTATTTTGGGGAAGGTCAATAAGTGTTTGTATTTTCTTGCTATTATGTACTTGTATGAAAGAAATAAAAGCTGCAGAGTCATTTGCTTTAAAGTATATTATTTTGAACTTTTAAAAAATGAAGATCTGCTAAAAATAGGTATTAATTTTTATTCTTCAACTATTTATATTTATATTTGTACTCTAAATGCAAAATACTGACTTCCTTTCAATGAAAAGTAATAAAATACTTAAAAATAAAAAAATGATATGTCTAAATTCAACTGAATTAAAATTCAACTGAAACAAAAGCAAAACATTTCTCCAAAGTAACATATCTTTTGACTTAAAATTTGAAGTCAAAGCATTCTTCAAATATATATGTTGTAATTGTCTTTCAGCAGATGTTGTTTCTTCCTCAGCCATCAAACCATTCAAAGACAGCACAATAACATACAGTATCCAGATTCTCTTTGTATTTTTCTATTGTTACACAGCTCTATTTTAAACTCTATTTCTTATACTTTTATTTTTCATTTTTGAGACAAAGTTTCTCTGTTTATCTTTGGTTATCCTGGAACTCACTCTGTAGACCAGGCTGTTCTTGAACTCAAAGAGATCTACCTGCCTCTGCCTACCAAGTGCTGGAATCAAAGGTGTTTGTCAACACACCCAACTAACTACTCAATATCTCTCTCTCTCTCTCTCTCTCTCTCTCTCTCTCTCTCTCTCTCTCTCTCTCCTCAAGGACTTTATCCTTTTTCTTTTCTCTCCCAAGTCTGCATATAATTTTAAAGACAGTGTAAACCATTGAGAGTTTTTTTTTTTTTTGTCAGAATCTATCTTTACTGTATATCTCTCTTTTTCTGACCACATAAGCCTTTAATTTACTAAGTGGTATGGCTAGGACACATGCCTTGGCTTTGACAGCTGTATCCACCCTGTTCCTTAGCTTTCTGAGAGTCTACCTTCATGGTAGAGGTACTCATAAGAGCTGTGTTTATTGCCACAACTCCATGGAATTTCAAAGTCCCTGCCACCACCAAGAAGTTTGCTGTCAGCTATTCATGAAAATCATTTAAGTGTTTTGTGGCAGGGCCTCATAAGAGAATTGCAAGGGTTTCCCCCCCCCCCTAAATCTGAGTAAGGAAGCGTTTCTTAATTGAGAAGCGCTTTCCTGTAGCAAACAGAGCTCAACTGAGAAAATGCTGCTCCCAAGAAGCCATGCTTAATCTTCTGTTCATTTGTGTGTACAATTACTTCCCAAGCTATCTCAGGTTTTATGTGGATGTAGTCTTCCATGTTGGCAAACTCTGTGGTTTCTTTAAGGGAAAGCTTCCTGGTTCATGCTATTTACAGGAACAACACTGGCTCTTTTGGCGGGGTGTTGCCTGCCACCCATTTCTGTCTGGATGCTTACATGCTCACTCAGGTCTGTAGGAAACAAGCTGAGACCACACCCAGGCCTCAGCGCTCCCTGCCTGGGTAGGCAGTGGGATCGGATCTGTTAGTCATGCACAGGCAAGAGAACATGGCAGATTCCTGCCACCATACACAGAGATATTTCCAGGCCTTGCACTATGCTGCATGGCATATTTAGCTATTACTCAGGGGGGAAAAAAAGGGTTTATGTGCTACATGATTCTTCTCAGAGTTAAAGTGGTGAGCGCAGCTCTACCTAGTGGTCCTAGAGATAATGGTTATGGAATCTCTACCATTTTGAAAGGAGGAGAAAGGCAGAGCTAGTGTACAAGGCTGCTGCAACCAATCTACTTACAATTGTGAAAGCTCTTTAGGACAGAAAAGGATTACAGATATGCAATAGGACAGATTCAGACATAAAAGACCTCTAAAAAAGACAGTGAGTTTAAAAAATGTACGTAGGCTTAGGAGAGAGAAGAAAAAGAGTACAGGGAGTCATAAAAAGAAGTAAATGGTTAGTAAAAAATAAAACAAAGTCTTTAAAGAGACAGAGTACAGACAGTAGTAAGAGGAGCTGCCGGCTGTGTCCTCCCTGCACCCGGCCTCCTGTATGGCTTAGCTTAAGCCCCGAAATAACAACACACAAACAGTATTCACCTAAACACTGCCCGGCTCATCAGTTCCAGCCTCTTATTGGCTAGCTCTTGCACCTGGACTAGCCCATTTCTGATAATCTGTGTAGCACCCCATGGTGTGCTTACCGGGGAGATTTTAGCCTGCGTTTCTCTGCAGTGGGAACATCATGGCGACTCCTAACTCAGCTTCTCTTTCCCAGAATCCTCTCTGTCTACTCTGCCTACCTAATTTTCTGTCCTATCAGGGCCCAGGCAATTTCTTTATTGAACCAATAAAATCAACAGATTGATATATGACATTCCCACATCACTTCCCCCTTTTTCTGTTTAAACAAAAAAGAAAAGCTTTAATTTTAACATAGTAAAATCACATATAACAAAACAGTTATCAAGTAAGAATTACAGTTACAATATTTATATCTACTTTATCTTTTATCATAACTAAGGAAAACTATAACTATAACTAACCATTCTTCAACTCCATCAAAGACTCCAGAAGGATATAAAATTATTTAAACAAACAAGAAATCCAAACTCTAGAAATGACAGAGACATCTCGCTGCCTGGACAGTCACCCAAAGTTCCTCTGTACAGTTGGGGCATCCATCTTCGGCCTCCAGGCCCATAGTATCCAGCAGACAGTTCCATGAAGCAGGAAATTCCAAAGACAGTTCAGTCACTTTCTGCTGTGTCCTGCGTCCTGCAGAATGTCTCGTAGACTCTTTTATGAATCAGGAACCCCGAAAGACCATCTCACCTTTAGGCAAGTTTAGCAGTCCTCTCTCTGCGGGTTCTTTGTGTCCAGTTTATGCAATAGTCCAGGCAAGAACAGTCTCTTGCCCAATGGCTGGCTATCAAACTCCATAAGGATCCTCTTCGATGCCCATCTTCCTCTCGAAGTAGATTGGTGCTGCCAGGAGCAGACGTGTCTCATTGTCATGAAAAGCCCTAAATTATTAAAACATTAAATGCCATATTCTGCAGTCCTTGAAAGATATGAAGAATGCCTATCTAATTGAAATATATCTCCATATATCTAGAAAATCTAACATGACTACAAGCTTGACTATTATTTACGATTATTTAACAACAACCTATATTTCCTAATTATACATTACATTTTAAAAATGAACTATATAATCACAATACCTTAATCAAGATCAGAAATACATATACATGTAACAAAATTGACATTAAAATCCACATCAATGCAAATTATTTATATCTATATCATATCCCCCTTTAATTATAAAAAAACGTTTATAAACCCTATTTGGGAACATGGGCACAGTTTTCTCTCCAAACTGTTTCCTGCTGAACGGGGGCGTCGTTAATTAGGTCTTTCATGGTATAACCTGTGTGTCAGGGTCATCTCAGTTGGCAGTTGAGTGAAGTAATTTTTTGAGGGTGTTCACAGCAACCTTTCAGGAGGGCGTGGTCTATCATACCAAATCGGAATAGATGCAATCCATAGGGTCTGGTCCTCTGTGAAAACAAAAGAAGACCCTCTCCGAAGCATCATATCCTTAGACCCAAATTTTGAAATCATACCCTCATGATATCCATTCTGGTTCCACTTGGCAGCCCATATAATGAAATGACTCTCTGTATTTAGCTCCTTTACAGTCAAAAATTTTAAAGAAAACACAATGTACATAATCCAGACTCTCTGTGAATTTTCCATTTTTACGTGGCTTATTTTTCCTTTATTTCTCTTAACATATAACTATCTGTACTCTGTCTCTTTAAAGACTTTACCTTTTTTTTTAAAGGCATTAACTTTATTCTCTCTCTATATATATTTTTTTCTCTCTCAAGCCTACGTACATTTATCCAACACTGTGATCCATTTAGTGGTCTGTCTGAATCTGTTTTATTGTGAATCTGTAATTTTTTTACTATCCAGGAGCATTTCTTAAAATGTTAAGCACTTCTTAAAAACTTAAGTTGCACAATGTACAGGTAATACGGTATTGCCTGTGTACTGTAAAGTCTAAACCTTAAGTGTGCTGTTATCACAGTAATTACGGTAGTTCCTGCTTGAGACCAGCTCAGTTCAGCATAGTGGAGCTGAGCCGCTCCTGCCTCAGAGCCATTTGGTGCCCCTGAGCTGCGCACAATTCCAGGCATACAGCAGTCCACATTGCCATCAAGCAAGCCATAGCACTTTACTCCAAATGCTCCATTCAAAAGCTTTGTCTCCCGCAGGAGCCAAACAGAGATCGTAATGGCGGCACAGCCCAGAAAGCCGGCATTTTAAAACAGCCAGTCTTTTCCTGCTGCTGAGTCAGGACAATTTCTTTGCAGTACACAACCCAGAAACAGCAAAAGGCTGTCTTAAATTTTCTCTCCTTTTTAAGCTCTCTCAGGTTTTACGTGGATTTAGACCATCACGTTGGGCGCCAATCAGTAGTAAGAGGAGTGGCCGGCTGTGTCCTCCCTGCACCCTGCTGCCTGCATGGCTTAGCTTAAGCCCCGAAATAACAACACACAAACAGTATTCACCTAAACACTGCCCGGCTCATCAGTTCCAGCCTCTTATTGGCTAGCTCTTGCACCTGGACTAGCCCATTTCTGATAATCTGTGTAGCACCCCATGGTGTGCTTACCGGGGAGATTCTAGCCTGCGTCTCTCTGCAGTGGGAACATCATGGCGACTCCTAACTCAGCTTCTCTTTCCCAGAATCCTCTCTGTCTACTCCGCCTACCTAATTTTCTGTCCTATCAGGGCCCAGGCAGTTTCTTTATTGAACCAATGAAATCAACAGATTGATATATGACATTCCCACATCAACAGACAGTAATAGATAAAAAGGAGTAAAGAAAAATAAGCCATGTAAGGATGGAATATAAACAGAGAATCTGGATTATGTATACTATTGTGCTTCTTTAAATTGTGTGGCTGTGAAGGAGCTAACAGAGAGACATTTCATTGTATTGGCTGCTTAGTTAAACCTACGCATATATTTTAGAGGTTTCTTGACTTCAAAATTTTGGTCTAAGGATTTGTTGCTTTGGAAAAAAATGGTTCTTTTGTTTCTTCAGAGGATGAGAACCTGTGCAATCTTTCCAGACTAATGTGGTTTTATGGACCAAGACCCCCTGAAAGGTTTCTGTGAATACCCCCAAAAGTACCTTGTCCAACAAAAAGCAGGAAACAGTTTGGAGAGAACTGTGACCAAATTTGCTAAATGATTGTTTATAAATGTGTGTTTACATTTAAAGGGGATATACTATAGAGATTTGCATTGGTATGGATCACAGTTTATTGATACAAAGTTAAGATCAATTTTGTTATATGTATATTTTTGCTCTTGATTAAGTTGTTATGTTTGTGCAACTCATTTAAAGCTGTAATTAAGAAATATAGGTAAATACATAATTATCTATAATAGTTAAACTCCAAGTCTTGTTAGTTAGGTTTCCTAGATATATAGAGATATATTTCAAAATAGGTATTCTTCAAAGCTTTCAGAGATCTTCAGAATATGGCATTTAAAATGGTTTAGGCCTTTTCATGATAATGAGACACATCTGCTCCTGGCAGCACCAGTCAACTGCAAGAGGATGATGAGCACTGAAGAGGATCCTTATGGCACTGGTTAGCCATCTCAGCAAGAAACTGGTCTTGTCTGGACTGTGTAATATTATGCTGTGTGAACTGGACATGCAGGACCTACAGATAAATGACTGCTGAACTTGACTAAAGGTGAGATGGTCCTTTGGGGTTCTTTTCTACTGCTTTTGCAGGACACAGAAGAAAGTGACTGACAAACTGTCAATATATTTGGAACAGTCTTTGAAATTTCCTGCATCATGGTAAAGTCTGCCAGATACTATAGGCTGATAGGCTGAAGATAGATGCCTCAATGTTACAGAAGAACTATGGTGACTGTCCAGACAGCAAGATAGCTTTGTCAATTCTTGAGTTTTGGAAGTTGCTTACAATGCACTTCCTGTTTACGTAGGTATTATTATATCCTTCTGAAGTCTTTGATAAAGTTGAAAAGTAGATAGTTATAATTATAGTTTTCCTTAGTTATGATAATAAAGTAGATATAAATATTGTAACTGAAATTCTTGTTTGATACCTGTTTTGTTATATGTAATTTTTCTCTGTAAAGTCAAAACCTTCCTTTTTATTTAAACAGAAAAGGGGAGGTGATGTGAGATTCCCCTCTGTATGCTCTGTATTCCCCTCTGTATTAATACCATTGGTTAATAAAGGAACTATCTTGGGCCTGCACAGGGCAGAATAGAAGTAGGTGGGGAAAACTAAACTGAGTGTAGGGAGAAAAAAAAAGGCAGCGTCAGGGAGAAGCCATGTATCTCTGCCAGAGACAGATGATGGATGGGACCTTATCGATAATCTAGAGGGCATATCTATACACATATTACTAAAAAATGGGTTAAATTAAGATGTAAGAGATAGTCAATAAGAAGCTAAAGCTAAAGGGCCAAGCAGTGATTTAATTAATACAATTTTTGTGTGGTTATTTTGGGGCTCAGCAGCTGTGAACAAACAAGCAGCCTCTTACAACAATTGTACAAACTGGAAATCCCGGCATCTGGGAGGTGGTAAACAGAGAATCAAAAACTCAAAAACTCAAGCCTATTCTCAACTACATACATACCTATTTCCAGGAAAACCTGTAGTACATGAAAATATGTGAGTGAATGTGTATGCATGTGTGTGTGTGTGTGTGTGTGTGTGTGTGTATTTTCATATCTGAGAGAATTCCACAGACTGGTTAACAAATTCATCCATCACCAAAATTTTGCCATTTTTCTTTGTTTACCACATATATTTAGAATAGCAAAGATATTGGTGGAAAAAAATCAGGTAATAAAAATGGGGCAGACTTATTTAGAAAACTGAATAATTCTAAACATATTCCATTTCAACATAGTTATCTTTATTTTAGCTAGAGTAAGGAAAAAATGTCAATAATGGAGGATATATTATTTCAAGCAGACATAGGATGATGGATACCTAAAAAATAAGACTATTTTTCATACTTCGTAGTGACCTTGGAAGCTCTAAGATTTAAACCACACATCATTTGCTAGAAAAGAAATATTTGAATTAACAAGTTGAAAGGACAGCCATGACAAGCAAATTACCTTATTACTAAAGCCCACTTTTCCTGAGCTGATAATCTGAAGGACGTGGAATGGAACATTTATTTGAGTTACTAAATCAGACCTTATTAAAGTGCTTTGTTTATGTGTTTGCTTGTCTTAAAATTAGGATTCTTGTGGCTTCAAACATTTCTGTGAGTTATATATTTGATTTGTTTAAGAGAGTCCAGTGATTTTCCTGTACATGAAGGTTACTGTGAACTGAAGTATAGGAACAGAGGAAGTATAGGAACAGAGGAAAGAAAATTCAGACCAATTTAGATAGTTACGCTTCTCCAGAATTGCTTGGCTCAAGGTTAGTGTTTTCCTAAGCTGCAATGATCATGCAAGAGAGAAAACTGGCTTGGAATCGTGTATTGTCCTGTTCAAAAAAAAATCAATGAGATAAGCATAGGAACTCCAGAACAAGAAAGTTCAATGATTGATGCCACGATAGCTTTCCAAATGAGAGACTACACTCTCCAGTGCCATGAATAAACAGCGAAGTTGCAAACATGTCAATAACAGCCGTTGCATATTTGTTCTCATATTGAATGTATTGTGTTTATAAAGGATCAGTACAATTAGTAATAACTAGGAAGAAAATGTTTCCTTTTAATTAAAACAATTAATTTACTGAAACTCTTCAGGTTTTCTGTTGCCCTGACTTACCGTGTAAGAAGTCTGCACTTCCGACATAGGCAAAGTTTTCCCTCAACTTGATCTCCCTGACTCCTGTTGCTGACCTAAACCTAGACAACACATAAAAATGCTAACTTTGAGCTGGTCAGTGGTGGCACAGGCCTTTAATCCTGCACTCAGGAGGCAGAGGAAGGCAGATCTCTATGAGTTAATGGCCAGCCTGGTCTACAAGAGCTAGCTAGTTCCAGGGAAGGCTCAAAAGCTATAGATGAAACCCCGAATGGGGAAAAAAAAGGCTACTTTGGTGTTTTTCCAATCATATATTTTTTCCTCCTCTTAGAAAATTCCCTAGGTAGAGTCCACATTACCTGGCACTCAAAGACCACCTTCAAAAGACTTTTACAGATAATCAATTGCAAAGTCAAACATCTCTATTTTTGAGGAAAGGGCAGTTATTTCTTTTTAAAATTAAAGATGATTAAATTAGAGACTCTTTTTAATTCTTCAGTGCTGGAGGTTACATATGGACGTTTTGAGTCACTCATTTTAAATAAAAAAGCCACATAGCACTGCGGAGATGGCTGAGCAATTAAGAGTAAATATTGTTTTTGCAGCAGACCTGGAACAGCAGTCATGCATGTGATACACATATGTACATGCAGACAAAGTATTTATAAACATCAACTAAAATAACTGAATTAAATACAGTTTTTAGAAAGCAACAAAAGAACTTTACTAATGACCTTGCAACAAATCTACAAATATTGGTATAAACCCGAGTGATGAGTGAGGTAAGAGATGATTAAATATTGTTCAACTTGGGTTCTCAATCAGATACCTCATGTATAAGGAAAAACTGAATTCATATTAAAATATAGTATCTTCTATAAAACTTTGAGAGTTTTTCCCACATCTTTGTAGTTCCAACTGTTTCACAAATTTCCATTTAGTCTCAGCTTTTCCTAAAAACACTCAACTTATATAAGTTTAATGCTTGAAGATTTAATGTTCTTATTATATCCTATAAGTATGGTTTATTGTTCATTCATTGGAATCTAAATTTTACTTGGAAAGTGTTGTTTCTTGGTCAAAAGGTATGTGTCTAAGGTTTTTATGGTTGTGAGAAAACACCATGACCAAAAGCAAGTTGAGCCGGATAAAGGTTACTTAATCTTACAAATTTCAGGTCACACTGTCAGGAAATTCATGGAAGGAACCTGGAGGCAGGAACTGAAACAGAAGACATCTTATTGACATGCTTCTTATGATGTTCTCGGGCTCCTTTCTTACACAGCCCAAGACTACCCAGAGTGAGTTTGGCTTCTTTGTTGTAATCAGTAAACAAACAAATAAAAAACATTTTATCTATAGGCAAACTTACAGATGTAATTTACTCAACTGATGTTCTGCTTCTGATATATAACTATGTGCATAGAGATGACAAAAAATAAACAAGAATAGTATCTTTACCATTCAAGAACAGTGCCTTCCAAAATTATAATATGATACCTTTGTAAGTGAATAGCTCAATAAGAAGGGAGTAAGCTCTAATAATGTTTCCTAGAATGCTTGGCGATGACTGAAGGAAGAGAAGAGTGGCAAGGATGGCAAGGTAGAGAAAAATTACTTCAAGTTTTAAAGAATTAACCTAACTGTAGGCAAATAATGACTTCATTATTTCAGACAAATGAGGAAACCTGAAAAGCAAGAAGATAATTGTGAAGGGTACAATGATGGAGAGGCTGGAAAGTTGTCCCAGTGACTAAGAATACTTGTTTCCCATATGGAGGACAAGGGTTCAGTTCACAGTACCCACACACATGCAGAACAACTTACAACTGACCATTTTTTCAGTTCCAGGGAATCTGATACCCTCCCATCGACTCCATGAGTATTCATGTCCATAAGCACATATCCCCACATAGAAAAAAAATGGATATAATTTTAAATTAATTAAAAGTATGAGAACTTGGAGGTGAGACAATCCAGAGTTCAAATGTTTCTAGATGTTGACCTGTACACAATTATGAGTCACAAATAGTCATTGATTTTTTTTAAATATGTAGAGTGACAAGATCAGATTTGTACATGTAAAATATTCCTGGGAAAAAACAACATGAGGAAGTTAGTGTGGATTTAATAAAAAATGACAAAGAAAAAGTGAACAAAATAGAACAAGCAAAAAATAAGGTACTAATATACCAGAAGTCAACCAAATTACAGAGTAGAAATCAATTGCTGAGATAGTAACAGGATGCACTTAACATGGGAGTTGACTGTATGCTTATGGCTTAACAAATAATTATGTGATGTTGCCAACTGAAGAGGTAAGAAGTGTGCTATATAAAATCAAGGCTTGAGGAAGGATGGGTTTTCATTTGTAACCCTCACTCAGATTCACATGTATATATCAGAAGCATAAATTGTTGTGGAAAGTTGATTATGTGTGCTTTTCGCTAGGGCAAAGAGATTTTGATAAATGATGAATCAATTTTGGAATGTCCGGCACATAGGTGAGTGATCCTTGTATTGGGCTGCAGAATTTTTTATTTCATAGTTTAGGATTGGCTCAGCATTTTTACTAGTTTTCCAATTGACGGTTATATTATAAAGGGAATGACAGATTCTTCAGAAATGACAAACAATAGATCACAGACAGTAGTAAAAGATGGCTTGACATTAGAATGATAGATGGAATCAAACCAAATCAAAATAAAATGAAGAGTGATAAAAGGAAAATAACGTGCGTTCACCAAGTTTCTCTGAGCATAGCTGCTTCTCAGAACCTTGATTCCGAAGTTGAGAGGCAGAATCCATTGAGGTTACTGTGAGCTCTCCAATGTCACCCACAAGGTCTCCTTGCAAAACAGGTAAAACTAGATGTCAGATGAGCTTAATTAAATTCTGAAGCTGCCTTCAAAGTCAGCAGGTCAACACCTGAAGAGGATTTAGCAGGAGTGATGACAATGCGCATATATAATTTTATGTTGTGAAATTTATATACATCCTTGAATATAAAAAGGCACATTTACATCTATTCACTCTCTTGATACTGACAGTTATCTGTATCTAATTAGAATCCACGTTTAGCAGGAGAACTGGAGGGTAAAAAGTGGTGTGTGACTTTTCCAGCGTCAAATCAAATATAAAAAGTGGGGGAGGAACTACTTCTTAACTCGGAACTTCTGATTATTTTTCCTTCTGACTTGCATGAAGCGAATGCTTGAATTTGTCTCTGCATCACAGAATATTTGCCACAAATATTGTAATTTAGATTGAGAAAACCATAACTGAATGAAAACTTCAAAATTCCTATCAACGACCCCAATAAAACACTTTTCTTTTTTTAGAATCATGGTAATCTGTTTTCTCCTAAAAAGTTGCACATATGCAGGAATATTGTAATCAGAATGCCCAGTGGAATTCAGCACTCGTTAGACTCCTCAAGCAGAGAGCAATATAAACTAACACAGTGGAAATAAGGTCAGGGAGCATAATGAGCGAAACACCTTGCAAAGGGAAATTGGTGTGCAGCCTTGAAATCCTCAGTTTCGACAGTTTGGGGAAATGTGTTTATTTACTAGTTCAAATGGCTACCATGACACTGTGGGCATGGGATTCAGAAGCAGAGAGCAATACAACTGGCTAGGTCACTGGCAGGCACATTGTACCAATTGTACCAATGTGGTTAAATGCTGCCCATTTTCTAATCAGCAGCAGCATTCTTCAATCAGGGACTTTTTAAAAGCTACCTCTTTTGACTCCTTCACCTCTTGATACACACAGGGAAAGTCCCGGGTATAACAAGTAAATATTGCAGTGCACTGTCCTGAGGAGCTGGCAGGTTACAACATGAAATGAATTTTGTGATTTGGAAAGTATGTTAAGGCAAGTTATAACTTCTTAATATTCTAACAGCTTTGTGAGAACAGTTACATGCTTTCTTTCACATACTTGGATATCACAAGCACACAAGATGCAGTGAAGATATAGTCTGTTTTCAAGACACAGTCTGAGGAAAGGACACAATGGTAGTTTATTTGATATGATATTAGTACTGATAGGAATATTATGTTTTAGAGTCATACAAATTCTTCCCAATAAGATGAAAATGTATAAATAACAAAAGTCATTCAACGTGAGGAATGGGAAAAGATAGAACTTGAAATTATTGGAAATTTTGGAGTAGGAAAAAGAAAAGCATCAAGTTCTTAAGTATCATCATATGTGCAGAAACAGAAGAGGGCTGTGGGATTGTATCAAGAATTGTACAGATTAAAGTATTATTATTGGGAAGATTCTAAGGACAAATACATGGTGATGTCTTCTATCGTATTTGCTATTAAACAGCTCATTCTGTTAATACATTTCTGGCTAATTTATCTTACAAAATCTATATTGTCATGCAGACTAGCAGTAGAAAATGATTTATATTCTTAACCCTCAGATATCTATATACAAATAAGGATTCCAGAAGGTATGATTTCCTACTTTTTCTAATGCTAGCCTTCTCAGGATGCAATCACAATATCCTTGAAAGCTTATCTGAGAAGTATGCTGTATAAAGAGATATCAGACGGACACATGTTAAAAGAATATATAGTACAGCAAGATCTGCAAATATTGATATTGCTGGAATTTTGTGAAATAAGCAAACATGAGTTGAGACATGTTTTCCATTAATGGAAATTCATCTTAATAAAAATGTGAGGGGGCTGGAGAGATGACTCAGAGGTTAGGAGCACTGGCTGCTCTTCCAAAGGTCCTGAGTTCAATTCCCAGCAACCACATGGTGGCTCACAACCATCTGTAATGAGATCTGGTGCCCTCTTCTGGCATGCAGACATCCATGCAGACAGAATGCTGTATACATAATAAGTAAATAAATCTTTAAAAACAAGTGAAAGTGCTTGATTTTATTATGTTCCATCAACACTCTTCTTAATTTTCTAAAACAATATTCTCTTAAGATTCCCATTAAAAATTCATATTAGATATTATCTTACAAAAAAGAATACATGAATGGTATTAAAAGTTGCTTCTATGTAGACACCCATACATTTTAGGTACTATTATTATTTATTTTGTAATTTAATTCCATAAAGTATTGTTCATCTGTATGGAAATGATATCAATCATACTGTAAGAGTTAATTTCTTTGCAAAAAGTACATTGAGAAATGGATTCATATGCATTTTACATTTTAAAAGTCTCATCTCAATTATTTATTTGTAAATATCATCAGAGGTTTTTTTTCTTCCCCTAGGTAAGTTTCAAGAAGTAGGACAGTTGCAGGAGATTAGAGACAGAAGTGAATGTGGTGACATAATTAGTGCTCACAAAGATTTTCGGGAACTCTTCACCTCCCTTTCATCAGTTCCTGAAATAAGCAAGATAGTGTGATTGTCTGCGATAAAAGAAGAACATGGGAAACCTGGGACTCATTTCTAGTACACAGCGTATCACCGCTCACAGAGAGACACTTGAATTTCTTTCTTTGTTGCATCACTCAAGAAAGACATATTTGGGTGTGTTAGCTATCTACTGCTGAGAACGAGGACCACCTATAAGTGTGGATAATGTACCCAATGAGATTCTATTGGAGAAACCTAATTTTTCCTTCCCAAGCAGATGCCAAATGGAGGTAGCTTCAATGATGGGAGCAAGTATCCAGTTTCCACTCACTCTAAGTTCACGGACCCTACCTGACTTTGTAGTGATTGATTTAAAATATTTTTAAATATCATTAGTATTTTGCTTGTAAGTTTTGGTTTCTGACTTTATGGTTTAGTTGGTTTATTTGTGTTTGTTTCTTATCTTGTTTCAATTTCTTAAAATTCTGTTTTTGTTTGTTTGCTGTTTCTTAAAGAGGAAAAGAAGACAGGGATTGATGTGGGCAGAGAGATGGAGATGATCTGGGGAAGTTTAGGGAGGAGAAACAAAAATAAGAATATAATTTATAAAATAATATTCTATAAAATTATATAAACTATTTAGAAAGTACAACTTGTTAAAATCAGTGACATAAACATATTTGGATAAATAGTTATCATAATTTTACTTATTAGGAAAAAAACAAATAGGATAAAATAAAAAGGAAAGAAAGCCATGACAGAAAGGGGAATCTTGTCCCTTTTCTACAAAGTAACTGAATAAAGACACTGTCATCATAGAGGGACACAGTAGCTTTGAGTGCAAAACCCCGTTCTGAGCTTGTATGAAAACCTTTTAATTCGATTTTCATTTTCCATACTATAATGATAATGTATTCCATATCCTTGGTGACATCAAAGGCTTTTTTATCCCAGTAAACTTAAATAATTTCTAAATGAGAAATCAAATTTTGCAAATATTGTATGACTTGTATAATGTCACAAGTCTGTTAAGAAGTAAATTTATATCCAGAAACAAAGTACGTGCGAATCTGTCTGAGTTTTACTGTTGGAGAAGTTTTCTATTTCTATTATCATCATACATGTTAAATAAAAAGAGGAGTTTTTGTTGTTGTTGTGAAAACAGACATGTTGCCTTGGTGAGTTCCGGATAGAACATCCCCATTGTCTCAGTGTGTGGGTGCACCCCTTGCGGTCCTGAGTTCTTTGCTCTTGCTCTCTCTCCTTCTGCTCCTGATTTGGACCTTGAGATTTCTGTCCTGTGCTCCAATGTAGGTCTCTGTCTTTGTCTCCTTTCATCACCTGATGAAGGTTAATATTCAGGAGGATGCCTATATGTTTTTCTTTGGGTTCTCCTTCTTATTTAGCTTTTCGGCCTGGGTCTGAAAAAGCCTGGGATAAAACCGGACTCGCTGAACATAGGGGACAATGAGGACTACTGAGAATTGAGAATTCAAGAACAATGGCAATGGGTTTTTGATCCTACTACATACACGTACTGGCTTTGTGGAAGCCTAGGCAGTTTGGATGCTCACCTTACTAGACCTGGATGGAGGTGGGTGGTCTTTGAACTTCCCACAGGGCAGGGAACCCTGATTGCTCTTTGGGCTGACGAGGGAGGGGGACTTGATTGGGGGAGGAGGAGGGAAATGGGAGGCGGTGGCGGGGAAGAGACAGAAATGTTTAATAAATAAATAAATAATTAAAAAAAGGAAACAAACATGTTTATGTACCGATAAAATAGCATATGACTGCATATTAAAAGGAGTGTAGTTAATTAGTCAAATTTTCTTTTATATATCTGTTTTTATTACTTTATAGATATTACTAATCGAAATTCCCACTTTCTCCTCTCCTCCCACTTTCCTCCCATTCCTCCTCACATCCTCCCCCCATCTCCCTCCAGTCAAAAGAAAGGGGAAGGCACACTGCCCCGTGGGAAGTTCAAGGCCCTTCCCCCCTATATTCAGGCTTAGGAAGGTATGCATCCATATAGACTAGGATACCAAATAGCCAGTACATGCAGCAGAGACAAATCCCAGTGCTATTATCATTGGCCCCTCAGTCTATCCCAATTGTCAGCCACATTCAGAGAGTCCAGTTTGATTCCATACTCATTCATTCCCAGTCCAGCTGAAGTTGGTGAGCTCCCTTTGATCAGACACACTGTCTCAGTGGTTGAACCAACTCCTTGTGGTCCTAACTTCATTGCTCATATTCTCACTCTTTCTGCTCTTCAATTGGACCTTGGGAGCTCAGTCCAGTGCTCCGATGTGGGTCTCTGTCTCTGTCTCCATTCGTCGCTGGAAGAAGGTTCTATGGTGATATTCAAGGTAGTCATCAGTCTGACTATGGGGCAAGGCCAGTTCAGGCACCCTCTCCTCTACTGCCCAGGGTCCTAGCTGGGGTCATCCCAGTCGACTTTTGGGAACCCCTCTAGAGCCAAGCCTCTTGCCAACTCCAAAATGGCTCCCTCAATTAAGATATCCCCTTCCCTGCTCCCATATCCATCCTTCCTCCATCTCAACCGTTCCACTTCCCTCAAGCTCTCCCCAAAACTCACCTTTGCCCCTCTCTCTCCCTTCTATTTTCCTTTACCCTACCCCCCCCTACCCTCATGCTCCCAACTTTTCCCTGGCAATCTTGTCTGCTTTCAATTTCCAGGAGGATCTATATGTTTTTCTTTGGGTTCACCTTATTACTTAACTTCTCTAGGATCATGTAGTATAGACTCAATGTCCTTTGTTTATGGCTAGAATCCATTAATGAGTGAGTACATACCAGATTCATATTTTTGGGTCTGGGTTATCTCATTCAGGATAGTGTTTTCTACTTCCATCCATTTGCATGTAAAATTCAAGATGTCATCGGATTTTACTGCTGAGTAGAAACTCATTTCCAAAGATAGTATTTTTGTTTATATTTGTGAGAGTTCAGGAGAAATTCAAATTCTATCATTGGTCTCATGCACACACCATATAAATGTAACAATAAAAATTAAACTGAGTGTTTTATGTTTTTTGACAAATCTGGTTGCTTAGTGATTCCACTTAGAACAAAAAACTTTTGTCTTCTCTTAACAACAAAATACTCAAAAACACAACTACATTTACAAAAGTGAAAAATAATACTATAATAATTCTGAAAACAATATAATATAGCTCCTTAAATGACAAAATAATCAAAAGTAAATAAATTTAAATTTGGAAAACTGTTGATGAGAAAAGGCTTTCAGCAGGAAGAGGAAAACTCCCTATATAAAACCTTCCAATACCACAATGGCTAAAGACCCAGCCAGCATATAGCACATTATTTCTCTGTTGACCAGTGTGCAAAAATCAGCATTGCAATATCTATGTTATTCAAAGTCCTACCAAGCCACAATTATTTTAAGGGCCATCAATGAGCTTCCTTGTCCATACTTTTGCAAGCAATATAATAAGTTTAACTAGTTCCTGAAATGTAAATTTCTTTAACTTAGCAGAATAATGCCAGAGGTAAAAGATTTTTATTAAAAATCATCATGCTGAAGCAGGGATTATGTTGTCTTAAAAAATTTCAGTCTCTCTAAGGATCTGCATGTAATGACACCTCATTTACTTGGTGCTCTGCTAATGAAGCACCATTGTAATGGTCAGCTTACTTTAGAAAAGGAAAAGGGGGTGTGATTGCACATCCTTTTCTAGAAACCATGTATCATGGAGAGACAGTGGCTGAAGGGAATCTGAGGAGTCCTACATTTCAGTCCTGTTGTAAAAACAGGAATACAACACTCAGGCACTCACTTAGAAACTAAATAGGTCAGAACAGGCTTGTAGGTGCTTAGCTAATGGGCAAGCCTAATTTTCATAGCTTCAGTAACCAGAGAGCCTCCTAAAGAGAGGTGGATCCCTCCGGATGGCAAGAGATCCAAATAAAAAGCCTTTTTGCGGACCTCTAGAATTTTGTTTCTTTGTTAAATCAGAGACATAAATAATCAATTCACCAATCCTGATAAACTGAGATCATTTCCTCCACAATATGAAAGGACAAGACTAATTTCCTCAAGCTGTCTTATGACTTATACACACATACTGTGGCCTCCACATATGCACACAAGAACAATAAATGTATTCAAATGAATTGTAACATTTACTGATGTATGTCTATGTGAGTGTATACAATTATTTGTGTGCATTTCTTCATAGGCAAATGAGATCATCAGAATCAGTGCAGTTTGAGTAACAGGCAACCTTAAGTTGTTTCTAGAAAATAAACTCTCATCCTCTGCAATAGCAAGAAATGTCCTTAACTATATAGCAATTCCTCCAGCCATGATAATAATTTTTAAATATATAGTTACTGTGTTAATGATGCACCCCTATAAAGTATTTGAGGAAAACTCACAAGACTTTTCTTTCTTATATTGATCTATTTAACATAAATTTCAAAATATATAATAAAATAAATGGTGGCCTCATTTGCATCAGTGATGGTATATACACCATGCTTTTGGGGAATCCTGCTATAGTGCCCTAATCAGGACCCCAAGAAGTACCCACAATGATCTTCTCTTAAAACATGGCTAGAACTGGGAAGTTGGGTGGAGATTTACTAGATTAACTCTTATGACAATGCCAGAAACCAAAGTTGAACTTACAAAATGAAAACTATTTAAATGGAATTTGATGTAGTCACACTAGTTCTAAACTTAGTCTACGTTTTCAGCACTGCAAAATTAAGCATCTATACACACATTGTTATTTTTTTTAACCTGGGAACAGGAATACAGTGGTTGTACATTAATATTCTAATAAGGATACTATAGTTACTTAGAAATAAAATATTCTCTACAAGCTCATATGTATGAACACATGGTTCTCCAGTTTGTAACCTTAATTTTGAAAACTTTATAACCTTTGTAATATAGGGCTACTTGGCAGAGATGGGTCACTAGGGATGAGCCTAAAATTTATACCAGCTTCTGTATCAGCTCTGATCTCAATTTTCTGCTGCTGCATCCACGACTATCATATAACCAATCTTCTGGTTCACCCTGTGCCATCAAGGAGCTATGACTAGAAAGCAAGTATCAGTAAATGGGGTCATTGTTATTATAAACCTTATGATTCAATCTGTAGTGATGCGGGAGAATTGTCTGTATTTGTCAATCATGTTTTAAATAAATGTTGATTGGCCAGGCAAAAAAACAGACACAAAGTAAAAATTGATACAATAAGAACAGGAGAATTCTGCTAAGGAGGAAGTTGGTTCCTCCCACTCATGCCAAGACCACCAAAGCAGCAGGATGTGATCTGCCCCAATAAAAAAGGTACTGAGCCACATGGCTAACATAGATCAAAATAATGGGTTAATATAAGCTACAAGAGCTAATATGTAGCCTGAGCAATGGGCCAATTAGCTTTATAACTTATAGAGATCTCTGTGTGATTTTCTTTTGGGGCTTGCCAGCTGTGCAGTACCAGGTGGGACAGAAACCCCAACAAGCCAGCCCCCTCATTTTTACACTATAGACCTTCAAAATTGTTTATGGGAGAAATGGAAGCATTTAGATCTGTTGATTAACAATGTCCTAGATGATTGTAAGCAGAGATTAATGAACTATTTTAGTGGATTGTAGAAGACTGCAAAGGCAAGAGAATTGCTGACAAAAAGACTTTTTATGCCATTTCAGATGGGTCTTACCTCCAGTGAAAACTGAACTCCAGGCCATTTTATGTTGTGCTCTTGTGTAGAATCTAATTATATTTTAACAATCTCCTGAAATTTTGAGGAAAGCTAAATAAAGCAGTAACAGAATGATTTGGCAAAGAAGCTTTCTTGACATCCTGGGTATGCCATTTAATGACAGGCTCCTTTAGTTAGGGTTAGGATGATGTTTCAGGTAAAAGAATAAGGGGGAAAAAGATGTGAAAACGTGAAGTTTGGTAACACAAGAATGTGACAGCAAAACAGATTGGAGAAGACAAAGTTTTTATAGCAGCTAAAGAGGTTAGCAGCTTTCAAATGTAGTAGCATGCCTTACACTTCTACGGTATGTTTAAGAGAAATCTGTGTCCCTTGAAAGATCCATTATATAGCAATGAAAAATCATGTTTCTTTCCTTTAAAAAGAGAATACTTGAGATTTCTCAACCTTCAGGGACCCTGTTCTAATGGGACTGTCTAAGAATATTTTCCCCCAAATGCAGCTAGGCAGTCATAAGAGGATGTTATGCTGGCCCCAGGTTACATTTCCACTCAACACAAAAATATTGTATCATCCATGTGGTCATGATTTTTTAGCTATGAAAAATGCCAGAGGTATAGAATTATGAGAGTTTGACTAAAAGTTTAGAGAGCGAAACACAATAAAACAAAAGCACTCTTCAAGTACATCATAGATTTAGAAAATGTGTAGTAAACCAGAATCCTTGTCTATGCAGTTTCGGAAATGGTGAACATCTGCTCTGGAAAGCTGAAAGAAAAGATTGAAAGTGGTTCAAGGGAAAGTCCATATGTGTTCCATGAATCATGCCTGTTGCCAAGGAAAGTATAGAAGACTTTGGGGACTTGGTTATTGTAACCACATGCTTTGGCAGCTGGGCCAAGATTTTGAGCATTTAACATTAGGTTTGAGCGTTGCTTTAGTCCACCCCTTTCTTATTACTCTATTATTTGGAATAGTTAACTATTCTCTTTTTTTTTTTGCAGTGTACTGAAAGTATGCATTGACTGCAGATTTTGCTAGAACTCACAGCGAAAAAGAGTATTTTCTTACAACCCAGGAGACTTTGAACTTTTAAATAGTATCCACAGTGGCTAGACTATGGACTATATGAAAGTTGGACAGAATAATTTTTTGCATTATGAAAGTCCATGACCTTGTGGAGGCCAAAGAAGCAATGCTGTAATTTGAATGTGAAATGTCTCCCACAAGTTCATGTGTTGAATGTCTTGACCTTCTCTTCAGCTATGGCACTGTCTGAAAGTTGTGAAACCATTAGAATGGGAACCTGGATGGCAAAGCTGGGTCCCTAAAGCTGCAAATCATGATGATTTATGCTTCTGCCCTGATTATTTTGTTTCTCAGTCTTTAGCCTATAACTGAAGCAAAGCACAACAGAAGTCTTCACATGGTGATGACAGAAGGAGGTGGTGAATAAATCCATAGATTTTTCATTCTCATACACTTATCCATAAAGACTTCTCATCCATTGTAACACTATGAATTTAGTGGAGAAATGATAATGCCTTCAGCAAACAAATAACCTTCCCATAAAAACTGTAGAAAAAAAAATCAAAGCAGTTTGAAACTATGTTGTAGAAATTAGCAGGAATAATGTTGACATTAATTCTGTCAAAGGTTGCTGAGTTTTCATATATTTCCTGAAACTGTGTCTTAGCCTAGGCAAGAGAATATGGCAAACATGATGTTAGACACTTTCTTTATTTGCATCCTCATCTTATTTGCTTCATTCCCTTTATTTTCAGTTTCAAATAAAACTGAGAAGGTGGTAGTTTTGTTCATCAAAGCCAATATAATAAAGTTGCATTGCTAGTAAAATGATTTTTGTTTGTGTGTTTCATAAACACATACTTCTTAAAGAGCATTAAATATATCAGTGAAATGTAAAGGAAAGTTATTATTCATTTTACATATCTTTATAATGTTCTTGCCCACAAAATGTCAGATTTCTATTTCAACAAATGTTTCTTCTGGTTAACATTAGAAAAGTCTTGTACATCTATTATCTAGATTTGAAAAAACCTTTTGGTGTAGGCTGTTCTTATGATAGAACATACAACGTTCTACCATTTATCAAAGGTACATAAATATTCAAAAAATTGTCCATTTTATGTTTAAAGTACTGTACTACATAATGAAGACAAAATAAATAACTGATGACAAAAATACATATTTTGATTATTTGAAAATGAAAAATTACTATTTATACCTTTCACTAAATTTTCTTAAACATGAGATATTTTGTCAATATTTAGGCTATATTAATGAATATGGGCATACTGTTATTCTTTAATACCACACTGATAATGAATAAAAGACAGGTTCACCAAAATAGGCTATATTATGTATATTAGTAACTTAATTATACCAGAGCAAATAATAAAGGCCCCAAGGGAGGGGACTAGTTTAGCAGTTCAGAACTTACAAGCAATAGTTCCCGCCATGACAAGGAAATCTTCAGGAGATAAGGATGGTTTGATAAAGTGCCCTGCTAGTTGGCTAAATGCAATCATAGATAGAGAAACAATAAACAACCATTAAAAAGACAACGTTGTAACCACTAATTTTGTTGACTTGACAGCTTTCATCATTAAAATTACCACTATAGATTTAAAAGTTGGGAAAGGGTACTTCAAGCAAGGGGAAGTATGATATAATATTTAATTTCTGAAAAAGTAGATTCCAAAGCAAAATTAATAAGAAGACACATTGAAGGTGATTTCAAATTCATTAAATGGTCATTCACCAAGGTAACATTACAAATTCTAAACAAAGATACACCAAACACAGGTTCATACAATTTTAAAACATGATGTCATTGTATCCCAAATAACAGATTAACCTCTAAATATACATCATAGAAATGATTTCAAGATTATAGGGATAAAGCATATAATACAAAGAGGAAACATGGGTATAATATAATAGAAATAATTCACTGGGATGAGATGAGAAAAGGCAGGTCAAAAAACAATTAACATTAAAGACATTTTAAAATTCCTTAAAGACATTCAAGCCTGCGGAAGCTCCCTAAAATATAAATATATACAGATAGAAGTGGTTTAAATAGAGTTACCCTGTAATGAAACCACAGTGATTCTTTAAAACACCACAGGCTATCTTATAAAAATCCCATTTATAGGCATAGGTTGTTTTATTTTGAGTTGTCAATGAAGTTCCATAAACCACCAAACACTATAGTGTTTGCTAATGCTACTTACTGAGCAGAAATTGAGTTAAACCCTACAGGTGAAAATTCTTCATACTTGTGGTGCCAGAAATAGAGAAATCAGGCTGTTACCCACCTGGAAGCTTCATACTTTTTAGTTAGTTCTCACAGTGCTGTAAGTTTTTATGCAGCTAACTACTTTAGGTTCATATTTAAAGCTCACACCACAAATAGTAACATATGCCTGATATCCAATAATCGAAAAAAAAATTGGTTGATATCCAACCAACAAACAATCAAATAACCACCACCACCAACAACAAAAACCATGGCTGTCTAGTTGATAGGCCCCAGAGGAAAACCTAATATTATTATATGGTTAAATAGGCAGAGTAATAAACTGACTTCTAAGGTCTTATCTCCAAAGACTTAGATTAGTGAAACTTTCAACCAACATCAATGAGAGGCTTTTTAAAAAACTGGTTTAGTACTTAGAAAGCTAGTTTATTATGTTCAAATTTTGGAAATTATCTTCCCTTAGCAATGTCATACGGGTAACTTTAGAAACACAAACAGGCGGGGAAGTGTATGAAAAAATTAAGTGGTAATAGTCTTGGTGGTTATTCGTGGGTGATTAAAAGATGGATCAGATTATTGTATTTTAAGGCTTTCAACATTAAAAAAAATTACCTAAAATATACGCCTATCAGATTTTTTGTAATAAAAATAAGGCTAGTTTCTTCATCTTGCACTTCTGAAAATCGATTGTGTCAGTGAAACAATGGCATGTTTTGTGAAGTAGCTTCAAATACCTTGACATATGATAGAAGCTGTAAAATTAATTTGTATATTAAATGAAACATAAACATTTAGAAATTTTTTAAAGTAAAACTTGTCCATAATTCAAAATTTATTTTGAATGTATTCATTTACAAATCTGAGAACAGAATGGTTTCTGAGCCTTACAAATACATCTTCTAGTGCCTCTTCTGAATCAAGACCTTACAGTATCCTAACATCTTTAGCCTTTTTTCTATAGCTAACACCTTTAATCAAGAAGTCTTCTCAATATAGCAGATTGAGATCATTACAGAAAGCCATTACTACTCCTGTATCATTGGCTAAGGGAACAATGTTTTAAAGGAGCTGAAAAACAAGTATAACAACCAGAATGCCAAAAGTGATTCCTGGGAACCAATATCTTATAGAATGGCTGTATAGAAGACATTAAAAATGACAATATCCATAAGCATGCTAATGTGGGATGGAAAATTTCATGGGATTCTACCCTGCCCCTAGTCAAAGAACTATAAGTAACCAACAACTCTGTGAGAAGGAGGATTAGATTCTTGTAGGGATGAGTTCTTTATTGTTAGTTTATTCAATAAAGAGTGTTCAGCCCTGAAACCTTATCTGTATGCAAGCAGGAAAAGTGAACTCAATGGCTAAATTTATATAATTGTGCAAACTTACACATGCATATGAAAGTTGCAGGGACATAGGAGGGATTAGAGGAAGGGTATCTGGAAGAAGCTGAATGGAAGATAGAGCAAAAAGTGATAGAATTCTGTTTCAATTAAAAGTACTTTTTTCTTTAAAAAAAATTAAAAGTCAAGGAAAGTAAAATTACTAAATATATTTTTTTTCCACTTCAGGACCCAATTTTCACATGAATTTTATTCTTTAACAAATTATTTTTATGTTATCATTATTTGGTGTGGTTTCCATAATCTCACCTACTATAAAAATGCATCTAGGACTTTTACTTTGCCCTCTAAGTTGAAGGTATGCAACTTCCTGAAAATGTTCAACTATCTGCTATAACTGGTGACCTAATTTCATATGGATGTATAGTTTTAAACCAAGGTATTTCTGTGTCAGAATATTAATTTTATTTTTTCCTTTTTCCCAGGAAAATCTATTTTAAGCTAAATAGTATAAATTTCTAGGACTCATCACAAAATGAGTACGGAAATCACCCCCATTTAATTTCCATTTTCTTAAAACACCCCGACACCAAAAGGTAGGAATAAGATAATAAAATAACTACATTAACATGATACAAGGAAATAAAACAAACCAGGTGAAGACCATAGATTATATTCTTAGTTAAACATTCTGTTGCTAGAACAAAAAACAAAACCAGTAATGCTCACACCCTAGACCAAAACATTCTGTAGGCAAACCACTCCTAGGTGGAATCCATTGTTATTAACCTAAAGAAGTGGGAAATTTGTTTTATCTTTAGACTTTTGTTTAAGGTAGGAACAAATGTACTTCTCAATACCTGAAATACAAGGTCTGAGTATTAGCCACACCTGTTGACAATAACCTTAGAGAATGCTCTGCTCTAAATCAAGGTGGAAAGTTTCTTTGGGGAATAAAAACCTTGAAGGAACAGTGTAAATGGAGACTGCTTGTTGGTTTTCTGACTATCCAGACCTGAATAATCACACAGAAACTATATTAATTACAACACTACTTGATTAATGACTCAGGCATATTCCTACATAGCTCTTACTTGTTAATTCAACCCATTTCTATTAATCTGTGTATTGCCATGATGTTGTGGCTTACTGGTAAGGTTCTGTTTTTCTACTTGGCAGCTACATGGCATCTCTCTGACTCTGCATACTCTTTCTTTATATTTCTGTTTGGATTTCCTGCCCTTCTATAGGCTGGGACAGATTCTTTATTATTCAATGGTAACAAAACATATTCACGGCGTACAGAGGGGAATCCCACATCAGAACAGAAGTAAGTTCCAACTTTCAGACCTTTGGTCAGGATGGAGTGTGTCTACCTCCATGGACCATCTCACTGTACAAAACACCAAGCAACCACACGCTAGAGCAGATCAAATGATGGTCACCTTTTAATTTCTTGAACAAAGCAGCTATTCAGAGATAATAGATACAGATCAATTTTGTAAACAATTTTTATAACTGACAGAGGCTTGACTGCTTTATTTTTTGGCTGAAATTTACTGATTTGGTTGAATATTCTCTGAAAATTCATCTCAAGCTATTATAATGTGTATGTTATTGAAAAAACCTGAATGTGAACAAGAATATTAAATGTCAATGTATTATAAGTTTTAATAAACTTCTATGAATAGATATACATGCATTCTGTAGTTTTAAAATAGATTACATTTTTCTTGCTTAAAGTTATTAGACTATTATGCATGCACACTTAACTGAATTAATATTTAAAGATAGAACAAACCGAGTACAAAATTGAATTAAACTAAGGTATCATGTTACGTTTTATGCTGATGGTTGTAACTGATCAAATATGCAAATGCAAATCAATAAATATGTCTTCTATGAAAAGTGGACCAAATATAATACACTAAGTAATATAATAAGTATTTAGAATTGATAAGAATTTTGAGTTCAACTACTTAATAAGCATATATTATATATATATATAGTATATAACAAGTTTTATAGATGGTGATTCAGTGAAATTATGGCTAAAATCCAATGGTTTATACATTTGGGTTGTATACTTTTGCATGCTTAAAAGCTTTGTGATTAGAACGAACTGTCAATAAATATTAATTCTAATTGGCTTGGATTGCTAATCTGCACAGTGTCCTCAAATCTGGATGTTGTTGTGATACTTTCTACATGACTCTATTGTTTCAGAGTTACTGAAGTGAAACTGTGTACACTGTCAAGTGTATGCTTCATGTGTACCCTCCTTGGTACTTCTCAAAGAGTAAAGACTCCCAGGATGACTTCTGTACTTGCAACACTGTTCCATCACTTTAGATGCTGAGATCTTTAACTCTGGTCCTAGTTTTTAATCTTTTCTCTACTCTAGGAAGGTGAGGTATATGAGGAAGGTATCTTATTTGTGCCAAAGTATGACACAGGATCATGCCTGAAATACAGCAAGCCTGGTGTGGGAAGTCATTCTGTCTATGTGTTGCTTTATTGGTTAATGAATAAAGAATCTGCATTGGCCTGTTCAAGGCAGAATAGAGGTAGGCGGGTGGGGGGTCGTGTGTAATATTGAATGTGTGGAGAAAGGAGGCAGAGTCAGGAGAGGCCATGTGGTCCCCACTGGAAACAGACCGGACCTTTTTCAGTAACCACAGGCACTTGATGATACACAGATTAATGGACGTGGGATAAATTAAGATATAAAAGATAGCCAATAAGAAGTTAGAGCTAATAGGCCAATCAGTGATTTAATTAATACAGTTTTGTGTGGTTATTTCGAGTCTGGTTGGCTGAGAAATGAATGAGCAGCCTCCTCCCTACACCAGCCCATTGGTGAATCAACCTGAAAATAATATTGTGACACCTGTGATCCTGAGTTCAAAATCTAGCTATGATGCACAGGGTATTGTTTAAACATTGTAATGGGATACTTCTGGTGAGGAACATTGGAGCTTCCATATATCTTGTGGATTTGTATAATATCAGTACTTTGCTGTATGGAGAATATAACTTCTCATCTGTTCTAAAATTTTATAATATGCAAAGGTTCCATAATATAGCATATGTTGCTTTGTATGTTCCTCCATATTATTCTAAATCTTGATAGCCAATGAAGCCAATGACTGAAGGATTTGGAGGCAGATGGGAATACCATTAAAGCAAAAAAGAAATGTATTGCGTGAAAGCTAAAATTGCATTATTCAAAATGTTGTAAAATTACCAATCAGAATTAAGTCAGGGCCATTATTCTTAAAACAATAAATTATATAGAAGTTTTTATAATATCTTTCCATTTGTTTTTGTAATGCCATATGAACACACCGGTAGAGATACAAAAGACTTCTCAGGTGAAAGCAATTTTAAAGTTTACTATGATCTAAATACAAAACTCTTTGCAGAGCTACAGAAAGAAAACAAGTAGGAAGCATGTTGTTAAATATATACGCACCTGTTGTTTATCTTAATATTTCACCTTTCTGTCATTTTCCCTGGGAAAAAATGAGACATCACAATATTTCTAGTGCTTTAATCTTACCTATAATTTTCTTGAATATGGCTCTTTTCTGCTCACAGCAATATTCTCCTCTCTCAATGGTCTTCATTAATATAAAAAGTTGTCACAATATTTGAGGTAATGAATTATTAGGAATCAATTTTCAGTGTGTCTTTTAGAAAAAATTTGGGCAAATGTTGCTTGATTACAGATTCAATCTTTTTCTGGCAAACAAACGAGAAGCATCCTGGACTTCGTATACAAGTAGAAACAAATAGGACAATAAGGTAAGCCCAGATATTTGAAATTTTTATTTTATTTTTCCTACTAAAAAGAAACAACAGTTTTCACATTTTGATTGACTCATTGTGATGGTTTGAAAACTAAAACTTACTGTTAAAAATTGAGTGTGTTTTTTTTTAAACTTGCCATACACTGTAGAAGCATTATGCCATACTTTGTACCTTGGTGGCTTTCTCTGCCACACAATTATTAGAACAAAAAAGGAAAAGAAACTTTGATCTGTAAACAGGATTAATATGAAATAGCTGCTATCATGTATAGCAAGAAGAATAAGGACTTGCATTGAGGTAACAATGGCACATGGATGGGTTCCTGTGCTAGATAGTATAGAATATAGTTCATTCAATGTGGAGGGGACTTGAATACTCAGAGAACGACAGTTTGAATTGCTTTGTGCTACAAATCTGCATTCTGTGTGAGAGGAATGGCAGCTACTATTAAAGGGTGGTTGACACGAACAAAATGGGGTGCCGGGGTCTTAGGAAGCGATTCGTGACCTTTATTTTTCTCTTTCCAGAAAAGGTAATATGGCAGTGGGGACAGAACCATCTACTGTGGGCTAAAGCTGTAAAACAGCAGATGCAGGGTGTGATATTATACTCAGGAGAGACGTGAAGAAAGTGTGTCACAGGCAGGAGCGTAAGGTCAGTGGCTACTGTGCTTTTGGGAAAACTTTTCGTAGCGATTAAGCTAGAATTTGCTCTATTCTTGCCAAAAGCCACAACTCCGTGTGGTGTTATTAAAGAAAGCTACCTGACTAATCAACTAAGTAACATGCAGCCAAGATTCTGGTGCCTCAAGTAGGTTGAACCAAGTAATCAGTGAATGTCTATAATGGGATCTGCATGAGGCCTCATTTGGTCAGCGTGGTTCTCAAGGAGCAACTCCTGTGAGCAAGAAGGAAAGAAAGCGGAATTAGGCTGCTTTGCTTGGTTGCTGGCTTACATCCATGGCCATTCACATTGTGGTTACATTTTGGTTTGCCTGTATGTTTTCTCTTCTTTCTTTTTAGTGTTTGCATTTGGGATGACAAAAATCAATATTTATACTTCAGCATACAATATTTTTGTTTTGTTTCCTAATATTGTACCATATGTTCTCACTGATTTTGGTTCTAGCCTTACACCCAAAATACATAGATTTCTTCAAGATGTATCAATGTGCTGTAACTGAATAAGGGGAAATAGAAATTAAAACTTGTGGGTACAAATGAGTGGAATCAACAATCTAAGCATTCTTGTGCTGTCATCAATAAAAATGTGAAGTCAGAAAGCAAGCCTCGAGGCCACATTACAGTCCCCAGGATAGTTCACATACGGCCTTGACCTCAGTTAACAACAGTATGATTGGATGTCTATTTAAATTAGCCAATTATGATTTAACTTCTGCCACATTTTACGAATTATATATGGCCTATACATGAATAATGTATGGTCTGTCCTTCTCTTCTCAATTTGAGTAGAGTGTTATTTTAGTCTGTCAGAGAACTAAAGCAGGCAATATTGAATGGTTGGATAGTGTGTTTAGGGAAGTTGGTAAAGAGAAAAAACAAGAAGAGGACACCTAGAGAGGTAGAATAAAATACTGCGATAGTTCACCTATAAGCTGAATTATAAGTTGATGTTAATGGTATCTATAAAGAAGCCATTTCATAATATATGTATATATATATATACATACATATATGTAATATAAATGTACATAAAAAACATAGACTATAGATTATTTTTACAGATTAAGCACCGTGTTGAATTTAGGAAATGAGCTATAGTCATCTACAAAAGAACATTTTGCCTAATTACATTTATGCACTATTATGCAAGTTAATTGATGGAACAATCATGCTAAATCATTCTCATGGTTTCCAGGTTTTAAAGGTTACATTGCACTTAATGTTACAGTCACATAGAGCCAAGGATGGCTGGCTACAGAATTCTGGTCAAAGGGCTCTGTAAAATAGGCAGCACTGAGCAATACATTTTAAAGGGCTGTTTTGCCCCTTGGTTACCACCAGAGGGCTCAGCAGGAATTGTTCTTTCAACAGCTCCTGCAGTTACTGAACTATCAAATTTAAAGTGGTTTTGCCACAAAAAAAGTCTAAGGAAAGGTGAGAGACAGAGGTGCCTTAAAATAGGATGCTACCAGAAGCCATATCTAGGAAGCTGCTATAGAAGAAAACCAGCACCTCTGAAAGTCCCCCAGTCAACAGCTGCTTCAAGTCAAACATGTAACTCCCAGCAGGCTCAGTAAGATCTGAGATGCTACATCTGAGCAAGGGAATAAATGAACATTTGATGTGTAGATCTGGCCTGTGTATGTCATTATCCTAAGACACAGCCATCAAAATATTTTGAGAGGGCTGAAGTGTGGAAGCATCACTGTGTGTCTTAACATCTTGTAGGAAAAACTAAAATACACAAAAAGTTTCAGGAGAAAACAGGAATGTAGGCATGTAAAGATGATCAAGAAAGCTGTGTTTAGCTATCTTTGAACAAATTCTGTTCAAGTATGAATCAAGAAGAAGAAATCTTAGTTCATTGTACTGTTTTAGATATGCAATGAGAATATAATTTTAAGGCCTATGATGTATGTAATAAATAGTCTCCCACAATGTCTCAGTGTCATTCTCCAGGGTCAGTGTTACCACTATTTTACATGAAATGGGACTTTGGTGTGTTATTAAATAAATGATCTTCAGACGAGGTACATATCCCAGATTATAAACGGGAGAAACATCCACTGCCTAGAATTTCTAAAAGACTATGGAACAAAATTGAATAAGAGGAAATTTTTTTTTGATAACAAACGTTGCCATCACGTGTTTCAAAGACAGAACAAAGGACCACGGACCCTAGAAATATCGAGGAGAATGATTTGGTTATGCTACTAGGAAAAGGAAAGTGATTTTGTGCCTCTTTATTTTATCTCTGCAAGATTCATTTTGAAATTTGAGAAACAAGTCATTTAAGATTTAAAGTGCCTCATTGTCTCTATGTTTTTTCCCCAAGACGGTTTTATCCCAGGCTTTTTCAAACCCAGGTCAGCTGGCCTTGGTGAGTTCCTGGTAGAAAATCCCCATTGTCTCCGTGTGTGGGTGCACCCCTCGCGTTCCTGAGTTCCTTGCTCGTGCTCACTCTCCTTCGTCTCCTGATTTGGACCTTGAGATTACTGTCCGGTGCTCCAATGTGGGTCTCTGTCTCTGTCTCCTTTCATCGCCTGATGAAGGTTGATATTCAGGAGGATGCCTTTATGTTTTTCTTTGGGTTCTCCTTCTTATTTAGCTTCTCTAAGATCACGTATTAGAGGCTCATTGGCCTTTGTTTATGTCTAGAAACCAAATATGAGTGAGTACATCCCATGTTCCTCTTTTTGGGTCTGGCTTACCTCACTCAGGATCGTGTTCTCTATTTCCATCCATTTGCCTGCAAACTTCAAGAAGTCCTTGTTTTTTGTACTCTAATATGTATATATTCCATACTTTCTTCATCCATTCTTCAATTGAAGGGCATCTAGGTTGTTTCCATGTTCTGGCTATTACAAACAGTGCTGCTATGAACATAGTAGAGCATATACTTTTGTTGTATGATAAGGCCTCTCTTGGGTATATTCCCAAGAGTGGTATTGCTGGATCCAGGGGTAGGTTGATCCCAAATTTCCTGAGAAACCTCCACACTGCTTTCCAAAGTGGTTGCACAAGTTTGCATTCCCACCAGCAATGGATGAGTGTACCCCTTTCTCCACACCCTCTCCAGCAAAGGCTATCATTGGTGTTTTTTATTTTCGCCATTCTGACAGGTGTAAGATGGTATCTTAAAGTTGTCTTGATTTGCATTTCCCTGATCGCTAAGGAAGTTGAGCATGACCTTAGGTGTCTTTTGGCCATTTGAACTTCTTCTGTTGAGAGATCTCTGTTCAGCTCAGTGCCCCATTTTATAAATGGGTTGATTAGCCTTTACGGTCTAGTTTCTTGAGTTCTTTATATATTTTGGAGATCAGACCTTTGTCAGTTGCGGGGTTGGTGAAGATCTTCTCCCAGTCAGTGGGTTGCCTTTCTGTCTTAGCAACAGTGTCCTTTGCTTTACAGAAGCTTCTCAGTCTCAGTAGGTCCCATTTATTCAATGAGTCCCTTACTGTTTGTGCTGCTGGGGTTATACGTAGGAAGTGGTCTCCTGTGCCCACTTGTTGTAGAGTACTTCCCACTTTCTCCTCTATCAGGTTCAGCGTGTTCGGACTGATATTGAGGTCTTTAATCCACTTGGACTTGAGTTTTGTGCATGGTGATAGATATGGATCTATTTTCATTCTTCTACAGATTGACATCCAGTTTTGCCAGCACAATTTGTTGAAGATGCTCTCTTTTTTCCATTGTATACTTTTAGCTCCTTTATCGAAAATCAGGTGTTCATATGGTTTGTGGGTTAAAGTCAGGGTCTTCTATTGATTCCATTGGTCGACTTCTCTGTTTTTATGCCAATACCAAGCTGATTTCAATACTGTAGCTCTGTAATAGAGTTTGAAGTCAGGGATGGTAATGCCTCCAGACAATCCTTTATTGTATAATATTGTTTTGGCTATCCTGGGTTTTTTGTTTTTCCATATAAAGTTGATTATTGTCTTCTCCAGATCTGTGAAGAATTTTGATGGTATTTTGATGGGGATTGCATTGAATCTATAGATTGCTTTTGGTAGAATTGCCATTTTTACTATGTTGATCCTCCCAATCCAAGAGCAAGGGAGATCCTTCCCATTTTCTGGTGTCATCTTCAATTTCTTTCTTCAAAGACTTAAAGTTCTTGTCAAATAGATCTTTCACTTCCTTGGCTAGGGTTACCCCTAGATATTTTATGCTATTTGTGGCTATCGTGAAAGGTGATGCTTCTCTGATTTCCTCTCTGCTTCCTTATCCTTAGTGTAAAGGAAGGCCACTGACTTTTTGGAGTTGATCTTGTATCCTGCCACCTTACTAAAGGCGTTTATCAGATGTAGGAGTTCTTGGATAGAGTTTTTGGGGTCGCTTATGTATACTATCATATCATCTGCAAATACGAAAGCTTAACTTCTTCCTTTCCAATACTGAATCCCCTTGATCCTCTTATGTTGTCTAATTGCAATTGCTAGAACTTCAAGCACTATATTGAAGAGGTATGGAGAGAGTGGACATCCTTGTCTTGTTCCTGATTTTAGTGGGATGGCTTTGAGTTTTTCTCCGTTCAATTTAATGTTAGCTGTCGGCTTGCTGTAAACAGCTTTTATTATATTTAGGTATGACCCTTGTATCCCTAATCTCTCCAAGACCTTTATCATAAAGGGGTGTTGAATTTTGTCGAATGCTTTTTCAGCATCTAATGAAATGATCATATGGTTTTTTTCTTTCAGTTTATTTATATGGTGGATTACATTGATAGATTTGCGTATGTTGAACCAGCCCTGCATCTCTGGGATGAAGCCTACTTGATCATAATGGATAATTTTCCTAATGTGTTCTTGGATTCGGTTTGCCAGTATTTTATTGAGAATTTTTTGCGTCGATATTCATGAGTGAAATAGGCCTATAATTCTCTTTCTTGGTTGGGTCTTTGTGTGGTTTTGGTATCAGGGTAACTGTGGCTTCGTAAAAGGAATTTGGCAATGACTCTTCTGCTTCTATATTGTGAAATACATTAAGGAGTATAGGTATTAGCTCTTCTTGGAAGTTCTGGTAGAATTCTGCGTTGAAACCATCTGGTCCTGGGCTTTTTTTTGGTAGGGAGATTTTTGATAACAGTTTCTAGTTCTTCGGACTAACCGGTCTATTTAGATCGTTCACCTGGTCTTGGTTTAGCTTTGGTATGAGGTACTTATCTAAAAAACTGTCCATTTCTTTTGCATTTTCCAGTTTTGTGGCATACAGGCTTTTGTAGTAAGATCTAATGATTCTCTGAATTTCCTCTGTGTCTGTGGTTATGTCCCCCTTTTCATTGCTGATCTTATTTATTTGCGTGTTCTCTCTCTGTTGTTTAATTAGTTTGGATAGGGGTTTGTCGATCTTGTTGATTTTCTCAAAGAACCAACTTTTTGTTTCATTGATTCTTTGGACTGTTTTCTGTGTTTCTATTTTTGTTGATTCTGCCCTCAGTTTGATTATTTCCAGTCTTCTACTCCTCCTGGGCGCATCTGCTTCTTTCTTTTCTAGAGCTTTCAGGTGTGCTGTTAAGTCCTCAATGTATGCTTTCTCTGTTTTCTTTAAGTGGGCACTTAGTGCTATGAACTTTCCTCTTAGCACTGCTTTCAATGTGTCCCATAGGTTTGAGTATGTTGTCTCTTTATTTTCATTAAATTCAAGGAAGACTTTAATTTCTTTCTTAATTTCTTCCTTGACCCATGTGTGGTTCAGTAGTTGACTGTTCAGTTTCCATGAGTTTGTCGGCTTTCTGGGGGTAGCATTGTTATTGCCTTCTAGCTTCAGTCCGTGGTGATCTGATAAGACACAGGTGGACACTGATATTTTTTTGTATCTGTGGAGGTTTCCACTTTGTTTCCGAGTATGTGGTCAATTTTTGAGAAGGTTCCATGAGCTGCAGAGAAGAAGGTATATTCTTTCCTTTTTGGGTGGAATGTTCTATAGATGTCTGTTAAGTCCATTTGCTTCATTACCTCCAATAATTCTCTTAATTCTCTATTAGGTTTCTGTCTGATTGACCTGTCCAATGGAGAAAGAGGTGTATTGAAGTCTCCTATTACTAGTGTGTGTGGTTTGATGTCTGCCTTGAGTTCTAGTAATATTTCTTTTACATAGGTGGGTAAGCTTTTATGTTAGGGGCGTAGATATTCAGAATTGAGACTTCATCCTGATGAATTGTTCCTGTTATGAGTATAAAGTGTCCATCTCGATCTCTTCTGATTGACTTTAGTTTGAAGTCAGTTTTGTTAGAAATTAGTATGGCCACACCTGCTTTTTTCTTAGGACCATTTGCTTGAAACACCTTTTCCCAACCCTTTACTCTGAGTAGATGCCTGTCTTTGTGGTTGAGATGTGTTTCTTGCAAACAGCAGAATGTTGGGTCCTGTTTACGTATCCAATCCCTTAGCCTGTGCCTTTTTATGGGTGAATTGAGGCCATTAATATTAAGTGATACTAATGACCAATGGTTGTTTACTCCTGGTTATTATTGTTGGTTTTGGTAGTAGCGTTTGTGTGTCTCCCTTCTTTGAGGTGTGCAGGTGAAGGTTCGCTAGACGCCTGAGTTATTGTAGGCAAGTGTTGGCAATGCTAGATTCCTTAGGTTGTGATTTTCCTTCTATTATTTTCTGTAGGGCTGGGTTTGTGGCTACATATTGTTTAAATTTGTTCTTATCTTGGAAAGTCTTGTTTTCTCCATTGATAGTGAACAATAGCTTGGCTGGGTATAGTAGTTTGGGTTTGCATCCATGATCCCTTAGTTTTTGCAGAACCTCTATCCAGGACCTTCTGGCTTTCATAGTTTCCATAGAGAAGTCAGGTGTAAGTCTGATTGGTTTACCTTTATAAGTTACTTGCCCCTTTTCCTTTGCAGCTCTTAATATTCTTTCTTTAACCTGTATATTTTGTGTTTTGATTATTATATTCGAGGGGATGTTTTTCTTTGATCCAGTCTGTTTGGTGTTCTGTATGCTTCTTGGATATTCAAAGGAATATCTTTCTTTATGTTGGGAAAGTTTTCTTCCATAATTTTGTTAAAAATATTTTCTGGGCCTTTGAGCTGTGATTCTTCTCCTTCTTCTATCCCTATTATTCTTATGTTAGGTCTTTTTATTGTGTCCCATATTTCCTGAGTGTTTTGTGATGAGTATTTGTTGGCTTTGCTGATTTCTTTGATCAGTGCATTTATTTTCTCTATGTTGTCCTCAGAATCTGAGATTCTTTCTTCTATCTCTTGTATTCTATTGATTATGCTTGTTCCTGTAGACTCTGTTCGTTGACTTAGATTTTCCATATCCAGCTGGTCCTCAGTCTGTGATTTCTTCCTTGCTTCCATTTCAGTTTTCAATTCTTGAACTGTTTTCCCCCAGGGTCTCATGTACGTATTTACTCATTTCTTCAACCTTTTTACTCACTTCTTCAAACTTTTTGTCATACTTCTCCTCTATTTCTATAAAGGTGTTTTTTTACATGTTGTTTAAGGGACTCTATTGCTTTCATAAAGTCATTTTTTTCCACTTCTTCTGTGTTAGGGTGTTCAAGTCCTTCCGTTGTGAGATCATTGGGTTCTGGTGTTTTCATGTTGCTTTTCAGATTATTGGGTGAATTCTTGCCTTGGCGCCTGCCCATCTCGTCCTATCGATGCTGTCTAATGTGTCTTTTAATGCAGGAACGGGTTTTCCTGCTGGCCAGGGGCCCTGCTTCCAAAATGCCTTCTCCCGTTTCTTGAGTCCTGCCACTGGCCAAGATCTCTTTTACTGTTCTGAAGGGTCTTCAGGACCAGGACCAGGCTCCTGGTTTGCCAGGGACCTCGCCAAGAAAAGGCCTACCTCTCTGCAGGCCAGCCACCAAAACAGAGGAACTCGCGGTGCTCTCTGCTCTGAGCTCCCTATCCAGTGCCCAAACAGGTTAAATTTAAAACGCAGATTCTTTGCATGTCTGTCTATATGTGGTATATGTTTCTGCATATAATTCTGTAGGTACATATGCTTGTGAGGCAAGCAAATATTTGCATGGGCATGTAGAATCCAGAGGATGTCATTGAGTATCTTTCACAATTGCTTTACACTTTATTTCTTGAGGCAAGATTTCTCTCTTAACTCAGAGCTAGCTGTTCTATCTAGTCTAGTTCACCTCGGTGACCTTTTTTTGCCAGCCTTGTAAGTACTAGGAGTGCCTGCTTGCTCCCATGTCTACCGGGCCTTTATGTGGGTGCTCAGGATTCTAATATCTAATTTCTTATTCTTCTGCTTTTAGCAGCAAACACTTTAATCAATGAGATCAGCATCCAGTCCTCTAGTGGCAATTGTCTTACCATGGCATGAAAAATGAACATAGAATTTCATTTATCACGCAAGAGTTTCCATTAAATGATATCATACTGTTAATAATTGTTTATCAAGGAATGATAGCTAAAGCCTATATTCCTAATATTCAGACATCTCAGAAATAAGAACTGAAAACAAAAACCAAGAAAGGCTGTATGGAAAACTATTCTTTCTATTTCCAAAATACTTTGTTATATAATATAGATTCTTATTTAAAATTTTATTGAAGATTCAGGTAAGCTACCTGTAGATTTTTCTACTTTTTCAGTTCTCCCAGACCCAATCTACAGGGTCATCTCAACCCTGCAACAAACACCAGCAACAACCCTCCCCCCCATCTATGCCTCTGGTGGATCCCACAGACCATTCCCCACCCCCATACCAGCATACCATGGCCTTCCCTCTGTCACTCTGTACCAGCCCCCAAATGGGACAGGTAGGTTCCCTCTACTGAACGACAGGCCAGGCCTGTAAGAAAATCAGGTAAGCTTCTTGGTAATCTTTTTCACTATATTTGTTCTCCCCAAAGCCAACTCTCAGGGTCTCCCCTAGCATTGCAGCAGAAAATCTTCAATTGACAATCCTTTTTTTCCAGCCTCCAACATCAGAACACACCAAATAAGCAGGCAAGGGAAAAAAGAAAACCAGCCAACACACTCTGAAAATTCAGGGGAAAAAAAGGAACAAGACAATCACAAACCAAAAATCAGTCTTTAGATCTATAATCACTCCAAACAAGATGCATAGACACGAGCACAAAACCACAATCAGTAACATTCCCTGCAATATACCTCGACCAGAGACCAGCTATCCTACCACAACAGTCCCTGAATATTCTAACGCAGCTAAAGCACAAGAAAAAGACCTTAGAAGCAGGTATATGAAAATGGTAGAGTTCCTTAAAGAAGAAATGATTAAAACCCTTGAAGTAATCCAGGAAACTAAAAACAAAGGGAGGGAATGATTAAATCCCTAAAAGAAAGCTATGTAAACACAAACAAACAACTAGACTAAATGAATAAATATATTAAAGAAAACCAAAAAAAAATTAAACAGGTGAAGGCAACAAATAAATAGAAGCAATATAGACAACACAAGCAGAGGGAATTCTGGGAATGAAATGAAAAAATTTAGGAATGAAAATAGCTACAGATCAAGCTTCACCAACAGAGTACACGAGATGGGAAACAGAATCTTAAGCACTGAAGATATGGTATAAAAATCGATACATTGCTCAAAAAAAGGTTTGCCTAGAGCTCAGCCAATCATATGCTGGCAATTCTAACTTTTCAGCCCCTGGAATCTGGCAAAGACTCTACCCCATGCCCTGAGGCCTGGGTGGACAGAACTCAGTCAAATTTACCAACTAGGAGTCTGTCTGGCCCCTGGTTGTTTGGCATAATCATTTTGTAATGAGGAAGCATGGCCCAACCCAGTATTATGGTGACGTGAGTCAAGGAGACATACAGGAAGGCCTGGGGTTGTCCACTCATGCCTCTGAGGAGAAAACAGAGGTCCACCTGGTACCAAGCAGCAACAGCCAGATGGGCACTATTAGAGTAAGCAGAGGTATGGTGTGGTGTTATTGAGAGGGAGAGGGAGAGAGAGGGAGAGGGAGAGAGAGAGAGAGAGAGAGAGAGAGAGAGAGAGAGAGAGAGAGAGAGAGAAGAAGAAGAAGAAGAAGAAGAAGAAGAAGAAGAAGAAGAAGAAGAAGAAGAAGAAGAAGAAGAAGTAGTAGTAGTAGTAGTAGTAGTAGTAGTAGTAGTAGTAGTAGTAGTAGTAGTAGTAGTAGTAGTAGTAGTTTTGGACCTGTGGACAGAGGCATATCTGAAGAGATGAAAGTAAAAAGGAACAACTGAGATAGTTTGGAAACTGGCCCCTTGATGAGATGCAGCACATAGGAAAAAGAACCCTGCACTTTGTCTGGAAAACACAACAGAAATGACCCTGTTGATGAGAATATAGGTAACCCAACCCTGAGAATGTGAGCATGGGAGTCATAGCTCTCCCCCCCCCCATCTGCCATGTGGCATGAGGCTGCAAGCTCCGGGAAGAGATGCTCTTTCCCTCTCCCCACCCATCAATGACTGAGACAGGTGGGAGAGCCAGCCCTGTGGTCATAAGAGCAGCAGAGATGTGACTGACTGCCACTGCCCAACACTCAGGAGAGCAGGTTCTATACCTCACTAAGCCAGCACAATAGAGTCAACCCTGTTAGTGAAGGGGTGTATGAGACAGCCCCGAAGTATTCAGCATGGGAGAGCTATCCCCATTTCTCATCTGTCTTGTGGTGGAATGGGCAAGGGAAAGATGACCTACCTGCCTCCCGCCATACCTGAGGCAGGTGGGAGAGTTGGCACTGTGGTCACAAGAGCAGGAGAGCTGTCCCTGAACCCCACCAGCTGCATCACTCAGGAGAGCAGGCGCTGCACCTTCCTAGAGACAACCCTGTTGTGGGAGGTGTGGACGAGTCAGCACTAAAGTAGGGAAGAAAGAAGAGCTGTCCCTATTACTCGTCTACCTTGAGGAAGCATGGGTGCGGGACAGTTGTTTTCCCTCCTCCCACACATTACCACTTGGGCCACGGGGTAGAGTTGTCCCTGTGGTCATAAGAGCAAGGGAGCTGTCCCTGAATGTCACCAGCAGAAACACATGGAAAAGCTGTTCCCGCACCTCACCAGGGCAGCGCAATAGAGTCAGTTCTGTTACCGGAGGTATGAGTGAGCCATCCCAGAAGTTTTAAGTGTGGGAGACCTGTCCCCACCACTCATCAGTCATGTAATGGCTTGGAAGGGTGAGAGATACCTCCCTTAATCCTTACCACCTGCAACAGACATGAGAGCTGACCCTCCCTTTGCCGGCTGCAGCACTCAGGAAACAGGCCCTATTCCTTGACTAGGCACCACAGCAGGGCTGCCCAGTGATTGGGGGTAAGGGTGTGCCAGCCCCAATGTTATGATAAAAGGAGATCTGTTCTCATAACTCATCTGACATGTGGTAGCTTGGGTGGAGGAAAGATGGCCCTCCCCTCCAAATCTTACCCATCAGAGCTTAGGAGGAGCAAGTCCTGAAGTCATAGGGTCGGGAGGGCTGTCCCTACTTCTCACCAGCTATAGTAATCAGGAGTGGGATGCCTGTACCTTATCTGTGCAATACAATAGAGCTTGTTCTAATGATGTAGGTGTGGAAAAGCCAACCCTGAAGACATGAGACCAGGAGTAGTGCCTCTACCCCTCCTCCGTCAATGCTGCAAGAAGTCAATTTTCAGGGCAGTTCTGGAGAGCTCACCCTGATATCACGTGAGGACACAGGAGAACTGGCAGGCAGGCCAATCCTACAGCTGCCCAGGCCCAGAACCAGTGTTATGATTTGGCCCACTCCAACATCCACCATATCTAGAACCTACGGAACCATTTTTAGGGACCTGACTCACAGACATAAAGCTCCAGGATCTCCACAACACAGGGCAACTACAGGATATCCAAGAAGAGTCTAGTGGAAGCATAGCACCTATAGCTAGGATTGTAGTAACCAGAGGCTTTGAACCAGACCAGTAACTCTTTGTTGTAAACACTTGCAAGTAAAGCTACATCGACAAAGAGGTTTACTGTGTGACTCACTGTGACACACTTCATCTCTCATGAAGAGAGTTTGTTTTTTTTTTTTAATTTTTTCCATTTTCCCTTTTTTCTTGTAAATTTTGTTTTATTTTGGGATGTTGCTGGGGCAGAAGACTAATGCAAAGGACTAGGGGAAATGAATAGGATCAAGGTGATACACAATATAAAAAAATACAGAGAAATAAAAAGAATGTAAAAAAAATGTTAAATCTAAAACAATTCCTGACACAAAACATCTAGGAAATCTGGGAAACCATGAAAAGGTTGAACATAAGTAGAACAGGAACAGAGGAGGAAGAAGAATTCCAGCTCAATGCCCAGGAAATATTTTCAACAAAGTCATAGAAAATTATTTTAACTTGAAGAAGCACATGTGGTATATATTCACTGAGAAGTGGATAACACCTTTTTAAGTAAATGAGAGCAAAGCTGCAATCCACAGACCCAAAGAGCTTCAGCAAAGAAGAAGATTTGTGGGAAAGGGGAGTCACCAAACTCCCTGGGCAAGAGAAATAGAAATAGAAAAAAATTGTTAGTGAGTATGGGTAGATGTTGATGAGTGCAGGAAAGGTCAGTGTGGGAGTTGAGGGGACAGAGTAGGGGGAGAAACTATTAGAATTAGGGAACACTGGAAAAGCTGGATCGCAATTGAAACTTCCTAGAATCTATGACAGTGACCCTAGTGAGGACAGCTAGTAATGGAGGGTATAGAATGGACCTTGCTCTGTTGTGTTTGGTTGTTGTCTCTTGGAAGCCTGCTTTTTTCTGAAGGAAAACAGAAAAGAAGTGGATCTGGGGAAGAAAGGCAAGAGTGGTGGATGAGAAGAATAGAGAGAGGTGGAACTGTGGTGGTTTGATTTTGTAAAAGAATCTATTTTCCATAAAAATGAAGGAGAAAAAATTCTCTACCAGATTGTCTTGATAAAAATGTTAATGAAACAGATTTTCCATATGATATATTTTGAATATAGTTTCTTCTCCTTCATCTGCTCTGAGCTGCTCCTAACCTTCTCGCCTATCCATCCATAACTTCTTTCTCTCTTTTTTTAGAAAGGAAATAATCAAATAAAAAGTAAACAAATAATAATGGAACCAATAATAATGGAACAATCAAAAAAAGGAAAAGCTTGAGAAACACATATACAAGCATACACACATGCAAATTGTAAAGAGAGAAAAATAGAGAGATTATATATGCAGATCACTAAGGTAAATAACAAAAAAAGTGCTGAGATAAAGGAGTGTAATATAAAAAAGTATTTACAAATAACACTGAGTTCATTTTATATCAGACATTTACCGCTGGTCATGGTTTCTATCCTTGAGTATATTTCCCAGTGTGACTCCATTCTTTCTTTTGCATGTAGCTAACTATTTGAGGAGCTTCCCAGTTAAGGATGTGATATCATGTTCATTTTCTTCTCTCAGGACTGGGATAAACTTGTTGTAGCAAAAGCAAATATATAAATCTACTGATGTTGACAATATTTTATAATAGGACAAACAAATTGGGAATCATTGTGTGAAACCGATTTTCATGACAGGAGAAAATTTGTCCCCATTCTCTATGTGTAACAGGTTAAATTGTTCAGAGATATGAGAAAACTATTTTTAATAATAACATAGTGAAGAGAAATGAAACTTGAATTGCTAAGGCATCTCTTCAAAGAGCAACCAAAGGAATCTGCAATTTTTTTCCATGATGTAACTATTTCCCATTTGTAGCAGGGGAATCTGATATATGTGGAGTAGAGACCATGTAACAGGTTCTGACTTGCTTTGACTCTTCATACATCTGTAGATTTTATCTAAGGGAAATCTCAACTGAATCAATTTTAATAGATATTTTTAATGTTATGACACTTTTTTTTCCCCTTGAAAATGTGTCAGGAACTTGCTTCAACAAAAATACCTCTTGTCAGGGTAGGGGCATAGGGATCAGAAAAATAAGTAAAGTGTTTGAAGACACAAATAACAGAACAGAAACACAGGATAGTATCAGAAGGGAATTCCAGTAAATACTTAAATTGCCCATGTTTAATTTTCCATACATTTTTATACTCCAATACAAAAGGGTGAAGAAGGAAACAAAAGACTTCTTTAACACGATACAAAGGACAACTAGAGCAGTTGTTTCACACTTTGAGACATCAAATCATTAGCATTCTGTTGTTTAAGCAGTAAAGCCACCCTGGACCAAGTATTCTGAAAAGCCACCATTCCCCAGATAATCTCCTATTATAAAAGAAAAAGCAAAAGTATGCTTGCATAACCTGACCATCTGTCAGGGTGGAGTGGATCTACTTATATGAGCCTTCTTATGCCAAAAGAACCAAGTAACCACATCCTGATTCAGAAGCCCTGTTAATTGTCATCAAATTTGATCAACCTTCAAACTTTCTGACCATCAGACAAGGTGTAAATAGGCTCACATTTTTGGGCCTCTACAAAAATGACCACAGTATATCAAATGACAGATGCCGTGTTAAGGGACTAGTAGTAAAAGCCATTTTTGTACCCCTTCATTAACATATATACACTGCATAAAATCCATTGTATACATTCAATGCTTCATTTAAAAGTATCCCTTAATGGTTTAGCTATTTTCATTACTTGCTGTAGTCAAATCTTTAAACCAACCAACCAACAACATTGAAGACTCATTTTAATTCAAACAGCCATGTCATTTTATCACTTAACAATTTTAATGACTTAGATTATTCTTAATTGTTACTTTCCCAAAATTTAAAATTTATATTACCTTTATATTGATTTTTCTTTAATATCGTTACATTTTTTTCAGATTTTCTATGATCTGTAAAAGTTTTCTCTACTTTGGATGGTTGTTTTTATCTGCTGCTATTGTCTTTAACCTTATGGACACTGTGACTTCTCTCATTTGCTAGGTATTAATGAGAAAAAGGTTTATTTTGGATGAACTTTTCTACATTTTAATGATCATTTCTTCAGTTTTAGAGCCAGCAACTCCTTTCAGATCAGGATCATTACTGACAAGACTTTAAAATTCAGAATCTTCTGTTATTCAAATTTTTAGGAATTTTACAGCTATTATACCTTCTATTTCAGAGATGGCGGTATGGGCCTTGATAAACTGCAAACCTCTGAAGCCATCACCAATGTTCAGCGTAGAAAATACAGTCTTGACGTTTTTCTTCTCAGCCTTTCTTAAATGCACTCTGAAATGGCAGTTCTTGAATGAAACACTTAACAGCAATTAGGTTACATTGTCCTCTTTTCTCTTTGGAATAAGATACTCAGTTTTTATGACAATAACTGATTAACAACCTTTAAAGTGATAATTACAGACATTAGAAGAAACTTTTGTAAAACTAGTATTTTACACACACACACACACACATGCTTAATTATATAGAAACATTAACAGTGTATGGGGGAGATTTTACTATTTTTTTTTATTATTTAACAATACAAAACTAAGTTTGATGCTTTCACAAAATCTTTTCATTAGAAACAATAGATTTTTTTACCAGTGAAGGGAAAACCAAATTTAACTGAACAAAAGCAAAAATGTTTCAGAACAGAATTTTATTGTCTACATCATGCACATCACAATGAAATAATGTAGGTTTTCTTTTATTTGACTATGTAAGCACTTGAATACTAGCAGCAAAATGATTTTCCCTGATAATAAAGATGTTGTAATTTTTGAAAGTTTTTTTTAAATGAATTACTTTTTAGAGATTAGGTACAAGGAGGTGAAGTATGGGGATAAAAGATATTTGCAGAACATAGAATTATTTAAAGAGATTCAAAGTAGTGATAATATGTATTAAGTAGAGTTCAGATATTTTAAAATAATTCTTTAAAACTAAAGTGATAATATTTGGAGTTACTCTGCCCTTTCTGCTACAAATGATAGGGAGATGATGGATGGTGACAAGAAAAACTGAAAATTAAACACTTTCTTTAATTTCATTTAAAAAATTTCCAATGTAAAACAATAATATTTTTTTTTTTTTTGGTTTTTTGGTTTTTCGAGACAGGGTTTCTCTGTGGTTTTGGAGCCTGTCCTGGCACTAGCTCTTGTAGACCAGGCTGGTCTCGAACTCACAGAGATCCGCCTGCCTCTGCCTCCCCAGTGCTGGGATTAAAGGCGTGCACCACCACCGCCCGGCAAAACAATAATATTTTGATCAAATTATGCTTTAATATATACTGAACCATTTAAATTTTCTAAGTGCTCCTTCATATTTCAAAATCACATTTAATTATATAAAGAAAGGTTTCACTCATAGTGAAGAAATTGGATTTTTGTGAAACAGATAAAAGTTGTAGGGGACTGCTTGTTCATTTCCTGGCAGTTGTGCCATTTTGTTGTAGGAGTCTGCTTGTGTGTTTCCAGCTGCCCAGACTCATTAAATAACCACACAGAAACCATATTATTTGCAATACTGTTTGGCCAATAGCTTAATTGTATTTCAGACTAACTCATCTTAAATCAACCCATCTCCATTAATCTGTGTATTACCATGTGGCTGTGGCTTACCTACAAAGTTTTGGCATGTCTGTCTCTGGTGGCAGCTCCATGGCTTATCCTTGATTCTGCCTTCTTTCTCCCAGCATCTAGTTTAGTTTTCCCTGCCTATCTGGTCTGCCTTGCACAGGTCTAAGACAGTTTCTTTATTAACTAATGGTAGTCACAACATACAGAGGTGAATCCAACATCAGATACATATATATATATATATATATATATATATATGTTTAGTTATATATGGTGCATTTATTCATTATATAAAATATATTCTACTTGAAAATTGTGTACTGAATGAAAATGAATATGATTATTTTTAAATGTTTAATTAGAATGTTTAATTAGTATTTTTCTCAATTAATATATCTAGAATAAAAGATATCATGAGGAGGAAAGTGGAGTTCTTTTATAATGTGATAGGAATCGTAAACAAAAAAAGTGTTCTATGTAGATGTATGCATTGTCTAAAATTGAAGGGTGAGCCCATCATTAGAGAAAAAAAAATGTTGTATGAGAGAATCAGCATGCCCTTTTCATATTCAGTTTACACTAGATTCTATACAAAAGGGGCAGACAAGAAGGGGTTGCAAAGTGAAAGTGCATTATTAGCCTTTGGCATGAAAGTAGAAAGCACAGATGTCAGCATGAAGGGGGAAAATGTTGGGTGAAGTAAGACAATCTTGCAGTAACTGGCAAGAACTTTGGGACTTCAGTGAGAAGAACACTTGTACTTTTACTGTGTAATCGGGGTGACAAAGGGCAGTTTGTAAGTTATATATCAGATATGCATATTATTTTTTCTTATGTTTTCTTCCTCTTTTCCAGTAATGATTTTCATGTTTATTTTTCTCTCTACTTAACATTTAATTTTCTCTAGTTCTACTATAAAATATGAGACTATTATGCTGTGTTAGTAATTTTTAAGACATTTTATTCCCAAAATGTTTAGTTGAAGTGGAAATCCAGATACCAATCTGGAGTACTCTGTTAGAGTAAGAGTTAGAATACAATGTGAACTGAGTAAATTTGCACAACTGGATATTTTACACCAAAAACTGAAGGTGGGGAAGAAGGAGGGAACATGGAAAGTAAATAGAGTGTGGGAGGAGAATACCTCAAAAGAGGATGTAATGCTTAATCCAACCATTCAGTGCTGGATTCCTATATGCTATTCAGGGTCTTTTGAGATTTTCCACGCCCACTAAAGTGTTAGCTGGTGTTTTCCCTGTACAAGTGTTGTTCCGGTTGTGTCATGTCATATACAAATATTAAAGACATTCCGTAGCAGATATCTTGGTCCCATGACCCTTACTATATTTCTGTTTCTTGTTCTGTGATGTTCTCTGAACCTTAGGTGTATGGTTGAAATTGTAGATGCATCAGTTAGTAATAAAAATCGTTGCCTGATTTTGTATGTTATCTTGACACAAAAATATCATTTGAGAAAATGAGTCTAAATTGAGAAAACGGCTCCATAAAATTTTCCTGCAGGAAAGCTTGTATTGATTTTTTTTCTTGTTTAACAATTGATGGGGTAGGTTCAGCTCACTGAGGATGATGCCAATCCTCAGAGAGGGGTCCTTGATGAATATGGAGCAGACTGAGAAATCCATGGGAAGCAGACCGGAAACAATACTCCTCCATGGCTTCTTCATCAGTTCATACCTCCAAGTCCCTGCCATATTTAAGCTCCAGTGTAGATGTCCACAAATAATGCCCTAAGGATATAAGACAAAATAAAACATTTTATTCCCAAGATGCTTTTACTTATGGTATTTTGTTACAAGATTGGAATGCCCAAGACAGGTATTTTAAGCAGTAGTGGAAATATTCAATAGTCTCTATTTGCTGCAAAAAAGAAGCTTCTTCAATTAGAGGTGAGAGCTACTCTTCTGCATTTTTATTAAGAATTTAGGACACACTTATTATGATTTAGGAAAGAAGAACTAGTAGGTTCTCATCTGGGTTTTAGAGCCTTATCTGCTATTACCCTTGTTTGCTTCTAAGAATGTGAAGGTAAAACCCTATTGCTGAAGACGCCACATTTTTCACACACAATGCTTGGAGAAAATAAGCTGCAACTGACTTGGAAATCTCTTCCCTGAGGACTATCGTTCATAGCATTGGAAAATGCCATCAAAGTACCGTGGAAGAAGTCTAATAATAATTCTATCCAGCTGTAAAGACTATGATTTATATCAACGACCAGCAAGGTGGATAACCCAAGGATGACATATTGAAATTAGTATACCACAAGCATATGACCACTGTATAATTGGCATAGTATACAAACCTAGTCAATTTCCTACATATAGTAGCATTACCAAAGAAACTATGAAATATTGCATTGCTCTAATGCTATTGTTTTGGAAAAAAAGGCAACTTTTCTTCCTTTTTTCTTATTCTTTTGTCTGCTGTAGTTGGACTTTCTTTTTGGCCACCAGCTCACAAGGAATTAGTGGAAACTTGTTAATAATTATGAAATCTTGGCCTTTTTAGGTAGACTTTTCTTTCCTGGCCACCAATCCCACGTAACCACACAGAGGACTGTAGTAAATACAAATACTTGACCTATCATTCAGGCTTGTTACTAACTCTTCCAACTTAAATTCACTCATTTCTATTAAGCTACATTTTGCCACGTGACTTTTCGTTATTATACCATTTTAGTGTGTCCTACCTAGTCTGTACCTGATTGGTTTCACCTCTGACTCCATCCTTCCTCAAAGGGTCCTCTGTATCTGACTATGCTGGCTAAACTTCCTGTCTGTCAGCTTTTTATTAATCAATAAGAATAAGACTTATTCACAGTGTACAAGATTATTCCACAGCAAGCTTTAATTAGGCTTTTCTCAACTAGCTCATATAACTTAAATTAGCCTGTTTCTATTAATCTGTTCTGAAATGTTACTTCTTTCTTGCACGGTATGTTTGACTTCAATGTCTCACTGGCATTATTTGCTGACTTATATTCATCTGCTGCTTCTCTCTCTCCTCAAAAGTCCTGTCTATTTTCTCCTGTCTAGCTATTGGCCATTTAGCTCTTTATTAAACCAATTAAAAGGTGCCTCAGAAAAGACACATCTTCACAGTGTACAAAAAAGATTATTCCACAACAGTCTGCCTTGCATTTGGGGGGGGGGCGTATTTTACTGTGAATTGTATTTTTCAAAGAGCTAACTTTAAGCATCTGGAAATGATTTATTCATATATCTGATGATGAATATTGAGAATGTGCTCAAAAAAGTATGGGCTCAAGAACGTTTAAGTAAAGAACCTTTAAAGACTTTATACCATAAAGCATGTTTTAGGGCACTTTATTGAGGATAGCTTCCATTTCTAGAATATCATAGAAATGAGTATTTTAGGGGTGTGAAGGTTGGAAAGAGTGGAAGAATCAGAAGATTTGGATAACAGGGAGTCTTACCCTAGCTCAAATGTTTTAGAAGGAGGCCATTTATTCTTCACTAATGGGTGGCTTAGACCCAAAATAATCACATAGAAACCATGTTACTTAAATCACTGGCCCATTAGCTCTACGTTCTTTTTGGCTAATTCTTACATATTAATTTAACTCATTTTCATTAATCTGTGTATCACCATGTAACAGTGGCTTACCAGCAAAATTTCAACTTCAGCATGCGTTTCTGGTGGGGCTACATGGCATCACCTAGTCCTTCCTTCTCCCAGCATTCCATTTAGTTTCCCCCACCTACCTATGATGTGGGAGTGTCATATATCAATCTGTTGTTTTCATTGGTTAAAATAAAGAAACTGCCTGAGCTCATTGATAGGCCAACCCTTACGTGGGTGGAGTAAACAGAATAGGATTCTGGGAAAGAGAAGCTGAGTCAGAAGGAGTCGCCATGATGTTCTCATTCCAGAGAGATGCAGGCTAGAATCTCCCCGGTAAGCACACCATGGGGTGCTAAACAGATTATCAGAAATGGGCTAGTCCAGGTGCAAGAGCTAGCCAATAAGAGGCTGGAACTAATGGGCCAGGCAGTGATTAAATGAATATAGTTTCCGTGTAATTATTTCAGGGCATAAGCTGGGCCATGCGGGCAGCCGGGTACAGGGGCACAGCCACGCCGCTCCTCTTACAACAGATTGGCGCGCCAACGTGCTAATGAACTCCACGTAAAACCTGAGAGGGCTTAAAAAGGACAGAAAGAGAATTTAAGACAGCTTTTTGCTGTTTCTGGGTTGCGTACCGCAAAGAAATTGTCCTGACTCAGGAACAGGAAAAAACTGGCTGTTTTAAAATGCCGGCTTTCTGGGCTGTGCCGCCATTGTGATCTCTGTCTGGCTCCTGCGGGAGACAAAGCTTTTGTATGGAGCATTTGGAATAAACTGCTTTGGCTTGCTTGATGGCAATGTGGACTGCTGTGTGCCTGGAACTCTGTGCAGCTCGGGCGCACCAAATGGCTCTGAGGCAGGAGCAGCTCAGCTCTGCCATGCTGAACTGTGCTGGTCTCAGGCAGGAACTACCGTAATTACTGTGATAACAGCGCACATAAGGTTTAGACTTTACAGGACACAGGCAGTACCGTATTACTCCTACATGGTGCAACTTAAGTTTTTAAGAAATGCTTAACATTTTAAGAAATGCTCCTGGATAGTAAAAAAATTACAGATTCACAATAAAACAGATTCAGACAGACCACTAAATGAGTCACAATGTTGGATAAATGTACGTGGGCTTGAGAAAGAAAAATATATATATAGAGAGAGAATAAAGTTAATGCCTTTAAAATTAAAAAGGTAAAGTCTTTAAAGAGACAGAGTACAGATAGTTAAGAGAGTAAAAGAAATAAAGAAAAATAAGCCACGTAAAAATGGAAAATTCACAGAGAGTCTGGATTATGTACATTGTGTTTTCTTTAAAATTTTTGACTGTAAAGGAGCTAAGTACAGAGAGTCATTTCATTATGTGGGCTGCCAAGTGGAACCAGAATGGATATAAGGGTATTACGATTTCAAAATTTGGGTCTAAGGATATGATGCTTCGGAGAGGGTCTTCTTTTGTTTTCACAGAGGACCAGACCCTATGGATTGCATCTATTCCGATATGGTATGATAGACCACGCCCTCCTGAAAGGTTGCTGTGATCACCCTCAAAAAATTACTTCACTCAACTGCCAACTGAGATGACCCTGGCACACAGGTTACACCATGAAAGACCTAATTAACGACGCCCCCATTCAGCAGGAAGCAGTTTAGAGAGAAAAAGCTGCGCCCAGGTTCCCAAATATTGATTATATATGTTCTTTTATATTTAAAGGGGGATATGATATAGATATGAATAATTTGCATTGGTGTGGATTTTAAAGTCAATTTTGTTATATGTATATGTATTTCTGATCTTGATTAAGTATTGTTTTGTGCAGTTCATTTAAAAATGTAACATATATAGGTTGTTAATGGATAATCATCAATAATGGTCAAGCTTGTAGTCATGTTAGATTTTCTAGATATATGGAGATATATTTCAATTAGATAGGCATTCTTCATATCTTTCAAAGACTGCAGAATATGGCATTTAATGTTTTAATAACTTAGGGTTTTTCATGACAATGAGACACGTCTGCTCCTGGCAGCACCAATCTACTTCGAGAGGAAGATGGGCATCGAAGAGGATCCTTATGGAGTTTGATAGCCATTTGGGCAAGAAACTGCTCTTGCCTGGACTGATGCATAAACTGGACACAAAGAACCCGCAGAAAGAGGACTGCTGAACTTGCCTAAAGGTGAGATGATCTTTCAGGGTTCCTGATTCATAAAAGAGTCTACGAGACATTCTGCAGGACACAGCAGAAAATGACTGAACTGTCTTTAAAATTTCCTGCTTCGTGGAACTGTCTGCTGGATACTATGGGCCTGAAGGCCAAAGATAGATGCCCCAATGGTACAGAGGAACTTTGGGTGACTGTCCAGGCAGCGAGATGTCTCTGTCATTTCTAGAGTTTGGATTTCTTGTTTGTTTATATAATTTTATATCCTTCTGGAGTCTTTGATGGAGTTGAAGAATGGTTAGTTATAGTTATAGTTTTTCTTAGTTATGATAAAAGATAAAGTAGATATAAATATTGTAACTGTAATTCTTACTTGATAACTGTTTTGCTATATGTAATTTTACTATGTTAAAATGAAAGCCTTCCTTTTTGTTTAAACAGAAAAAAGGGGAAGTGATGTGGGAGTGTCATATATCAATCTGTTGTTTTCATTGGTTAAAATAAAGAAACTGCCTGAGCTCATTGATAGGCCAACCCTTACGTGGGTGGAGTAAACAGAATAGGATTCTGGGAGAAGGAAGCTGAGTCAGAAGGAGTCGCCATGATGTTCCCAGTCCCTGCAGATGGAGGCTAGAATCTCCCCGGTAAGCACACCTTGGGGTGCTACACAGATTATCAGAAATGGGTTAAGTCGATATGTAAGAGCTAGCCAATAATGGGCCAGGCAGTGTTTAAATAAATACAGTTTGTGTGTAATTATTTCGGGGAATAAGCTAAGCCATGCGGGTGGCCTGTTGCGGGGACCCAGTCCTGGCCGCTCCTTGTACAACATACCTAAGTTCTGCCCTATCAACAGGCAGATTATTTATTTATCAGTGGTAATCACAGCACACAGAGGTAAATCCCACATCACAAGTAATTATGAAAATTGGTAGTATCTGGAGGAAAAAAATTAGTTTTATTTAAAGGTATGACCTTTGGTGGCTGCCCATACTACAGTGGATGCCATCACACACCAGGAGTATATGGAGATCAGAGATGTTCTAAATGAACTTAAAAAGAAAGGCAGAGACACAGTTAGCTGGGTATTAAAAAGAGGTTTAGATCTTGAGATCTTATAAAAAGGGGTGCATATATATAATGTGTTACTTTTAAAATTTTGATAAGCCTATCTTTAATTAATTAATTTATTAATTAAACAAGTTGAAAATTATTCTTTGAATTTTTGTTTGTTTTATTTTTTCAGTTCTTACCATGAGTCATTCTCATATTACAAGAAAAAACCATATATATATATATATAAATTAAATTACTAAGATCTAATGGCAATGTACTTGAAATATGCTTTACTTCCCAAAGTCTAAATAAGAAGAATTTATTTTTTGTTCAAAAAGAGCCAATTTGAAGCTCTTATTATCTATAATTTAAAGCAAATAAATAAATAGAGAAGCATATGTTAACAAGCAAGCACTAGGCAATGGCATGTATTCATTTGCTGTCTATTAGTTTAATTAATTCTGTACCAGAAAATTCAAGTCTATTCAACAAGTCTATCAATTATTCTAGGGTTGGTGTATTCATTTATCTAATTTCCCCCTCAAGGGGTAGAAGCTGTCTACATACTTTTTTTCTTTGAAAATTACTCATTAATGTCAACAATTGTAATTTCACATAAAAACAGCCCAGCTTGAGCAGAAATATTGAGAAAATAATTATTTTGTTCTCTAAGCATTCTCAAACCCTGAATTCATGATATAGTTCTCTAAATATAGAAACAGAATTTAAGAAAACATCACTGGACACAACAAATACACTCAAGGATTGTGAAGACTCAGTAAGAGCAAAAATAGATAAGTAATAAACAAGTAAATTTATTATTTCAAAAAATATTTATAAAACCACCTGCATCAAATTTTAACAATGATGACACTTACATGAGATATTTCAATCAAAAGAGAATCTAAAGAAATAAAAATGTTGCCAGCTGTATAGTGACAGCTATTCATTCCAGAACAATGCTAAAAACTTAACACAGTGGCAGTAAAACATACTTTACTTGAGGTTATTTAAGTACAGCACGTTTATTATTGTTATTATCATTAAAAACATTTTCAAACCTCAGACAAACTGTTACACTAAAGGTAATTTTGCATGAATTTAATTTAGAATAAAGTTTTAGTATCAGAACCGATTTGAATTTTCTGTCAAGAAAATTTTGATGGAAAATTTTATTTAATTAACAAATGTTACTTCTAAAAAGAGTGTTTGAGAATGTTGTTTCTTTCAGTAGGAGAAATCTGAAATGCATCATTTATTATTTGAAAGAATGCATATTAAATTTATCAGTTAGTTATGTAGCAGTTTTCCATAAAAGCAGGAAGAGTAGAATATATACCTATATAAGCATAAGCATGTAACTATGTACATATATATAAATATAGTTTTCATGTTAACAGGCACATGTATTATTTCAATGATAAATTCCTTTTTTCCTTCCTTCCTTCCTTCCTTCCTTCCTTCCTTCCTTTCTTTCTTCTTTTCTTCCTTTGACATGGTTTCTCTGTGTAGCCTTTGGTTATACTGGATGTTGTTCTATAGAACAAACTAGTCTCAAACTCACAGAACTCTCCCTGCCTCTGCTTCCCAAGTATTGGGATTAAAGTCATCTACCACCACCACTTGGTTATCAAACACTTTCTTAATCTTTATTGATGTTTTGTACATTGTATATTTTCAAGTTTATGTTAATGCGTATATGAGAGAGAGAGAGAGACAGAGAACTTGTGAGAGATCTTTTTTTTTTTTCTGTGAAACTTAATGTGTGCTCATTGGAAATCCAGAGTTTGACAACTCATGACTTTCTCAATTGCAATTCATTTGGTTTTTCTCACTTCTTATTTTCTGAGATAGGATCTCCTGCTAAACCTGGAGTTCATTGTTTTACCAATACTTTTTCTAGGGATCCCTGTGTCTCCAGTTTGCAAGCATCTTTTTTAAAAAAAATTAATTATTTATTTATTAAAAATTTCCACCTTCTCCCCTCCTCCCATTTGCATCCCCCCTCCCCCTCCCACCTCCCCCCTCTCGTATACCCCCTCCCTCTCTAGTCCTAAGAGAAACCAGGGTGCACTATCCTGTGGGAAGTTCAAGGTCCTCCACCCTCCATCCAGGCCTAAAAAGGTGTGCATCCAGACTAGGCTCCCAAAAAGCCAGTAGATGCAATAGAATCAAAACCCGATTGGCTTCTCAGTCAGCCTCCCCAGCTAGGTCCTTGGGCAGCAGAGGAGAGGGTGCCTGAACTGGCCTTCTCTCATAGCCATATCTAGCATATCACCATAGAACCTTCATCTGGTGATGGATGGAGATAGAGACAGAGACCCACATTGAAGCACTGGACTGAGCTCCCAAAGTCCAGATGAAGAACAGAAGGAGGGAGAACATGAGCAAAGAAGTCAGGACCGCGAGGTGTGCGTCCACCCACTGAGACGGCGTGACTGATCTAATGGCAGCTCACCAAGACCAGCTGGACTGGGACTCAACGAGCATGTGATCAAACCGGACTCTGAAAGTGCTTGCAAGCATCTTAATTGGCTGTTTTTGCCATTATGTTTGGTTCCTATTACACGAACACTTGTTGCATGATTTCTAATTGATATTAACGGTAAAAGCCTGGAGTCAGATATCAGAGCAAATGCTGAAAGATCTGAGAAAGGAACGAGTCACAGCCAGTTCTTACCTTGCTAACACCTCAGCCGAAAAAGGCTGACCTCATGTCACTTCCCATCTTATATTTCTCTCTTCCCAGCTATATCTCTTCCTGTCTGTCTGTCTGTCTGTACAGACCTCCAGACTTCTATGGTTAACTTGTGGCTAACTCTGCCCTCTGATCTTCAGGCAAGTTTTATTTATTAGAGTACAAATAAGATCATGACAGCTACTGGAGATCTGAACTCAAATACTAATATTAAGTGGCAAACAGTATTTATGAAAACAAAACTCTAGCTCTTCAAGCCTTTTATTTTACAAAACATATTTTACTTCAGAATTTATTTATATCCAAATTTAGATAAGATACAAATTTTGATTGAAAGTATAGTTAATGAATCTTTCCCTCTTTCCATATTTAACTCCTTTCTATGATTGAGACAAACTATTTCATAAACCAAACTATATTTGACCATGAAAATGACTAGAAATTTGTTAATTCATTTTTTTTCTGTTTAAAAAACACACTGCCAAAGTAAACTTCACTAGTGATTCTGAGAAGTGTGATACTCTGTAGGTTAAGAGATACAAATTTAGAGAAAAGTTGGATATTGTGTTCACGTGGTAAAATAGTAGGAATGTGATTTTTCCTTTAGAGGGAGCCTGAAAACCAACAGGAATTTAATCGCTCATCCTCATAACATTGCTGCCACTACTGGACTGAATGGCTGTGGACCAGGCAGGACAGAAACCTCAGCCTGCATGTCACACTGATCATGATTGCAGTTTCAGGGGACACAAGTAGGTAAGACTGAGAATGACTTTTTCTTCCCAAAAAGGAATGAATCTTTTGGACGAAAATGTGGATTTTATTTATTTCTCTACATCTTGTGACATATGTGTGTGTTATCTTGAGAAATAAAGATTTACTGTCAATTTCTGTTTGGCAACAGTACAAGCCTCTATTAATTACCTTGGGAATCTATGGGGTACCTGTGACCACAATCATTAAGAAAGGTATACTCCATCTGACACTGGGCAATTTTTGGCAATTCATTGTTTCTTGGGGCACATTAGGAAAATAATCTCGAATGTGGGGTAGGTTCAATAAAACTGTGTGTGTGTGTGTGTGTGTGTGTGTGTGTGTGTGTGCGCGCGCGCACGTGTGCTTAGGAAGCTTATAAAATGTAGGTTACCATTTGACATTTCCAAATGCAGTTATTTATCATTAGTTACTTATATCTCAACCACTTTCCTTCCCTTAACATCACATCATTCTCCCCAACTTAAACTACCCTTACTATTATTCCTCATTACTCCTTCCTACCACCTGTTTCTACTAACCCCTTCCATTAAGACATTTCTTTGCCCTCATCCACAATGATTCTGTTCTATATTCCTGAATTCCATAAGAACTACAAATTAGACACAAAAATCTGAACATTCGATGCTTAGTTACTTATAAAAGAACATACAGTGCTTGTTTTTCTGAATCTAATCTACCAACTCAGTTTTCTAAATAGCTACATTCATTTATCTTCAAATTTCATATTTTGATAGTTTTGTTTCCAGTTATTTAGAATTTCATTGTATATATGTACATTTTCATTACATATTCAATTAACAATAATATACTCTAATGTCCTAGATATTGTAAACTGATCAAACATAAATATAGATGACCTTATGTTTCTGTTGGAAGGAGTATGTTAAATACATGTTAAGGAGTGGTATAGCTGAGTCATATCATAGATCTATATCTAGTGCTCAGAGAAACAGCAAAAATTATTTACATATTAGCAACACCAATTTGCACTACCAACAGTTGTGCATGAGGGTTCCCTGTACCCCACACACTTGCCAGTGTTTGTTGTCCTTAGTTTTCTTAACCTTAGTGATTCTGACTAGAGTAACATGCTATTCTTACTTAGTTAATATAAAGTTTCAAAGTTCTTTTAATTTGCATTTTACTGACAATTGATGATGTTGGTCACTTTAAAAAGTATTGCTGCGTTTATTGTTTTTCTTCCCCAAACTGTCTGTTTAGTTAATACCCCATTTTGCCAAGTGCTGTTTCCTTGATGTTTATTTTAGTTTATTTTATTTGTTTTCCTCATATTTTGTAACGGCGTAAATGAATTTAGACAGATTGTAATAATATATATAGCTTTAATGGAGAAATAGACTTACAGAACTACCGGTTCCCGCGGAGAACAGGGAAGCAGAGAGGGCGGTGGGCTCATGCTTGCTAGATTTATAAGTAAACATTAGCCCGAGGTGAACACGGCCCCAATAGACTGGGCTTATCCCTACAATATTTTCGAGATTCTATTATACTATTAGATATAGAATTGACAGAGATGATTTTCCATCTGTATGCTATGTCTCGAATCATTTAACATTTTCTTTTGCAATGCAAAATCTTTCTTACTTCATGGAATTCATGTTGTTGATTTTTGCTCTGAGCATCTAGAGTCCTTTTCAAAGTGTCCTTATCTGAGCCTAAGCTCTGATATGTATTATTTACTTTTTATTCTAGAAGTTTCGCATCTAGCATTGAAATTTTTGATCCATTTGGAATTGATTTGTGGGGGTGTTAAGAGTGAAGAATCAAGGAGGATCGTATATACATAGATATCCGATTTGTTAAAGTTGCTGTCTTTTCTCCAGTGTATGTTTCAGGCACCTTTGTCAAGACTTATGTGCTTGTAGGTATATAAACCTTTATGTCAGAGTCCTTGATTCTACTTGATTGATCAATGTTTCTGTGTTTGTGCCAATATAATTATACTGTTACTATCATGTCTCTTTGATATAACTTGAAATTAGATATGGGATTACATCTGACAACTTATTTTTAATATTCATGTTTATATTAATAATCTTTGTGCATCGATACTGGTTAACACAGAACCATACAACCGGCCAACGTGCAGAGTTGAATTACCAACCACAGATGGGGCATCTTCATGACACCACCTTGCCCCAAATTTCATGGAGTATGGTATTAGAGGTGTGAGAATGTTAACAGGCAGGGGTCAAGAAAGAGTGTAGGAAAGTGCTACTCTTCAGGACATGACATAACATTGAACTCATGAAATTGAAGGTGTCTTTGCATGCAAAAGACTTGCATGTAATCAAACCAATCAAAATTCTAGCTTGAGTGGGAAAGGGTTTATGAGCCCATCCCTAACTGAAATAATGAAAAGTTTTGAACAGTTGATGGTTTCTGGGAGAAGAGGAGTCAGTTTGAAGAGGGTGAATTTTGATTTGATAGGTTGGTGTAAATGGACACTATCAAGTAGTTCCATACTAGATCAGATTTGAGTACAATAGATAGTTCCTTATTTAGGGGTACACCTCACAGAAATTATATTTCGAAAAGATATATACTACTTAGGATTTGACTGTTTTAATCTGAGGATATATATTTTAAATAATATAGTTAGTGTGTATTTGAATATTTTTCATGCTTCATATTCTTCATGTTCATGTTATACATTAAAAATATAATTTGAGAGTATTTTTCCATATAACTTACTTTTTATGTTATTTTTACAATTTTTACCTAAAATAGTTCTTATTATTTTCAGGTGTTTATTAGTTTAACTTTATTTCCCAATCGTTTCATCTTTTACTTGATAAAACAGTTTATTTAAGGGAGGGATTATTTTTTGCATTATTTTGGTACAGAGAAATGACAACTATATGAAATCAATGTAACAGCTGAGATTGAATTGAATTTTTTGTTGTCCCATGTATTAACTGCATAAGATTCTTAGATTTACCAAATACTTTTAAAACTTAGAATAGTATCAGTTTGGAACTGAATGTCTATAGAAAACCACCTATGGAATTTGACTAGTAAGTGAAACACCAAATTTGGAAGTATTTCACTCTTTGTTGCTATCTCTTACCCCTAATTGCACTAGCTGTTTATTATATGACAAATTTTAGAAATTTGTACCTGGAAAGATGAAGAAGAGCAGTTCACCTACTAGCAAACTAGAAACAGAGCTAAAGTGGGGTTATTAGCTTCAAGGACCTGGACCTGGTATCCTATCTTTAACAGATAGCTCCTATCCTCTAAAGTTTCCAGAAGGTTTGAAAAACAGCGTGACTTGAGGACCTGCATTTTAACACATGAATCTTTTGTGGGCATTTTGTATTCAGCATATATATTGTGATTCTTTCTTAAAAATCACCATGGCAAGTTCTGTTTCTTACAAACACATGCTTTCTTAGTTTTACCAATGCAAAGTTCTAATTAAGTCTTGTTGAACATTTAAAAGTATTCATTTTTTATTTCCCAAATAAAAAAATTTGAAATTCGAAATATTCTGTGAAAGATTAAAAAATGCTATGTTAATATAATATTGAAACTGAAGTACTGTTATTTTAAACTAACAGAACATTCTACTTAATTTTTAAATGCTTCACAAGTAACTAAACTGTTATTTCATTAAAGGACGCATATGGCACCATGCTAAAATTCCTTAAAATTTCCAAGTACTCAAAATCTGACTGAAAACAGAGAGCATGCTCATATTTTATCTCTAATATGTTGTCTATTATTTCCTTATTTCTTTTACCCAGAGTTAAGACATATTTATAGATGAGTCAACTCTGTTTATTGAAACAAAAAGAATAACATTAAAAACAATTATCACAGAAAGAATAAATTTTTACATGCTATCCTTTAATAAAGTGGTATTGCACTGAAGCATATTAAGAAGTTTATAAAATCCCTACAATTCCCTTATTTTGTGCAGTGTATAATTTTGATATTGCTCTGTACCATTGGTTCTAAAGTGAAGAAGAAATGCACAACTGAGCCATTACTAAACCTTTATGTTGTTTTCTGCTTTAATTTCTGAAGGTCACTAATAAGAGAGGTAAAATAACTTGAATTCGAAGTTGAGTTTTATTCCTAAAGCACTCAGAACAGCCACTTGCAATTTTCCTCTATTAAGAGACAAAATAAGACACACAAGTAATATGTACTCATGGAAAAGTACATTCTGCCCTGGTCATGCAAGCTTTACTGACATTTTAAGTGGAAAGGTTGAAGGAATCAAGTCCATTTTGACATAATTTTATAAGCTGAAGAAAGATTGATCGATTCTGCAGCAGAGAGCATCTAGACTACATAAGGGAAAAAAAGCTGATGAAAGTAATACAATCCCAAGCTTTAGTCAAGAGGAAACACATAGAAAGGTAAAGGTCACTTAGAAAACTTTTACCTTATTTTCTGTGGAGTGTGTGCTTGCATGTATACACATACAAACATTTTCATAAGATTGCCAAAATTCAGGAAACAAATTATTGTCTTGCCTTGTGCTAGGTATTGTCATGAATGCAAAACTTTTTTAGGTTGAATGGATAGTGTTTAATGTGATCATCTGAAGCCTGTCTGGTGATTAGGGTATTTGGTCTCCAAAAATGCTGGAGTTACCCTAGGAAAGGTCCTTCATTTCTCTTCACTGCTTGTAGGATTTAGCAAGGTCCAGCATAATCAACTCTTTCAAGATCAAGTTGAGAACTTTAAACTGCCAATTACCAATTAGCAAACATTTCATCAGCGTAGGTCTAGTTTCTCTGCCTCTCTGTTCTTAGGGAAAGAAGTACTCACCTTACTCAGAAGATATTAGAAGATATTAGCTAAAAGTAAAATATACTTAATAAATGCTTTTCATATATTCTATTTTTTAATGAATAATGTAAGTATGTAGTGATTTGGCAGAATTTAAAAGCTTCCTACAACCCGTCATTACTGGAAACGAAATGTGAGTGCCCTGGGGCACGTCTTTGTGAAAACAATTAATGAGAGTTTTCCCCTAGAATTAAATTTTGCTATTTAATGAAAAATAATCCATGCAGATTCAATCAAGCAAATAATAATAGTGTTTACTTTACTATTACATATAAAAGTGGTTTTAAACCTTGAAGGGAAATAACTCGAGTAAGGAAAATTTGGATCTCAGGGGCACATTTTGGGAAGATTTACTCTGAAAGCTGTGTTTAAATCACTTTGGTTCATGAAATGTACTTTCATCATTAATATGGAGCACTTGTCACAAGAAAATCCAATAATCAAAGTAGTATTAGGTAGAAATAAAATGAGAGGGCAATAGCACTACTCTATTAGAAGCAGATTACCAGTTCACATTTGGTCCGTGTTGAACAGTCTTCATTCTTAACCTTTTCTTTTCATTCATCCCCACATGGGATTCTTATATTAGTAGTTCCACTGTGAATTCAGGTTTTGTAAAAAAAATTGCACCCAGAGCTAAATTGCTTTCCTAGTGATTCATATTAAAAGGAAACCTGCTAATCTTTCTATACAGTTCACAGCACAAATTATTATTAAATGTTGCAATTTGAATCATCTTAATATCCATCCTTTTTTCTATTTGTCTGTCTCTTCATTTCTATCTCTACCACATTTTTCTTTCTCCTCTCTTTCTTTGCTTCACTTCCCCTCTCCTCTTCGCATTCCTAATGCAGCTGGACAAAATGTTTCTAAATACTGTCAGATAAGCAGCAGCTCAGAATTCTGGAGTCCTATGTCTGAAATGCAAATCACACTTTACTTTTTTTTTTATTGAAAGAAAAAAAAAAGAAATTCCCACCTCCTCCCAGCCTCCCATTTCCCTCCCCCTCTTCCCACTCCTCTCCCCCTCCCTCTCCAGTCCGAAGAGCAGTCAGGGTTCCCTGCCCTGTGGAAACTCCAAGGTCCCTGCCCTTCCATCCAGGTCTAGGAAGGTGAACATCCAAACTGGCCAGGCTCCCACAAAGCCAGAACATAAAGTAGGATCAAAACCCCTTGCCATTGTCTCTGGCTTCTCATCAGCCCTCATTGTCCGCCATGTTCAAAGAGTCCGGTCTTATCTCATGCCCCTTCAGTCACAGTCCAGCTGGCCTTGGTGAGCTCCTACTAGATCAGCCCCACCGACTCAGTGGGTGGGTGCACCCCTTGTGGTCCCGACTTCCTTGCTCATGTTCTCCCTCCTTCTGCTCCCCATTGGGACCTTGGGAGCTCAGTCCGATGCTCCAGTGTGGGTCTCTCTCTCTATCTCCATCCATCTCCAGATGAAGGTTCTATGGTGATATGCAAGACATTCATCAGAGTGGCTATAGGATAGGGTCATTTCAGGTTCCCTATCCTCGGCTGCCCAAGGAGCTAACTGGGGATATCGCCCTGGGTACCTGGGAGCCCCTCTAGGTTCAAGTCCCTTGCCAACCCTAAGATGACTGCCTTAATTAAGTTATGTGATTCCCTGCTCCTCTATCCAACCTTCCTTTCTCCCAATCATCCCGTTTCCCCAAGTTCCCCCCATTCTCCCCTTCTTACTATTCTCTCCACATCTCCCCTTACCTCCGTCCCACCCCACCCCCAAATTCCCAATTTTTTGCCTGGCAATCTTGTCTACTTCCCATATCCAGGATAATAACTATATGTTTTTCTTTGGGTTCACCTTCTTATTTATCTTCTTTAGGATCACAGAATATAGACTCAATGACCATTATTTGTGACTAGAAACCAATTATGAGTGAGTACATCCCATGTTCCTCTTTTTGGGTCTAGGATACCTCACTCAGGATAGTGTTTTCTATTTCCATCCATTTGCATGCAAAATTCGAGAAGTCATTGTTTTTTACCGCTGAGTAGTACTCTAATATGTATATATTCCACACTTTCTTCATCCATTCTTCTATTGAAGGACATCTAGGTTGTTTCCAGGTTCTGGCTATAACAAATAATGCTCCTATGAACAAAGTTGAACAAATGCTTTTGTCATATGATAGGGTATCTCTTGGGTATATTCCCAAGAGTGGTATTGCTGGGTCCAGAGGTAGGTTGATCCCGAATTTCCTGAGAAACCACCACACTGATTTCCAAAGTGGTTGCACAAGTTTGCATTCCCACCAGCAATGGATGAGGGTACACTATACTTTTTAAATGATACATAAGATTCTACTCCTTATAATCATATCAGAAATGATTCATTAAAGGAAGTATAGTCTCTTATATGGGCACACTCAGTCTCTGGCCTGTGTTAAGAGGCTACATTTAGTGATGGATCTGTGGATGATTTAGGTTGATGTCTGTTGAAATTGGGGGGCGTTGGGGTTGTGTCACCAACACCCTGGCCGCCTGGCTAGCTTATGCCAGAAATAACAACACACAAACTGTATTCATTTAAACACTGCTTGGCCCACTATTTCTAGTCTCTTCTTGGCTAACTCTCGCACCTGAACTAGCCCATTTCAAATCAGGTTTGTAAGCACCCCAAGGTGTGCTTACCAGGAAGATTCTAGCCTACATCCATCCCAAGTAGGAGCTTCATCACGCGTGTGCCTCAGAGTGCAGAGCTATCCCGTCTGCCCGCTAGACAGGAGCATGGCGTCTCTGAGCGGAGCAGAGCTGCATGATTTCTGACCTCACTTCCTCTTCCGCCCAGTTCTGTTTACTCCACCCACCTATGTTCTAACCTATAGGACCAGCCAAGCAGTTTCTTTATTTTAACCAATGAAATCAACAGATTGATATATGACACTCCCACATCAGATGTCAGAAACCCAGAGGTAAATAAACACTGACAAAATAATCTAATGGTACATTTTCCAGAAAGTCTTCTTGCTGATAAAAAAAAAAATCATATTGATGTGCTTGAATACTCAAGTAACTGACAACTAACTAAACCAACAAATCATGTAGCTCAGAATATATAATATGGCTATATTAGAAAATTACCCTGTTTATGTGTTTTTTTTTTAGTGGATTTGAGGGTCCAGTTTCTTTGATGCCATATCCATAGCAATGGAGCCTGCAGTCTTCACAGTCCCTGAGAGGAAGACACTGTCTTTTAGCCTCCTTTTTTTGTGTTACACTCAAGTTCCAGGGAAAGTTTGGACAACAAACCAGAATTTATCAAAACAGGTTACACCTGCTTATTTTAACAAGCACTGCAATATACTTCCTACTTTTCTTGTTAGCCTACATTATTTTAAGCTGTCAGTATCTTTTATTTTATGACTATTCATAGTGTTCACAATTTCCAAATTGTAGAATGATTTTTATTTTATTTTATGTAAATTCATTTGTGGTACTGGTCCCAAGCAAAGCTTAATTGACAGAAAGAAAATCACACCGGGTACTACAAGCCTAGACAACTCAAAGGGACTAGTGAGGCGAGGTATCTGGGAGGAGAATGTAAAAATGCTGCCTTCCTAAGACAGTATAATCTCTAAATGCATTTTAAATGTGGATTTTTATATACACTTCCACATCTGACCAAAGAAGAGGTTTTTCTTCTTTCTTGTTTGCAGACTAAGACTTTTATAGAACACTACAACCGAGTTATGTAAAATGCAGAGAAAAACTCACCATATGATACTTAGCCCTAGTTGTTGTTTAAGCAGTCATGTTTCAGAAATTTCATGGTTATATCTTCACTGTCAGAGCTAGAAGGCACAATCTCATGGGAGATATTTTATTTCTTCTGGCTCTTACAAGTTTTCCAACTCCTCTACTATAATGTTCCCTGAATCCTGGGTGCAACAGTTACTGTTTAAACAACACATAAGAAATTCTTAGAACAGTGATCATGCCAGTGTAAATGAGGAAAATCACAGGGGATCCTCTCTTATTGATTGGCTAAAGGGAATGAACAACTGCTGAGAGGCGTATAATTAGTCCTCCCCAGGTCTCTGACTTATTTTCTGAGAAATTATCCGTATTAGAAAAAAATAAATATATATAACATTGTATGCATAATCTATAATAATAATAATAATGTATATTATTGTAATATATGTGAGTATATATATATTTTATATCACAGTAATGCACCTATAGGTAAATACTGTAAGCATGCTAAAAGCCAGTAAAAGAATTTTATAAGAGAATCATCCTCATAGGTTCATACAATACAAAAGTTAATGAAATCCATATTTTGGAACAAACTGAAATGTTTGTTTACAATAATTACTTCATAATAATATAATAATAGACAGCATAAATACAACCAGTGGCTACAAAAATAACCCACGTGAATCAAACAGTAATACTTCTGACACTTTTAACCCACCAGATTTATAAGAGTGCAAAGTAAGAATCCTAAATAAGCAGAAATCTCTAAAAAGAACAGAATGGAATCCTAAAACCTCACCCTTTCGTCTTTTTGTTAGTTTATTTTTCCTTTGATTCAACTCATATCAAATGGTGAAAATATTTGCAATTACCACCAATGGTATTATATCTATAAGAATTTCAAACTATATATGACTATAGTGAGATCATATATTTAGTTTTCAGTGTTCTCATGAAGCATAATTCATTCCATAAATTTACAAGTTTTAATCTAGTTTTATGATCCAAATGGTATTTTACAGAAAAGGCTATATCCTTCTTTAATTTTTAATGAAAGGGAACGGTATATCCAAAGAATTTAAACCCATATGGCTAGATGACATTATTCTGAATTGATTAAAAATAAAATATTTAATTTATGGTTATTACTTACAGTGAGATACCACTCTAAAAGCTGTGGCTTAAAGAAGAATGACTGTATTGGCATTTGTCAAAGGTCTCAAGTTGATTAGGTATGTGATCCTTTCATGGTATTTTATTATCAGTTTCAGGTAGAGACTTGTAGACTTCAAAAATAACTCTTCACTCTCCATTCCAGAGCTGATAAGATCTTGTTTGGGGTAATTATCTTGAAAATCAAGAAGTACATATTTTGTATGCTGTGATCATCCTCATTGCTTGACTGGCTTCCTTGAGTGAAACACATAATAATGTCGATACAAAAGGACAGAGACCTTAATCCATTTAGAAAGGAGTACCCATGACATATTATCCATTCGCAAGCATCGTGGTTATGTTAGCATATATTCTAAGGCATGAAACATAGTTGAACATGAAATAAGAGTGAAAGAGTGATGCTCAAAAAATTTACAATAGTAATCCTGATATGATTCTACATTTTTTATTGCAGAAAATAGTTGAAAATTAATGTAAAATAGTAAAATGTGACATATTTAAGAAGAATATTTAGATATCCATACAGTGATGATACATTTTATCTTGCTTGACTGGTTTATTTAGCTTTCTGTAAATGTGGCAAATGCATGATACAAATAATTTCAAATGGAGAAAAGGTTTCTTTGAACTCATAATTTTTTCATTAGTACTAGTGCACTCAGCATGCTGTGGCATCATGCATCATGGAGGAGGTGCAGGACAGAGGAAACTATGCATGTTGTGGTATTGGGGAGATAATAAGAGCTGAAGGAGCCTGATGTAGGAGTCGCCTCTGTGTGCAGTGATTACTATTAATGAATAAAGAAACTGCCTTGGCCTGTTGATAGGGCAGAACTTATGTAGGCAGGGAGGACTGGACTAAATGCTGGGAGAAAGAAGGGAGTAGTCAGAAGGACACCATGATCTGGTGCTGGAGATAGACGTGCTGAAACTTTGCTTGTAAGCCACAACCTACCTGATAAACAGATTAATAGAAATGGGTTAAATTAAGATGTAAGAGTTACCAAATAAGAAGCTAGAACTAATGGGCCAAGTAATGATTTAACGAATACAGTTTCTCTGTGGTTATTTTGGGTCTAAGCTAGCTGGGCAGCCAGGAATAAGAAGAGGCCTCTCCTCCAACAGGAGCCAGAGGCCATTATTCCTTTGCAGATAAAATGGTGTTCTGTCTTCCTTCTCCAGTTCGAAATCTCCTTAGTGTCTCATCTCCTGCAAGTAGCAGCATAGTCTAGTGACAAAGTCTGTATTGTGTAGTCTTACTGGGGACATTTAAGAATGGAACTTTAATAGTCAAAACTTTGGGACTGCCTTAAACTACTAATTATTACATAGTATTATTTAACTGAACGAGCTATAACATATTCTTTTTTCTGAACATCATGAGAGTATTTTATCAACTATACCCAGGTATGGGAAATATGAAACGTCACAGTATGATTTTTCTAAATGTGTATAAAGTTTGCTTTATTGAACAGTTAAAAAATCCTACATAAAGCCTTCAAATAATGTTACTTGCATTCCTCTTCAAATTCTGTGTTTTAATAAAAAGATAATTTATGAAGTTCACCTCTTATCTTGTAGATTTCCAGACACTACTTTCTAATAGTGAGATGGAGAGATAATCAATTAATCAATCAATCAATCAATCAATCAATTTGCCTTCAGTTCAGCACTCTATATTGTGTAGAATACAACTACTGAATCTATACATTGATCTTTGTAGACAAAGGATGATAACAATCTCAAATAATAATATTTCAATAACACAAAATCAACATAACTCAAAATCTATTTCCAATGAATGAAATTTGTTTTAAAAAAAATTCGTGTAACTCTATTTTGCATATAAGAAATGTCATAGTCCTTGTTACTTAAAAGCCACTTCCCTTAGTGTTTCCATTTGTTCAGAGTTTTTAGAGAAATTTGTTATGTTAATAAAAAAAGCTAATGGAAAAGACAGACTTTTTATGATATTAAGCTACAATTAAAACATTAGCATTGGAATCAGATTTTTTATATAAATAAAAAATTATAAATCATTACTGATGGACATTATTTAGCTTGAGAGTACACTGCATTTGAGAATTAATAATCTGAATGTATATTTAGTAAAATTATGACTTTAATCAGGTGACTGAAAAAATATATATTTGAAAGATTGTCTTAAATATATTGACAAATATACTGATTAAATTACATAAAGTTCAGTTTACTATAATGTCTTGATGTATATAGATCTTTATTAAAGTTCATTTCTCAGGTTTTTAGCATCTCAAATGAATACTGCATTGTATATTTCTATATATTCTTCTCCCCATTTCCTCCAATGACACCCTAATTTCTCTCAACTACAGGACTGCTTCTGTAATTATTATTATTACTTGTACATATACATGTATATACACATTATATTTTTAACTTTCAACTGATTATTGTAAATGAAAACATATGTATATATGCATACTATATATATTAAACATACATATATGCATATATGTGTACAACTGAGTTTTATTCAGCTCTAAAGGAGGAATTTGCTCATGAAATTTGCAGATAGATTGGTGGAATGAGAAAATAGCATATAGTGTTAGATAACCAAGCCTAAAAAAAAGACAGATACTTTATGTACTCACTAATGGTGAAACCTAACCCCAACTTTTGGATCTGCATGTATAACTTGAAGTAATCACAGAATCTGGAACAATTGAAAGGGACTATGGCAGGAGGAGATGGAAAGTATAGATGTAGAAGTTGATATTTAGACATAGGTGCTATGATAGAACAAGGGAGGGTTATCTAACTGAAGAGAAAGTGGGAAGATAATATAGGAGACCAATGAAGGATACGTTAAATAACAGTTAAGGTGCTTGAAAAGTCTTAAGGAGCATACATATTAATTTTTTTTCTAAAATACAGATAGCTGTTGGTGAATATACATGTGTGTGTCCTGAATAAGTAAATGTAATCTACTCAGTCAGTAGGATGTTATTTGTATGAAGATGATTTCAAGGATATTAATTACATCAATATCCACTATATAATATGCAGCAGCAACTGTTTGTCTTAGTTCAAATTATGCAGTTTTGTTTTATATCATCAACTCTTTAATGTTTCATATATTTTCTCTGATATAGAAAAATGAAGCCATGAAGAATTTATCACTTGTTTAAAGTTACAACTGTAATAAGCAAAGCAGACATATGAACCTGGGAGTAAAATGAAAAAGTATGGATTTGTCCACCAGAAAATGCAGAGTGAATCTACTAGTTCAAGCAGCTGATGCCTGGTGTATTTAAACTTTTACCTTATGTTTGGTTTCCATGTTGTTGTTGCTGCTGTTACTTTGAATCCAAAAGACTACTTATTTGATTTTAAGTGAACATTGTACAAGATATCACATGTTTTGGTAAGAAAAGGTAATTAAAAAATCTGTAACATTTAAAAATTTAAAATTATATATATTATATTATGCAAAAGTTCTATATGATTTTTAACTAATAAAATATAATAAGATAAAGCAAAAGAAAAAGTCACATTGAAGTTGGACAAAACAAACCATCAGAAAGAAAAGAGCCTAAGAGAAAGCAGAAGAATTGGAGATGTTCTCATTCACACACTCAAGAAATATACAAAAGTACTTAACAGAATGCTATAATATATACATAGAGAACTTGATGCAGATCCATGCAAGTCCTTGTTCTCATGGCGTTCACTATCCCACCCGACTCTTCCATTATTTCACTCTTTCTACTTCCTCTTCTACAGCTTTCCCTGAGCAATTAGGGAATTTAATGGAGACATTTCATTTAGAGATGAGTGTTGCTTCTCTCTCTCTCTCTCTCTCTCTCTCTCTCTCTCTCTCTCTCAACACACACACACACACACACACACACACACACACACACACACACACACACACACACACACACATCATTGACTGTTTGTCCCTGTATTTATTTCCATCTTCTTCAGGAGGAAGCTTTTTTTTTCATGATGAATGAATAAGGCACTGATCTATGAGTATAGCAGAATACCATTAGAAGTCATTTTATCAATAGGTTTCTTAAG